>JARFIW010001108.1:2812500-4012500 GCA_036346225.1 Platerodrilus igneus | reverse complement strand
TGGCATCTTTCGAAGCATCAACCGATAATGTTAACTGCTTGTTCGGGTCATAATAAGTTAAGACTGGAGCATTGGTAATAAGCAACTTAAGTTCATTAAACTCAGATTCATGCTGATCATCCCAATGCCACAATGTATTTTTAATAAGAGTTGTCTAAGATTTTGGTTTTAACTGATAAATTATTTATGAACGATCCTAAATAATTGACCATACCCAAAAAACGTTGAACATCAGTGACACTTTTTGGTGTCGACATATTGATTATAGCCCGTCCTCATCAAATAAATGACCTAAATATTTGACCTTTTTTTGACAAAATTTTGATTTTTCTTTATTAAACTTTAGACCAATTTCTCGAGCTCTATGTAAAACATTTTCTAATCTATTGTCATGCTCTTCTTTAGTTTTGCCATATATTAAAAAATCATCCATCATAATTTTAACACCGATTATATCAGAAAACGATTAATCATTTCATTGTGAAAAATTTCAGGAGCTGCATTAATACCAAAAGGTAGCCTCAAAAATCGGTACCTACCTTGAGGGGTTATAAATGTACATAGTTTTGACGATTCTTCATCTAGTTTCAGCATCCAAAATCCAGAATTGGCATCCAAAACTGAATAGTACTTTGAATCTGCTAGATCAGATTTAATTTCATCAATATTAGGAAATTTAAAATGAGATCGTAAAATGGCCTTATTTAATTTCCTTGGATCAAGACAAATTCTCAATGAACCGTTTTTTTAGTTACTAGAACTATTGAATTTACCCATTCTGTAGGTTCATTAATTTTCTTTATAACACCAGTACTTTCTAAAACTTTTAACTCTTTTTCAAGTTGGTTTTGGAGCTTGAAAGGTACTTTTCGTGGTGAATCTATAGAAGGCATACTATCCGACTTAAGTGTTAAATGACACTCATAATCTTTTAAACATCCAAGTCCTTCAAAAACATCTGTATATTTTGTACAATATTATCACCCTGAAAGTAATGTTTTGTATCTTTTAATTAAATTTAACTCTATACAGCTTTGCAAACCAATAATAGTTTTGCATGAGTTATCCAGTATGTGAAATTTTAAAACATATTGCTTAGAATTATGTTCGCATTTTAATGCACATTGACCAATAGTAGGTAAAATTTCGCCCGTAAATGTAGAAATTTCAAAATTACTTTTATAAATTACATCCTGGGGTATATTTAAATTTTGAAATTGCCTTAAAGAAATAATATTGGTTTCAGCACCGGAATCTATCAAACAAGAGACATCTGTACCATTAATTTTCAAGCATACATTCCAGAAAGAATTACTTTGTTCTTGGTTTAAATTATTGCATGAAATTAAACCTAAAAATAAAGTATGATTTTGTGATTGAACATTGTTTACAGACACTTTAGTACGACACATTTTAGCAAAATGATTTAATTTATTGCAATTCTTACATGTTTGACCTTTGGCTGGACATTTTTGTCGATGCACTTGACCACATTTACTACAAATAATTCTTGTACCTGGCTGGTGTTGATTATAATTTTGATAGTTTCTATCACGACTGGGTGTGCGTTGACGATTCTTAATTTGACGCTGGCTCTGCTGCACCTGTGCTCTTCCAACAAATCCTGTATCTCGAGCAAGTGATACTTCATCCGGTTGAATAAGTTGTTTAACTTGAACCTTAGATAATTCGCAAGACTTGGCAATTTTAATAGCATCATCCAATGTTTTTGGTGCTTCATTCAGAAGTCGTTCTTTGATGTACTGATTCTTATTACTTAAATTCCAACTAAAAATATCTTAACCTTACTAAATTCACTTTAAGTAAATGTTTAAAGGGTGAGATTTAGGATGGTCATTGAAGGAAGGCAAGGATCACCAATTTAGAAATTTCACCGTTTTCGAAACCCCTCTCTAAGACGGGTGCAAGGGGTTATTTTGACGTACACACCGTAATGCCACAATTTACTAGAAAACCGAATCACACCGATGTTTGTTACTATCTGTCTTAATTTTGTTATTGTCAGAATTGGCATATGTTTCAATTTATCTATAAATTAAAATAACCTGAATTGAATGCTATTCTGGCAATAATTTATCGGATTAATAAACTGTAATTTAAAAATAAAAGGAATTTGTTGCCGGCGTTAACACTGCCCATCACTCCTTATTTCCAAAATATCACAAAATTTATTAAAAACAATGAACAACCAATAAAACATCTTGGAATTATTATTTTTTCTTTGTTTTGTTATTTTAAACTAATCTGGAAGCAAACTTCTCTATCCGAGATACTTTGCTTTATTGCCACATGTAAAACTGAAATATACAGAGATTTACCCATTTTACACATGTAAGTAGCTCTAACAAAGACTCTTCTAAGAAAATACATATTACATCGTGTTGTGTTTTGTCCCCTTAGGTTAAGGTAGCGGTGGTCGCAATAAGAGTTATTTTACTTTTTGCTCCCTAGATGGCAGTTGAAAAGGTCGTAAGTTTGCCAGTAGTAAGTGACCGGGCGGCTCCGTGGCATAGTGGTATGTGTGTGACTACTACGCCCAAGGTCCCGGGTTTGAATCCCGACACGATCCGCTTGAAAAATGTTAGGCGAGCATTTTTCACAAAAATACACCCTCGTTCGGATGAGAGGTAAAATGGAGGTCCCATGTGTGAGTGTTGTCACGCACGTTTAAGATCCCTATCTTGCTTGGAACAGCAAGGGTTCGGCAAAATTCTAAATTTTCCAGGTAAAAAAAACTCGCTTCCTGGCCAATGTAGTACCTTCGGGTGGAGCATTGGAAAATCACATGTAAAGTAGTAAGTGACCAGTGCAACGGCAAAGTGTGTATTTTTCTCCTCTTCCATATATTATTGGTAAGTCATAATTTATTGAATATTTGTGTCATTTAAGATTTTATGTTTTTAAAACGTGGCACCGGTCGTGCTGTTTAAAGAGTACTACTCTCATGATTGGTTATCACTATTAAACCTGTAGGTACAGTTACTGGGCAAGATTCCCATGAACTTAATACCGCGGTGGTAGAATCTCGGGCTATGTAGCAATTATTTATTATTCCGCACTTTGTAGCGGCGGTCAATTTTTATGCGACCGGTACTACTAAATATTCGGCCGACGCTCCTGCCGTCATGTAGTTGCGTTTTGAAACATGTTCCGTTGTTTTTATATTTTGATTTCAAGTTTTATTTGGTTTTAAAATGAAAAATCTATATTATCTTCTTCAATATTGCTCGGTTTCATATGTATTTTTTACACTAAGTTGGTAATTAGAATTTGAAAAACAATTCAGAACAGCATTTACTTTTACTTTGCTGATCATGTACACTGTAAAAAAATCCCGTCAAAAAAAAAAAAGCGCATAGGAAATTAGGATTTATAACAGAGAAAGGCAAAGAGAACGAAGAAAGAAAATGCGAGAAGATCAGTTGGAGGCAAAAAGGAACTACGATAGAAAATATAAACTGCAAAAAAAAGAACAAGGACTTTGGAAAAATGTAGCAAATACGACAGAACGAGAAGCTAGGAAAGTAAGACGTTAAACAAGAGAAAGAACAAGACGTTGTCGGGTAAAAATAAAGTTAGCAGCCAAAGCAAAGGGTATATTAAAAGATACTCCGCCTAGTAGTCCCAGCAGAAGAGACCAAGTAGAATTGCTAAACATTTTACCCGACAGGGTCGGTTCGTCGTAAGAAAAAAATACTTCAGATATTTTAGTAACACATTTGGAAAAAAAGAAGGCGGAACTGAAAGCAAATCTGATAAAATTCGTTTCACCTATTGAACTCAAGATAAAAAGAATGATTAAAGAAGTTTCTTCTTTAGTGTCTTACAAGATGTATAAAAAAGCATTTACTCAAAAACAAATTTCTCCAAATCATAATGTTTGATCTTGATAAGGAAATCCCCTCCACCGATGCCCTTAATTTTATTTACACCCAAAACTTCAGTGACTTATTTCCGAAACGCCTTTAGACAAGAAATATACATTGTCATTCGACGCAAAAAGCATACCACTTTGACGAATTTATCTTGAACGTTTCACTAAAACTACGCTCCATTCTAATAACCAATTCCCACCTCCTTCTTAGTTATAAAATCCTGTTACGTAAGAAACATTGAGGTATCCAGATGTTTTAACTGTCAGCGATACGATTACTCAGCCAAAACCTGCGGATTCCAATCCTCCTGTTGCCGCTGTATTTGACATCACCTAACGAGTGACTGTACCATATCATTCTTTTTATCCCCTTGCTGCATAAACGGCCACTGAATTAACAGCTCGCACGATCACTGTAACTAGCTATTACTGTTCCGTACACAAACAAGCCCATCCAAATATCCTGTAACACTCCCGGATTCGGAATCCTGGAACAATTCCACTTTCTCGAAACAAATAAAATACATATAGCGTTACTACAAGAACCATATCTAAGCTAAATCGCAATCCCATACGTCCCCCACAACTACAAAACCTACATTCACTTTCACTCACCAGATCTAAAACACATATCCGCTATTATCATCCTGATCGCTTAATAGACGCCACATACCTCGTTAAATTATCCACACCGCACACCATTGCGATTGAATTGTACTGGAATACCGGAACCTTTTCCTAATTTTCTATTTCCAATTCATTACCCATATTGACATATTTCTTCACCAACTTGACCAGATACTCACTATGACTAAAGGCAAACCAACCAATATTGCAGCCGACGTCAACACCAAATCCACTCTATCGTTTAACGACACCACAGACCAAAAACTCGAGGACTTTATACAGCAACATAACCTACACATCCAGAATATTCCTTTACTCATCCCAACTTGGAAATCTCAAATCCATCACTGGAACATTGACATCATACTTTCCACTCTGTCAGCAACAAATCTAGTCACTTCTTGGACTGCTTCCTTCGAACACCCATTTATTCAGCGACCAAAATCTCATCTCGTTTGATATCCTTTCCGACCCGCCCTCCAAATTCTACCACAAAATCCCAACATTCAACACACAAAGCTGACTCCAACGTTCCCAAGAACCCCATATGCATATTTAGACCAATATTCAATTAGTCTACTCCATAGTAGACAACATCACTGCCGCCTCTACTATCTTTCCTAAAAACCACTGCATCCCGCGAGCAAATCCGTGGTGGACAGTAGATCGACGAATATTTTACAATCTCTTACACAAGCTAGACACGGGCTTTAGGAGCAGGCAGAGTCAACGCTGACTCCAACATAATCAACAACTTATACTCCTATCAGACGATGATACAAAGAAGAGATCACATCCAGCAAAAAATAACACTACACAACCTTATATACGAACAGCACTCAGATCTCTAAAAACTCATTAAACCATCTCAATTTCATATTCATACTTCGTCAAAAAACCCTCTCTTCCCATTCCACATAAGCACTCTAAATTCTCTTACAATATCCCACCAAAATCATTGAATGTGCCTGCACTAGCACAACAACAACATATAGATGAAACACAAACACCGCTCCCACAGAACCAGATTCTGAACTCAACATTACCCTCTCAGACACTCTAGTTTCCAACTTAAACCCTCACAAAGCCCTGGTCCCAAAAATATAACAAACCTGATTTTACAAAAGTCCTGTCCGATCATCAAAGGATCTACACACCTTCCACTCCAGAAATGCCTGACATCCCCTTCCTAAACCCTTTTAAAAACCGCTACAATATACCTAATCCTAAAATTTAGCAAACCTCCTGAAGACCCAGGCTACTGCAGGCACAGAGATTTTCGCTAAACTTTGGAAAGCATTCTTGAAACTAAACTCCCATGTTGAACATAATTTCATTCTATCCCCGAATCAACGTGGCTTCCGAGATACTCATAGCTCAGAAGATAATAAAATTACTAATCACAACAGTTCAATCTTCCCCAAACTGTCACTACACTCCCACTCTATTTCCAGACTAATTACCCAAGGTTGCCCCTAAGGTTTCCGCTCTTTCCCCACCCTATGGAACTTGGCCTTCAACCCGCTTCTCGGCATGGATATTCCTAATAACTCAACTTTCACCTACATAGACGACTCGTCTTCCTCATTCATCCCCTTGATCTCTCGAGTATATAGCGGCGTTCCTTAAAAACAAAATCGAATCATGGTCCCTCTTAAACAATCAACCCATATTTCCTTATAAATCTAAAATGTTTCTACTTAAAGGCTTCTTTGACCTACGAAAATGTCCCGCAACGCGCATTCTAGACACACCCATTACTTTTTCATCCACCGTTTCCTACCTTGGTTTATACTTAGATACACGATTTAAAACAAGTAGCCATCTTTCCAAACTGAGAATCAAAACTAAGATCATCCTCAACAACTTTCACCTACATTCACCAAACTTTAGCAAACTCCATCTTAAGCAAAACAGCAAAAGGACATCATCCACCAAATCATGTTGCCGATCATACGATTCACTGTGTACTCCTAGTTTCCTCTAACGCCCCCTTCCTTCAGGCGCTTCCTACACGCCATCATGCGGCCCTTCCTGCTATCTTTCGCAAGAACTTACCGCACATCTTCAACATCCTCGTTATAAATAATACTCCAAATACCTCCTATATAAATTTATGTAAATTTAATGGGCGGGTAACTTTGCAAGAGGGTTTGAAGATATCGACAAAGCTAGCAAGCTCTCTAGCAATGAAATCCAATATTAGGCGAGTGTGAATTATTTTACAGAGTTGGCAAACTTTAGTTCTCTTAACCCATTTAGAACTATATGGAGAGAATTTCTAAAATTATATTAGCTGAAGTCAGGCTAGTTATTACGGAATTGAATTTCATTTTCTAAACTTGGAAAGTTTCAGCCCGACATTAATTTAAACTGTGGCTCAGAAGCGAATTCCTCAGGGGATTTAATTTTGTATATTTACTAGTCTCTTTTGTGATTCAAATTTTCAAATACATGCTAACAAGTCCTCAGTTGTTTGTGTACCTTTGGCGCTTAAATTGATTACGGAAAACCAAGAGCTTGTATTTGTAGAACTGCGACAATTCAGAAACTTAGTTACGGGAGTAGTGTACTAATTCTCAAAGTACTGGTCTCTTGCTTGGTTTATGCTCGTCTGTGTTCTTGTTTGGACGAGGCGGATGCATTCCTTTGTCCTTTATAATATATATATATATATATATATATATATATATATATATATATATATTATTAAAATTTCAAAATTAAATTTCAGCATAAATTTCAGTATCAGAAAACTTCAAGATTAAATTTATTATCATTTTAATGTGCATCCAGAATTAAAGTCCTTGTAGGATGCCTACTAATTAATATAACAATATATGCAGACCTGAGTCTGAGTACAAAGGAGCATCTCCCCGCTTTACGTTAATTAACCAGGTTCGTCTAATTGAGCTCAAAGACATACCCAAATTTTCATCATAATCCAGAACATAAATACTAAATACTTTCTACTTAAACAAGAAAATTTCACCTTAAAATTAAAAATTTGTTGTTAGTACAATTTCACTACTGTCCATTTTAAGTAAATAAATTATAAAGTTATTCAACATACACCAAAACATCAAAAATCGAACAACAAAGCATAAGTTACCTGAAGGTTAATGCACTCGTGGCTCCAATGTACATCGTCCTCTGTTAATCACACCATTCCAACTGGGTTATGTTTAGTCCTCGGATTACTGGTCGCCTTTAAAATTTCTACCACTTCATCTAAAGTTGTTTCAGGGCTTTTCCGGAACTCATCTGTGTATATCTGAACCTTGTTTTGTGGATCCAGACACGTTTACGAATCATTTAATTATTAACACCCCCGAAAAATAGCAAAGAAATTCATACTTCTTTCACGCTATACGCCAAAACTGCCTACTTTTGTGTATTCATTAGTCGTTGTAAATTTGAATAATTGGTACAGTACTCGCAATTATAACTAGACTTTATTACCTTGCATCTTCTTTTCTAAGTGCACTACATTACTTTCATTGTAGCACGTAAAGAACAAACTGTTTTAAATCACCAAAATATACGAGCAAACTGTTTAAATTATTCAATCAAAATCGGAAAACTAAAAGCACTGTTTAACGCATTGAATCAAATCGAAAATCTAAGAGAGAGAAACTCATATTAACCCGGGTATATATAGTGGTTAGCCTGTCTGTCGGTCTTGTCCCCAAAACGGCCAGTTTCTATAATTTCGCATTCTATGTTCCCATCTCGACCGCCCGTGTGTCGGTTCTTATTAAATTTGCACTCGCACCAGTTAAATCTCAGAAATTTACACACGGCTCGCAGCCTCTGAGAATAACTAATTAATTTTTATATAGAAATGTTATTTTTACCTCTCATGTTTGCCTCTTATTTTCAACCAATCGCAACCCAGTGACGTTGCTCAACTCACGCCTTTTACTATATGTGTCTCTGTCTTGCGCATATTATCCGTCTCTATCTACCCTGTTCCGAGTGGTACAAATCGATATTATTTATTATCGGTTATTTTCAATCCACGTGGACTTGTGAAATAACCCACCTTATTAGCATTTCCCGTAAATATTAAGCGACGGTTTCTCCAACATTCTCTGTAACCATTTGTTATCTGCCAAATTTACGCAGAACGTGTCTTTTAAAAATACGCAGGTGTTCAAACATCCTACTTCTAAATAACACTTCTACGATTTGAATATTATTGGGTTTTTACAAGCTTTTATGCATATTATGTGTTACTTATGGTTCAATTAACTCTAATTAAAATAATACCCTTTAATTTTTAGTGAATCCTAATCAAATATTAATTATTATCTGTACATTTTGTTTAATACTCGTTACCCAAACTTGAATCAATTAATATAAATTTTGCACGTAATTTCCATTTGTTTCTTTACTCGGAATAATTAAATTACACGTTGAGCATTTTAATACTGCTTCTTTTTATAGAAAGCGTCTTGTAAATAATTTAACTCCCTTATTTTTAATGAAACGAATGAATTTTTATTCTCCACGGTTTTTTAATAAAGCGTATTATCTAATAAAATTCCTTATACACGGTGATTAAAATTATTTGATGTAATTAATTAATTTTCTACCCTGGTCTAAATATGAGTAATATATATATATACAGGGTGCCCACAAACTATCTCCGTATATGGGTAACTTTTTTATTATAGAAGATACAATGTTGGTTAAATTAGCAAAGTTGAAGAGAAATTTACGACTAGTATGATGCTTTTTTGAAAACTCACCTAGATGCTCAACTTTTTTAGATATTTAAAAAAAACTGAAATTTGCCATTTTCTTCAAACGCTAATAACTTTTTAACGGTTTAACCTATAGAGAAAATAAAACTGCTTGTAAGGTAACTTTTACGTACAATTCAATAGCGTATATGACAATTTTAATTGGAAATGGGTTTTCAAGCTACAAACATAACCTCACTTTTTAAATGGAAACCATAGTTCAATATAACCTAAATGGAAAGGTTTTCTTTTTGATTACCCTGATGTAAGGGTTGATATACTTATTTTCAGTAGTTTCTTCATAATAAAGAAAAACGATTTCTTTATTTGCGGACATCAAGGAGTCCATAGATACATATTTTAAATAAACAAAAACAACTGGCATTTGTCAGATATTATTAGTTAAAGTGTTTATTTGCTCTGGGTTGCAAATTTTGTGTAGAAGACTTTTAAATTTATTTGATTATAATAGAGAATGTATACAAACGACGAAAAAATGACATGCTCTTTTGTTACTATGCCTGTAACAGAAATTGTGATGCTGCTGGTGATATGTATTATGAAAGATATTTGGAAAGAAGGCAGCCAGATAAACGATTGTTTTCTAAATTAGAAAACAATTTAAAAGGTTTGGTGCTTTACAAAACCCAGTACTGATAAAAGAAAATTCAAAACTGATGATGAAGAACGTGTGTTAGCCTACAAAAATTTTAAGCCAACAGCGTCCACCCGAGAAACTGCAATTGAGTGCGCTACTTCTACAGAAAAAGCTCGCCTAATTTTAAAACAAAACCGCTACAAACCATACAAAACCCATGTTAGCAATACACTGTATCATGGGGATTGTGAGAGAAGACAACAGTTTTGTAGGTGGTTTCTTAATGAAACAAATAATAATCCTGGTTTTAGTCACACTATTATATTTACCGACGAAGCAAAATTTACTAACAAAGGCATGTTTAACAGAAAAATACAGTCTACTGAGTCAGGAAAATCCCCATTTAACAGAAGAAAGGCGGGATCAACATCAATTTTCGATAAATGTGTGGTGTGCCATTTTGGTAATAAAATACTTGGGCCTTTTTTCTATAATTATAATTTAAATGGTGTACGCTATTTAAATTTTCTACAAAACGAATTGCAAGAAATGCTCGATAATTTGCCACTTTATTTACTGCAAAACTTAAAATATTTTCAGCATGACGGTGCACCTGCTCACAATGCTCAAGCCGTTTCTGAATATCTTGATAATAGTTTTCCAAATTGGATTGGCAATGCAGGTCCTGTTCCATGGCCGGCAAGGTCACCAGAACTATCGCCACTGGATTTTTTCTTTGGGGTACTGTAAAGGATGTAGTGTATGCTAAAAATCCAATAACATTGAGCAACTCAAAGATAGTATTACAGCAGCTACTACAAGTATAAAACCACAAACGTTAAATAAGGTGCACCAAAACCTAATTAAAAGGTGCGAAATGTGTTTGCAAGCTAATGGAGGTCATTTTGAGCATATGTTAATGTAGGAGTGGGCATATTCGCATTAATTAATTTTGTTTCCTTTGATTAAGTTATTTGTATTGTATGAATAGTTTATTTTTAAGTATTTTATTTTCTTAGTTTATAATAAATTTACGGAAAACCAAGAGCTTGTATTTGTAGAACTGCGACAATTCAGAAACTTCGTTACGGGAGTAGTGTACTAATTCTCAAAGTGCTGCTCTCGTGCTTGATTTATGCGTCTGTGTTCTTGTTTGGACGAGGCGGATGCATTCCTTTGTCCGTTATAATATATATATATATATATATATATATATATATATATATATATATATATATTATATATATATATATCTTCCATGTGTGGTACAAAATTCTCCTTAGTCTTTCTGTGAATAATTTACATATCCTTTTATTACCCCGTTTGGCCAAAGATTATAGACAGATAATTAAGTAAAGGCCAAAATGCTTCGAATTCTGATCTCAAAAATGGCTAGTTAATTAACCCCTTGACAAATAATCTTATTCTAGCTTAATTTACTATTAGGTTACAAAAAAACAAAACAAAATTATACTTGCAATTGGTATTGTCAAATATTTCTTTATAGCGTTTATAAAAATATCATTTCCATTAAAATTAACGGCATTGAATACTTACTGGTTCCATTTCAAATCTCCATTTCCAATTAGTCTTAACGTAGAAAGATCAGCTGGCAAAGTGTATTTATTTTTAATAGTATAAAATTAGCAGTTGCTGTTGTACTAAGATCATTTATATCCAAAGTGTTTTAATTTTTGTAGTATTTTTCAAAATAATTATAATGCATAATTATGCATAGTTCTATGTTACTTGTGGAATGCCAACAAGTAGAATTACAAATTACTAGGAACGTATACGTTGCATGTCGTAGAATAAAGTAAAGAATTAATCTTTACTCGAAACCTACATGTTGCTTCACGTAATCATGAATGAATACCTGAATCTTAACTACTTTCGTCTTATATACTAAAATTTTAAATACGTCATTTTTTCTAAACTATTCTAGATCATGTTTCCGAGAATTAGTCACGGTTGATGTAACATTTGCGCTAATTTCGCGTTTTAATGAGCTAATTAAGTTCCGTCTGTATAATTTATAGCTATCGTATAACGTCTTTCATTCTTTGTCGATACATTAAAGCATATCCATTGTTATCTCTCTCTTAGAGCTATTAAACGCGTTATCTATTATATTTTATACTAAAATTAGAATAAGTCAGTTAGGGAGCGATAGGGAAAGTTAGAGACGAATTTAGGCTAAAGTTGAACGAAAATACTTAAAATAAAGAGTACGATATAGTAAATTTATAAACTAGGAACAAATAGCTGGATTCGTTATTCATAAATTTGGAGCATGTTTAAAAATTCGAATCCATTGGTAAATATTAGTTAGCTAAAATTGGATAGTTTCAAGCCAACCCTTCATGTCGAATTGGTAAGCAGGGCTGGTGGCTACTATCCGGAATTTTACATCTATCCTCTTTTACAATAGCTAGTGCCTTGTTTATCAGACACACTCTAAAGTCAACGCTAGGAATACCATTATTTAAACTCCAACTTCAGTTTTACTTTAGGCATTATATTTATGATTAATTAATTTTGAAGTTGAAGCACATTTATTTTCGCGTATACTCCCAATGTACTACATTAGGGTGGAGCATTGGGGACGCGGTCATAAGTGTAGCGGTTTTTACTTGCATTATAATGACAAGCTCTTAATTTTTCAGATTCGTACTTAGCAAAACCAACTTAGGCAATTCGAGGCATTACTGATGACAACTTTAATCGCTTATCTTTTTATAACCATGCACCTTCTTCAAACTTTGAAGTGTTGATAAATTATCAATATGTTAAAATAATTTAATAATTAACTTAAATTTGATAAAATTCAAATTTGCATTAAATTTAAAATTTTAAGCATCGAATATAGCTATGTACTTCCATACAAAATAGTCGTTAGTACTGGAGCGTCTAGATTGTAATGTATATTGGTTGTAATTTATATTGCAGCTGATTACTTTATTCTCGATGTTATTTTACTACAAAGAATGTATATAACATCAGACGTATGATCTCAATGCTAAGTTACAGCAAAAATATGATAACAATAAAGCCTAACAATCTAAAATTAAAAGAGGTAAATTGAACAATGGACTAAGTGAGAGATACAAAATTCTAGTATAATGCGAAGACCTTAAAAAGGCAGTGTAATTTTTATTATAATGTGAAAGTTTTATAATTTTATATATAAATGGAACGACCCGACAGGAATTCAGTTCAGGCGAAATAATATAAACTAATTTGTTAAAATAAATACACTTGAGATAGAACAAATAATGCTTATGTAAATAAATAAACAGGGTTTAGATAAATTGCTGTTACGTTCTACTTCATATTTAAAAATTTACCGTCTCATTACGTTAAAAACGCTTTCAGTTCCTACTTACTTAAATTTATGTTTGCTACATTTCCATAATTTCAAACCGCGTAAAGCGGCAACCTAACTTTACTCGTCTTTTATTTAATTAAAAGTTTATACTTTCTGACCCTCATCAATTCTTTATTAAGTAAGACCTTCCTGAGTGTTGTTAGAAGTTTGTAAGACGGTATAGAATTCGTGCAGTTTTAGTTAAGAGTTGTCGTTCACTAAAAAACAAGAGTTGAATGTTCTCCATCGTTTTTTATCTTAAGCGACACCGACAATTTTAGCGATCTTCCATAAACAAGTGGTTGTTTGCGGTTTTAAGCAATAAAAACAATTTCAAGTGAGATATGAGATGATGACTAGTGTTACCAATCTGTTTTAATCCTACAATAACAGACGGAACATGAACTGAAGGACAACGTGGTGGAATATGACGGTAAGAAAGTGATAGTTTTGTTATATACATGACATTAATTTAAAATTTTGTTTTAACGCGAAACTGCAATGAAAATTGAATCAACCGCAAAATACTATTATTAAAAAGTCGAGCATTTGGAGTTACACATTAGACAAACTTCAATTTGAACTACTATGTAAAATCTTCCAGGGTGAATTGGTATTGAGGATTCTTTTATCTTTTAACCCCCCTTCCAGCTCCTGTAAAATTCTCTGGGGTGAATCGTTATTGATGTTCTTTTTTTGTTAGACCCCGCTTCTCTCCTCACTCAACGACCAGTTAGTTAGCAGGGCATCCTTGTCTTTTTTGTGATAATCGGTGGGTGCAGACTAACTACGTTACTGTCGTAGCCCTCTTTTTGTCCGCCCGATGTACTGTAGCATTACGCGGTCGAATTCATTAATACATATAGTGTAATCGACGTGTGAAAAAGAAATTATTTCTGTAGCCGCTAGTGAGCATTAAAAATAATTGTGAATAATCAAGCACTTATTGAACCAAACGAAGAAGAGTATATTAAAGTTCGTTAGAATATTAAAATTATCAATAAGTACTTTAATTCCTAAATGTTGAATTGGTCAATGGTCAGTTACTCTGAGATTAAAATAAATACTTATAATATACTTACCGTTTATTCCTCGTTGTCCTTTTAATCGACGATTGATTGTAGGTGATACAAGCGCTAGAGGTCGCTCGGTTCTTAAATACGATCTCTTTTCTAAAGGCGGAGGAGTAATATCTGGAGATGAATTTTCAGCCCATATTGTTTCGACCATAGAGTCTATACTGGAAGAACGTGGTAATGCACAACTGGAAACTTTTCTGCAATAAACAGAAAGAAGTATTATAGTTAAGTGGTTTTAAACAAATATATGAAATCTAACAGTATATTGTAATATTGTCGCCAGAGCGTCTAAGAACGAAAGTGATAAAATCTCTTACGAACAGGATTTGAATCTTCCAATAGGTACTTGAATTGCGCCACCGAGACCTGATGGTGACTGTATACAATCATGGACAGTGCTTTTAAAGTTTATAATAACGAAAATGATGTACTTTCTAAAACACACAATTTTTGGAGAACTGCACATTTGGTATTTTTTTTTATAAAAATAACGCAGTATTTACTAATTATTGCGCAATGGCATTACTATTGTACCGTCATGCCCGCAAACTAACAACAACCATGCGCATAAGACAAACTGCAGAGTAATTAATAAATGTCAAATGTGACAATTCGCGTTATACTATTTGTTCTGCAATGAAGTTCATTTTACAGTTACTTTATTTATACCGAAACTTATTTTAAGGCATGTTTAACAACAAAAGACAATCTGCATATGCACCTACCTTCAATTCTCCTTTCTATCGGTAACCTAACCTCAACACTATCTTCGCAAATGAGGAGACGTTCGCTCCAATTCCGTCCATGAAGTCACAATTATATATCTCAGCCGATGGGGTATGAAAAGCTTGCGCGTAACCGTGGTCTAACGTACTGGGTAATATTTTTAGTGTAATGTGAGCCGAAGCGAAGCGGATGCGAACAACAGACGCCTCAATCCCAATTTAGACAATGTTATGACCTTGATACTTGACAGCTTCTACGTCAAGTCACTAAAACGCTGTATGTAATGGGATTGAGGCGTTGGTTGTTTGACTCCGCTTTCGCTCTGGCTCACATCTCCCTTGTACCTATAGCTTTATCTCACACATACGCTTCTACCAGCTGGATCTCTGCCCTTCTTGCACAATTCACACCAATCACCTTGTTTGGCTCCATTCTCCCACTTTTTAACAGACTCGTGTTTGCTTTTAAATATCCCTGAAATTATCGATTTTATTTAGATCTTCCAACTATACTGTCTCCTGAATTATGTATACGCATCCCTCTTGCACTCAATACACTTTTATTCTGTCTTGGTCTATTGTTGGGCTCTTCACTATACTACCTCCAAGATTGAAATCAATATTTTAACGATCAAACCGCGTCTACATTAATCCCAACGGTTGTTCTTTTCCAATAACCCATTGAAGTTTGTTTGTTGCCAAGCTTACCGAGAAATATGATCTCCTCTCGTCGTTTTGTTTAAATGTGTCGGATTTTACGTTTGAAAACAGAAATGTTGCTTTAACACCTGTTCCATGCTTTTAGATTTTCATATTACTTTACTACAAATTTAAATACGTAAGAAAGATTTTACCCCAATTATTATTTATTCTGCCTTAGGTTTATATAAATATGATGTTACATTTTCCTTAGCTAATTACATTGATCTTACATTACTATACACTACTTAAGCTAAAAAAAATTGTGTGGTACACGCTGGAGTGTATAAAAACGGGACAGCTCCAGAACGTTTCCCAAAGCGTAAAGCTTAGCAAATGGACTGTATGCAATTGGAGGTTAGGCGCGAAAAACAGTAACATAGGACAAACCGTAATTAATGTTTTGCTTACCTTGCAATGTTGTTCACCAATTTACTCCCGCGAAGATAGGTGTTGTTTACCGGTCGACGCACTTGGTCGGGCAGCAGCACTTATGCACTCGCGGTTATAGTTATTAGGTGTTGAGTCGGTGAAACGATACGAGAGAGTGTCTTGTTGGTGAAGCGAAAAGGCTTTATCGCTCCGCCATATGTGTAGCACAACAACAATGTACGATAAGGCCATCTATACTGTCAATCGCTGACCTCCAACTCTATGAAGTTTTAACATACCCCCACCCAAAATGGTAAATTTTGTTGTATACCGTGAAATGAATGGGAGAAAAATGAAAAAAGAAATTAAAAAAAAAATGTTTAAGTATGTATAAATTAATCGAGTACTCTGCATTTTTGCTTCCTGCATTAAAATATAAAATAAAACATAATTTGTAGAGAAAGAAGAAAAAACAAAAATTGCATGTTAGAATGCTGAATTACTTATGGTGGAGGAAGTGGTACCACCTTGTTAATTGGGCGGACCGCTTCGCCTGTGGGTGTTTTAGCTTTACAACTCTTGTTACACCATCTTTACCCGGTAAAGCTTCGCCACTCTCGCCAAAGGCCAATACGCCGGGGTGAATCGGGAGTAAAAAAAAGTACTAGATCCCCTTCTTCTATGGTTTTGGAAGGGGTGTTCCACTTAGGCCTTTGCTGTAGGCTGTGCAAGTAGCCTATGGACCAGCACTTCCAAAAGCTCTGTACAAGTTGTTGGGACATTTGCCAACGACTAAGCCGATTCGCAGGAACTTTTTGTAGGTCCACTTCACACCGCGTAATTAAAGGCCCACCAGTTAGAAAATGGCCCGGAGTCAAGGCATCCGTGCCTTCGTCAGGGGACGTTGTAAGTGCGCAAAATGGACGGGAATTTAAGATTCCTTCTATGCGGGTCACAACTGTGCTAAATTCCTCCAGAGAAAGTGTCGTTCTGCCCACTATTCGTTTCAAGTGAAATTTAGCACTCTTGACGCCGGTTTCCCAAAGCCCCCCAAAATGGGGTGCATAGGGAGGGTTGAAACACCAATCTATACCCCTAGAGGATAAGTAGTGCGCAATGACGGGATTAGCTTGATCAAAATGTTTATATATTTCTAACATTTCTCTAGCCGCCCCACGAAAATTGCGGCCCTGATCGGAGTATATGTTCGTGGGTAACCCGCGTCTGGCTATAAATCTATCTAATGCAGCAAGACAGGCTTCCGTTGTTAAAGCTGTGACAACCTCCATATGAATGGCACGTGACACCATACAAATAAAGAGGGCAATATATGCCTTTTAAAATTTTGTCGATCGCAACGAGGATATCTTGATTGTGAAAGGACCGGCAAAATCCAAACCGGTATGCGTAAAGCATCTTCCGGGTTCGAGGCGATAAAGCGGAAGATCTGCCATAGGAGGCTGAATAGGCTCCCTTGGAAGCGATAGCAAGTCAGGCAGCGAAATATTCTACTTGAATTAATTGACGGATACTAGGAATCCAAAATGTACGGGTAACTAATGATTGAGTTAGCCGCGGACCCCAAGACCTGAATATATGTGATAGTAATCACATATTAATACAGCTAACCTGCTGTTTTTGGGATAAGGTAGGGATGTTTGCTAGTTATGGAAAGGCTGGAATGGCGCAAACGGCCCCCACCATGACTAATCCCGTGGGAGAGAGAAAGGTGACAACGGACGGTACATTTTGTGCTAGGTTGCCCTTTTTCTAGTAAGACGATATCGTCGTAGATGTGCTCGTACTGAGTAATTCTAATGGCAAATGTGAGAGCGCTACGATACTCAGAGGCATTTAACGGACCAGTAGTTCTTGCAAGATTACGTTTGCGTGCAAGGCAGTTAAACGTAAACCTTTAACGTACGCAAAATTCGTTGAACTTTTAGCAAGTTCGAGGACCTTTGTAGTACTACCAAGTATTGTTTCACATCAACAGTAGAGACGAGTGCGTATTGTACGGCTTTAAACCCGTCTGCAATATTGTGTGTGTATTTATCACTTGGCCAATCACAATAATCGCGGTATAAAAAATCTGGACCCTGCCACTAGAGTGTACAATTCAGTAGTTCGGATGGCCTCAACCCTCGGCTTGCAGGATCGGAAGCATTCGCAGAACTGGGAACGTATCTCCATATGGCTGTGGGTTGATTTTCATGAATTTGCACCACTCGGTTCGCAAAAAATAATTTTAACTGATAAGGTGGCGTACAAATCTACGTCAGTGTGTTTGTAGAGTCACTAAAGCATATTGGATCTAGTAAATTGATGGTGTCAAATGCTAATGCTGTATGTTTCATTAGTTTTGCCAAAAGACATGCCGCTCTAATTCAAGACGAGGAATGGTCCACGTTTTCAAAGAGGCTACACGGGTTTTGGAAGCTATCAAATGTACATATATTTTTTCATCAACTTCTAATCGCAGATACACAACAGCGGCCATCGCTACGGAACTGGCTTCGGAGAATCCTATTAAACGGGCTTGACTATTGCCGATTTTCCAAATAGATCGTGGTATTGTTATGTATTCGAGAAGTGGCAGTTCAATTTGAATTTGCTGCCATTCTTGAAGAATTTCTGCGGGCAATTGTTCATCCCAATCCACCTTTTGTAGCCATAGGCGTTGCATAAGGCATTTGAGAAGAACCGTAAATGGACTTAAATAACCATTAATATCGAATATGCGTGCTATGCGTGACAAAATTCCTCGCTTAGTAGGGATGTCTGTAATATTTGGAACTTTACATCTAAATGTATCGGAACCCATATCCCAACAGAGACCCAGAACATCACGTGTTGTCAAAGTGGGATCAGAGTTCGGTAGATTTAGAACGCCCGTCTCCGACTTATCAATAACTGAAGTGTGTGAACTTCCCCATTTTCCTAAGTCGAAGTTACCTAGTTTTAGTAAATTGATCAATTCATTTTTTAGAAGGAGAGTTTCTTCTACAGAATCGGATCCTGTCAAAATATCATCAATGTAAGTTGATGATCTAAGAACTCGGAAGCCTGGGGTACGAGTGACCCTCGTCTTCTACCAATTGCTGTAGAACACGAAGGGCAAGGAAAGGGCTACAAGTAGCGCCAAAAATAACGCGGGTATGTTCATATTCCGTTAAAGGTTCACAAGGGTGAAACCTCCAAAAATATGTAAAATTTTCTATCTTCTGGGTGAACGACTATAGATCTAAACATTTGTCGAATATCGCAAGTGAGTGCGACTTGAGGTATTCGAAATCTTGTTATTACAAGACCAATATCAGATTGTAATTTGGGGCCCGGTAAAGAATATCATTGAGACTTGTACCATTAATATCCCTATCGGCAGGACTAAACACGACTCGAACTTGAGTACTAGAGGGCTTAGTTTTAACCACGCCGTGGTGAGTCATGATATATAAGGATTGTTTCACAGCGGGAGTGAGTTGTCCCTGCGATATATAATTAGCAATATTTTCTGAATATAATTTATAAAAGTTTTTGTCGCGTGCAAATCGAGCTTCTAGTTTTAGAAAGCGATTGGTAGCTAATTCTCGTGTTGAACCTAATGTTCGGGTGGTGTTTTCCATGAACGGTAGTCGAACCACATACTGGCCTAACTCGTTTCGTATAGTAGTGGACTTGAAATAATTTTCACAAGCCACGTTTTCAGGCGACATTGGCGGCGTAAATGGTATTTCTTCAGCTTCCCAGAAGGCACGAATGGTGTCGCTAAGGGACGGTTCTTCCGATATGCTAGTGTACAACGCAACCCCTGAATACGGTTGACTTAAAGCTGGTACATCACCCATAATAACCCAACCAAACGAGGTAAGAAGCGCCGATGGCTTGCCTGTTATACGCAACGAATCGTTGGGTGTGGCATCTAAGACAGCTTGAACACCTAACAGCATATCGACCGGAGCGGATTTGTGAAATTCAGGATCCGCCAATTGTAGGGACGAAAATTTGTCTATTAAATGCTTAGATAAATTTGCTATCGGAAGATCTGCGGTAATACGAGATAAAACAACAGCCTGTAAATTTAATGAAACGTTTTGATCATATATTGATGTAACGTTACAAGTAGCAATTCCATGAACCTTTTTTAGCGGAGATTGGCCTACTCCACGTATTTCAAAAGGACATTTCTTGCGTTTAAGACCTAACTTATTAGCTAAAGATAATGTGATGAAATTAGAATGCGACCCTTGATCTAAAACCAAGCGACAGCGATGCCAACTACCGTCACAGGCTGAAATTCGTACCTGCGCCGTGGCTAAAAGCGCAACGGTTCCCTGTTCATTTGCACAGGAATGAACAAGAGAGACTGGAGCAGGAAAATGTTCAGCCGAATTAGCGGCACCTGAAGAGTGTCCTACCGTGCTTTGTGGCGGAGTCGGAGTACTGCATGAAATTGGTGCCTCGATACACAGTAGCGTATGGTGCATTTTACTACCGCACCGTTTGCACTGATATTTTGACTTACAAGTCGAAAGAGGATGTGGTGATAAACACGCAAAACATCTATGATATTGCTTTACCATGTATTGCCTTTCTAGAGTGGATAAAGCTAATAATTTTGGACATCTGTAAAATTTGTGGAACTGATCGTCGCAGGCAGGACAGGGCTTAGAAACGGCCTGCTTTGCATTAAATCGTCGTGAAGTAACTTCCTGTGTGGACATTGTTACACGCTTATTGTTTACAGAATTTGTATAATATGGTTGAGGGTTAGCCCTTTGTGGTGGACTAGACACATTTTTGATGGTGGTGTATTATTGTTACCGCTCACCAGTGCTAAGATAGAACATTTGTTGCGTAAATATTTTATAAAATCGTTAAATTTCGGAAATGTTTGATTTAAGTGTTCCTTTTCGAATTCTTGTCTCGACTTCGGGTCTAATAAACAGAGGGAAAAAATAAAAATATGTAATCGGCCAACTCAGGTAGCTGCATGTCGATAAGAGCTGTGACGTTGGCTTGCAGAGTTTCACATAAATCACTAAGAACTTTTGGGGAATCCGTCTTTAGTTGAGTTAGTGAAAATATTAAAATTTTCAATTAGTCAATGGTCAGTTACTCCTAGATTACAATAAATACTTATAATCTACTTACCGTTTATTCCTCGTTGTCCTTTTAATCGACGATTGATTGTAGGTGATACAAGCGCTAGAGGTCGCTCGGTTCTTAAATACGATCTCTTTTCTAAAGGCGGAGGAGTAATATCTGGAGATGAATTTTCAGCCCATATTGTTTCAACCATAGAGTCTATACTGGAAGAACGTGGTAATGCACAACTGGAAACTTTTCTGCAATAAACAGAAAGAAGTATTATAGTTAAGTGGTTTTAAACAAATATATGAAATCTAACAGTATATTGTAATATTGTCGCCAGAGCGTCTAAGAACGAAAGTGATAAAATCTCTTACGAACAGGATTTGAATCTCACAATAGGCACTTGAATTGCGCCACCGAGACCTGATGGTGACTGTATACAATCATGGACAGTGCTTTTAAAGTTTATAATAACGAAAATGATGTACTTTCTAAAACACACAATTTTTGGAGAACTGCACATTTGGTATTTTTTTAAATAAAAATAACGCAGTATTTACTAATTATTGCGCAATGGCATTACTATTGTACCGTCATGCCCGCAAACTAACAACAACCATGCGCATAAGACAAACTGCAGAGTAATTAATAAATGTCAAATGTGACAATTCGCGTTATACTATTTGTTCTGCAATGAAGTTCATTTTACAGTTACTTTATTTATACCGAAACTTATTTTAAGGCATGTTTAACAACAAAAGACAATCTGCATATGCACCTACCTTCAATTCTCTTTTCTATCGGTAACCTAACCTCAACACTATCTTCGCAAATGAGGAGACGTTCGCTCCAATTCCGTCCATGAAGTCACAATTATATATCTCAGCCGATGGGGTATGAAAAGCTTGCGCGTAACCGTGGTCTAACGTACTGGGTAATATTTTTAGTGTAATGTGAGCCGAAGCGAAGCGGATGCGAACAACAGACGCCTCAATCCCAATTTAGACAATGTTATGACCTTGATACTTGACAGCTTCTACGTCAAGTCACTAAAACGCTGTATGTAATGGGATTGAGGCGTTGGTTGTTTGCCTCCGCTTTCGCTCTGGCTCACATCTCCCTTGTACCTATAGCTTTATCTCACACATACGCTTCTACCAGCTGGATCTCTGCCCTTCTTGCACAATTCACACCAATCACCTTGTTTGGCTCCATTCTCCCACTTTTTAACAGACTCGTGTTTGCTTTTAAATATCCCTGAAATTATCGATTTTATTTAGATCTTCCAACTATACTGTCTCCTGAATTATGTATACGCATCCCTCTTGCACTCAATACACTTTTATTCTGTCTTGGTCTATTGTTGGGCTCTTCACTATACTACCTCCAAGATTGAAATCAATATTTTAACCACCAAACCGCGTCTACAGTAATCCCAACGGTTGCTCTTTTCCAACAACCCATTGAAGTTTGTTTGTTGCCAAGCTTACTGAGAAATATTATCTCCTCTCGTTGTTTTGTTTAAACGTGTCGGATTTTACGTTTGAAACAGAAATGTTGCTTTAACACCTATTCCATGCTTTTAGATTTTCATATAATTACTTTACTACAAATTTAAATACGTAAGAAAGATTTTACCCCAATTATTATTTATTCTGCCTTAGGTTTATATAAATATGATGTTACATTATCCTTAGCTAATTACATTGATCTTACATTACTAAACACTACTTAAGCTAAAAAAAAAATTTGTTTTAAATATTCCAACTCTATGAGTTCATTTGTACCCTTATATATAACTCAATGACGCCTTAATTACACGATAATATATATATATATATATATATATATATATATATATTTATATATATGTATTACTGTGATATTTGGGAATTATAAAAGTATTAGTATCCATTTTGCAATTTATTTCGCTATTTAGCATGTAAAAACAACAAATTACAATTTGAAAACGCTTTTCAAATCGTTAGTGTATAAATTAATAATTCTATAGTAATAGTTCAAGAAGCTAAAATGTAATTTTAGCATAATCCTTTAGCGTGTGTTATAATATAAACTTTCCGCGTGTAAAATAGCATTCAAAAAGTTATAAATATATTTTAACAGTCAGACTATTTTCCAAAAGCTTTTAGAAAGTGAAAAGGCAGAAGCGAGCATCTAAATTTCATATTGGAAACCAATTTAACCTTCATAGTTAAATTACAGCAATGGAAGAGGGTAAAATTTCAAAAGCTATAGCATTTGAAACCGTTTTAGTTTCAGCGTTTAGTTTACAAGCAAGGTCGGCTGTTAGATTTACAAAAAGTCTGAAAGTGTTTTGAAACAGCAGTCTTAGTATTAGATTAAATAAACAAGGTAACCGTCGCAATTTCTGCGTAGTTTTAATTAGGGGAGAAAAACGTTGAAAAAACAACAGCAAATTCCAGGAGTTGTTGGTTATCGCTGTCAAATAAATAGATTTATAGGTGGAATGGGTAAAAAGCCGTTGACTATTATGATGAAACTTGTCATCAGGGAATCAAAGAGGTGTTATTAGATTTCATGGATACAAATAGGATACATATAACACGTGTTAACATAGACATAATTTAAACGTTAGAGTTAGTTGAGCTGGAGTGGGTAAACGATTGATTGTTACTAATGGACAGCAAAGAAACAAAGAGAGGTTATATGTTGGGATGTGTACAAGTGAGATAGGTATAGATTGAACGCTTAACATTCGTTGACAACGTGGAAGGCAGATGAAGTAAAGGATAGTTGCTCTAGCGTGTATGTTACAACGAAATGAGGATAACACGTGTTATGAATATAAGGGAACAAATGGGTGGTTATACAAAGTGGAGTGAGTACAAAGCAAAAGGGAGGTGAACTTGGGGTGTAGGATGGAACGAGATAGATACTACACATGTTGCTTTAGGGGTGTATTTTAAACGTTTTCTTTGTCAGTTGGGATGAATACACAAGAGTGGGATTATTAAAATTCGACGAAAATCAGTTAGTTAGGCGTGCATGTTGTGACGGTCACGTGATTTTTCAAAGAATTGAGTTTCGGTTGAAAAGAATACGGAGAAAGGTCTACGAAAACGTGTTGATGTGGGGGCAATTTCTAGAATTTCGGTGGTCGGTGAAGTTGTTTGTGTGGTTAGAAGTTTTACGTAGAATTGAATGTTTGTGTTGTAGAAAGTTTAAAGAATTCTAACATGCTTTGAAGGGGAAGCAGGATATATAAACACTAGGAGATGGTTGTAAAGCTCACTTAGTCTCCGAGTTTGAATAGCGTAAAGCTCTTAGTCTCCGAGTTCGAACGGCATAAAGCTTTCTCTTAGTCTACAACCAGCTGATGGCTACAAGAATAAAATACTGTAACGAGTGATTAAAAAAGTACTTACGTAAGCAAAGATTGTTCTAATTTTAATTTGTACTAAGTGTACAAAAGTATACAAATGGAAATGTAGATGGTCAATTTAGGTGTGTATCAACTGTTAATGATATTAGTAGCAGAGCTTGGGGAATTTGGGTGCATCTTCAATGTGGTAGATGAGTTCACTTCATGGTCCAATGGTTGCAACCGGCAGTTATGGTTATTGCAAGTCAGGTTGGTGTGTTCTTGTATGCCGCAGTCTCTGGGGGAATGATAGCTGGCTGTATGCAGGGATAGTATCCAGATAACTGTTGTTTTTCATTGCTTATGTGTATAAACTGGTGTTCAATGACTTTTGTGCATTGTGGGTATAATTTATGAACAAAAAGGACAAATTTGGAAAGAGTTACTGATTGAACTTTTTATATTGTATTATTTTACTGTATTTTGATGTGGGAATTTATGTTAAAACAAAAAGGTTTAGGATATAAGTAATATTTGTTGGTTTGTACAAAGTAAAAGGGACCTTTTGCTGTCTGATGTGCAAAAAGTATCGCGGGAGGTTAAAGTTTAATTGCAGCTTTTATTAAACCAAGGTTAGAGTAAAACATGTGGTAGAGCCCTGTTACTTTCTTGGATAATCGATTGGAAATAATTAATCTGGGGAATAATTGATAATGTATAAATAATGTGTGAACGAGGAATTGACTTGTGATTTGGCGTATATTTTTCTCTGAGTATGTAATAAATGTATGTGATTTACCGTAGCAGTTAATTTTTTGTAGTTAATTGAATTGCAGAAAACAGCTGAGCAGCCGTGGCAAAACTTCATTGCGAAGCAGAAATTTTTAAGCTTTTTAGGTATATAAGTAGCACCGAAGGCTGGTAGCATTTTAGCATCCGTAAACGAGGGACATCATCAGAACCAGAGTTCGGAGCTCCAAGATCGTAGCAATAAATGACGCCCAAAGGTGGGGCTCGAATAAGCATTAAAGTATAAGTGGAGATCGTAGCTATAAAATGGTCACCTAAATCGTGGAGCTTAAATCGTGGAACTCCAAGATCGTAGCAAATAAATGGCGCCCAAATCGTGAGACTCAAGAGCATAGCTATATATATATATATATATATATATATATATATATATATATATATGCCATGTATATAAATTTTGTTTACAATAGAGTTTAATGTCAAATGTTAGATTATTCAAAATAAAAGTGACATTATATTTAAAAGCTAATTCCTTTGCTAAAGAACTTCTATAGTTTAAATATCAACAAAAAAAACTTGTTCATTTTATTACACCTGCGCTCAAGACCAAGAGTTTACAACGATATTCCGCTTATACTGCTACTGGGCTAAGAATCAAGCTCACGGATGACGAATCTACGAAGGCTGCAGGGTTGTCCCGTTTGGCACTAAATATCAGTTTCATTACTTTTTGTCTGACTTCGTTCATCTACAGTTAAAAATACTCTTTTTGTATTAAATTCGTGTGCTCTCAAGTGATCTATACAGTTTGTTTTTGTACAACCAGGACGAAAGTAAATGTCAGTATTACTATAAATTTTTAATATTCTCAATCAACTTAATTTTGCTATTACCCTTTGTGTCGATTGTCGACCATGTAAAAGCCAAGTGCATAAAATTTTCATTAAATTTCTGAAAGTGCTTTTAGTTTGGAAGAAACCTAATTACATTATGAATAAACTACACCTCATATATAAAGCAGAAAGCTTGTAATGCATCGTGTTTATATGTTAAAAGTTTTATAAGAAACATTTCCTACTTTTCTAAATAACTATCAACTTTAAGTATTGATTTGTAAATAGTAGTCTAATTCGGGGTTAACGCAAGAAACAAATTCCTACAAGTCAGCTTAAATTGTACAAAAACAGCAAATGATTACTTTTCAGATATTTAAAAACCTTTCGTGCTTATATAAATGATTTGTTGAGTAAATATTGTATGGTAACAATCAATCCGACTAAACACACTGTCTGAGTGGAAAGTAACGAGAATCCATCACTAAAAACTTTCGCAGAAGATGCAATTTTAAAGAGAAAAATGACATTCTACGAACCGTAGCGTGGAATGTCGTAAAGGAAAACATGAAACTTTAAAGAAGGGTTGAATATATTTTTATTTTATACAAAGTAGATATTGTGGCAATGACGCCCAACAATCTAGAATTGAAAGCAATAGAGTCGTTGAAGGAATAATGGATTGATTGGTAGCTACAAGCCATATAAACAAATGAAAGAAGAGATTGGATTATGATCTCGCAGAAGCTTGAAGATTCTGGAACGACTTAACTCGATATATAAACCGTACAACTTGACAAGGCAACCAGTCGAAGTATTAATTTAAAGTAGTGTAGTTAAAATAACAATTTCGAATGGACCTGCACCTTGCCGAAGTTCTAAATTACTACAACAGGTGAAATGGCTTGCGTGTTCTAATGAGCTAAAGAGCCAAACTACAGGTCCAACCAAAGTAGTAGGGTCGTTAGTGAGAAACCAGACTAAGACAGGTCCCCGAAAGAGGGCAGCGGCTCTTTCGGTACTTAGATTGGCAGAGACCATAGAGGTCGGTATGGCAGTCTAAGACACACTACCGCGATGTGGAAGGCAACGGGAAACCACCACATTATCTCCCAAGTACACAGCGTACTTAAATTGTAACAAACATGATGGCATTCTCTGGGGTAAAAGATTCCGGAGTTAAAATAGTCCCTCATTCGGATCTCCGAGAGGGGACTACTTTTGAGGATGCGATCGGAAAGTTAAAAATAAGAGTCGGGAACATTCTGAGAGTCGGAGCGTGGAATGTTAGAAGTATGAAACAAGTAGGTAAGCTAGAGAACCTAAAAATCGAAATGAATAGGTTATCACTAGACATAATTGATATCAGCGAAGTTCGGTGGCCAGAGGCGGGGGATTTTTGGAGTGGATACTTCAGGCGAATTCATACAGGAGCAGAGGAAGGAAATTTGGGCGTGGGGATATTTATGCGGAAAAAGATAGGATGCTGTGTAGAAAATTACTTACAAAAGAACGAAGGAGTACTCATGGTTAGATTAGAATCTAAACCGGTAAACACAGTAATAATACAAGTGTACATGCCCACCTCTAGCTACAGTGACGAAGAGATAGAAGCCATCTACAAAGATATCGAAGACATATTAAGATACGTAAACGGACATGAAAATTTAATAATTACGGGGGATTTTAATGCCGTGGTAGGTGAGGGTAGGGAAGGTGCGGTAGTGGGTTTATTTGGTTTAGGCACGAGAAACGACATTATTTCAACATCATGCTAGAAGACGATATACGTGGAAGATGCCAGGAGATATAGGAAGATATCAAATAGATAACATTCTTGTTAGACGACGGTTTAGGAATCAAGTAAAAGACTGTAGAAGCTACCCAGAAGCAGATATAGATACTGACCACAACATCGTAATTATGAAGGCCGCACTTAAATTTAAGAATGTGAAAAAAAGAAAAGGAAAAAGGCACTTGGAAACTAAAAGATAAAGATATTCAGGAAAGATTCGAAAAAAAGTCAACTGAATTGCTCAAAGATATCGGGAAAATATCTGATACTAGGGAAGTAAAAACACAATGGAATATCATTAAATCCAGCCTAGACATGGCGGCCAGAGATATTCTGGGGTATACACAAAAAGAAAATGAGAAACCATGGATAACAAAGGATATCCTGAATTTAACAGAAGAAAGACGAAAACACAAAACTAAATCAGACGAAACAGGAAAACAGAGATACAAAG
Organism: Platerodrilus igneus; assembly: GCA_036346225.1. Taxonomy (NCBI): domain Eukaryota; kingdom Metazoa; phylum Arthropoda; class Insecta; order Coleoptera; family Lycidae; genus Platerodrilus; species Platerodrilus igneus. The sequence goes on along the minus strand of JARFIW010001108.1, from coordinate 3,984,121 downwards.
CCATAAAATGGGAAATTATTCGAAAATGCAGGAAAGCTAAAGAACAATGGATTGATGAAAAGTGCAAAGCGGTACAAACGAAGATGGAAATAAGAAAGACAGACGAAGCATACAAATTAATTAGAATGAATTTTAGGGATATAAAACCGTATGGCAAAAGTATAAGGGACGCACAAGGAAACGTCATTATAGAAAACGTAGAGAAAGTGGGTAGATGGCAAGAATATATAGGGAATTTATATGCAGGAGAGGAACTAACTGCATTAGAACAGGAATCAGACATTAAAAATGATAACTTGGGATAACCTATACTTAGAGATGAGTTTGAATTAGCATTAAAGAGTCTGAAAAATGGTAAGGCGCCGGGTACAGATAAGGTGCAAGCAGAAACTCTAAAAGCCGCTGGACAAGCAATAACAGAACGTCTCTTCCAACTTGTTAGCTATATGTATGAAACAGGCGAGATACTCAAAGATTTCAAACGTAGCATCATAGTAACTATACCAAAAAAGAAAGGCGCGGATAGATGTGAAAATTTTCGAACAATAAGTTTGACAGCACACGTGTCAAAAATATTAACTAGAATTGTGCAAAGACGAATGGAAAAACGGGCTGAAGAAATACTAAAAAAAAGACCAATTTGAGTTTAGGCGAAACAGGGGAACACGCGAGGCTATTTTAGCTCTGAGAGTGATAATGGAGAAAACAATAGAAAAAGGGGAAAGCGTGAATATAGGGTTTGTAGATCTGGAAAAAGCATTCGACAATGTAAATTGGAAAAAAATGTTTGAAATACTCAAAAAGATTGGAATGAGTTATAGGGATAGACGAATAGTACATAGCTTATACAAAGAGCAAACAGCAGTAATAGAATTAGAGCAGGAACGTAGAGAAGTAAACATTAGGAAAGAGGTGAGACAGGAATGTGCCCTATCTCCATTGATTTTTAACTTGTACATAAAAGAGGCAATGAATATTGTCAAATGCAGGACGACATTTGGAATTACTATGCAGGGACAAAAAATTGATATGCTTAGATTTGCAGATGATATAGCGGTATTAGAGTCTAGCAAGGAAGAGTTAGAAGCTGCTCTTAATGAAATGGAAACGGTTCTAACAGAGAGATACGGTATGAAAATTAAGAAATCTAAAACTAAAGTTCTAGTATGCAAAGGTGGGGAAAATAAATCAAAAACAAGAATACAAGTATGTAACACGAACTTACAAGAGGTTAAGGATTTCTGCTATCTAGGAAGACAAATAACGCAAGATGGGAAAAGCACAAAAGACATAAAACAAAGATTAGCACAAGGTCGTGCTACATTTAACAAGAAACAGCAACTACTGTGCTCAAAGACTACAAACATGGAAACAAGGAAAAAAATTGCTTAAAACATATGTGTGGAGCATAGCACTGTACGGCTGTGAAGCTTGGACAGTAGGAGAAGCGGACAAGAAAAAGGTAGAAGCCTTTGAAATGTGGTGCTACAGACGTATGATGAAGATATCATGGACAGACAAAGTTAAGAACGAAGAGGTACTAAAAATGGTAGGGGAAGAAGGAAATATGTGGAAAACAGTAAAAAATAGGAAAGATAGGATGATAGGCCACATACTACGGCATGAGGGAATAGTGCGGAATATATTAGAAGCAGAGATAGGAAAAAAGAGAAGAAGAGGCAGACCTAGGTTAGACTACTGCACACAGATAGTAAAAGATGTAGGCTGTAAGGGTTTCAGGGAGATGTGTAGGCTAGCCCAGAATAGAAATCAATGGAGGTACGCATCCAACCAATCCCAAGATAGATAAACTAATGACGAAAAAATAACTGTGCTTAAACATGATGATTATTATAAGTAACTACAAGAATTGGTAGGGCAATATTCTCGAATAATGTTAAGTGTGTGAAAGGAGTAACTGGAAAACTATTATTTCGGCAAATGTCTAAGTATTGGGGGATCTTGGCAGCCACAGGTTGCTTAACGCCCTTCACTGAATCTCGGTGAAATAGGGCATACCATTAGAAAACAACAGAAAGGAAACGGTCTGTATACACATGCTGTGTGAGAATTTCAGGGAACTATGTAGGCTAGCTCAGAATATAAATAAGTGCAGGTACGTGTCCAACCAGTTTTGAGAACAAAACCTAATGACGAAAAAATAAGCGCAGATAAATCTGATGATTAGTATTAACAACTAGTTGTTGGTTGCGAAATATCTGCACCTAATGTCGACTGTGCGAAAAGATATATTGGAAAATATATTAAATCGGTAAATGGTTAAGTGTTGGGGGAACTTGGCAGCCACAGGCTGCTTACCTCCCTTCACAATCACTGAATGTCGGAGAAATAGGGTATATAACTGTAAAACAATAGAAGGTGACCGAACTGCATCTAACAAGAAAGAACAGCGCCTATGAGGAAAGACAACAAACATAGAACAAGAAGAAAATTGTTGAAAGCATATGTGTGGAGCACAGCACAGTATGCCTATGAAATACGGGCAGTCTGCAACGCAGACAGAAAAACGGTAGCAGCCTTTTGAAATGCTGTGCTTCAGATGTATGAGGAGGATAGCATGGACAGACAAAGATAATAACAAATAGGTTATAGAAATAGTAAAGGAACAAAAATATCTGGGGAAAAGAGAAATAGAAGGGCGGAATACGTTCTAAGGCATTTTTGGAGAATAGTATGGGATATATTACAAGCAGAGATAGGAAAAAATAGGTAGATGTAGACCTAGATCAGATAGTGATAGATGCAGACTGTGCAAATTTTAGGGAAATCTGTAGGTTAGTTCAGAATAGGAAACAATGATGGTACGCGTCTAACCAGTTCCAGGACTGAAGACCTAATGATGATGAGTTAAAATAAACCAACATAATGTCTATATAAATTAGAATTTAACTGCATCAGTAAATAAATTAACAGTGTGTAGATTTAGTAATTAATACAGTGTAATGGTCATGTTAAGAAATAAATTAGTGCAAAAAAAATTGTTAGTAATTATCATAAGTAATTTTTGCACAGGCATTTGGGTACATTGAGGATTCTCTGTAACTAATTGTCAATAATTAAGCCTTGTTTTGGACCGAATAAAGAACAATTAATTGAAGTTTGTTACAATTGTAGGTGAAGAACGTTAAGCAAATTTAAATAGGAGCAAGTTGATTTGGGCCCCGGATCTTTGTCATAAATTTTAACACCAAAGGAGTCCACACAAAAGCAGGCTTTTATATAGAGAGCTAATGAATAAGGTTAAAAACTGTAAAATAGTCAGTGACAAGGGTACAGCGATAGTACGATTTAAAATGATCGATATACACCACAGGGCATCAAAAAGGTAGCATAAAGTCCAAGAAATTACAAACTGTGAATTAAAATAAGGGAGATCTTGCTTTTTCATTAGAAAATGTAATACCTTTGTAGGGGAAAATACGGAAAAGGTTCAGTCCACGTTTTGCCACCTGCAGCTCATGGTATTGTCAAAACTAGCAGCCAATGTTCTATAATATCGCCTATAATCTGCTTGCTCAGCAAACGTTTGAGAAGGCTTTTTACATCATCCTTGTCACACAATTTTACTAATTTGTTTGCTTGCCTTATTTAAAATTTTTGACGTAGGCATGGCTTTCACCCAATTATAGATAAGTTCGTAAAAAAACAACGTAAGACCGATGCTGCAATTGTTAGAGTATTTTGTGCAAGTGTATTATATCCCTCGTTATAAGTATAGACCATTTCAGTAACAGGAATAAGTGCAAAAGTTATTCATTGTTTTATGGTTCCGTACCTTATGAGGTGTAACGGAACCTTTATAAGATCACTCTCGTGTCCGTCCGTCCGTCTGTCACGTAGGAATTTGAAATTTGGCACAATGGTAGGTCTTTATGGCACGCACATTTATCGACAGTCAAAAATAGAAAAAAAAATTTTTAGATTAAAATGGCGGGGGTTAATTCGGCCAAAAGAAGAAAAGGTTTAATAAATATATCGTGTGAGGTATCCTCTGTTCTTCTACATTTACAAAGCTAAAATTTGATTTTAATAGGGATTGTAGCTATTGAGTCATAAATTATCGGAAAACTGCAGGTTTTTTTGACAGTGTAATTGTTGCTGGGGAAAATTTTTTAAACACAGTAATAGACAACGTATTTAGTAATGTACCAGTACAATGTGGGACAAAATATTCATTTTTCAGATATCAAAATCAAATTAGGATAAGATTTAAATATACATCAAAAATAAAAGCAGCTTAATTTGGTTAATGATTGCTCCTTGTAGTATTGGTACTGAACCCTAATAGTGCGAGCTCGACTCGCTCTTGGCTAACTTTTGCTTATTATTTTATATAAGGCATGTCAATTTTTCGCAATGACCAACGCCTGGTTTGTTTTACAATATAACGCGAGTTACGTTTTGGGCCTTGCTAGCTGCATTTTTGAAAAGTCTTCTTCCAAAAACTCTTGTAACAATTTTATTTAATCAGAAATTACAAGTGGAATTTTACAAAGCTATATAAAATAAAAAGTCGAAATTACTGTTAAATGGATTTAAATTAGAGCGAGTAGCCTGAACAACCAACAATGTAAAAGTTGTGAGGCTCAAGCCTGACTGACTATCTTGGGGTTCCAGGGTATTTATGTTGTCCCTGCTCCTGACATTTCTGTGGGAACTGCAGAGCTCATGTCTGCTTATTTCTTTATTAATTTATACAAGACAAAGTAACAATCTTAATTCTAATAATTGAGGTTTTATAACCGACTGTGACCTGCACCTGCAGTATCATTTATGTCTGGAATACAATGTATTCACATCCGTTCACAACTTGCTTGTGAACTTTTATTAGCCTTTTCTTTATTTATCCTTGAATTACATTGTTGCATCTAACTCAAGTTTCTTAATAATTTCTATTTAATTACACATATATTGATTTGGGGGATATGTAAGTCGCGTTTGTTTAATACACTGGTCAAATAGTGTAACCTCTACTACCAATCTTCCAGGTTTAACAAGGTATTACACAATCTGCATGTTATTTGATAAAATATCGACTTCATTCTACTATTATAGTATAATTAGTCAGTGTCATCACGGTTATACTTTTACCTACACTTATACCACTCCCTTTATACAGAAGCATGTCCACTTGGATAGTACATGTTATAGAAGATCACCACTTTTCAAACCTATTCTTATATCAATTAAACCTCTTGCTATTTTAAACCAATATTTGCTACAAGTAGGAGTATTGTATCAACTGCGCATATTCTTTTCTAAAGGTTCCTTTCTTCTGGTCCATACGCCATTCATACTGAGTTTCATTCTTACAATTGAACTGAAAATTATCTTTTCCACTGTGAACATTCAGTTAAGTAGTGTTGCATTTTGGTCCTTTATAAGGTGTTTGCAAATGTACCATACATCTTTTCAACTTACTGAATGTACCTTACAAAACCCGTCTACGTAAATATTTTAACTTTTAAAAATTAATAAGGTTTCCTACTTTTACACATTGCAATAGAACTTTTGTTATTTTATTCATGTACATTATATTCTTAGCGCTGTGACGTTCCTTTGAAATGTTTATAATCATATTCCATTTTGATAGTTTCTGTATTAGTAAATCCCACCGAAAGAGTTGGGTAATTTTGTTTGAAAACTATAATTTTTAGGTTATATGCATTTTTGATCTAAGGAAGAATTATTTCTGTATCATATATTGTTCATACTAGAAGGTTGTCAAATTTATTGTGACGGTTTTATAAGAATAGAAATGATATCAGCAACATACCTTGTATTTTAAAGTTAAAGTTTTGTGATTTATTTCTTTTGATTAATAATGTATTACCTTGACCCCTATGATTTCATCGTCTGAGCGCAAAGACACTTCACATGCAATTTGTGTTAATACAAAATCTGACTTTAGTTCCGTAAGTTAATTCCGCATATATATTAGATAGAGGAAATGACACAAACCTAACTTCAATTTGCAGTCTTGGTTCATCTGTCCGAAGTGTGCCGAAGATGTCTTGAATTATTTTAAGGAAGGAAGATTTATTTATTGTAGAGCACTTTGTGTTTAGCATTCAAACAATCAACATGTAACTTGAGTTGGTTAGCTACCTTGAAGAATAGGTTATCGAACAGACTTAAAGTAGTCAATAAAGTTCGAATAATATCCAACCAAGTTGGTTGCTTTTAATTTTAAGGGCATCTAGGTTTACGAACATTATGTTCGACAGAAACATGTTGAGAACAACTAGTTTCGAAGTCATCTGGAGATAAGAAATATTTACAGGTAACAATTACTCATCAGGCATTTATGAAAACCTCTTAAACTATAACCTAACAAAATTTTAAATGAAAGAACACTTTTAATTCGTTACATGAAATCTATAAATCTACTCCCAGTTTGTTTTTTTAAGTTAAGAATTTATATAGCAATTTTATTAGTTAAAACGTTTTCCATTAAGCTAATTATTTTTTGATATATTTGATCTTTGATATTTGTTGAAGAATGTACTTGTAGCAGAAACATAACTAGTTAATACAGTTAAAAATATAAGTATAAGTAGTGTAAAGATTTTTTTTATTAATGTTACTCACATGTTAAGGTAATAGTTCCAGTTTTGTTATAATAAATTCTTTTGTAATTACCTACAACGTGATTATAATTCAGGTCATTTAAAATTTGATTTTAGAAACCTTCCTTTTAGTTAGCGGTTATCAAGTAGGTATATTAGTGCCGTTATTATAACGCTTGTAGTAGGTTGTTTTTTTTATTAATAGTGCACTTAATGATTGCCCATGTGAATTTTAGGCCAGAATTGCTTTCCTAATTCTCAGCTTTTGGACTCCTCTTGTTATTTTTCTTGGGCTTATTCCTAGAAGCCCGGCGGGATTAGGTTGGACCGTACCCTTTTCCGAGATGACATAGAGGGTAGGTGTACTACAAAGTATAAGATAAATATACTTTGGCGGAGCTAGCATAGATCTTTAAGGGCTGCGGAGTTGCAAAAGACTGATTTCAGGTGAAGGAAGAAGAAAATTAAAAATTAAACATAAGGAAAAGCATTTGTTGCTTTCAAACGAGTCGTGTAACAAGCGAAGTCTTCAACTTCTCTAAATAAATAACATCTGGTCCACCAAATAATCGCAATTAAAAGCTAGTTGATTCCATCCAAAAGTATTCCGGCTTCCAGATACTTTTACGTTGTGGAGGTAGAAACGAACGTTGAGAGAAAGTTATAAAGGGATTGACGACGTTGAGTGGTTAAGATAAATTCAAAACATAAGCGGAATGTTGCACTTATATAGAAATTTATGTAGATATTTTGGAATAAAATGTTTATCCGAAGTAAAGTTTTGTAGTAAATATTTTCCTAGCAAAATATTTGGTGTTGATATTTTTGAAACAAAATGTTTGGCTTCATATATCCGAAGCAAAATGTTTGGTTTAATATTTTCGAAACAAAATGTTTGGAGTAGAAATTTTTGAAGCAAAATATTTGGAGTAGATATTTTTGAAAGTAAAGTATTTTTGTTAATATTTCCGAAGCAAAGTATTTTTGGACCCTGCAAAAACCAATTGTGTTTCCAATTTATAAAAAACATGTTTCGATGAACACAAAAAATTAATCAATTTTTATCTTACCATCTTTAATTTAAAAGACAAGTCCAAATAGGCCATATTACACGTGGGGCAAGATTCTTATAATATTATTTTTATTAGAACATTATGCTTTTAGGTAGAGAGTACATAGAATAGTTAACCTCGTGGCAATTTCGAAACAAATCAATATAGACTTTCAAATAATAAAAGAGAACTGATAACTACAAAGCAAAGAAGGAAAATTCTTTGAGATGTAAATGGAAGAAGAAATAGATAGATAACATTTCTGACATGGGTTGAGATCCACATTAGTTATGTTTTAAAAGAAGAATCAACCAATCGGAGAATTAAAGTAAACGTACTTATTTATACTATGTAGATAAATAATAAAATCGTGAATAAATATAATAATCTCTGCATCTAGTTTTATTTTCCAGTACAAGAGTAAACGTAAATATTTATTCGGAATTAAAGTTAATCTTAAGAAAAATAAAATGTGTTTTTAGAGTAAAGTAAACGCAAGTATTTTATAAAGTGCGAAGCACGTTGTAACATAGCCAGGCCTAGATCAAATGGCATGGCAAAAGGTGGCGTCCGAGATGCTTTCCGATCAAGGCATATTTCACACACAATAGCATTATAAGTCCCTCTACAAACGCTTACACGCATTCATTTTATATAGCCCAACAAAACTTTTAACACTACCAAACTGGTACATTTTTAAATTATATTAAAAACAGAATAACATTCAATGCACGATCTGTTTTAAAGTCCAACAATCTATGAATGCTAAAACAAAAACCATTTCACACTTCAAGCATACGTAGTTTCGAGTAAGATATGGAACCAGAGTATAGACATAAACGTGCAGACCTTGAATTAAATAAAAGGACGAGTATAGTTGGTTGCCTATCTACGCGGTTTGAATTTAGGGTTTTTAAAGTAGTGAAGCAGTGCATTATTTTTTAAATACGAAATATATTTGTATATTATTTTAGTATAAATTAGCCAGCATTAATGTGATTAGTATATACTGCTTCCTCTCTACAGAATTAAAAGAAGCAACATTCTTAATATCATAATTCTTGAAAGAGTAACACTATTATGCTTTCCATGATATCTATGCCTGAATATCACATCTTTTAAAAGGTTGCCTACTTTCGAATTTATTTTTGTATTAATTTGTTATTTATACATCTTTCCCATTTTGTGTTTAGTTGGAATATTGTGCAGACTGCATGTTTTGTTTTGCGGGTTTCTATTTTTCGTGAGCTTAAGCAATTTATTTCGTGTTTTTGTTTTTATAATTGATCTCCATTCTGTTTTCTATCTCGCGCAAGCGTCTAACTGTATTTTGGTCTCTATATAGTACTTTAGATGTGCCCCCTATGTACTATATCTTCTGAAAGTTTTCCATTTTTCAATTTGCTTTTGAACATACCCATATTAGAATCTTTGTCGTTTTATATATTTCTCATTGCATATTTGATTATGATATTGCACCTTTGCGCACTTTATTTCGTGGTCTCTTTTGTTGTTTTGTATTTTATTCTAAGCTCCTATTTTTAAAATTGAACAACATACTGTTTTCTTTATGTTGTATTATGATTTAATATTTCCCACACCTTGAATTGACATATCTATTGTTTAAAGTCGGTGTATAGGTACGGTTTATTAAATTTTGTTAATCCCCGCTGTGTGTGTGGATCCTAATCTTACTTTTTTTCCAATTATTTCGGTTATAGAATATACCGACACTTTGTTTCTGCTACTTTTACCGTGTTAGTTTGTAACGCCTTGGCATAACGTTAAACGGAAACTAGATGCAAAAAAGAAGAAAATTAATCTTAAATGGACAAATTAATATTGATGAACACGGATTTTATAAATAATAGTGTTCATTAGGCATGATGGTTTTAGAAAATATAATTTCAATTAGGGCAGTTAGTATAATTAAAGCAATAAAGAAACTCAATTCTTTAAAAATAAATTGGTACAATTAAATACAATACTAAGATAAAGCATTAGTAACTAAATGGGATAAAGGTACAACATTAAAAACCATTGAAATAGAAAATGTTATAAATCATTCAAGGTAATAAATATGTAATTAATGTAGGGTGTCATGTAATAAACAAAGACCACCGAGTGTACATTAATGAAATACATTAATGTGTGAGAAATACCGAATCATAGCTAGAACATGATTAAACGTTCAGGGATAAAATCTAGATGTACCTTATTGTTAAGTAATTAACGGAACAGCAACATTATTATTAAGCGTAGACTAAAATGATTACATTGTAGCAGCGAATGCTAACCGCAGTTAAACGAATTTTTATACTGGGAAAAATTGAGAGTAGCTAGATCTGACTGAAAAGAATGAATTAGTTATCCGCGAGCAATTGATTAGAAAATGTCAAATTGTAGGAATATGACGAGTGGTTAACGGTGTGTGTATGTGTGTGTGTGTGTAAGTTGAAAGTTTAAGTTCGAAAACTAAATTCCTTAGAAGTTAATTTAAAAAGTAAAAATAGCAAGGATGTTAACCATATGTGGGATTTTGCAAACACGTGTATGTGCCGTGAAAAAGCTACTTGCAGGTATACCTAAAATAAGTGGATTGCGTTGAGTTAAGGAAGCTGTGTTACCTGGAAAGAAGGAAATTAAAGTATTGGAGGTCTCTGGAAACCCTTAAATTTAAAGAATTAGCACGTAAACAGTAAGTCATTATAAACTCTTATGTATACGTTATAATTATGTACATGCGATTTTTCTGTAAGCGAATTGGTTTTTATGTAATAGAAATTAACAGATTTTAAATGTAAGTTTTGTTGGTAAAAATGGGTGTTACTTAAAGCATAAACTTTAATATTTTGAACGGGCAATGTAAGGATAAAAGGAAAAGTGGGCATTTAACTGATTTCTATGTTTGAAATTAAAAGTAGTTCCAGCCAATGGAATTTATAATCCAAGTAATTCGATACAGGGAACAGGAAACTTTGAGGTTTTAAGATTATTCTGCAAGCGAATTTATACAAAAGTTCGCGCGCCGTTTAATATTTCTCCCGCAAAAATTCATGTTGCACTTTAAACTGGTTTCGTTAACTTTTCACTTAAATCACCGTAGCTACTTGCTCGTGTTATTACATGTTTACGTTTTAAATTAACTTACTTTCCGAACTTAAACTTTCAACTTTTTAACCCCCAGTTAGTACTCATCGTATTATTATATTTTGACGTTTCTTAATCAATTGCTCACGGATAATTAATTCATTCTATTCCGTCAGATCGAACTACTTTCAATTTCTTCCACTATAAAAATTTGTTCAATTGCGGTTAGCATCCGCTACTACAAATTAACCATTTTAGTCTGTTTAATAATAATGTTATTGTGTCCTTAATTACCTAACAGTAGTGTACTTGTACAATTTATTCTTGAACGTCTAGTCATGTCTCAAATATAATTTCTCACGTAGTAATTTATTTCAATAATGTGTACTCTATGGTTTTTGTTAATTTCATGACGCCCTACAGTCACTACATATTTATTAACTGAATGGTTTATAAAATCTTTTATTTCAGTAGACTTTATGGTCGTGACGTTTATCATATTTAATTACTAATCCGTTGTCTTAGTATTGTTTTAAATTGCACCAATTTATTTTAAGAAAATTAATTTTTTTATTGCTTTAGTTATATTCCTTCCTAATTAAAATTTATTTTCTATAAACAAAAGAATTAAAATATCATGCTTAATAAACACTATCTATTCATAAATCAATTATTATAGGGTGCATCAATATCAATTTGTCTGTTTAAGATTAATTCTTCTTTTTTTACATCCGGTTTCTGTTTAACGAAACACCAAGGGGTTACAAACTAAGTGGAGAAAACTTATTGGTACGGTCTAGAACTGTTCCTTAATTATTAAAAATTGAATTAGGGACTACACAAACAGTGCGATTATCAAAATTTACTAATCCGTGGTTGTACACAGACTCGAAAACAACAAAGTTGTTAGTCCAAACTAGGGTAATATTCTATCATAATACAACATGAAAAATATTAAAAATAAGAGCTCAGTGTAAAATACAAACCAACAAAAGACCCCACCAATGAAAGTATGCAGTATTCTAATTAAATACGCAATGAGAAAATATGAAACAATAAAAGTTCTAATATGGATATGTTCAAAAGTAAATTGGAAAATGGAAATTTTTTAGAAGATATAATATCCGGTTATTACATCGAGGATGTAAGTCTAAAGTACTATATGTATCAATATAGACCAAAACACAATTTAACGCATGCACATAGTAGAAAACAGAATGGAGATCAATTCTAAAAACAAAATTGTAAAAATGTAGTAACGCGAGAGGAAGTGAAAAGTTAAACGAATCCAGCTTCAAGGTATAACATGGATTTCTCCGCGGTAAATATTAAACGGTGCGCAAACCTTTGTATAAATTCGCTTGCAGATTTGGCACGGATTTTAACCACATGTTGGATTTTGTAAACTCGTGTATGTGCCGTCATGAAAGGCTACCTCGGGTATAGCTAAAATAAGTGGATTGCGTTAAGAAGCTGTGCTAGCTGAAAAGAAGGAACATTGGAATACTGGAAGTCAGTCTCTGGACACTCTTAAATTTAAAGAATTGGCATATAAACGGTGAGAAACTATAAGCTTTTATTTCTATACTTTATAATTATATACATGTGAATTTTAATATGTAAAGGAATTAGAATTTATGTTATAGGAATTAACAGATTTTAAATGTAAGTTTTGTTGGTGAAAATGGGCGTTAGTTAAACCATAAAATTCTAGTATTTTGAATGGGCAATAAAAATATAAAAGAAGCAGTTAGTATTTAACTGATTTTTGTATTTGTAATTAAGGGCATTTCCAGTCGATAATATTTATAATGCCATGTAATTCAATATAGGGAACAGGAACAATTATGGCGATAAGATTATTGATGGATTATATTTAATATCTTTCTAGAATATCTTTTAGAAAATGTCTGGCCAAATTGAGGTTAAGGCATTATGTTCTTTTTGGAAATTTGTATTTACATCGCAACTATTTGATGTCAGTAGAACTTAAGTTTAGGTTGGATTCTATTTTAATAGGTAAATAGACTAATTTGTAAAAGGATAACAAGCTTCCCAGAGATAAAGTCGTATTTGGAAGGCATTTCGTTTTTTCAGTTTTATTTAGTTTGATCCAAATGTTTGACGAGTATTTTGTTTTAAGATATTTTAAAGAAAGCTAACGTATAGGGTGATCGAATTAGGAAATCAAGAGCTAAGCAGACCTATGCGGAATAACCGCCTTCCGTGTACGGATAATATCGAAGGTATTGCTTAGACAAACGGTTTTGCGCCCCTTAATTATAACAAAAGGAGCTTTTTAGTATATGTGATTTGATAACATATATTGTATTTCAGCCATTTTATTTATCATTTTTACTCATTATCAAAATTTTGAAATTTTTATTTTCTTTTATGATTTTTTCCGCCGCACTCTAGTTAGCCGAAGCGCCCTTAAATTGTTACGCGATACCGGTCTTTTCAGGGCAAATCAAATCATAACTCAACAGTTTCTTGTATTTGCTCCGGTAAATCCTTTAAGCTGGCATCAGATTTTTGGTATAACTCTGGTAATACTCAATATTGTTTAACAAGCGTGTATCGTTAGTTGGAAGTTTGTGTTATATCCACGCGGGGCAATGGCAATTGAGAATTGAATTAGGGTGAGAATTAAGTCGGACAGAGAAGCTCCTGTACGTAGCCGAAACGGTCGAGGGGTTCCTGTGGCGTGAGCTCCTTCCCCTAGTGCTCGATCTTATTGGATAACTGAGCCGTGTCTACTGCTAAACGAACGGCAAGATAGGAAGATTTAGTTTGGTGGGAGTGGTTCATGGACGATCCTGTGAATCAGACAAGTTCGTGTATGACTAATGATCCCAAGGTCCTGGGCTCGAGTACCGAATGGATCGTTTGAAAAATGGTAGGAGAGTATTCTTTACAAAAACGCTTTCGTTTGGATAAAAGGTAATATGTAGCTCCGTGTGCGAATTTGTCACGCAAAATTCAAAACTTTCAGGTAAAAATTCGCTTCCTGATCAATATTGTACCTTCGGGTGGAGTATTGGGAGGTTAAAAGTAGGGCGTGCTTTATGGTTGCGAGCACATGTCTTTCAAAAAGATTACAGCGTGCACAATCATTACTTGTTGATAAAGGAGACCTCGACGTTGATTTACGAGTTTTATCGAATAGGATGGGGGTCCAATGCTAGATGGAACAAAAATAGAATTGTTGCGTCAACCAGGTTTACCGCGATCTATGAACCGCAGTCGTGGTATTAACGACTATTGATTCAGGACCACCAAGACGATAATGATTAGAAGCCACACATAATAATAGGTGATATCGTATATTCTTAAATTTTCTGGTATACTCCAGTCCGGAGGCACGTAAGGTCTAATTTGTCTGAGATTAGGTAAGGGGCCTCCTGCAACATAGACTACCACCTACTGGAGATGTTGTTTGATACCCTTGGATATCTATATCTGCCATGAATTTGGACAACTATCGGTACCCCAACTAAGAGTTTCACCATCTACAGAAATCTACCAAACCCCTTTGTGATGACAAAAAAATAACCAAGAACAACACCACGTATATTAGCCACGAGCAAGTAAGGACGAGTTTCTGGACTGCAACCAAAGTCGGGGGTGAATAACCTTTCCAATTCCTCCCACGAGTACAGCATCTTTACAGGAAACACTTTCATTAAATTAACTACTTACCTTTCCCAACTCAGCCTCCGTGGAACGTTGGAATCATCTACTGCTTGGGGTATCTTAGGCGATTGACTAAGAAGTTTGCTCAATTTGTACAACCCACTTGCTGCTCCTGCATTTGACATTCTGTAAGCTCGTGCAGCAACAACATGCGGAGCTGGCACTCTACACAAAAAAGATGTATTTTTCATAAATAAGTAAATATTTACATACCTGAGTAGAACAGTACCATCTGAACTTCTTTCGGGTCCATAGTTCCCAGAACCACAAAGCCTACTAATAGCCGATTTTCGTCGAACATCTAGAGAAACCGAATCGTCCCAAACTCTTGAATGACATCGAGGTGTTAGACTCACCCTGTGTCCCAGACAAGCTGGAGGTGGCGACTGGACATCTGCAAAATACATGAAATTAGGATTGATGCTAGCTGTATAATTATTACTGGGTATACTTTCGTTATAGAAACGATAATTAAAATGCTACATTGTTGTTCCGAAATTTTTCTGACGATATTTTCTTCACCACCTAGGCTGAAGTGACCTTTCCAATATACAATTTAACAATGTTGGTATGAACACTTTGAAGCATTGGGGTGTGACTTCCAAACAATTTCTGAAACCGATTGAATTGTTTAGAGCTTGGCTAGAGCAGTCAGAGCACCCATCAAAAGTGTAGAAACTCATCAGACAATGAATTTATGCAATGTCATGCTGGTGTAGAAGATAACATTTATATTAGAATGGTATTACTAGGGAATACTTACAAAAACGAATGAATTGCTTAACCTCAGGTAAAATAATCGAGAACTATATCGAAAACATAGAAAATAGCCAATACGACACACTTTTGTCAAATGTCATACGGGATGTAAAAGATAAAATTTATTTAAGAACAGAATACTAGGCAACAATTGCTAAAACTGTGCTACGTACCTAGAAGTACCTAGTGCCTACATACCAAAAAAGAAACAAAAAAAATAAAGTGCATCGCCCACAATGATCTATTTACACGTAAAAATAAATAAAGGATTCTGTACAAACAAGCAAAAAGAAAATAAATTAGAGGTTATTATTTCACAGCAAACAATTATACTGTACGGACAATTTAGAAATTTAGATACGAAGTGCGCATCTCGTATTTACACAAAATAAAATTAATCAGTAGTAAATCAATACGTGAGAGTTTTTGTCAAGCGTTTTTAAAATTTCGCCCAACAGTTTTTGTAAAATAAACTAATTAGTAGGAAAGAATTAACGTGTGAGTGTGAGAGCGATAATATCGAATCGAAACAACAAACAATAGTCCTATAGTGTCACGTAACTACACCAAACGTTGATACGGAATATGCCATTGACACACACAAAAGAAAACGAGTTGCATACCTGTAGGTGTCCGAATACTTAGCTCGCATACCGTCGGGGATGAGTCAACACAGAAACGTCATGTAAATACTCCCTGTATGTTTGTTGTGGTTTGTTTAGCATTCTTCTTAATCTTCTTTGAATGAAACCACTCATAGTTTTAAAATCTATTTTATTTACGTTTCGATCCATGACCTAGGATCGTTGTCAAAATAATAAAACTTCAAGTTTGACGTTTATGACTAAATTGAAGGTTACTTTGATTTATTGATATTTGAAATATTTGGTTTGAGTACACTAAGCAAAAATTTTAAAGTTTAAAGAATGATTGCCTTCAATTTGTGTGCGACTGGGATCGACTTTCCTATGGTAGCCAATACGCTTAACCCCTTCACTGAATCTCGGTAAAATAAGACATAAAATCAGAAATCTCTCAATTGTATAAATAGAAACATGTTAAAAATGTTTTCAAAATTATTGAATTTATATAAAATTCACCAATAAAAATTAATCAGCTGATTTCACGTTAAGCGTATTGGCTACCATAGGAAAGTCGATCCCAGGTCGCAACACAAATTGAAGGCAATCATTCTTTAAACTTTAAAATTTTTGCTTAGTGTACTCAAACCAAATATTTCAAATATCAATAAATCAAAGTAACCTTCAATTTATGTCATAAACGTCAAACTTGAAGTTTTATTATTTTGACAACGATCCTAGGTCATGGATCGAAACGTAAATAAAATAGATTTAAAACTATGAGTGGTTTCATTCCCAAAGAAGATTAAGAAGAAACGTCATGGTCGTCAGGATATGTTTACCCTGCTACCATAACTGTAGCAGAGGTCTACGGACAAAAGCAGTTGGTCTACAGACAAAAGCAGTTGTTCTACATAAAGAAAGAATCCATTTGGCCTCCGGTTCAAAAAGCTAAAAAGAGAATCTGATTAGATTGTGTACGCTCGGGGAAACTCACCGAATATACGCAAGACACCTTCTACTTGTCGAACAGAAACACGTGCATCGCTTTGGAAATACGGTGACGAATAAATGTAGAAAGTATTTCGACGTATAATCTGTAGAATCACATTCAACAATGGTTCAAACAACACGGAGTCAAACCGCAAATTCTAGCTTATCGCGTTGCGGTAAATTGGAAAACCCGGCTTATATCGGATAATGTGCGACCTTATTTCAACAAGTCGTTACATTGGAACAATAGAGGAAACCATTATACGGCGGTCCGTAAGGTATACCAAGATAGCGGTTACCTAAAAACAGGATACAACTATATAATTGTAGCATAAACTTGTCGTTTCGAAATAAATAAGTTCACAATAAAAATTTGTAGCAAGCGTACTTGTAAACAGGATGTTGTCAAAGAATTTCAGAGATTACGGGATACATAAAACAAAACATAGACTATTTAATTTATCGAATAAATTTTCGTTGTAAAAGAAAAAGAGCGTGTTTATTATTAATTATGTTAAGCCGGCTTATACTAAACAGGTACACCATATAGGGGGTTATTGAAAAATTTAAGGATTGAAACGGAGTTTATTCGAATGAGTAATAAATGAACAAGGCAGAAAAATAGGATAATTAATTTATACGGAAAATAAACGTAACAACCCCCCCCCCCCCAGAAAAATTGACTGGGTAGAAAAACAAAAGTAATGGGAGTGGGCAGGACCAAAAAATAAAGAAAAAAACCCAAAGAGGAAAAGAAACAAAAACCCAGACAAAAAATTTGCTTAAAAACTAAAAGAAAATTTGTTACGAAAACGAAACAAAAAGAAAACAAAAAAAAAAAAAAAGAAACACCCCAAAATAAAAAAAAAGAACTCTCGTCCGGCTCGAAGGACCTATAATAGAAGAGGAAAAAAGGAAGAAAGGAAGGGAAGCAAGCAACGAGGACTATGATGGAACGGCATTGACACTGCAGAAAAATCGTCGGAGGACGGATAATTCTAGTGAAGAAACAGGAAAGTTTTTGACCTTAAAAGAAAAAAGGAACGAGGAAGAAAACCGACAGTACAAGCCCAATCAGGACCTAAAAGCCAAGCCTCAAGTACACAAAGGGACAACAAGGGAGAATGAGAGTAAGAGAGAAGGAACGCTGGTAAAAGGAAAAGGTGCACTGCAAACTGTGGTAACCAAAAATGGCGACAAACAAAAGACCAAAGAAAAGAAATGCTAACTAGTCATAAAGTCGACTAAGTCGTGGTTTCGAAGAACGAAGAATGACCTAGAAAGTACCTATCACAGGAGCGGATGGACGAAACACAATCGGTCCAGGAACCGATAGCAAAGAAGACCAGCAACAGGAAAAGGAAGAGAAATGTGGAACGAAAGGAACGAAAAAATAAAGAAAAAACCAAAAAGAATAACAATAACACTAACACCAAGTACAAAACCAAAAAAAAAACTAAAATCATACAAAAGAAAATGAAACAGTCCAGTGTAGTTATGTTGAGTAGGTGTGGGCGTGTGAGTGCGCGTGTGTGTATGTGTGTGTGGGGGGTCTAAGAAGGGTGTGTGTATGTGTTATGCGTGTATAAATGTGCGTATGTGTATGTGTTTGACCACTGTTGTCGCCTCTTACGACAGGCAGGTCGTACCATGGGGTGAAGGAGTACAAGAACAAAACGAAAAAAAGGAGAACCAAGTAGAACTGTGTGTTTATGAAATGTGTGGGTGTATGTGTGTGTGTATGTAGTGTGTGGGTATAGATCGAACGTGTATAAAGCGCGCGTGTGTGTTTGTGTGTATGTTTTGGGCCGCTATAGTCGCCTCTTACGATAGGTAGGTCGTACCGTAGGAATATTCTATTCCCGGACCCACACGGGGTCAAAAGAAAAAGAAAAAGAAAGAAAACCCAGCAAACAGGGAAGTAAATAAAAAGTAAACTTAAATTCCAGAAATCAAAACCTAAGGAGAGCAAAATCGGCATAAGAAACAGGCTCAAGGATTATATGTTGGGCTTAAGACGTTTACGCCGCCAGAAGGAAAATGAAACAAGATCAAGAACATTAGGATTGCGTCGACCAATATCTTCAGGTTCTGTATCAGTATAGACAAATGTCTGCCTCTTTTGGCGCAGTTTTCTGCCAAACAAGAACAGCAGGAGGTGTAGTAGTGGTAGCACGCGGTGTAGGAAGTAACGAGGGTAGTCTAGGAAACTCGAAACGAGTTAAGGAAGAAAATGGTTGTTGTTAGGATTGGAAGTACGAAAGTCAACGGCAGAAAAGGAAACATAATGGATTGTCCGAATATCAACGGTAGAAAAAGAAAAAGTATAGGCTGTATGAAAATCAACCTTACGAAAAGAAACACAAGCCGAGCACACTACAGTTACGCTAGATAAAGGGACAGGAGTAGATAAAATTACAACGACGTTAGATAAAGGACTAGAAGTATCACAGTTAAAACAGAAAACAGCATTGGCTGTAGGAATATCAACCTTAGGAAAAGGTGCAGAATCCGCTAACACTTCAGTAACATTACATAAAGGAACAGAATCAGGTAGAACTTCGTCAACCTTACGAAAACAAACAGCATCCGGAAGAACTTCAACAACAGTAGATAAAGGAACATCAGCTAGAATCTCACCAACCATAACTAAAAGAACAAAAGCAAGCAACATTTTGTCAGCATGAGAAAAATGAGTAAGAGTAGGTAACGAAAAAGGATCAGGTAAAACTTTGTCGACAACGGCAACAGACATTAACGATACAAGTACACGAACTTTAAAAGGGGCCTCGTGGATTGAATTAGAAGTTACCGTCACTTCAACGACATTTGTGTTTGCAGACACGACAGAAATTTCTTGGGTAGAGTCGTTTAAGTAGGCGGGAACAAACTCTTGAGGAGCTAGCTGCAAGTTACTAAGTCGAAGTATGGGTTGCGGTGGGGGTGAAGGCACAGTCTGTGGTGAGAGTGAATAAGTAGGGCGAGCGGAAGGAGGAGTAGAAAAGTATGTAGAACTAGAGACTGAAGAAATTTTGTTCGAAGCTATATTCGCCGAAGAAGGTAGGTTTCGATAGTAGTAGCCGGATGATCTGGATGAGGTATAGAAGAGAACGTAAAATTAGAAACAGAATAAGTTTGGCTCCTAGAGCTGAGAACAGAAGTTGAAGTATTGTTTGAAGACCTATTAGTATTAGGATGACAATTTTGACAGTTGCGGCGAAAAACTCCTTTATATCCGCAACCATGGTAATGGAGTACTTGAGAACGAGTACAACGTGTCAAAGCATGACCAGGTTTGTCACAATGACCGGACGAGTAGAAGAAGAAGTAGGAGGAGGAACAGTAGAACGTACGGAAGAAGTATCGAATCTACCCATAGGCAAGGGAGAAATCTTAACAACTCGGTCATGTGAAGCAAAAGTATTTTCCTCAGTAGTAGCAAACTTATAAGCAAAATCCGGGGGTTCAAAATGTTGAATCAGTAAATTAGACGACCACCAGTCAAAAAATGTCCAGCTTTCCTTTTCTCATTTCGACTAATAAATTCGTTAACTTATCTACTCTAAGTAATGACTTTACATTCCAAGTCCCTATCACTAAATCGAACCTTTGTTTTAAATTCTTACGATGACGAGCCTAAAGTACCACTTTCCGAAAATCCGAATGAGGGGGTATATTACCTTCGGACTAGAATTGTACTTGTGAGCTCTCCATTATACATAGTTCGTGTTTCAGACCACGCATACCTGGCAAATATTGTGGTAGGTTCCCATATCTTTCTACAACGCAGTTTTAAAGATTTTAGCAAAAAGCCGCATCTGTCACAACCAATCCCCAACAATCTTGCAAATTATTGAGGATCCGTCCTTTGCTGCGCTTTTTAATCGCTTTTTACGATAAGCAGGCTTACTATAGTAGTATTTTTGTCCCCTACTATAAGATAAAAGATAAAATTTATTTATAATCGCTGGTACCCATTTCACAATTTTAAAACCTGGCGGTTGTGAAAAAAATTCATGAAGCACGTCTACTGGTTTACTATTTAAATAGTACCCGCTTGCAATATTGCATTTACTTTTCAAATGTTAGCAGCGAAGTTTTCTTCATAAATGACATACACCAGCGGTCTTCGTGGTTTGAAACTACGAAGTAAATCAGTTGAATCCCTTTTGGTAAGTTTCACCTACTCGTCACATTTAGTAAGCCATTTTAAAGTATTGTTGTTGGATGATATTTCTAAATACACGCGTCTTTTTAGGGTTTCTTATACGACTACCTTTACGCCACCTATCGTCACTTATAGATTTGTGAAGATATTTACTAATTTTCGTAATTTTGTAAGTATCTTCAGAAATTTCTATTAACTTGTTGTAATACGAGGGGACCAGGAAGACAAGAATGAAATCAATAACGAAATGCTTGTTGGAATTACGAGAGAAAAAGAAAAAAAAACATTACCTCGCTAAGTACATTCGGAAATTGAGAGAGGGGGAGGGCTTTAAAGAACGAAACGGCAATACACACAAACCAGATCGCATTTTTCTTTGAATATCTGTACCTGAAATAATAATTAAAAATAAAACACATGTAAGATATGGCTGTAATAAATAATTTCTAGAAATTTGCATAGCAAAACAATATTAAATTGCTGGTTTAAAGACAAACATCTGTATCTTCCACCCCTCCTTAAATAATAATTATATCTAGTAACAATCAAATCGAATGGTGTTTTGTAAACAAAAGAACTACTCAAGTATACATTCCTTAAAAATTTCCACATAATTTTCAATAACAAAACTTTGTCGATTTAACCACCGTAATTACTAATAATGGAAACTTACATATACTAAATACTTATTATGTTGATGCAGACCGAAACGCTCTGACCAGAAGCTACTGAAATATGCAAGTGCACAAAAACACATAGTACATTTAAGTACAAAAATCCAAATTATTGGATAAATCTTAAAGTCTAATGTGTTGATCTGAGCATTTCTAGAATGTAGGCAAACTACATATCGCCTACCAGTAAAGCAAATAGCTGTCGGTCATCATCATATACTATTTATTCACACAGGCTGTGAAGAGAATGGGTAGCTACAATGGGTATAATTTCATCCCAGCTTGATCTACATACAATACGGTAGCCAAGCTGTGGCGATAAAGCAAGTATCTGTGGTACGACCAAGCAAACATTAGTTCGAAAAATATTGGATACGAACCGGGCTGAGGATATTGACGTTTCTTTAAAGTAATATCGTCATTCAATTACCTAATAGTCAAATAAAAAGAGCACGTTTTTTATCATAAGGATCTGTAATTGCCCGATTGGATTTCTTATATTTAACATAGAAATATCAAAGCGAACTAGCGCTAAATATCAAGTGAATTCGTTCAACCAATGTAGTTGTAAAATTGTTTTCTGAAGAAATAATCATGGAAAGTTCATATAAAATAGTAATAAAGTTTAGCATATGTTTGTCTTTCAAAAATAACACCTCTGCTTTACCTAATTACCAATAAATTAGCAACATTCAAGAAATTCCTAATTATTAAAAATACATAGTAATAAATAATTTTGGCATTGGGAAAGTACTTCAAGTATAGTGATCAAAAATTAATTAAATTGTTTGTTATTATGCAAAGATAAAAGCCAATAACCGGTTTCACTTGGCTCGGAGCTCATCAGATTGGCGATCTCTCTTTATAGTAAGTAATCGGTCTTTTGTTCATTTTTATTATTAAGAATGCATGCCTAAAATATAAACAAGTGGACTCGTGAATTAAATACAAGACGAGCAACATTGCTTACCTGGCGAAGCTAACCTGAACAGATAAAAGTAAATAAAGGACGAGCAAAGTTGTTTGCCTAGTTGAGCGACCTTGAAATAACAAAAGTGTAGCAACCAGTATATTTAAATAAGTAGAAACTGAAATGGTTTTTAAAGTAAAGGAGGCAGTAAATTTTCAAATACGAAATGGAACGTAACAAACTCTTTGAAAGGACTTACATAAATTTACTATTTACTTTTTTAACATTTAGAAATGTATTATAAAACTAAAAGTTGGATAATCCATTATCAAGCTTATAATCGAATTGAAGTTGCTTGTTTAAACTGAGGTGTGTCAGCTGTTAAAGTAAAAGTGTACGATATGGTCTCTCGATATAAATACACACGCACGTAGACACGAACGCGCGCGCACGATTACGCACGCCCGTACGCGCGTGCACGTACCTACGCACAGAATTCTATGTACTGTTTAGAAATTGTAAGCATAAATGTCGACAATGCACGTTCTCGACTAATATTGTAAAAAACTTTACATTCTTCCCCGCTATTCAAATAACTTAAACACCGATTGTGATTAAGTTTCCGTAGGCATCATAATGAATAGCTGCACCACGTACTTATATAAGCAGTTTAGTGCGTGCTCGAACCTTCTTTTCAATACAAATTAATTACTCTGCACACTTTTTTGACCATTTTGACCTTTTTTGACCATTTCGAATGGACCTGAACCTTGCCGAAGTTCTAAATTACTAGAACAGGTGAAATCGCTTACGTGTTCTAATGAGCTAAAGAGCCAAACTACAGGTCCAACCAAAGTAGTAGGGCGTTAGTGAGGAACCAGACTAAGACAGGTCCCCAAAAGAGGGCAGAGGCTCTTTCGGTACTTAGATTGGCAGAGACCATAGGGGTCGGTATGGCAGTCTAAGACACACTACCGCGATGTGGAAGGCAACGGGAAACCACCACATTATCTCCCAAATACACAGCGTACTTAAATTGTTACAAACATGATGGCATTCTCTGGGGTAAAAGATTCCGGAGTTAAAATAGTCCTCCCATTCGGATCTCCGGGAGGGGACTACTTCGGAGAATGCGATCGAAAAGTTAAAAATAAGAGTCGGGAACATTCTGCGAGTCGGAGCGTGAAATGTTAGAAGTATGAAGCAAGTAGGTAAGCTAGAGAAACTAAAAATCGAAATGAATAGGTTATCACTAGACATAGTAGGGATCAGCGAAGTTCGGTGGCCAGAGGCAGGGGATTTTTGGAGTGGAGACTTCAGGGTAATTCATACAGGAGCAGAGGAAGGAAATTTGGGTGTGGGGATAGTTATGCGGAAAAAGATAGGATACTGTGTAGAAAATTACTTACAAAAGAACGAAAGAGTTCTCATGGTTAGATTAGAATCTAAACCGGTAAACACAGTAATAATACAAGTATACATGCCCACCTCTAGTTACAGCGACGAAGAGGTAGAAGCCATCTACAAAGATATCGAAGACATATTAAGATACGCAAAAGGACATGAAAATTTAATAATTACGGGGGATTTTAATGCCGTGGTAGGTGAGGGTAGGGAAGGAGCGGTAGTAGGCTTATTTGGCTTAGGCACGAGAAACGACAGGGGAAATAGGCTGGTAGAATTTTGCAACAAGAACAATTTAATCATCACAAACACATTATTTCAACATCATGCTAGAAGACGATATACGTGGAAGATGCCAGGAGATATAGGAAGATATCAAATAGATTACATTCTTGTTAGACAACGATTTAGGAATCAAGTAAAAGATTCTAGAAGTTGCCCAGAAGCAGATATAAACACTGACCACAACATCGTAATTATGAAGGCCGCACTTAAATTTAAAAATCTGAAAAAAAGGAACGGAAAAAGGCACTTGGACTTAGAGAAACTAAAAGATAAAGATATTCAAGAAAGATTCGAAAAAAAGTCAAATGAATTGCTCAAAGATATCGGGAAAATATCTGATACTAAGGAAGTAGAAACAGAATGGAATAACATTAAATCCAGCCTAGACATGGCAGCCAGAGATATTCTGGAGTATACACAAAAAGAAAATAAGAAACCATGGATAACAAAGGATATCCTGAATTTAATAGAAGAAAGACGAAAATACAAAAATAAATCAGACAAAACAGGAAAACAGAGATACAAAACCATAAAATGGGAAATTATTTGAAAATGCAGGAAAGCTAAAGAACAATGGATTGATGAAAAGTGCAAAGAGGTACAAACAAAGATGGAAATAGGAAAGACAGACGAAGCATACAAATTAATTAGAATGAATTTTAGAGATATAAAACCGTATAGCAAAAATATAAGGGACGCACAAGGAAACGTCATCATAGAAAACGTAGAGAAAGTGGGTGATGGCAAGAATATATAGGGAATTTATATGCAGGAGAGGAACTAACTGCAATAGAACATGAATCAGACATTGAAAATGATGACTTGGGATATCCTATACTTAGAGACGAGTTTGAATTAGCATTAAAGAGTCTGAAAAATGATAAGGCGCCGGGTACAGATAAGGTGCAAGCCGAAACTCTAAAAGCAGCTGGACAAGCAGTAACAGAACGTCTCTTCCAACTTGTAAGCTATATGTATGAGACAGGCGAGATACCCAAAGATTTCAAACGTAGCATCATAGTAACTATACCAAAAAAGAAAGGCGCGGATAGATGTGAAAATTTTCGAACAATAAGTTTGACAGCACACGTGTCAAAAATATTAACTAGAATTGTGCAAAGACGAATGGAAAAACGGGCGGAAGAAATACTAGGAGAAGACCAATTTGGGTCTAGGCGAAACAGGGGAACACGGGAGGCTATTTTAGCTCTGAGAGTGATAATGGAGAAAACAATAGAAAAAGGGGAAAGCGTGTATATAGGGTTTGTAGATCTGGAAAAAGCATTTGACAATGTAAAATGGAAAAAAATGTTTGAAATACTCAAAAAGACTGGAATGAGTTATAGGGATAGACGAATAATACATAGCTTATACAAAGAGCAAACAGCAATAATAGAATTAGAGCAGGAACGTAGAGAAGTAAACATTAGAAAAGGAGTGAGACAGGGATGTGCCCTATCCCCATTGATTTTTAACTTGTACATAGAAGAGGCAATGAATACTGTCAAATGCAGGAAGACATTTGGAATTACCATGCAGGGACAAAAAATTGATATGCTTAGATTTGCAGATGATATAGAGGTATAAGCGTCTAGCAAGGAAAAGTTAGAAGCTGCTCTTAATGAAATGGAAACGGTTCTAACGGAGAGATACGGTATGAAAATTAACAAAATTAAAACTAAAGTTTTAGTATGCAAAGGTGGGGAAAATAAATCAAAAACAGGAATTCAAGTATGTAACACGAACTTACAAGAGGTTAAGGATTTCTGCTACCTAGGAAGCCAAATAACGCAAGATGGAAAAGCACAAAAGATATAAAACAAAGATTAGCACACGGTCGTGCTACATTTAACAAGAAGAAGCAACTACTGTGCTCAAAGACCACAAACATAGAAACAAGGAAAAGATTGCTTAAAACATATGTGTGGAGCACAGCACTATACGGCTGTGAAGCCTGGACAGTAGGAGAAGCGGACAAGAAAAAGATAGAAGCCTTTGAAATGTGGTGCTACAGACGTATGATGAAGATATCATGGACAGACAAAGTTAAGAACGAAGAGGTACTAAAAATGGTAAGGGAAGAAAGAAATATGTGGAAAACGGTAAAAAATAGGAAAGATAGGATGATAGGCCACATACTACGGCATGAGGGAATAGTGCGCAATATATTAGAAGCAGAGATAGGAAAAAAGAGAAGAAGAGGCAGACCTAGGTTAGACTACTGCACACAGATAGTAAAAGATGTAGGCTGTAGGGGTTTCAGGGAGATGTGTAGACTAGCCCAGAATAGAAATCAATGGAGGTACGCATCCAACCAATCCCAAGATGGATAAACTAATGACGAAAAGATAACTGTGCTTAAACATGATGATTATTATAAGTAACTACAAGAATTGGTTGGGCAATATTCTCGAATAATGTTAAGTGTGTTAAAGGATTTACTGGAAAACCATTATTTCGGCAAATGTCTAACTGTTGGAGGATCTTGGTAGCCACAGTTTGCTTAACCTCCTTCACTGAATCCCGGTAAAATAGGGCATAAAATTAGAAAACAATAGAAGGGGAACAAGCTGAATACGCATGCTGTGTAAGAATTTAAGGGAACTATGTAGGCTAGCTCAGAATATAAATAAGTGCAGGTACGTGTCCAACCAGTTTTGAGACGGAAAACCTAATGACGAAAAAATAAGCACAGATAAATCTGATGATTAGTATAAACAACTAGTTGTTGGTTGCGAAATATCTCCAAATAATGTTGGCTGTGCGAAAAGATAAATTGGAAAATATATTAAATCGCTAAATGATTAAGTGTTGGGGGAACTTGGCAGCCACAGGTTGCTTACCTCCCTTCACAACCACTAAAGGTCAGAGAATTAGGGCATATAACTGTAAAACAATAGAAGGTGAACTGCATCTAGGAAGAAATAACAGCGCCTATGAGGAAAGGCAACAAACATAGAACGAGAAGAAAATTGTTGAAAGCATATGTGTGGAGCAAAGCACAGTATGCCTATAAAATACGGGCAGTCTGAAACGCAGACAGAAAAACGGTAGCAGCCTTTTGAAATGCTGTGCTTCAGATGTATGAGGACGATAACATGCACAGACAAAGATAATAACAAATAAGTTATAGAAATAGTAGGAGAACAAGGATATCTGGGGAAAAAGAGAAATAGAAGGGCGGAATATGTTCTAAGGCATTTTGGGGAATAGTATGGGATATATTACAAGCAGAGATAGGAAAAAATAGGTAGATGTAGACCTAGATGAGATAGTTATAGATGCAAACTGTGCAAATTTCAGGGAAATCTGTAGGTTAGTTCAGAATAGGAAACAATGATGGTACGCGTCTAACCAGTTCTAGGACTGAAGACCTAATGATGATGATGCACACTTTTGAATACAGTTTCTTAGGAAGACCACTTTTCATAAACATTCCGTTAGAGTCATGTATTATTTATTGGAAGTAGAAGGAGGAAGTCGAAGCTGGACCTACCACCACTAATTGCTTTTTAATAAGTTTCCTTATTAAAAACCCATTAGCACGTTGCTGTTTAATGAGTTTAATGAGTTTAATGAGTTTTTTCATTAAAAACCCATTACCACTAATTGCTTCTTAATGAGTTTTCTCATTAAAACCCATTAGCACTAATTGCTTTTTAATATGTTTTCTCATTAAAAACCCATTAGCACTAATCGCTTTTAATGGGTTTTTTCATTAAAAACCCATTAGCACAAATCGTTTTTTAATGGGATTTGCATTAAAAAATCCATTAGCACTAATCGCTTTTTAATGGGTTTCTCATTAAAAAACCATTAGCACCAATCGTCTTTTAATTGGAAACTCATTAACACTAATTGTTTTAATGGGAAAACTCATTAACAATGTTATCATTTTTCCATACGCCACATGTGTCATTATCGCCAGCGCCATCTAATTTTAATTAGCAAATATTCGCACATCTGGTAGCAGTATTAAATAACATTGTTATCTTAAATCTGCACAATAGTTTTCTTCAACTAAGCATTTTTAGCTCCAGGCACGGATCTTGCTCTCGGCACCCCGATCTGGGAGCTAGACCCCCCACCCTACAACCGCCACCGTACTTGCAAAAAATAATCGTACATCTGGTAACAGTATTAAATAACATTGTCATCTTAAATTTGCACAATAGTTTTCTTCAACTAAACATTTTTAGCTTCCGGGGCATGGATCGTGCTCTCGGCATCCTGATCTGGACCGTCGGGCACCCGGCATCCTTCCCCAGGACCACCGGAACTTCAAATTCTCCTAGCTAATAATGACGATATTTACATAAATCTACTAGATTAGAACTTATTTACAGAGTGGGAGATGCTTTAACTTATGGCGATATTTACATAAATCTACAAACCCCATATTTAAGCCCAATATTTATTAATAAAACTAAAAAGATATGTATCCATTTATTTGCAAATAGGTTTTAAACATTATTACCTTATTTTTGGTGTAATTCATAGGAGTGGGGAGGTGGGAAAAACCTTACAACTAATACATACAAACTTACAACTATTATATACAATGCAACTATACAAACAGAACATGATCACCTTATTTCTGGTACAATTCAAATTATTTTTATCTGCATGAAGTTGACAGTGATGGGAAATACTACTATACTTGTTTAACATCTTGATGCAAGGAACATTGTAATCTTCAAGATTTTGCACATCGTTTCCAGGTAGGTACAGACAAATCAGTTTTGCTTCTGTAGACCTTTTACGAATATCGTGGCCTCAGCGGGTATCAGTTCTTGTAAAAGTAGACTTAAAAATTGTGTTGAAAATCCATTTGTTGAAGGCGTATTCCAGCGTAGTCCATGAAAATTTTTAGTGACCCACTCGTTATGCTTCTGAAAGTTTTTGCTCAACTGTGCATCCGTCAAAGGCATATCGAAAATCTCTCGCCACAAGTCGCCGTTTTATATATTGAGCATAGCGATTTCTTTCACGAAAAAATCACTCTCTTTAAACTGGAAACCTATGATATCTATAATGTATGATGACACCATGTTCACTCGTTAGAGATTGTTTTGCAAATGTCCAGAAAGTGTGAAGACACCCCCCCTATAATATAGTATCTATACTTTGCCAGGTTGCTTTTAAAGTCGTACCATTGGATTAGAAATTCGCGACCTGTATTTCTCTCAGGCTATATAGGCAACGTTCTTTGTTACAAAACTTGCATGGAAAGATTAGGAACTCCTATTAAATTCGAAGTGAACCTTGTTTTTAATTAGACCCTAGTCATGGAGATTGAATAAATTTAAAAGTCTTATCTATCTTGTATCGAATTCTGCAGATGTTGAAACTGATGTTTGAAGTAGAAACTAGGTCTATTTATATGAATCTTAATTACATAAACAGATCCTCTAAAATCAACGTAAATCCTGTTCTAAAACCTGACTCTCAACTATAATACCCTTTCACAGAACGCTCTAGTTTCATATTATTTATGGGAAAATGTATGAGGATGGACAGACAAAGGTAATAACAAATAGGTTATAGAAACAGTAAGGGAGCAAGGATATCTTTGGGAAAAAATATGAGAAATAGAAGGGCAGAATACGTTCTAAGGAATTTTTGGGGAATAGTATGGGATATATGACAAACAGAGATAGGAAAAAAGAGGTGGATGTAGACCTAGATCAGATAGTGATAGATGCAGACTGTGCAAATTTCGGGGAAATCTGTAGTTTAGTTCAGAATAGGAAACAATGATGGTACGCGTCTAACCAGTTTCAGGACTGAAGACCCAATGATGATGATGATGGAAAAATTCTCAAAAATATTTTAGTAACCCTAAAGTATTTAGTATTTAGTATTTAGTATTTAGTATTTAGTATTTAGTATTTAGTATTTAGTATTTAGTATTGTGGTATTTGTATTTGGTATTTGTTTGTAGTTTGGTGTTTAGTATTGGTAGTTTGGTATTTGGTAGTTTAGGTATTTAGTATTTAGTATTTAGTGTTTAGGTGATTTAGTATTTAGTATTTAGTATTTAGTATTTGGTATTTAGTATTTAGTATTTAGTATTTGGTGTTTAGTATTTGTTGTGTTTGGTGTTTGGTGTTTGGTGTTTAGTATTTAGTATTTGGTGTTTGGTGTTTAGTGTTTGGTGTTTAGGTGTTTGTTTTAGTTTTGTATTTGGTATTTGGTGTTTAGTATTTGGTTTTAGTGTTTAGTGTTTAGTGTTTAGTGTTTGGTGTTTGGTATTTAGTGTTTGGTATTTAGTATTTAGTATTTAGTGTTGTAGTATTTGTATTTAGTATTTAGTATTTAGTATTTAGTATTTAGTATTTAGTATTGTAAGTATTTAGTATTTAGTATTGGTATTTAGTATTTGGTATTTGAGTATTTAGTATTTAGTAATCGCTATAATGAAATAACTTTAACTAAAAGTATTGGCAAGCTAAATGTTGCTAAAATACATTAACTATTGTTGTAGGGGATAAAAACGATGGGGTACTAGGACGAATGACATACATTCACCCACCCTGCATAACAAATTTTAGACGCACTATCTATATTGCAAAAGTAGCCTTTGTGAAGGATTAATTACGAGGCTTGCGGTTTTCTTAGTATTTAGATCTACTACAGACGTAAACATGTTTCAAACTCCAGCAATCTTTAAAGCAAAAAGCGTGCCATATTTAAAATTAAAATTAAAATAAATCTTTGGTGTAAAAATATTAGGGTAAATATATCACATTTGACTTCCCGATTTTTCATTAACGCTTCAACAGGATAGAATTTGTAAAAATTAGAAGCAACGTGTTTATTGGAACAGAAACTTGACCTTCCCAAATTATATTAAAACAGAATATTAGGAATTACATTTACGGTATTTTTTAAACACAGGGTAATTCGCGAAAAAATATCACGCAAGAAATGATTTTAATTATGGCAATCTCCATAAATAAAAAACAATAGACACATCTTTAGCAATTTTCTACGTCATTAGAATGTAACAATTCATAAATTGACAGAGGAACAGACTTCCTTTACAAAATTAATAATAATTACGCCCTAGAAATGTGTTTTGGAAAAATTTTCACATTAACAATAATATTTACGTAGGATTGGAATGGGTTTACATATGGGGTTTGTAGATTTACGTAAATATCGCCATAAGTTAAAACATCTCCCATTCTGTAAATAAATTCTAGTTATTTTAGAGTAAATTTATCTCCATCAGAATAGGGTGAAAGCGCCTTATAGAGTGAAATTACCTCATAGTTGAAACAAATAAGAATTTAATTTGCAAACGATTGCAATAGGTTTAATTTGTTAATCTAGCAGATTTATGTAAATACCGTCATAATTAGCGGGGAGAATTTGCAGATCCGGTGGTCCTAAGGAAGGATGCCGGGATCCTGACGGTCCAGATCAGGGTGCCGAAAGCACGTTCATGTTCCGGAAGCTAAAAATGTTTAGTTGAAGAAAACTATTGTGCAAATTTAAGATGACAATGTTATTTAATACTGTTGCCAGATGTTCGATTTTTTTTTTGCAAGTACGGTGGCGGTTGTGTGGCGGGGGTGCCGAGAGCAAGATCCGTGCCTGGAGTTAAAAATGCTTAGTTGAAGAAAACTATTGTGCAGATTTAAGATGACAATGTTATTTAATATTGCTACCAGATGTGCGAATATTTGCTAAATAAAGTTAGATGGCGCTGACGGTAATGACATGTGACGTATGGAAAAATGATAACATCGTTAATGAGTTTTCCCATTAAAACGATTAGTGTTAATGAGTTTTTCAATTAAAAGACGATTAGTGCTAATGATGTTTTAACGAGAAAACCCATTAAAAAGCGATTAGTGCTAATGGTTTTTAAATAAGAAAACCCATTAGAAACGATTAGTGCAAATGAGTTTTTAATGAGAAAACCTATTAAAAACGATTAGTGCTAACAGTTTTTAATGAGAAAACTTATTAAAAAGCAATTAGTGCTAATTGGTTTAATGAGAAGACCCATTAAAGAGCAATTAGTGCTAATGGGATTTAAACGAGAAAACCTATTAAAAAGCAATTAGTGCTAATGGGTTTTTAATGAGAAAACCCATTAAAAAGCAATTAGTGCTAATGGGTTTTTAATGAAAAAACTCATTAAAAAGCAATTAGTGCTAATGAGTTTTAATGAGAAAACTGATTAAAAAGCAACTAGTGGTGGTGGGTCCAGCTCTGACTTTTGATCTGCAACGCTTCGTTATTGCGGAACTACTCCTGGAATAACGGGGATACTCAACGTAAAATATATTTTGCACCTGATTCTTGTAATGTGGAGGAGACTGGCGCGATGGAACGTGTAATTACCAAATTTTTCATTTCCGGTTTTTTAGTATTATAAATGCGTTTTTCTCTTTACTAGAAGATTCAGGACTATGAAAATTGCTACTGAAGCTGTTATTGTTTTTTAGTGTAGCGCTGACTTCACAGACAACACTTCACCGGCAGTGGTTTTATATATAGAAACGTCTAAAGCGCTTATTTTCTCGAAGAGGACGATAATAGTGTAGCAACGGAATGAGCTTATCGTGCTAGAAAGTAATAAATGATGGAACGTCCAAAACGCGATCAGAAGATTATAATAAATTCTCCAGAAATGGCTAAAGCTTTGCGCAACTATGACCTGCCGGATTTCACTAAAGCAGTTTTTCTAACTTTAGCAATATATCATTGTTCTTGTACGATACTGATTACCAAATCGAAATAAATTACCCCCAGTTGAATTACATGTACTACGAAAAAGCAAGCTTGACAGATCTCAATAAATTCACACCCTACGCATGCCCTTGTATTTCAGTTTTTCTCATCAACGGATTTTTAGAAGAAAAATTGTTTTTTCGTATACGAAACTCAATTCTTCTCAATTTTACGAATTCATGTCTCGTACGTTTTCAGTAATCCCCGTAGCTCGCTTCAAGTATTTTTGTTCGCAAAATAACGTTTTTGTGGTTTTAGATGTTGCGAGATATATTTAAGGCAATTTTCAGGTTTATACTTTTCAGCGACTTTTTCTACTTCATTTACCTAAAAATGAAAATTCATTACCTTGATTGTTTAATGTTCCAAGCTGTGCCTGAAGGATATTAACACCAGGAACAACAATGGACGGAAGTGTTCTAGATCTTAGTAAAGGAGGTGGTTTTCTAGCTGCTCTAGCTGCGGATTCAAGCCCAGCGCAGGATGCTCTTTGATCTATACGGAGTGACGCTGCTGCCGCCAGTTGAGAACTGAAACAAAATTAGAGGGTTAGTTCATTGAGCTCTGCTGTGTTCGAAGTTGTGCGTCAAATGGTAAGTGAAAGTAAATTGCTATTTCTGTATTAAGAAAATAAGCGATCCGATCGATGTACAGAGTTTTTCATTATATCTTGACCCAACTTATTTGCATTACTACTGAAAAGACCAAATAATTTCAAGTAAAAGTTGTTCCGACAAAGCAGTTAGTAACTTGCTGAACTGCATTTACGGTGCGCGCCCAATAAAATACACATTCAGCTCTTTAATGGGATATATATTTATATAATTTTGAGTAGTCATGTATTTCCGGGGGGTTCCGGGAAATACGTGTACAGCACGAAAACAGAATTCCTCGACTTTGAGCCAACTCGTTTATTATACAAGTTGCTTCATTTAGCTCCCAGAGGTCTTCGAAGTTGGTGAAACATTCTAAATTTTTTAAAATAACTCGAAAATGCGTTGATAGATTTGGACAATTTTTAGTGTGTCAGTATGTACTTCTAATTGACGTTTTATGATGTTGTACACAATCGTTTTAAAAGTATACGAGTGTCTAAATAAGATGTGATGTGTCAATATCCGACGGTAATTTTTTTTGCTGCTTATGCAGAGACTCAATATTTTTTTATGAGTAGTCGACCTAATTTGGAAACTTCTTGTCTCTTGGGAAATTTTGATTAGATGAGTGGTTTGCTAGAAAAATATACTGCATACTTCGTAATTGCGAAACCGACCAAATAAAAGAACATATTGTAGTAGCCTTTGCTATTTGTTGTTTATTTTGACTATCACTTAAACCAGTTTTGCCATCAATCATCAATAGGTCTTCAGTCCGACAACTCGTTGGACGCGTACTTCCATTCTGAGTTAACCTACATATTTCCGTGAAATTCCCACAGCCTACATCTTTCACAATCTGTGTGCAATTGTCTAATCTTGCTCTACCTACACCTCTCTTTCTTCCTTCCTTTGTTTCTAATATATTACACACTATTCCCCCCATGCGTTAGTATGTGTCCTATCATCCTATCTCTTCAATTTTTTACTGTTTTTCACATATTTTTTTCTTCCCCTACCTTTTCGAGAATCTTTTTGTTTGTATCTTTGTCTGTTCATGATATCATCATACGTTACCACATTTCAAAGGTTTCTACTTTTTTCCTGTCTGCTTCTCCTGCTGTCTACGTTTCACACCCGTACAGTGAGGTGCTCCCCACATGTTTTCAGCAACTTTTTCCTTATCTATGCTTGATGCTTTATTATTTTTCAGAATCTTTAATGCTAATTCAAACTCACTCTACTATAAGATATTCCAAGTCATCCTATTCAATGTCTGTTTCCTGTTCTAATGCCTCTCTAGTTCCTGCCCTGCATATAAATTCCCTATATATTCTTGCCATCTAAACCATTTTCTCTACAATTTTTATAATGACTTTTTTCCCGCGCCCCATATATTTTAGCTATACGGTTCTACACCTCTAAAATTCATTCTCATTTGTATATATGCTTCGTCTGTCGTTCCTATTTCCATCTTAGTTTGAACCTCTTTACGCTTTTTATTAATCTATTGTTTTTTAGCTTTCCTGCATTTGCGAATCATTTCCCATTTCTTGACCCTGTATCTCTGTTTCCCTGCATTGGCTGGTCTGTTTTTGTATTTTTGCCTTTCTTCTATTAAATTCAGAATATCCTTTGTTACCAATTGTTTTTACTTTTTTTTGTTTATATCCCAGAATATATCTGGTCGCCCAATCTAAGCTGGATTTAATGTTATTCCATTTTGTTTCTACTTCCTTAGTATCAGAAATTTTCCTGATGTCTTTCAGTAATTCGTCTGACTTTTTTTCACATCTTTTGTGGATATCTTGAACTTCTAATTTCTTAAAGTCAAAATGCCTTTTTCCGTTCCTTTTTCAAATTTTTTAATTTAAGCACGGCTTTCATAATTTTATGTTGTGGTCAGTGTCTATATCTGCTTCTGGGTAGCTTCTACAGTCTTTTACTTGATTTCTAAATCGTTGTCCAACAAAAATGTAATCTATTTGACTTCAATATCTCTCTATGTTACTTGGCATGTTCCACGTGTATCGTCTTCTAGCATGATGTTGAAATAAAGTGTTTGCAATAGTTAAATTGTTCTTGTCGCAAAATTCGATTAGCCTATTTCCCCTGTCATTTCTCGTGCCTAAATCAAATAAACCTACTACCGTTCCTTCCCTACCCTCGCTTATCACTGCATTAAAATCTCCCGTAATTATTAAATTTTCAGGTTTTTTTTTACGAATTTTAGTATGTCTTCGATATCATTGTACATCGCTTCTACCTTCTCATCACTGTAGCTATAGGTGGGCGTGTATTATTACTGAGTTTACCGGTTTAGATTCTAATCAAACAATGAGGACTCTTTCGATCTTTTGTAAGTAGTTTTCTACCCAGCGTCTTGTCTTTTTCCGCATGACTATCCCCACACCCGAATTTCCTTCATTAGATCCTGTATGAATCATCCTAAAGTCTCCGCTCCAAAAATCCCAGCCGTTGACCAAGGAACTTCGTTAATCCCTACTATGTCTAATTCTCACCTATCCATTTTAATTTTCAAGTTTTCTAGCTTACCTACTTGCTTCATACTACTGACATTCCATACTCCGACTCGCAAAATGTTCCTAAATATTCTTTTAAGCCATTTGATCACATTCTCTGAAGTAGTTCCCTCCTGAAGATTCGAATGGGGACTATTTTAACTGGCGTCGCCGCGGATCAATGTAGTAAGCGTTAGACTACGGATCCCAAGGTCCTGGGTTCAAATCCCGACACGGCCGACTGCTTGAAAAATGGCAGGTGAGCATTTTTCACAAATATTACACACTCGTTCGGATGAGTGGTTAAATGGAGGTCCCGTGTGTGAGTGTTGTCACGCACGTTAAAGATCCCTACCTTGCCTGGAATGGCAAGGGTTCGGCAAAATTCTAAATTTCCGGGCAACAAGAAACTCGCCTTCTGGCTCATGTAGTACCTTTGGGTGGAGAATTGGAAATGTAAATGCACGGACTATTTTAACTGGCGTCGCCGTGGATTAATATAGTAAGCGTAAGACTACGGATCCCAAGGTCCTGGGTTTAAATCCTGACACGGCCGACTACTTGAAAAATGGCAGCTGAGTATTTTTCACAAAAATTACGCCCTCGTTCGGATGAGAAGTTAAAAAGAGGTCCCGTTTGTGAGTGCTGTCACGCACGTCAAAGATTCCTACCTTGCCTAGAACGGCAATGGTTCGGCAAAATTCTAAATTTCCAGGCAACAAAAAACTCGGTTCCTGGCCAATGTAGTACCTTCGGGTGGAGCATTGGAAATGTAAATGCACGGACTATTTTAACTCTAGAATCTTTTACCCCAGAGGATGCTAGCATCTTAAATAACAATTTAAGTACGCTGTCTACCTGGGAGGCAATGTGGTGGTTTTTCGTTGCTTTCCACATCGCAGTAGTATCTTAGAATGCAATATTGACCGCTATGGTCTCTGCCACTTTAAATACCAAAAAAGCTGCTGCCCTTTTTCAGTTTGTCCATCATGTGGTAAATTTCGAATTAGATTAATAAAATTTTGCCGCTCTCATCTTCTTACATCATGGTTATTTACACAAATGTCAAACATATTTGCTTTTGGTTTGGATTTCGTCAAAGTAATGGTCGTGAAGTGCCTACAAGGAAATATTTCCTAATCGTTGTTTAAATAGATCACTTCTTGATCTATTTGAACAAGCTTGAAGCAAAAATTTCGTTACCAGAAATAAGAAGAAGCGCGTCAAGCTACAATTTTGAACAACTAATAATTATAACTTTCTCTTCATAACGAATTTGTATTTAGTGTGCTACAGTATTGCCCGAAATAAACAGTACTGAAACTAAGTTGGCGGTGTTTTTATGCGTGCGCTGTCACACTCAAGTTAGCTAGTATAGACCTGTCAAGTAAACCTCAAACAAGTAATTAGTAGGGCCTAATTGTTAAAAATGGTGTTAAGTACAGAGGAGAAAGTGTTTCTGGTAGAGCATTATTTTCGTTCATACGGAATCGGCCGACGTAATGGTGCAAGTTTGCTATACGTGTCTGATCAATTCACACAAAGGTTTAATAAACGTTCTCCAAGTAATGCTGTAATTTTGAAGGTTATTGAAAAGTTTAGAAATACAGGTAGTGTATTGTGCCAACGAAAAGGAAACTCGGGGCGTCCCAGTACAGTTAACAACAACTATAACCATGAACGTGTTTTTGAGCAAATCTTAGAAAATCCGAAAGTCAGCCAGGCAAGGACAACGTTACAACTTGATTTAAAAGAACTTCCTTTCAAAGAATCCTGAAGGAGCTGGGTACATTTTCGTATGTGATTCAGGTACATCAACAACTACATCCTCGGGATTATCGCAGTAGAGTGGAATATTGCGCCAGAATTCTCGCGTTACAGTATGAAAATCCTGATTTTTGAAAAATGTTTGGTTTTCAGACGAAGCACATTTTCACTTGTCAGGCTATGTGAATCGTCGCACAAATCGATTTCTGGGCTTTGCCAGACCCGATGAGGTTCAAGAGGTTCCTTTACATAGTGAAAAAGTGAGTGTCTGGTGTGCTGTTTCCGGACACGGAATCATTGGTCCGTACTTTATCGAAGAGAATGGTAGGCAAGTCACACTTAATCAACAGAGGTACAGACAAATTTTAACACGATTTATCCCTGATCTACGTCAATTCTGTCGTGCACGTAACTTGGCATTTCGAAACCAATTTTTCAGCAGGACGGGGCAACTTGCCATACTGCTGCCGCAATTCGTCAATTTCTTCAAGAACATTTTCCAAGCAAATTCATATCACGATTTACTGACTTCCTTATCCTTCACATTCTCCAGACCTCACACCTCCAGACGCATACATTTGGGGCATGGCTAAAAATGCCGTTTTCAAACGGGCACCACAAACCATCGATGAATTAAAGGATGCCGTTAGAGTCTTCTTCGCAGCCCTGAGACAACCCTTATTCAATAACATGACCAGAAACTTAGAACATCGTTATGAAGTCTGTCTCGAACGAGGAGGTGCACATTTAGAACATATAATAAAGTGTCAATAATATGTATTTTTTAAATATACAAAACAATTACAATTTCAGTACTGTTTATTTCGGGCAATACTGTATTTGAATCACAACTATAACTAATAGCAAACGATGAGAAATCCAGATCTTTTCGTTTGAGAGTTTGGTGCTATTAGTCTGTTTACTTTGGTAACGCGTTTGTAATAATATCTCTAGAGACATTACCTTCCACGTAAGGATAACTGTCGTCATCTTTACCATTCTTATTCACTTCTAACAAAGCCGACTTTGTCACTGCTCGGTGAAATACATCCAATAGGGCAAACTGAAAGAGGGCAGCAGCTCTTTCGGTACTTAAAGTGACAGAGACCATAGGGGTCGATATGGCATTCTAAAATAATAATACGAGGTGGAAGGCAACGGGAAATTACCACATTACCTCCCAAGTACACAGGGTACTTAAATTCTTATTTAAGATTATGGCATCCTCTGGGGTAAAAGATCCTGGAGTTAAAATAGTTCCCCATTCAGATCTCCGGGAGGGGACTACTTTGGAGGATATGTGATTGGAAAGCTTAAAAGAAGAGCCAGAAACAATTTGCGAGTCGGAGAATAGAATGTCAGCAGTATGAAGCAAGCAGGTAGGCTAGAGAATTTTGTATTCGCATTTAATGCGTTTTAAGGTATCTTAAAATAATTATTTTTACATATACGGCTTACATTATTTGCTATGTATTTACGATACGCTTATGTCATACAGAGTGATTATTTATACAGGCGGAATTGGTTTTTTTCGCTTAATGAATAGAAGTACGCTTGTATTATACAGGGTGCTTATTCATACACACGCAATTGCATTTTTCTTGGCATTTTAATGAATAAAAGTACGCTTGTATTATACAGGACGTAACGAGGAATTTATGGAAATTTCTATTTTTTGGGATTTTTTCATATTTTGGTGGGAATTATTTGTACAATTTGGGTTTAAGTGACTTCTCGTGGCCTCTTTATTACTTATATATATATATATATATATATATATATTGTTATGAGAATATGGTTATTTAAGAGTATATAAGGTCACAAGGGAGGTATACTTCACGTGTGCATCATAAAAATCA
This sequence comes from Platerodrilus igneus, assembly GCA_036346225.1. Taxonomy (NCBI): domain Eukaryota; kingdom Metazoa; phylum Arthropoda; class Insecta; order Coleoptera; family Lycidae; genus Platerodrilus; species Platerodrilus igneus. The sequence continues at coordinate 3,944,427 of JARFIW010001108.1, read as the reverse complement.
AGAAAACCAAATTATAAAATGTACATAATTCGCTCATCATGCAAAAAGAAAATTCAAATCACCCTGTATAAAATCAATAACAGACTACAGTTAATAAAAGGAAGCTCATTCAGTAACAATTTAACCACATTCATCAAAATAAATTCTTTTCAAAATCTAAGTACAATATTACATTCTAATTGTTAGGAAACAGCGAAAACAATCAAAACAATAATTATGATGGTTTTTGGTTGATGCCAACTTTAATAATGTACAATCACCACTGGCTTGCATTAGAACCATTCTTAGTTGTAGATAAATAATTTTGGAAACAATTCAATCCAAATTTAAACATTTAAAGTATTCTCAAGCGCGAAAAGCAAATACATATCACCCTGTATAAAATCAATAACTAGCTACAGTTAATTAAAGGAAGCACATTCAGTAATAATTTAACCACATTTATTAAAATAAATAATTGCTGGCGCAACCCAATACATTTTAAAACATTCATAAACTCAAAATAAATACAAATTAGGCATATTTAAAGCAAAATAAACGTGAAATAAAATCTCTTTCAAACTCGACTCATTTGCGTAAGTAATAGAAGTCAATAAAACAAATATAATTTGTACCGGTTTGTAATAAACAAAGTTTTGAAAAACAAACATATTTTATAGCGCAATAAGGAATTGACATTGAGGCGAAAGCGTACGTGACGTTTGAAATGTAGTAATCGCAACATTTAATAAAACCCAAAATAAGTAAACAAAATATGGATCGTAAAATTAAGACTACGTTACGTTAAAAGGTACAAAAATACCAGTTTGTAATAAATTCCATAATACAAATTTTTGGTCTACGTGCAAATTCAAACGTTTAAAGAGTATGCAATAACGAATACACCCCAACAGGTTGATGATAACAGATATAATTGAAACGCCTTATCGATGGTTTAATAACAAAAGGAGGGAACGAATTTGTCTATAAAACGAACCTAAACAGAGGTAGGAGGAGCATTCCATTAACGACGTGCGGACTGTAATAGTAGAGGTAATTTTATTACGTAAAACTGAAATTGAGTAAAAGTAGAAGTAGTATGTATAAAATAAAATAATTTAATGAAGGTGATAAACAAGAGAAGTACACAGTAAAAGTGCGCGTTGAAATACGTAAAAGGCTGCTGCTAATATAAAATGTAAGTTCAGATTTAATTAATGTAAAACCAAATTTTTACAATTTATTTAGGGCTCTAAGTACGTACAAAATAAATGCGAAACTATACAAAAGTACGGATAAAATAAATGGGAAGATATACAAATCGACTCTAAGCACTGATAAAGTAAATAGAAAACTATACAAAACGACTCTAAGTAAGGACATACTAAATAATCAACTAAATAATGACGTTAAACTAAACAACCACTACGCTAACTAAATTACGAGGCTAAAACACTAAATTACTGGTGTAAAACTCTACGTAGTATGACACTTGAAGTACAGGGTTAGTACCTCAAATCATTGGACAAACGACTACAAGTTATTGGAAGACTGTTTGAAGTACTGGGCTACACGCCAAGCTACGGGTCAGCCACTTGAAACCACTAAACTAGCAACCGATTTGGATTAAGATGCTACAGTAATAAATCGGCAGAAGGAATAAAATTATTTTCTGTATTTTACAGTACGTTATACTCATTATCTTAAATATTTGGTGAGCTTAAAAAAATGTTTGTAATTTGAATACCTTTTGTAGCAGGTCAACAAAAAAATTTGATTGGTACGCAAAAGTACGTTAATAAAAAAGGGGGAATAGTTCTTTGATTGTTCAACGAAACATTCAAGGTAGAAATACAATTTTTATACTGGCTTTAATTGCTTAAAAAAGGGTTATAATTTTGGCAATAAACAAATTTAATAAGAATATTTATTTTAATTTTGATTCACAAGTTTTGTAGATGGTAAATGATATTAAAAAGGACACAGAGTTGTAAATTTTAAATTTTCTTAGCTTATTATACAAATTTAGTGAATTTCGCTTGTCTTATTCAGGTAGATGGAGTGTTAGAGGGGAGTGGGTAAAAATTCTCCGTTATCATATCGTCGTTTAGTTTGTGCGGGGTATCACTGAGCTAGTCGGGGCATAAATTTAATTGTGTTAATTCTAAATTATTTTAAAGGCAAAGAGAGGTGGCGATCAGTAGGCAATTGGTCGTTGTACATCTGAGGAGCGGCGATATTGTAGTAATATATATATATATATATATATATATATATATATATATATATATATATATACTACAATATCGCCGCTCCTCATCCACCCGTATTGTAGGTTATGTTGTTTACTTAATTAGATTTACGAAGCGTAGAAATTGAAATTAAGGTTGACAAAGCAGATTATGTGAATAAATAGTTAAATGTGGCTCCGTAGTTTAGTCGGTTTGCATGTGACCACTGAGCCCAATATCCCGAGTTTGATTTCTTAGATGGACCGCTTAAAAAATGTTAGGCAAGTATTTTTCACAAAAATACTCCTTCGTTCGGATGAGAAGTAAAATGTAGGTCTTCCTGTGTGGGTATAGTTACGCCCGTTAAGGATCTCTATCTAGCTTGGAACAGTAAAATTCAACATCTTCAGTTAAAAAAAGTCGCTTCCTGGTTAATGTAGTACCTTCGGGTTAAGCATCGGAAAATCAAATATAGAGTTATATAGTTATAGGAGGATTACTATGCTATTTGTATTGATTTGGTTGTAGGTGTCGTGAAAATTATGTATGTACCTGTTTTCAGGAGTATTGCTATGCAACTTTTGTTGAAAATTTTATATGTACCTGCTTATAGAAATATTAATATGATATCGTATTTTAAATAGATTTAAGTGACGGACTGAGACTGTATTTTTTTCTTGATTGAATATATTGATTAATTGTGAGAAGAATTCATTCCACAGGAATTTAGTGTTATTGAAATCCCTAAGGAGTCTTCGTCGTCCACCGGTTATTAGACCAGACGAGTTGGCGCCGATAATCTGACGGTATCGACAGCTTTTCAAGGTAAGTGTTATTGGTAACGTAGCTTGAAGGTGTACTTACTTAATTGACAAATTATTTTATTTTTGTTCTATTTTACTATTTTATAGTTTCTATAAGGGCCCACTCTCATACCATTGTAGTTAGCCGGCGCTTTCCTTATTTGGTACGGGATTTCGACCCACCCCTGGCAATTTTAAATTTATGAATCTAGCGCTTGATTCACATGTAGCGCATGCACAAATTTGATCTCTTATACTAAACAAGATTACTTGTAGGAGCGTATTGATATAATTACAACCTACTATTGAAACAACTAGGGATTGGAAATAGAATACTCTATTATTTCACAGTCTTCAATTAAAATAACACACTTAATCCAGCAATTTTGCAGCGCTCTAACCCGTTCAGAAAAAAAATTCTTCATGGTCTGTAAACTAGTCCGCCACACCTTCTATTGCCCCTTTGTTTAAAAAAAAATTGACGTTTTTTTAAACTACTTTTTAATCGATTTGTGTACAGGTGTATTGTGCTGCAAAAATAACACTATCGATAGCATGCCACATCTCGCTTCCTTAATGTTCTTCTTCAGGTTGGTTAGTAGTTTAGAATAATAATCTTCAGTGATGGTTTCACTATTTTTTAGGTTATCGAATATATTTATTTCCGATATCTCAAAAACCCGATTGCTTAACTCGTAACTTCTTAGGCTTTGGAGAATCATGATGGCTGCACTCCTTCAATTGCTGTTTCATTTTTGAATCATAGAAATGGACCCATGTTTCATCTATTGCCAAACAACTCTTGTTCAAAATAAGCACAGAATCATGTCATGAACTGTGTCAATATTTTCGGGAGTGGACACCGAAATCGGCCTTGCTGATCATTTCTCTCAATTTCAACGGATATTTTTCTTTTTGAATAACCCAAACTAATTTTTCGAAGTCGCACATAGTGGGCATTGGTTGTCAAGTGTATTAAGCACATCCTCGTAAATCTATTAACCACATAACACCTTCAAATACATGTATTTAGTGATGGCTCGATACTCTAATTTATCGATTTTCACTATTCGATTCGAAATTCTTTCTTTCAAAATTTACTGCACATCACAACTTTTACTTTTTGAAGTAAGATATCACAGCGATAGTTCTAATTAGTCATTACTTGTTGCCATGGTAATAATAATAAGACTTTGTTTTGTTTAAGGGAAATGGCCTAGGCTTACTTGTTGTCAATACCCCCCCACACGTATCGCTGGTAGGGAATTATATCAATATCTTTGGCATAAGATGGGTTTTGGGGCTTTGGAAGCTTCATTTTAAACACATTTATTTCTCAAAAACACTTCTATCAAATTATTTTTAACAGCAATATTTTTACTCTTTGAAGTAAGATATCACAGTCACAGTCCTAATTAGTCATTACTTGTTGCCATGGTAACAAGACTTTGTTTTGTTTAAGGGAAATGGCCTAGGCTAACTTGATGTCAATACCCCCCCGTATCGCTGGTAGGGAGTTAAATCAGTATCTTTGGCGTAACAAAGGTTTTGGGCCTTTAGGAGCTTCTTTTTAAAAACATTTATTTCCCAAAAACACTTCTATCAAATTAATTTTAATACGGTAATTACAAAATGATCTAACAACTTGTACGTTATGTTCATTAACGTGACTTAGTTTAATTTAACAAAAATAATCAAAGTTAATATTTTAATAATTACCAATGAGTAGCTTGAACTACCAACAATGTTAAAATTATGAAGTTCGAAGACTGACTGGCCATCAGGGGCTCCTCAGGATATTTATGTAATCCCTGCTCTCACATCATCTTGTGGGAAAGTGTAGATCTCACCGTCTACTACTTCTTAATAACATACAATTTCTTGTTCTAAGTAATGTTTTAATTAAGACTGCTTTATTGCAGTTCCTTGTATCTGCACTTGCAGTATCAGGTTGCGTCTGGAATACAAAGTAGTTGCTTCCGTTCTCATGTCTGATTAACCTTTAATATTGTTACCTTCATTTAATACACTGTAACATGCTATTACTAAGATATAATAAATGCATTTAAATTTTTATACATATTGATATGGGGGATATATAACTCGTATTGTTAAAAATTAATATCTTGTTATAGACGGTCAAGTAGAAGGTGACCCAACGGTCGCATAGGTAAGGTTATTGCCGTTTTCGCGATACTCCCAGACGCGTTCACTTGTGCTTTGTTTCGTTCACGTATTAATATGATATTAACGCTATAGAAGCGAATAAGTTTAATTGAATTCACTGCTCTTCATTTTATTTGTAGCAAATCAATTATATATGAACCGTTTAAAATATTTTCGCATATAAACCTATATACTAATTTTGGCGTAGACCATTGGAGACGTTCCACAACAACCCTTAACGTAAATTATATTGGGTTGTCAACTTCACACATCGCGTACACGCCTTAGGTCCATTTTTACTTCAGAATATAACACAATTTATTTGCACATTTTGCTATATCATACAAGTCATAAAGAAGGTTTAAATTGCTCCGCCTTCGGAGAATAGATCAAAAATTCATCTTTGTTCGTACATCTTTCAAAATTACAGTAAGTTTTAAGTACGTACTTAATATAGCAATATATCAACTTTACAAAAGTAAAACACGGCATTCTCTACATGACTTAACTTTATACTAACAGACGTAATGAACAAGCAAGCGGAAGTCCGTTACTTCTCAATTTAAAGTTTCTGAATATATCAAGAAGTTACTCACGTACTTTAATAACAAAGTTATTACACCATGTGGTGCGTTAGATGTTTCATTACAAGCTTAAATGTACACAATTTCTTTTTTTAAGAGCTTTATTTACCCACAGCTTTCGAGGGATAGCAGGCCCAAGATATTGCAAACATTTAAACTGCAATTAAACAACTTGTTCAAGACAGTTGCACTAAAACAACTGAATCAGACTTATAAGTTTTAAAAGCTTTAGCTTGGGCTCATCTCCTATATAAATTACGAGATTTTAATTCAGGTCATGAAAACAATGGCAATGACTTTGAACGTCGTGAAGTATCAGCTTGTATAAGTATTTTAACTAAGTGTTGTAGAAGTGGAACGATCTTTGTTATGTGGTGTTCTGGTTGTCTGAGGTTACCTTGTTAATGCTTGGAAGTAACAGTGATAACATTTATTTACGATTTAAAATATTGATACATAAATTCACATTAAACGCATGGCACGTACAGAAAATATTTACAAGTGTCTTTGTGTGCGTAAATTGCAAATGTCTTTAACACTAAAACTGAAAGCACTTTAGTTTGTAAAGTTGAGGAACAGTTTCTACGTGGAAGAATGGGACGTTGCTGCTTTACGACAAAGACCTGTATCTGGCATCAAGTAGGTGAAGATGTCGATGTCTGTAACTCTGGAGCTGGTTACGTTGATGCAATATGGCACCTTGTGGAAGTTGAATATCCATAAACTTTAGTCCCTAGCGACTGGTGGGCGGACGCTGGCGTACGGGCAGCTGGTTAGTACAAATTGGAGTTTGATGATGACGGAATATTCCCAATCATAGCTTCCCTGCTGGGGTTAAGGAAATACGCTTTTGTTTATACAGGGTAAAATTAAATATTAGAAAAATTTACTTTTCGCAGTTTTGGGAGACATTTTTTCACAGAATGCGGTGCTCAATGACCTCCTTACCACACCCATATACATTGACGTAATAAGGGGACATGAGAGGTCATTGAAACCCAAATTCTGCAAATAAATCCCGCCAAGATATAAAAGAATCTGAATAAAATAGAAATTCTCGTAATTTCATGGTTACGCCCTTCTACAAGCGAAAAATGTAACTGCGCATGTATAAATAATCACCCTGTATGATATAAGCGTATTGCAGGTAAATAGCAAATAAAGTAAGCTGTATATGTAAACATAATTAATTTTAAGGTACTTTAAAAACGCATTAAATCGAATGTAAATGTATCATTTTAGGATAAATACAAAAACTATTTGTTTGTGTACTTTCCGTGCATAAAAATAAATAATTTCCTGTATCTAAAACCCCAATTCTAATCTTAATTTTAGGTTTTAAAACGTTTTACTGCAAAAGCAAATATTTCTATAAAATGCGCTCTCTTTACATTAAAAAGCAATTAAAGTTTAAATTAATTAGCCTCTGTATAGCATAAAAGCGTTTTAAATAAAACATGTTCTGGTATTTTCGAGAGGAATTGAGAAAATTACGTTAAATTCGTATGAACTAATTAATAAAGAAACGTTTATTCAAACAAGCGACCGAAACACCAAAAAAAAACTAGAAAATGTAATAGAAATTAATAAGAAATATTTGTGATCCTTCGCATGGAACAAAATTACGAGGTAATAAAATGCGCTAATCTGAACGATAATGAGGATTTCCAGGAGGATTGCATAAGAGACAAATGGAATCCCGCAAATACTACTACATTCTAGAAATAGATAATTCTGTATATATAAGAAAGTGTTTATTAAATAAATTATTCAGTCGTTCATAAATTCGATCGCGAAATGTTATGTTGATTTAAGTCGCGAACTGTTGCTTTGCGAAGCTGAAATTTAAAGTATACAGTAAGCATACTGTAATTTAATAATTACCATGTTACAATGAATATAGAAGTGCTGTTTTAAATGTAACCTACAGAAAAATGAAAATGATTAAATGCAATGAAGGGGAAAAATTCTTCGTTATAACGCTATTTTAAAAATTTTATTAAACAATTGAAAGGAAGGCTTAAGCAAAATGTACTTTGGTAACTGCTGTTTGAAACGAGGATTTTAAACATGGAAAATTTTGTAAGCTGATTTGACGTCAATTTAAAATAAGAAGATATTTAATTACGAACTGGAGGGCGTCTTTGTGGATTCTGCAAGTATTACTTTTAGATGTATTTTAACTGATATTGGAGTATGTGTCATTTAATTTAAGGTAGAATAATAAGTGTTAATCATATAATTTTTTTTTGTGAGGATCTTTACCAGGAAAGTTTGTGTCCAGAGTTCGAAACACTCTGACCTTTTTAATAGACTATCTATTAAGGATTTTTTGGCCAAAACAAACCTTACAAGCGTAGGAATCCTAACCAGGTAAACCATCCATAAGAGAAGAAATTTAGTTCTGTAAATTTAAGTAAGGTAAGGAATATTTTTTATAATTAAATAAATAAGTACTTGTTAGAAATAATGTGATGTTTGAAAGAAACATGGTGTATTTCAACGGATTTCACGCCTTTAGCACTAAGAAAACGAATAACAGCGCTTATTATACCATCGGCGGGGTTTTCAATCGGCGGATGCATTTTAAATACGCAACAGTAAATGAATAAACGATAGATTGTCGTAACAATGGCGTCTCTGGCTAGCCAACAGATTTATGTACACAGTGCGTATTCGTGCGACATCGACCGCTGCGGTGCAACGGTTGGATTTTTAAACTGTACTTAATTAAAAAATATGCCTCGTATAAACGCTTGATTTTCGACACATTAGTATTGGTTCTTAATCTTCTTTGGGGATTAAACCACTCATAGTTTTTTAAATGATCTTTATTAACGTTTCGATCCATGACCTAGGATCGTTTTCAAAATAATAAAAACTTCAAGGTTGACATTTATGACATAAATTGAAGGTGACTTTGATTTATTGATGTTTGAAATATTTGGTTTGAGTACACTAAACAAAAATTTTTAAAGAAGAGTATTTACATTAGTATTGGATTGCAATTCTTCACTCCATTCAAGTCCAGTAATATATTTAATTTTAGTAATTTGAGTTATATAAGCCAGTTTTTCATTTTCTGTAGAAGCAGTCGCCAATCTCAAGAAGTTGTTAAAAGTTTTCTTTGTTTCTGACACATCTCCAGCTTCAGAAGTACTAAACTTTGTATAATTGTTCCTATTGTAAGCGCGAATTATCCTATTTCGTATTTTTCGGTGATTAACAATTTCTCTCACTCATTCATTCCCCCTTCTCTTTCTCGCTTACTCTCTCTCTCCTTTTTCGTATCTTCCCACGTGTTCTTTTATATTACTATTTGCACATTTTTGTATAAAGTTGTACTCTAGTAAAATGACGCGGTTTCTTTTGTTAACTGTAAGACGAGCGGGCCAGTAGAACAAGAACAAAATCAGTACCGGAATGCTTGTCCGAATTACGGTAACATAGGAAGGGAGAGAAAGAAAACGAATGCCACACTAATACGGTTGGAGTTAGGAGGTATAAAGAACGAAACAACAGGACACGCTCAATTCGTTTTTCTTAGAACATCAGTATCTAAAATGATAATTAAACACATAACACATGTAAAATTCAACTCTAATAAGTAACTTCTATGATTTAGATAGCAAACAATATTAAACTGTTGGTTTAAAAACGAACATCTGAATTCTTCACTCAGGTACTAATATTAAATATTAATTATATTTAAGTAACAATCAAATTAAAGGATGTTTAACATTTTACAACTGTAATTTATAAAATTACGTATTGGCACAGCAAAAAACTAATTAAACATAATTACACAATTAAAATACAATAACTCGATGAATTCAGATTGCGTGTATTAAACTCGATGATACACGGAAACCTTGAAGACAAGCGTAAAATAATTTCACTTTCTAAATACGCCAATAAGTTTAGATAAATAAATCTTCCCTATTTACTTACTAGGTTGACGCAAACGAGCTCGTCCCCACTAAAGGTTGCTCAAAACATAGACCAAAAACATAATTACAATAGTGCACTTAGGCATAGTCAACCAACAATCATCAATAGTTAATCACACAACAACAATTATCAAATCTATATACAATTTCGAAATCAATTAATACAGTTATCTATTCGTATAAAATATTCTCACACAAAACTACAGTAAATTCTTATTCAAATAATGACGGTATTAAATAGATAACAATATTTTGCTCATTAATTCCTAAATATTTACTTACTACAAGTAAATTTCATCTGTTGGCATTTAATAATGTTTGTTCAGGTAGGTTTTTACGGTTTTTAGATAACTGCAGGGTCATTATCAAGTCATAACTTTATTTCCATACAACGGCAGCTAAACAAAATGTGTGATAACGACAATGTAAAATTTTTTGTGGTAGTACCATGTAAGCATTGGTTGAAAGAACCGAAAATGAGAGAATAAAATATTTGACTAAGAGTGTGCGTTAAAATCCGGGCAGTAACATAAAAAGAGAACGTTTTTTATTATAACTGTAACTGCCCGATTAAGGTTATATTATTATGACAGAAGAACTCATGCAAATCAACACTCGAAAATATAGTGATAACCGAACAAAAAACGATTTTCAATTTTATTTAATATAGAAACATTCAGGGAATTCTTGACTATCAATCAGATCAAGAACCAGAAAGTATAGTATATCAAATGTCAACTCGTAAATTAAATAGAAGGACTCACTAAGTTGGGCACTGTGCTGTTATAAACTTGAAACAATATAAGTGTAGCGAACCCGTATATATAAATAAGTAAAAACTGAAATGATATTTAAATCAAGGACGTAAGACGATTTACAGTACGAAATGGAACGTAGCACGTTGTTCTGCTTTAAAAGCTCGGTTTATTAAAATTAGTTGGTTTATAAGGGAACTTTTCTACTAGCACAAAGAGTAGTTCTTGGTACAGAAAACTATTGCAATTTCTATACTTTTATCAGTGTAATTTACACAATGTATTTAATGCCTTTAAAGACAGTGACGTGTGTTATTTCTTTTTGGCATTCGAAAGGAAAACTACAGTAATTGTTATTCACACAACTAGTTGACAATGCTTTTTCGGTTCTTGGAGATTTCCGGCATCTTATTCGACAGTTCAATTTTTTAGCTCTACAATTTTCTGCTATGAAGTCGTACGCTGACACATTGTCTTCGTCTCGGCCAGTGCTTTCTCTCACTTTACTCTCTTCGAGTGTATTAAACTGTTTACTTCTTACACTCTATTAAAAATTCTTACTCCAGTGAACGCGTTGCTCAAGTAATTTAATAACAAACTTTGGAACACCATGTGGGTCATTAAATATTTAATTACAGACTTGTTTGGAAGTTTCATTTACGCCTCTTAAGGGACTTAGTAAGTGTTGATTCACCTTGCAGGCAGGTGCAAAAACAAAGACACTTCAGAAAGTAAACTAGAAGTTAAATAACAACACTTATGAGATTTTCTTTGTAACAAAGTGGAAACCAAGATTTATGCTTAAAAACTCGCCTTTGAAGTCTTGAGCTCTTTACTCTAGAGAGTTTTAGTTTTATCAAAATAAATTTCAATTTTCACACAAGTGTGGAACATTGAACGTTCAGTTAGGTTTGATAACGTAAACAGCTTAATTAAATTTGTATAGCGAAACGGTAGTTTGTTTTAGTGCTTTTTTAATTTACACTTATAAATCTAAGGATATAAATTACAAAGCTTTGAAACGCATGACTTTGACGTCATAGAAATAATTTATTAAAATGTGGAAACTTCTACATTAAAAAAATTGTTCGGTTTTGAACCAACAATAGCGAACTTTACAAAGGTTATTGCTAAAAATCGAGGTCTTGCTACATATGTAGACACTTGAAAATTAATAAATTTTATGTTATCAAACAAAAACAGCAGAGTAGAAAACTATCGAACAGTTTTAAAAAATATATTTTAAATATACGGTTGTGATAAAGATGTCGCGAGAGGTCATTGAAACCCAAATTCTATGAAAAATTACCACCCAAAATGGGAAAAATAAAAATTTCCCAATATTTAATTTTTCTACCCTGTATAAATGTAAGCGTATTTTATTAGAACATAAAAAAGCCCTTATTAATTATGTAATTAAATTCAGTGTATTGCATTTATTGCAGTGTGGAAAGATCATGAAACGGATATAAATATAAAAAAGGCAATTTTTAAATTAATTCATTTCAGCCGTGTGATTCCTTGTGCAAATAATTATTCCATACTTACTAAAAACGAGTTTTCATTTTAGGATATAAATAGAATGCCACTAAATTTACCTGTGTTAAAAAAAAGCATATTTTCGTGCGTAGACAATTTTGCAAACTGAAAAGTTGGATGTACTTTTAAAGTACTAAAAAAATTTTTTTATAAAGGTTAGCTAAGATTTCAAATTTAACAGCATCTGAAATAAACATAACAATACATTGCTTATACGGAATTTATAACAAGTATTTAAAATTGGCAGGCAGGTTGACGTAGTTTCCGTGCGACCGCTGATTGGCTGAGAATTTGTAGACCACCTTACTACTTTATACAGCTTGAGGTTTACATTACTACTACCGCCAAACCGACTCTAGCCAATTACGCGTCTGTATATATGAAACAAGTTACGATGTATATATAATACCGGGTTTGATTTATTTCAATGCAGTACAAAGCAATCACGTATGAGTATTATTGAAGTAATAGACATCGACTACTCGCTATCTATTTTATACTGGTTAGGAAGTTTGTACATTTTTGAATTTATATGCGAGTTTTTTTATTATAGAACGAATAATAGTCACTTAATGATCTTCTTTTGTGGTCCCAACTACAGATCGTTACGCTGTAACATCACATATATAGACAATTAGTAAACTGCAACATGTTCGAAGGATTGCCGTGATTCAGGCGCAAAAATGTAGTCGACCCGTTTATCGATCCGTGAGCTTGGAAGCAGCTGCTTGACGTACTTGAACGCGTTTTACAGACTGTAAGATGTGTTAATTCTCCATTGACTAAAATTTGATTAAAATTAATTTTTTTAAAAAGATGTTCTCGAGAGTAGCCCACTTAATTTGGACATTTAAGAAGGCTAAAAGGGCATAAACTAAAACTTTAAAAATCTTAAAATAGCAATGATAATATTTGCGTCATTAGGGACATCTCCATTCCGAATGGACTTGCACCTTGAAGAAGTTCTAGATCACTAAAACGGGTGGAATGGTTTGTGCGTTCCAGTGATCTAAAGAACCAAACTACAGGTCCAACCAAAGTAGTAGGGTCTTTAGTAAGGTACCAGACTAAGAGCTCCTCGAAGGTGGGCAGTAGATGTTTTGGTACTTAGAGTGGCTATGGCATTCTAAAACACACTACTGCGATGTGGAAACCATCACATTACCTCCCAAGTACAAGGTGTACTTAAATTGTAAGTAACATGATGGCATCCTCTGGGGTAAAAAATTCCGGAGTTAAAATACTCTCCATTCGGTTCTCCAGAAAGAGACTGCTTCGGGAGATGTGGTCGGAAAGTTTAAAGATAGAGCAGGGAAAAGTTTGCAAGACGACGCATGGAATATTAGAAGTATGAAACAAGTAGGTAAGCTAGAGAACTTGAAAATTGAAATGGATAGGTTAGCATTAGGCATGGTGGGGATTAACGAAATTCGCTGGCCAGAGGCGCGGGATTTTTAGGGTTGAGGATTTGGAGTAAATCATACAGGATTAGAGGAAGGAAATTCGGTTGTGGGGATAGTAATGCGAAAAAAGATAGGACACTGTATAGAAAACTACTTATAAAAAAACCCAAGAGTACTCAAAGATGAGAATATAAACCGGTAAATACAGTAATAATACAAGTAAACATGCCCCCATCTAACTACAGTGAGTAAGATGTAGAAGCGATCTACAAAGATATCAAAGACATAATAAGATACGTAAAATTTAATAATTACGGATGGTTTTAATGCAGTGGTAGGTGATGGTAGAGAAGGAGCGGTAGTAGGTTTGTTTGGTTTAGGCACGAAAAATAACAGGGGAAATAATTGGTAGAATTTTGCGACAAGAACAATTTAACCATCACAAACACATTATTTCAACATCATGCTGGAAGACGATACACATGGAAGATGCCAGGAGATATAGAAAGATATCATATAGATTACATTCTTGTTAGACAACGATTTAGGAATCAAGTAAAAGATTCTAGAAGTTACACAGAAGCAGATATAAACACTGACCACAACATCGTAATTATGAAGGCCGCTCTTAAATTTAAAAATCTGAAAACAGGAACGGAAAATGGCACTTTGACTTTGAGAAACTAAAAGATAAAGATATTTACGAAAGATTTGAAAAAAAGTCAAATGAATTTCTGAAAGATATCGGGAAAATTTCTGATACTAAGGAAGTATAAACAGAATGGAATAACATTAAATCCATCTTAGGCATGGCGACCAGAGATATTGGGGTATATACAAAAGCAAAATAAGAAACCATGGTTAACAAAGGTAATCCTGAGTTTAATAGAAGAAAGACGAAAATATAAAAATAGATCAGATGAAACAGGAAAACAGAGATACAAAGCCATAAAATGGGAAATTATTCGCATGTGCAGGAAGCTACAGAACAATGGATTGATGAAAAGTGCAAAGAGGTACAAACTAAGATGATAATAGGAAAGACAGATGAAACATACAAATTAATTAGAATGAATTTTAGTGATATAAAACCATATAGAAATAATATAAGGGTCGCAGGAGGAAACGTCATTATAGAAAATGTATAGATGGCAAGAACATGTTGGGAATTTATATGCAGGAGAGGAACTAACAGCATTAGAACAGGATTCACACATTGAAAAGGATGACTTGGGATATCCTATACTTAGAGATGAGTTTGAATTAGCATTAAAAGGTCTGAAAAATGGTAAGGCGCCGGGTGCAGGTAAGGTGCAAGCAGAAACTCTAAACGCCGCTGAACAAGCAGTAACAGAACGTCTCTTCCAACTTGTAAGCTATATGTATGGGACAGGCGAGATGCCCAAAGATTTCAAGCGTAACATCATAGTAACAAAACCAAAAAAAAGAAGCGCGGATAGATGTGAAAATTTTCGAACAATAAGTTTGACAGCCCACGTGTCAAAAATATTAACTAGAATTGTATAAAGACGAATGGAAAAACGAGCTGGAGAAATACTAGAAGATCCATTTGGGTTTAAGCGAAACAGGGAAACACCGGAGGCTATCTTGGCTCTGAGGGTGATGATGGATAAAACAATAGACAAAGCGGAAAGCGTGAATATAGGGTTTGTAGATCTGGAAAAAGCATTCAATAATGTAAAATGGAAAAAAATGTTCGAAAAACTCAAAAAGATTGGCATGAGTTTAAGGGTTAGACTGATAGTACATAGCTTATACAAAGAGTAAAAAGTGGTAATAGAATTAATATTTAGCTAGTACATCGAAGAGACAATGAACGCTGTCAAATGCTGGAAAACATTTGGAATTATTAAGTAGGGACAAAAGAATAATATGCTTACATTTGCAGATGATATAGCGATTTGAGTATCTAGTAAGGAAGATTAGAAACTGCTCTTAATGAAATAGAAACAGTCCTAACAGAGAGATACGGTATGAAAATTAACAAAAATAAAACTACAGTACAAGAGTAAAGTAGGGGAAAATATATAAAACTAGAATACATATAGTTAACGT
Organism: Platerodrilus igneus; assembly: GCA_036346225.1. Lineage (NCBI taxonomy): Eukaryota > Metazoa > Arthropoda > Insecta > Coleoptera > Lycidae > Platerodrilus > Platerodrilus igneus. The sequence continues at coordinate 3,928,941 of JARFIW010001108.1, read as the reverse complement.
GAACTTACAAGAGGTTAAGGATTTCTGCTACCTAGAAAGCCAAATAACGCAATATGGGAAAAGCACAAAAGATATAAAACAAAGATTAGCATAAGGTCGTGATACATTTAGCAAGAAAAAACAACTACCGTGTTTAAGGACAACAAACATAGAAACAAGGAAAAGAATGTGTAAACTTTTTGCGGTAATTGCGATAGCTCTGTGGTAAAGAAAAGTGGACATGTATACGAAAGTAAATGATAATTAACAGAAAACATATAATTAATGATTTTAAACAGATCAAACAATTACTTCAAACACTTACCTGTGTCGATAGAGCAAAGCGAAACACAACTATTTAAAGCGGTCGTTCAGAACGAGATGTGGTGCAATAACATTTTAATATACCGGGCGGAGGAAAATAAGCAACAAATTTTAAATGGGAAGATAAACTAAGCGGTAAATTATCTACAATATAAACTGAACATACCGCCCACCAATATGCAAGGAAAATAATTAAAAAGAGGGGGCGGAATGACAAAAACGAGAAAAAAAAAGATTAACAAAAAACAAAAAAATTATTTCCCTACATTGAGGGCAAAGGATAGAGCTTGGACAGCGGGCACCTCAGCCCGCCATGAGCGGTTTTAAGTGTGACCACCCTAACAACACCATCCGTCCCAGAATGCACAGCCACAACACGGCCGAGGGACCAACGAAGAGGAGGAACATTAGCGATCTTAGTCAGCACTAAGTGCCCAACTCAACTTGAGGAGACGGTGTGTGCCATTTGGAGCGCTGTTGGAGCGAGTGCAATTACTCCTTGTACCAGGGGGTCCAAAAATTTTGTTGAATTCGATGAAGCAATTGCTAGCGATAGTGGCGGTTAAGCGGAAGATGAGAAATGGAGGGCACCGGAATGGCAGTTAAAGGGGCCAGAGTTAAAAAATTACCGGGCGTAGGACAGCTCAAATCATTGGGGCCAGTGCTCAAAGATGTGAAAGGAAGTGAATTTAAGATGGCGTCAATTTGGATAATGACGGTGGCCAACTCCTCAAAAGTTAACACTTGCTCGCCAATAGTACGCAGGAGCGAGGTTTTAACCGATTTCACTCCCGCTTCATACAAGCCACCAAAATGAAGTGAAACCGGCGGTATAAAATGCCACGAAATATGGTTTTTAGAAGCAGCAAGCTTGGCAAGATGAATTAACTGTTTATGAGCACCCACGAAATTTTTGCCACAATCGTTATAGAGGTGATCACAACGGCCACGCCTGGCAGTAAATCGACGTAGAGCCGCTAGAAAGGCGTCCATTGACAAGTCGGATACGACTTCAAGGTGCAGCGCCTTGGTAGCCATACAAATAAAAAGACCAAAATAGGATTTTAAAACTTTGGTGCTCCGTAGTCAAGACATGGTAATAGAAAAGGGAGCAGCGAAGTCGACGCCCGAACATAAAAAAGATTTGACTTGAGTCGGCATGAGAGCAAGTTGTTCATAGGAGATTACAATGCGACCGGATTGGTCTTCCAGCACGTCTGACAATGACACAAAACACGACGGATAGATTGCCTTCCAGAAATAATTAAGAAATGCTGACTGACGAGAAAATAAACCATTTGAGCACCCGCGTGGAAATATTTTAAGTGAACGTAAGTAACATAAAGATCAGTAAATCGACTTTTACTATGTAACAAAGCGAAAAATTTACGGGCAGTGGATAAAGGCGCGTGAGCCAGGCGACCTCCAACCCGCAAGATTCCATCACGAATAAAAGGTGACAACTTGCGAAAACTCTTTTTTAAAGTGGATCCGGACTGAATGGCCTCAAGTTCGATAGCAAAATAAGATTGTTGAATATATGTAAGCAAAGGAATCAAAGCATTGTGCAATTCAGAAGATGGCAAAGGCCCGGAATATCTTTCGAGTGGATGACGTAGATTATGACGAAAACGGAGAATCCAATCAAGAATGCGTGTAATAAAGGGAAAGGAAGAGTGATTCTCTAAAATCGATTGAATTCAACATGAGGTTACGACAACGGATATAACAATTGAGCGTTGTTCAGTGACAACTTCAGGAAGATCGGAATATGTGGACCGTAATTATCAAAGGACCGGAACAAGGTTGGTGAAGCCGCACACCATAAAGAACATTGGAACAAGTCGGTAGGGAGTAAACCGCGTGACCCGACATTGGCAAGATTCTCGGTGGAGAGGACAGTACATTAGCCACGTTCGGAAGCGTTAGCAAAGCAGTGAACTTCGCACGTAGTGAATTGTGGCGGGATTAGCAAAGGGGATTAAAAACCCATGGCGTCAAAAATACGGGTTAAGTTAGAAAGTAGGTTGCTCCTGGTACAGGAGGTACTTAGTGGCTGAAGTAGAAAAATTATCTAAGATGAGGTTCCATTGAAGACCTAGAACTTTTAGGGGTTTAGTATCAGGATCCTTAAAGAAGTGGAGTGGCGCGATTTTCTGCGTAGCGAAAAGCTCTTCTAATAATTCGGGATGGTTACTTGAACATTTATGAAGTTCGAAACCACCAAGGTTTAAAAGAGCAATTAGTTGATTACGTAGATCGAGGATTGATTCAAGAAAATCCCTACCAGTAGCGATGTCATCAATATAAGTATGGTGGCGAAGAGCGAAAGCGGCTAACGGATAAAAATTTCCTTCGTCTACGGTCAACTGCAGAAGCGTACGTAGGGCAAGAAAAGAAGCACAATTAATTCCATAAATTTAATTTAAAATCCTAAATGAGCCCCTCAGGGGAGATGCGCCAAACAATTCGTTGATGGTCACACTGAGCTGGATGAACAAGAATTTGTCTGTAAATCTGACGAATATCGACAGTGACAACATAAGGATGTAAACGAAATTGTAACAAAATTACGGTAAAATCTGACTGCAGCTTCGGCCCAACAAATAAGTGATCGTTTAAGAATGATTGAGAGAGAGTTTTAGCGGAAGTATTAAAAACAACTCGTAATTCTGTACTTGTAATTTTGGGTTTCACAACGCAATAAGCGGGATGTAATAGGAAAAGTCCGAATGGGACTCACCAACAATAGATTGCATATGTTGAGAATCCAGATATTCACGCATGAACGAAGCGTACTGTTCGTAAACACAAGGTTGCTTAAGTAGACGCTTTTCTAAAGAAACAAATCATTATAAGGGAAGATCACGACTACCTGGAAAAAATGGTTCTTGATCTCGAAACGGCAGCGAGACGACATATCGACCTTGTCATTGCGGTGAAACGTATCAACAAAACGTTTTCCAACAAGAGTTTCATCAAGCGTAAAAGGTTGCTTGAAGTTAGCTAGATGACTGAAATGTTCTAAAGAAATACTAGAAGTAGGTAAATTTTCACAAATTTTGGGAAGTACTACATTACATGTGATTTTCCAATGCTCCACCCAAAGGTACTACATTGGCCAGGAAGCGAGTTTTTTTTACCTGGAAAATTTTGAATTTTGCCGAATCCTTGCTGTTCTAAGCAAGGTAGGGATCTTTAACGTGCGTGACAACACTCACACACGGGACCTCCATTTTACCTCTCATCCGAACGAGGGTGTATTTTTGCGAAAAATGCTCGCCTAACATTTTTCAAGCGGACCGTGTCGGATTCGAACCCGGGACCTTGGGCGTAGTAGTCACACACATACCACTACGCCACGGAGCCGCCTTGGGAAGTACTACAGCTTGAAAGTTAATAATCAATGAAGAAACACCTATTGGTTTGAGCGAAACGACGACAACGACATGCAGAGCTGCAGAGCGCATGGAGCCTAAATCACTAAGGGTAAGGGAATGTGGAGTAGTACGAAAACCTAAACGTTTCACACTATTTTGCGAAATAAAGGAAGTCATGCTGCCCGAATCGAGTAAACCGCAAAATTTTTGGAAAGAACCAGAGCAATCAGCAATTTCCGCTTGAACGGTGGAAAATAAAACGACAGAAGTTTTGGCAAAAAAAAAAAAAAATAAATATAGCGACATTCGATGTTGATGGACTACTACAGCTAAACGAAGTGAATGATCTCTCAGAGGTAAGAGGAGCGAACGGCTCGTAGCGATCTTGAATTGCGGAGTAGTACAAGGTGATACCTTAGAGGCGGCTGCGTCCGGGCTTAAGTGGGCCTGGTTTCTAGCAGCGAAAGCGGGTTTAGACCAAACGCGATCGAAATGCAATAAGGATTGATGAATTTGATTCCATTGGCGGCAAGAAAAAGTAAACTTGCATTGATTTAAAATGTGAGGTAAAATGCTAAGGTAATTAATGCAAAGATGTTGTTTTTTGAAAAATTGTAGCGGTCTTGCAACGAAAGCGATAAAGATTGTGATTTTGTTTACAAAGCGGACATTTATTAACATTAGGCTTCGTCTGCACTAACATGGAAACGACGGAGCGAGACTTAGACAGGTTGCTGGAATGAATAACTTTGTTTAAATCGGTTTTATGATTTACCCACAAATTCGATAAAGATTAATACGTTTTTTCCAGACAAGCAATTAACTCGTTATAAGATGGGATAAGGGACGGGTCTTGATGCAATTCAAAACTACGGGCAGTGTGTACATCAAGGCGATTTAAGATCATTTGTACAAGAATAAAATCCCATTGCTCTATGGGCAAATTAAAATTTTCAAGCGCTTGTAAATTATCAACAAAGGTATCAACTAATTTTGGAAACCTGTGGGGTTATTAGAATTCAATTTGGGAAATTTATCAATATTGTTCCATAGAGCTGAGGTAATGTGACGAATATTACGATATTTTTCACGAAGTTTATTGTACACAAGAGGGTAATTGGCTTCTGTAAGGTCAAAGTTCTTAATGGTTAAGAGTGCGGAATCTTTTAGTGCTGATTGAAGATAGGAAAATTTATCCACGTTCGACAGATCGTTATTAAGATGACCCAAGTTATCAAAACGGTCAATAAAGTTTAGGCGGCTCCGAGGCATAGTGGTATGTGTGTGACTACTACGCCCAAGGTATCAGGTTTGAATCCCGACACGGTGCGCTTGAAAAATGTTAGGCGAGCATTTTTCACAAAAATACACCTTCGTTCGGACGAGAGTTAAATTGGAGGTCCCGTGTGTGACTGTTGTCACGCACGTTAAAGATCCCTACCTTGCTTGGAACAGCAAGGGTTCGGCAAAATTCCAAATTTTCCAGGTAAAAAAACCCCGCTTCCTGGCAATGTAGTACCTTCGGGTGGAGCATTGGAAAATCACATGCAAGGTCAATAAAGCTTTCAAACAAACAACCCTCTGCATTAAACGAAAAAGGGTCAGCGGTGGAAGTGAAACTATCGACTTAAAAGTATCTATGGGATTCGACACAGTAGCCAGAGATGACGAAGAAATGGTTATCAAAGCGTTTATGAATAGCGTCTTCCGTTTCAAATTGTTCAGCGGCGTCATCTGCAGAAGAATTTACACCTACTATAAAATTATGGTAAACAAAGAAAGTTTTTCGTACGGTTTCGAGAGATTGGTACTGTGCGCGAAACAAATCATAAAAGGTTGCTTCGGCTGCAGACTTCTGCGCGATTTCAAACATTTCATTCAGCGAGTTAATCGCAATATTACGTAGAAAACAGCTACGTTTCGATCTCCCTGCCATAATTCAAATTAAGTAAATACCATAACGACAGACGAAATGAAACCGAAATCTCGATGATTAAATTAAAGGCAAACGCGGCGATAACAAAATATGTACAAAATGCTGGTACCGAACCCGATAACAAAGAAGGCTCGTAAACAACTTACAAAGCTTCGATAAGCGGTATGAATAAGTATATGAATTTGTACGAATAATTCACATCCGGCGAGAAATGATCAATGTAATCTTTTTGCGGTAATTTCGATAGCTCTGTGGTAAAGAAAAGTGGACTTGTATATGAAAGTAAATGATAATTAACAGAAAACATATTTTTAATGATTTAAATAGAACAAACAATTACTTCGGACACTTTACTCTGTCGATAGAGCGAAGCGAAACACAATTATTTAAAGCGGTCGTTCAGAATGAAATGCGATTGTAAAGCTTTAGCGAAAGCGTCTGTATTGTACGGGAAACGAAAACCGACTCTTCTTTCGTCTTCTCCAAGGCAGGTGATAATATTCTTGCACATGTGAAGGACAATATATTTTCTCGTTATCGCGGCACTTACAACAGGCTCGGTGTCTGAAGTAATTACGGTACATGTAATAACATTTTAATATACCGGGCGGAGAAAATTAATCAAAAAATTCTAAATGGGAAAATAAATTAAGCGGTAAATTATCTACAATATAAACGGAACAGATTGCTTAAAACATATGTGTGGAGCACAGCACTGTAGGGATGTGAAACCTGGACAGTAGGAGAAGCGAACAGAAAAAATAAAGAAGCCTTTGAAATGTGGTGCTACAGCCGTATGATGAAGATATCATGGACAGAGAAAGTTAAGAACAAAGAGGTACTAGAAATGGTAGGAAAAGAAAGAAGTATGTGGAAAACAGTAAAAATAGGAGAGATAGGATGATAGGACACATACTAAGGCATGAGGGAATAGTGCGGATTATATTAGAAGCAGAGATAGGAAAAAGAGAGGTAGAGGTAAATCTAGGTTAGACTATTGCACCCAGATAGTGGAAGATGTAGGCTGTGGGAGTTTCAGGGAAATGTGTAGACTAGCTCAGAATAGAAATCAATGGAGGTATGCGTCCAACCAGTTCCAAGATAGAAACCCAATGATGAAAAAAGTAACTGCACTTACACCTGATGATTATTATAAGCAACTACAGGTATTGGTTTAACAACATTCTCAACTAATGTACGTAATGAACGAAAGAATTTACTGGAAAACTATTAATTCGGTAAATGTCTAATTGTTGGGGGATCCTTGGCAGCCACAGGCTGCTTAACCCCCTTCACATACCACTGAATCTCGGTGAAATAGGACATATAATTAGGAAACATTAGAAGGGGAACCGAGCTGTTTCTAGGCTGTAGGAATTTCAAGGAACGGTGTAGTCCAGCTGAGAATAGAAATAAGTGTACGCGTCCAACCAGTTTCAAGACGAAAAACCTGAAACGACTTTTATTTTACAAAAGGCACCACTGTAACGTTATTTCTTTTACACTAAGGCGCTAGTGAACCAAAAGTCTTTCGACATAGCTAGGGGTCTATTCCTGGATAGAGCAATAAGAAGTGGGGGGGTAAGTCGAATTTTGTTTGCAAACCAAAGCCAAGCTAAATCAAATAGGCGCCACCATGTCCTGAGATAATTACGATAATTGCAAAGCACAGTTCTAAGGGTGGACGTGGAAACCCAAAGATAAAATGATCGCCTTCGTTAACAAAAACCTGTCTTAACAAAATAAGACGCAGCTCCTGTAAGAAATTGCAAAGATTAGATAAATAAAAAAGTAGAACACTATTTGTGTCCTATAAAAGTATATAAAAATAAAAAAATGTATATCCAATATAATATTGGCACCAAATTATTACTCAGAAAAATTTTACCTTTGTGTATTTAGATTTGATCGCATTTGACCAAAATAAAAACCTTAAATTTGAACTAATTGTTTACTAAAAAAACTCTTTTAAAATATCGGAACCTTTCAACAAGAAAAAAATTGTCATTATCAACTACATCAAAGTTAAAGTTTTGACTTTTTTTTAAAACAACCAACTATACTTTAAACATGAACCTGTTATAAATATTTGAGTGATAATAATTTGTAAGCATAACACACTGAATTGCGTTCTAACCTGGGCAGATCTTTTCAGGTAGATTACAATTACTAAAATCTTACATCACGTGGATTTGAACTTTCATATTTACGTTTAATAATTTATGTATAGATAAAAGCTGATCACAAAAATAGAAATGTTTTGTTTAAATTCCATTACAGCTGCACAAAGCATCTGCTTTCAAGACAACATCTGTCAACTGTGCAAAACAAAAAATATACGTCGAAAACATACGTTGAAATTATCGAAGGTTCAAATGGAACAAAGCTTGTTATTATAGAAAGCTAATCTGACAAAATTTTGTTCTACGGCTTATAAAACCAGTTCAACAATAATTGAAATTTATACAATTTACATGTTGTAAACATAATAGCAAGTTTACGTGCTCTAACCTTTAAAACACATGCATGAAATATCTTATAACTAATAACGAACCAAAACTGCGTTTGTTGCTTCACGATAAATTGAGATGGAAATTTCGTTCTTCAAACAAAGTTACCAGCCATTTCTAATTAGATACGACTGCATCCAAATTAACATCCATAATTTCTTAGTAGACAAATCTCAAATCGACTGTTCCTAAATAACGGTAATTTTAAATTTTTGGATCCTACATGACGAATTCTACATGTTTCATTCAACGTGTCGCGCTAAATAAATTAATTCAAATTAAATTAGTTCGTAAAATATATACTTTACCAACCGTTAGTAGAAGATATCTCAATAGTTAATAATTGATGCGAAGGTTGCCAGCCTCTAGCCGAAAATACATCTTAATAAAGCTGTTGCCAGCGGTCGACTAATTTGTCGAAACTAGAACCAAGTGGTCGGGACGTTAGAGGCGTGGAATACGAAATAAACAACTAGAGATGCGCTTGGAAATAGCTTTATGTGACACAGATATATTAATATAAGTAGATCAATAAGGAACAATGCACGCTTGCGCATTATTCTTGTAATTCAATGCAAATAATTATTACTGAAAATAAAAATGTTACAAACCTAATGATGAAAAAAATAATTGCACTTAAATCTGATGATTATTATAAACAACTACAGGTGTTGGTTTTGAAATATTTTCAACTAATGTTGATTGTGCGAAAGAATATATTGGAAAAACATTAATTCGACAAATGCTCAAGTGTTGTGGGATCTTGTTTGCCGCAAGCTGCTTAACCCTCTTTATATCCCCTACATTTGATTTTTCCAATGCTCCAACCGAAGGTACTGCATTATTCAGGAAGCGAGTTTTTTTTACCTGGAAGTTTTTTAATGTTGCCGAACCTTTGCTGTTGCAAGCAAGGTACGGATCTTTAACGTGCAAAACAACACACGCACGGGACCTCCATTTTACCTCTCATCCGAACGAGGGCGTAATTTTGTGAAAAATGCTCGCCTAACATTTTTCAAGCGGACCGTGTCGGGATTTGAACCCTGAACCTTGGGCATAGTAGTGACACGCATATACCAACTTCTCCATGGAGTCGGTCCCCTTTACATACCACTGAATATTGGGAAACCGAACTGCATCTAACAAGAAAGAGCAGAGGCGATGTTTGAAGACAACAAACATAGAAACAAGGAGAACATTGTTGAAAGCATATGTGTGGAGGACAGCACAGTACGTCTATGAAATAGGGGCAGTAGGAGAAGCAGACAGAAAAACCGTAGAACCTTTTTGGAATGTTGTGCTTCAGATGTATGAGGATGATAGCATGGACAGACAAAATTAATAACCTAGAGGTTATAGAAGTAGTAGGGGAATAAAGATATCGGTGGAAAACAAAAGAAAAATAGGAGAAATAGAAAGGAAGGATACGTTGTTGGAGAATTGTGCAGGGTATATTACAAGCAGAGATAGAAAAAAAGAGAGGTAGATGTAGACCTAGATCAGAATATTGCACGCAGATAATGAAAGATGCAGATTGTGAAAATTTCAGGGAAATGTGTAGGTTAGCTCAGAATAGGAAACAATGAAGGTACGCGTCTAACCAGTTACCGGACTGAAGACCTAATGATGAGTGATACCTAATATATCTTCGAAATCTGTTTCTAAAAAATTCAGTAAAAATTAAACGCAGTAGTTTATTTCTCAAGACGCGATATGCAAACGTATATTAGTCAAGCGAAGCCTTACATTTCTTATCTTTTGAAAATTTAAAAGTAATTGTTTAAACAAGCGGATTATCCCCCACCCCTATTATAAATATACAAATAATAATCATAGCCGTCTCATTAAACAATATTTACACAATTTGGTAAAATTCTCAATAAACTTTCAGCTGCAAAAACTTAACAAATAATTTCAGTGTGCTACACGTTTTACGTTTATCTACCTCTAAGTAAATTTGCAATAAATGTAGCATTGAGACAAAGTACACAAACCAAATGACTCATATGTTTATAAAAGCCGTATCAGTTCCACTATCTCACTGTCATATTAATATGAACTCTATTGACATTAGTAATGGCTGCAATTAACAGGCAATGATACTTATTCCGACGATTGAAATATTCAGTTTAATAGTTTCTTGAAAGAATGTGCAATTTCCAAATAACCGTTTCAGTTTAATTTAAACTTTACGTAACTTTAAGAAAAATGTTGGTAATACTGAGTTATAGGTGCGCTGTATAAATGTTTCTAAATATTAGTCTAACCTATAACCTTAACATACTTAATCACTTTAGTATTTGTTTACTTAGATACTAACAAACATTTTACCATATCTTTAGTGACTTAGGATTAAGAAACATTCAGTAGCGACGCCTTGGTACGTGTTGTTACTTAACAACGACCTGTAATACATACAGAATTATAAACCTCTGTTGTTAAGTGAATCTTTATAGTGTTTCGCCATTAGCTTAAGTTCGCGTACCATTGTTCGCCTAATTTTAAAACACTATAAAATTACCTATTTCCTAAATTAGAATTGCGCGAGAGTCGATAAAACAGACACTTATTACTTAAAAAATTGGCGTTTGGCTAGCCAGAGCGAAAGTAAAATAGAAATTCCTGTTGAAATGGCGTCGCCAGTTATCAAAAGTCCAAGTTTTAAGTCAAAAATTCCACAAAAAATTGAAAAACCGAATCGTGAAGTCAGAATTCCGACTAGTCCGACAAGTGGAAGGTTGAATTCGAGAATTCCAAGGAGTACTAGTTTAAACTATAGTTCCTCTTTTAAAAATGAAACGGAAGTGATTGTTCAGCGGCAGCATAGTGAGTCAGCTAAAACCAATGTACACGAAAGGCAGGATCAAATCAATCTAAAATTTCTTAAGGGTGATTATGTTGGGAAAAGAAAGTCAGAGTGTCTGAATCATGAAAATGCCGAGGAAAAATTTTCAAATGGGAAATTGCACATGAACAATGAATGCAGTTATCGAAAAGGTAAGTGCAGCTTTACATGTAAAATAGCCCCAAAAATTTATCACTAGATCATAATTACAAATTAGCTACAATTGCCCTCGATGAATAGGGTCAGTTATTGAATAATAGCTCTTATCTTTTATGCGATAGTTATAGTAATGAATATACAGCTTCTATCAACTAGTCGCAATATCTTTCAACAAAGTTTTAATTTTAAAAATCTAGGATTTCTTGGTTAGAACCGTGTCAGGGTTGCAGTAAGAATTTTGTCGCTCTCCAAAGACAATTTATATTTTAATATTTTAATAGGGCTCCCTTGCTTCGGTATTCTAAATTCTATTACATCATACGTTATCTTTCTCTAAAATATTTTAAAACGCTAATTAAGTTTCTGGTCACATTAAATAAAATTGAGAAATAAATAAGATTCCATTACTGACGTGACCGGATATCCTTTTCTATGACATCTAAATTTCATCCTACTTCCCGAATAAATACAAAAAAATGCAACCTACATTGACTGCTATTAACATAAAATAGTTGCAATGTACACACACATATCTTAAAACAAACTTAGTTACTTAACCTCACTGGCCACGCATTACTAAACGAAATCCTAAAACAGAAAACATTGTATTAAGTCAACCCAATATATACCAGATTCGTATATTTAATTACATGACATTATAAATCCCAATATTTTGAAAATGCACTTAGCAGCTACAAAGAAGACCATTAAATATCAACTTTATTTATTATTTCATTGTTTATTCAAAATACTAATGCTTAATGCTTCGACGAACACTAAACCCTACCAATAAAATTTACATGTAAAATTGCAGGCGTACATAATTCTTATTTATTTTAAAATGTTCTAAAATTCCTTGCACGATATCATTATGCTTAATCTTAACCAACCCTAATTCCGTCGCTAACTTGTCGTTCAAGAAAATAAGTAAGCTCTCGCCTTCGCTTTATTCCCTACTACATTAATACCAATCAATTTAAATTTCAAATTCACATATACATTATCATAAAGTATAAAGCTTATTACTAATCATTGTTATAAATTCCATTATTTTAAAAAGAGTTAAGGATTTCCAGAAGCCGTTATCATGTCCATTTCATGATTATGTCCCAATTAACATGTTTTTTAGTCCAACACACGACAAAATTCCTAATTAATGGAAGAGTAAACTCTCTAGGTCCTAATCCCTTTTTGACCGGTCGCAGCGGCGATATTTTAAAGAATTCGTGAATTGAAACTCCTTATCTTGCCCATACAAGTGTAAGTTCAAATAAATGAGTCGCACGCCGCGTTTTTTCCTAAGAAAAATTTATATTTTTATCACATAGCAATTTCTTTTTACCCTTCAACTTCCAACCCCCTTACTTCTATTTTGTGTTACTGCATTTTGAGAATTTCTAATTAACTGCTCGCGGATAATTAATTAAATTATTTTTTGTCGGGTCTAACTATGGTTATTTTTTCCCACTATTAAATCATTATAATTGCGGTCAGTATCAGGTTATACAATGTATAATTTCAACTTCCGGTGAGTAAAGATTATTGTCACGTTGCCTATGTAAAATTCATACTTTGTATACAATTCATATTAGGTTGTAATATGGAATTAATTTAATGTCATCGGTAGTCTGAGCGGGCGTTATCTGTCTATTGTAAATTATCTTGCTCAGAGGAAATGCACACAGTGTTTTGTCATACTGAGATCAGCTTGCATTTGCGGTTATAAATTTAAAGAATAATATTATTATACAAATTATTGTTATGGAACCAATATTTGAAATATTATGTTTAATTAAGATTAAATATTCGTGAAATCGATCATTCCGGTGTGTCCAAATTTTAATTTATCCATTTAAATTTACTAAATCTTTCTGCCCAGTCTAATTTATAGCTAGCCTAACGCAACGCGTTACAATTTTTTACAAAGAAGTTTTTTGTCTTGCTTTATTTTGAGCAAATCTTTTAATAAATCTTATATATATATATATATATATATATATATATATATATATTTTGTCACTTCCTGTTTAACCGGAAATGCTTATCACTTCTTCATTTAAATAAGACACTCATTATATTTTTACATTTTTGGATGCAGAATAAAAAACACCTTCAGAAATATTAACATACTTTTTCATTCTTAAGAACGTATTACAAAAAAGTAATAAAAACTATCGATTAACGCAAAATTAAGATGTTTTTGAAAACCATTTGAAATTTTATTGAAGGTATAAAAAATGCTCAAATTGTACTCAGTTTACGACTTGACAATGATGCAATCGATCAATGAAATGTCTTAGTGAATTCTGTATCGTTTGTGGCGTCGCCGTCGTAATTCCTGCTGATTAATTTAATTGGTCGATCTTTATACACTTGACATTTCAAGTGACCCCACTAAGAATAATCGAGTGGTGATAAATATGGACCATTCAATTATAATCCAGCTAGCAGTTAAATAATCACGAATATTGCGCGCAAAATGTGGCGGAGCTTCATCCTGTTGAAAACATACACCGTTTAGATTTGGAAGGAGAGCTGTAAGTGCTGGTACAAGCTCGTCCCTCAATAAATAGAAATAGACGTCACCAGTTAAATTTCCTCTAATGGAGAATGGCCCTATTATGTTGTTTCTATACGGTTATCGAAAATTTTTATTATTTTTTGTAATGCGTTCTTAAAAATGAAAAAATATATTAATATTTCTGAAGGTAACTTTTTATTCTGCATTCGAAAATGTAAAAATATAATGAGTGTCTCATTTATAAAAAAAATATAGTGATAGGCATTTCCGGTTAAACAAGAAGTGACACAATTGAATAGGCATAAATAAATTCATTAATTTTAACCACATGTCCATACCAAATTTCAAAAAAATGCACTTCAATTAAAAAGTTATTAGGCCGTTCCAGAACTTATACTGAGCAGCAGTTTCCTCATGCGTTACACAGATGAAATACTTAGGATCTCCTGTAACTTCCAGAAAAGCGGCAGCTGAAAACAGCTATCAGAGCACTAATGTTTTCTCGTCTTTATTGAAAAATTTTGCGATACTCAAATCGTCCAGTCCGGCTATCACTACTCTCGACTTTCTGCAGCATTTTTCTCTTTCCTGCATCTTCTACCACCTCATCTACGTCCGCAGTTGCAATTCTGACGCCAACAACTCTCTCGTTAAACCTATACACGGTTTACTTCCTAGAAATGGGCAATCAGCTTCTCCGCTTTCCTGTGTACCGCAGTACCTTGAAATCCATGAAAGCTGTTACGTTCCAATTTTGCTTTTAAAATTTCCCTGGTTAATTCAATGCTCACTCGAATAAATTCCGTTGCTACTGTTAAATCCTTCAACTTAAATCTAGTTGCTTTGAAACGACAAGTTTATGCTACAATTGAATAGTTTATATCCTGTTTTAGGTATTCGTTAATTTGTTAAACCTTCCGATAACCTATAATAGCTTCTCTTGTGTTTCCCATTTAAAACTTGTCGAGATGATAGATGCTACTATTATTTGATAGCGTGTTTTCCAGTTTTAATCGCGCTTTGATAAGCGAAGATTTGCAGTTCGAATTAGTGTCATTTGAACGAATGTTGAATTTGACTGCAGCTTGTGCGTTGAAATATTTGCTACATTATCCGTCAACGTATTGCAAACGCAACGCACGTTTGTTTTTGTTTGTTCGCCAACTAGGAGATGTTCTACGTGTATTGCTTTTTTTAGCTGGAGGCCAAATGGGTTCTGCTTTTGTCTGTGGATTGCTGCTGTAGTTACGAGGACAGGGAAAATGGATTCTGAATATATTAGATGTGATTTGCCAATGCTTTACCAGAAGGTACTACATTGGCCAGGAAGTGATTTTTTTTTACCTGAAAAATTTGGAATCTTGCCGAACCCTTCCTGTTCCAAACAAGGTAAGAATCTTTAACGTGCGTGATAACACTCACACACGAGACCTCCATTTTACCTCTCAACCGAACGAGGGTGTATTTTTGTGAAAAATGCTCGCCTAACATTTTTCAAGCGGACTGTGTCGGGATTCGAATCCGGGACCTTGGGCGTAGTAGTCACACACACACCACTACGCCACGGAGCCGCCTGATTCCTGAATACCGCGGCGTTTTCGTGCTCACTCACCCCCGACAGCTTACAAACTAAGTATCCGGACACCTACAGGTATGCAACTCGTTTTCTTTTGTGTGTGTCAATGGCATATTCCGTATCAGCGCTTGGTGTAGATACGTGATAAGAAACATGACACTATAGGACTATTGTTTGTTGCTGCGAATCGATATTATTGCTCTACAGGAGTGATGTACCATTGTTATATATATATATATATATATAAATATATATTGTATATATATATATATATATATATATATATATATATATACTCATATTTAGACCAGGGTAGAAAATTAAATAATCACATCAAATAATTTTAATCACCGTGTATAATGAATATTATTAGATAATACGTGTTATTAAAACCGTGAAGCATAAAAATTTATTAGTTTCATTAAACATAAGAGATTTAAATCATGTACAAGACGCTTTATATCAAAAGAAGCAGTATTAAAAAGCTCTGCGTGTAATGTAATTATTCCTAAACAAATGGAAATTACGTGCAAAATTTATCTTAATTAACTCTATTTCAAGTAACCGGTATTGAACAAAACGTACAGATAATATCTACAGAAACTTGTAAAAACCCAATAAAATGCAAATCCTAGAAGTGTTAGTTAGAAGTAGGATGTTTGAACACACCTGCGTATTTTAAAAGGCAATTTCAGTTTAATTTGTTTAGATAAACATGTCGATTCTAAGGATATTGGAAACGGTCAGATGCTTTAGCACGAAATACAAAAGAGGGTTTATTTAAAAAGCTCATTCGGCGAAAATTTTGCAGACAATTAATGTTTACAAAGAATCTTGGAGAAACCGGGGCTTAATATTCACGAGAAGGTGCGATACGGGGTTATTAAACCCAGATAGTCCACATGGACTAAAATATAATCGATAATAAAGAATATCAATTTGCACCAATACGAACAGGTTAGAAAAGGAAAGAGAAAATGCGTCAAGCAAAGACACATATAGTAAAAGGCGTGATTTAAGCAACGTCACGAGGGTCACAATTGGTTGAAAATAGGATGCAAATATCAGAGGTAGAAACAACAATTTCTGTACAAAATTAATTAGTTTTTCTCGGACATGTTTGCGTGCCGTGTGAGAATTTCTGAGATTTAAATGGGGCGAGTGAAAAATTCGTAAAAAACCGACGCGCGAGCGACGGACTGGGAACATAGAATGAGAAATTCTTAAGAATTGTCTGTTTTGAGGACAAAAGCGACGTGCCGGCTATTCGCTATATATACCGGTGGTAATATGAATTTCGGCCTCTTAGACTTTTGACTATTCGATGCGTTAAAAGCTCTCTTACATCCGCGACTTGATTCAAGATGTTAAACAGTGCATTTTAGTTTGATAAAATAATTTAAAGTTTGCTCGTATATTTTGGTGATTCAAAATAGTTTGTTTTTTACGTGCTAACATGAATATACTTTAGTGCACTTAGATACAAGGTAATAAAGTTTAGTATCACTGTACCAATTGGTAAAAATTTACAACGACAAATATATACACAAAAGTAGGCAGTTTTGGCGTATATTGGTGAAAGAAGTATGAATTTCTTTGTTATTTTTCGGGGTTGTTAATAATTAAATGGTTCGTAAACATGACTGGATCCACTAAACAAGGTTCAGATATACACAGATGAGTTCCGGAAAAGCCCTGAAACAACTTTAAATAAATGGTGATGGAGCAAATTTTTAAAACGGTGAGAATCAGAAGTCGTAAATATAACCCAGTTGGAATGGTGTGATTAACAAAAGGGACGATGTACATTGAAGCTACGAGTGCAAGTAACCTTCAGGTAAATTATACTATTTTGTTTGACATTTTGGTGTGTGTTGAATAACTTTATAATTGATTTACTTTAAATGGACATTAGTGAAATTGTACTAACAATAAAATTTTAATTTTAAGGTGAAATTTGCTTGTTTAAGTAGAAAGGGGTATTTAGTATTGATGTTCTGGATTATGATGAAAATTTAGGGTATGTCTTTGAGCTCAATTAGACGAACCTGGTTAATTAACGTAAAGGGGTGGTAGATGCTCCCTTTGTACTCTGCATATATTGTTATATTAATTAGTAGGCATCCTACAAAGACTTTAATTCTGGATGCACATAAAATGATAATAAAATTAATCTTGAAATTTTCCGATATTAAAAATTTATGCTGAATATTAATTTTGAAATTTTAATGTATTGTGAATATTGATGTAAATAGAGTTGACGTTGATGTTTGTGGTAGGAATGTGTTGTTTAATTTTATGAATGAGGAATTTTATAAAATTAGGTGAGCAGCCGAGGCGAAAACAGGATCACAGCAGTTTATGACGCCCAATCGGTGGGACTAGAATTTTTTTGTTGAAAGGACCCAGTTCCCGCATTCACAGGAGAATATCACAGCAATATATATATATATATATATATATATATATATAATATATAAATATATATTGTTGAATTCATCTGGTGTGATTGTTGACTGCAAATATTTTTTAGTAATTTTAATATAGAAAACGATCGTCCATCTCCGGCAACCATTACTGGTAAAATTAAAGTTATCTTCAAAGCTATCGTTAAATTTGGAAATATCAAAATTAAATCATTTTCTTCTACGAATTCTAAAATTTCCAAGGGATCATCTTTATCGTAAACATTGGGTCTAATCATTTCTACCTCATTAACCAAATGAAGTGAATCTATAGCTCTTTCATTTTTTACATCGTCAAATTGTTAGTACTAGTATAAAATGTAGTTCGTTCCACTTTCAAAAATGAAACGGAAGTGATTGTTCAGCGGCAGCTAAGTGAGTCAACTAAAACCAATTTACACGAAAGGCAGGATCAAATAAATTTAGAATTTCTTAAGGATGAATATGTTACGAGGATAGATTTTCAAATGGGAAATTGCACATGAACAATGAATGCAGTTATAGAGATTCAGCAACGTCAATTTCAAATAGAAAGGGTAAGTGCAGCTTTGCATCTAAAATAGCCCCGAAAATTTACCACTAGGTCATAATTACAAATTAGCTACAATTGCCCTCGATGAATAGAGTCAGTTATTGAATAATAGCTCTTATCTTCTATGCGATAGTTTTGGTAATAAATATACGGCTTCTATCGGCTAGTCGCAAACTTTTAATTTTAAAAATCTAAGGTTTCTTGGTCAGGGCCGTATCAGGGTTGCGTAAGAATTTTGCTGTTCTCCAAAGACAATTTTTATTTTAATATTTTAATAGGGCTCCCTTGCTTCGGTATTCTAAATTCTATTACATAATACGATACCTTTCTCTAAAATATCTTAAAACGCTAATTAAGTTTCTGGTCACATTAAAAATTAAAAATTGAGAAATAAAATAAATAAGATTCCATTACTGAGGTGACCGGATATCCTTTTACCATGCTACCTAAATTTTATCCTAGTTCCTGAATAAATGCAAAGATAATTTAACCTACACTAACCGCTATTAACATAAAATAGTTGCAATGTTTACAGATATCCTAAAACAAACTTGGATTCTTAACCTCACTCTGGCCACGCATTACTAAACGAAATCCTAAAACAGAAAACATTGTATTAAGTCAATCCAATATATTCCAGATTCCTATATTAAATTACATGACATTATAAATCCCAATATTTTGGAAATGCACTTAGCAGTTACAAAGAAAACCATTAAATATTAACTTTGTTTTTTATCCTTTCATTGTTTATTCAAAATACTAATGCTTAATGCTTGGACGAACACTAAACCCTACCAATAAAATTTACATTTAAAATTTCAGGCGTACATAATTCTTAATATTTTCAAATGTTTCAAAATTCCTTGCATCGTAACATTATGCTTAATCTTAACCAACACTAATCCCGTCACTAGCTTATTGTTCAATAAAATAATTAAGCTCTCGCAGTCGCTTCATTTCCTACTACATTAATACCAACCAATTTACATTTCAAATTCACATATACATTATCATAAAGTATAAAGCTCATACTAATCACCATTATAAACTCCATTATTTTAAAAAAGTTAAGGATTTCTAGAAGCCATTATCATGCCAATTTCCTGCTTACGTCCCAACTAACACAGCTTTATTGTCTCAATATACCACAAATTTCTTAAGTAATGGAGGGGTGAACTCTACAAGTCCTAACTCCTTTTCGACCAGTCGCAGACATGCAAATTCTACGAACTCATGAATTGAAACTCCCTTACCTTGCCCATGCAAGCGTGAGTTTAAATAAATTAGTTGCACGCCGCGTTTTTCCCTAACGAAAATCTATATTCTCATCATATATCCTATGTTTTTTTTCACCCTTCAACTTCTAACCTCCTAACTTCTATTTTGTTTTACTACATTTTGAGGATTTCTAACTAACTTCTAGATAATTAATTAAATTATTTTCCGTCGGGTCTAGCTATGGTTATATTTTCACATTTTTAAATCGTTATAATGGCGATCGGCATCCGGTTATATAATGTATAATTTTAACTTCTGCGAAATAAAGATTGTCACGTTAAGTATGTTAAAGTCATATTTTGTACGCAATTCATATTAGGTTGTAATGTGGTATTAATTTAATGTTCTTGGTAGTATGGTCGGACGATATCTACCTATTGTAAATTATGTTGTTCAAGAGAAATGCATAAGCAGTGTTTTGTCATATTGAGATCAGTTTGCATTTGCGGTTTTAAATTATAAGAATTATTGTTATACCTTATTATCTAAATTATTTTTATAGAATCAATATTTGAAATATCATGTTTAATTAAGATTAAATATCATTCAGGTGCGTGGTGGAAAAATTGGTTCAAAGTCCAAACTTTCTGCTATTTCTCTAGCAGCAAGTACCATGCCGCTGAAGCCTTCATCGGATTTGTTACTAAATAAAAATTTGTCAAACATGTTCAATTGTCCTGTACATTCTTGAATATGTATGATAGTTTATTAGCAATACTGCATTTATTCAAAATATCATACCAAATTACCAATGAACAATCAAACTTAAACGAATTAATTTCAATTGCCAACGATTGAACCTCATATGTTTTGTGGACATGCTAATTGGTGTCATTTATAAGGCAAAAAGAGCTACATATATTTCTGGTAAATTATATAAAAGGGCTTTAATTGCTTCCACTCTAATTTCCTTTCTGGCATCTGACGTTGGTTTCATTGTCAAAAATTTAACATATTCTTTTAAGATATGCCACCTTGGATTAAAGTAAGTCAGCTAAAACCAATTTACACGAAAGGAAGGATCAAATAAATCTAGAATTTCTTACGGATGATTATGTTACGAAAAGAAAGTTAGAGTGTCTGAATCATGAAATGCCGAAGAAAAATTTTCAAATGGGAAATTGCACATGAACAATGAATGCAGTTATAGAAAAGGTAAGTGCAGCTTTACATGTAAAATAGCCCCGAAAATTTATCACTAAATCATAATTACAAATTAGCTACAATTGCCCTCGATGAATAGGGTGAGTTATTGAATAATACCTCTGATCTTTTATGCGATAGTTATGGTAAAGAATATACAGCTTCTATCAACTAGTCGCAATATCTTTCAACAAAGTTTTAATTTTAAAAATCTAGGATTTCTTGGTTAGAACCGTGTTAAATAAAATTGAGAAATAAATAAGATTCCATTACTGACGTGACCGGATATCCATTTCTATGACATCTAAATTTCGTCCTACTTCCCGAATAAATACAAAAAAAATGCAACCTACATTGACTGCTATTAACATAAAATAGTTGCAATGTACACACACATATCCTAAAACAAACTTAGTTACTTAACCTCACTGGCCACGCATTACTAAACAAAATCCTAAAACAGAAAACATTGTATTAAGTCAACCCAATATATTTCAGATTCCTATATTTGATTACATGACATTATAAATCCCAATATTTTGGAAATGCACTTAGCAGATACATAGAAAACCATTAAATATCAACTTTATTTATTATTTTATTGTTTATTCAAAATACTAATGCTTAATGCTTCGACGAACACTAAACCCTACCAATAAAATTTACATTTAGAATTTCAGGCGTACATAATTCGTCATATTTTAAAACGTTCCAAAATTCTTTGCATAATAACATTATGCTTTATCTTAACTAACACTAATCCTGTCGCTAACTTATTGTTCAATAAAATAAGTAAACTCTTGCATTCTCTTTATTTCCTACTACATTAATACCAATAAATTTACATTTCAAATTTGCTACGTACTTAGACGTAGCCGGAAGAAAAGTAAATACCAGGCTAACTACCAACTGCGGAGAGCGGGGAGATTTACCTACATACAAAAAAGAACAAAAAAAGAAAACACATCGCCCACGTTTATCTAATAACACATAAAAATAAATAAAGGATTCAGTACAAACAAGCAAAAGAAAATAAATTAAGCGTTACTATTTCAAAGCAAACAATTAGGTGATATAAACAATTTAGTACATTAGATACGAAGTGCGCATTTCGTATTTACACAAAATAAAATTAATCGGCAGTAAATAAACATGTGAACTTTTGTCAAGCGTTTCTTAAAATTTCACCTAATACTTTTTGTAAAATAACTAATCAGGAGGAAAGAATTAACGTATGAAAGTTTTTGTCGAACGTTTTTAAAATTTCACCCAATACTTTTTGTAAAATAAACTAGTCAGTAAAACGAATAAACGTGTGCGTTCTTTTGACAAGCATGTTTAAAAGTAGTACATTGCACCTGTAGAGCGATAATATCGAATCGCAGCAACAAACATGTAACGTTCGGTTTAATTCAACGTTTAGTATTGTATAGTTTACTTTAGCGAGCATATTAAACATGCCAATTTGTGATAAAGGACAGTCAAGTAAACTGTACACTTTTTCAAAATTGCGAAGAAGGCTAGAAAGTGACAGTTGAGGATTGTGAAATTAATTAAAAAGTGTCGAGTCGCGTTTACGTTTGGGGTGTGTTTAATTAATCTTTTGTAGGTCCACTCTACCATCCGATGTTATATACCGTCATTGTTATGCCTATGAGATGCCAATTCATATTGGGAGTTTATTTGGATGAAAGAAAAGTGACCTCAGATTACATTTGCCGTACGCTGTAATCAACCGATTTAGTCGGGAACCTGATGAATTAACACACACCTATGATAAAGTTAGTTGGGCTGTTGCATTATACCGACACCCACTCTCCTCGCTGTGTCTATAGTGACCTGATTCACCCCACAAATCCTTCAAGGTAAGCGTTGCACTGTAGTAGTTACTAAGTGACCAAACTGGTTCGCACGCTGGTATTGGGATATTTTACCCTGAACTATAGAATATTCTTTTGCATCTACCGCCAGTGAAGCTAAAAGTAGATAGTGTGTTTCGCTCCGTATTTACCCTACTTTTACGGTAGTCAACCGTGTAAGACAGAAAGCCGCTTGTGCGCGCATTGTATATCTATTAGTCCGTAAAATTTTAAAGTTGCGATACTTTTCCAAATTGTACCACTTGTTTCGTAACGTAAGACGGTACCAGTTGTAGCGCCTAGATAGTTCAACTAGACTTACGTCTACCGTCCACATTGTTACCGGAGGTTTGCATGCACCCGGTGTAACCCGCGTGATATTTCGGGCTATAGTCTACACTCTTTTGGTCGTCAAACCTAAGAACCCGTACTGCCGTGAGTCCCAGGTGCATCCAACCCTACCCCCATCTTAGAAATAATTGTACTCACAAGTATATCTTTGGTAGCCCTGGCCAGTGCGAACTTACACTTAGTTGTTACTTTTGGTTAGTTATCATAGTTAATTTGATCGTAGTTGTGGCGTACTCCATATACGCCGTACCTACATTTGCTTATATACACCTTTGTTCATGTTACTTACTGTACTTAATTAATGTGTTCTTTTCAGCCATGTGTTTGTAAATAGAGTTAAGATTATAATCCAGGTGCATTATTCTGTTGTAGTAATTTGCGTGAGTAGGGTGAATCAGTACATTCTACACCGTGAGTTTTCCTTATTTTCCTATTTTCTTATTATAAGTGCAGGGGTGTTTGCTCGACCAGTAACGAGACCCCGATTATATCTAACACAGTGACATTACTGGTGGTGCCCACTCAATTTTGCCGTCACTCCCGATTTTTGGCATACTACCAAGTTTACGACCCATTATAATTGTCATCTTAGGGCATTTAGCAACCCCGACCTACGACTTTTATCATACCCACCCCTCACCGGCTAGAGCTAGGCCGCGCACGGATTCCGATCCGTCCCTTGGTGTCGTAGTGCTGAATTGGCCCGTAACAAACAATAGTCCTACAGTGTCACGTAACTACAACAAACGTTGTTACGAAATATGCCATTGACTCATACAAATGAAAGCGAGTTTCATACCTGTAGGTGTCCGGATACTTAGCTCGTACACCGTCGGGGATAAGTCAACACAGAAACGCCGTGGTCGTCAGGATCTGTTTACTCTGCTACCATTACTGTAGCAGCGGTCTACGGACAAAAGCGGTTGGTCTACATAAAGAAAAAACCCATTTGGCCTCCAGCTAAAAACAAACAATCCACGCTAGACACCTTTTAGTTGTCGAACAGAAAAAACAAATGCGCATTTTGAAATACGGTGACGAATAATGTAGAAAAATTTGGGCGTACAAGCTGTAGAATCAAATTCAACAATCGCTCAACTAACGCGATTTCGAACTGCAAACCCTCGCTTATCGAAGCGCGATTAAAACTGGAAAGCTCGGGTTTTATCGGATGGTGCGCGACCTTATTTCAACAAGTCTTTACATCGAAACAATAGTGAAAACCATTATACGCAGTTGTAATGTATACCAAGATAACAAGTACCTAAAACGGGAGATAAACTATTTAATTGTAGCATAAACTTGTCGTTGCGAAATAAATAAGTTCAAAATGAAAATTTGTAGCAAGCGTACTTATTATAAACAGAATGTTGTCGAAGAATTTAAAACACTACCGGATACCTAACACAAAGCATAGACTATTTAATTTATCGAATAAATTTTCGTTTTAAAAGCAAAAAGGGATTTGAGTTGAGGAATTTATTCGAGAGCGTGTTTATTATTAATTATGTTGAAAATAAACGTAACAATTTCACATATACATTATCACTGTTATAAATTCCATTATTTTAAAGAAAGTTAAGGATTTCCAGAAGCCATTATCATGCCCATTTCCTGCTTACATCTCAACTAACACAGCTTTCTTGTCTCAATATACCACAAAATTCTTGATTAATGGAGGGGTAAACTTTTCAAGTCCTAACTCCTTTTTGACCAGTCGCAGCCACGACAATTCCACGAACTCGTGAATTGAAACGCTTTGCCTCGCCCATACAACCGTAGGTTCAAATAAAATAGTCGCACGTTGCGTTTTTCCTTAAGGAAAATCTTGACTTTTATCATATGTGTGTCTTTTCACCCTTCAACTTCCAACCTCCAAACTTCTATTTTGTATTACTACGTTTTAAGGATTTCTAACTCACTGCTAGATAATTAATTAAATTATTTTCCGTCGGGTATAGCTATGGTTATTTTTTTCACATTCTTAAATCATTATAATGGCGATCAGCATCCGGTTATACAATGTATAATTTTAACTTGCGCTGAATAAAGATTATCACGTTAACTATGTAAAAGTCATACTTTGTATGCAATTCATATTAGGTTGTAATGTGGTATAAATTTAATGTTTTTGATAGTTTGGTCGGACGATATCTATTGTAAATTATCTTGTTCAAGAAATACATAAGCAGTGTTTTGTCTATTGAGATCAGTTTGCATTTGCAGTTTTAAATTAAAAGAATAATGTTATACCTTATTATCTAAATTATTTTTATAGAACCAGAAACATCATGTTCAATTAAGATTAAATATCATTAAGATGCAACCATGCTTTAATTTATCCATTCAAATTTAATAAATCTTTCTTCCCCGTCTAATTTACAGCTAGTGTAACGCAACGCGAGTTATGTATCCCCCAATTTATATATGTATTTTGTCGGACGGTGGATTGTCTTTATTAAATTAAAATTGTAGTAGTTGACACCTATTTGCTATTTAGGGTGTCATTTGTGAAGGTAAAATATTGTGTGCTTTAAGTTCCTGCAAATTAATTATTTTCATTGATTATTTATGTAAATCTGTTTACGAGTTTGAGTTTGAGAAAATTAGTAGTGGTACAAAACTTACCAACCACATTGCAATTTTTTGACCATAAATTTGCGTTTGTGTATTTTGCTTTTTTTATGATTTACAGGATTAGGCGCTGTATCCTGTGGGCTCGTGTCCAGATATTTCAGTCAGTCATTGTGCATATTTCTTGTGCAATAGTGCCCCTCCATATGATCATTGTGGATTATTCTTTTATATATTTGCGTTACTAATTGAATTTCAGTATTTCCTTAAAAGTAAATGTTTAGCGGCTTCACCTCTATAGCTATATTTTGGGATTGCATTTTGGTAACTTGTTGAGAAGTAAGTTTGAATCAATAAATTTTGTAAAGTTGTATTTTAAATTTGGCCTGATATATTGTGGTACTTTAGGGTTTGTCTGAGAACGTGGAACAATTCTCGCAGCTACTTTTGGCTGCACTTCCTGGCGCCCTTTTATTCTAGCTCCTGCTAAGAAGTTTCAGTCGTTCTTTAGTGTTTACTTTCTGATTGTTTTGAACCTACACCTTGAAGAGTCTTATTTGAGCTAGTTCGGAGCAACTTATTGTCACCATACCTCTAGGAACGCCTTGTATCATTCAATTTCTAAATTTTACCGTGGCACTGTATATTGCAGCAATGCATTTTGAATCATAGAAAAATGTTAGTGATATTATATTCCTTGTCTTTAAAAAAATTTATATTTTTCTGTGACGGAAAAAATTTGACATTTAATGTAACAAAATGTCACTTTTTAGGAAATTACTTTTTTCCTCGGGAACAAATGAGTACTTTTTTCCTGGGTATGTGCAAATAAGTAACCACTCGCAGAATTATATTGACAGATATTTGATTACTTTAAAGGTTTCCTTAGCAACGCTGGTCTTACTGTCCCTATAAGTACAACAGCCTGCTTGTTTGACACTTCAAATTTGACATCGATTGATTTTTTTGACTTTAATATATTGTAAAATTTTTCTCGACATTAAATCATCGTTTTGCCTGTCATAGAAAAAAATAGTGTATTATACACGGATAAAAATGTTAGATTTTAACTCTCGGGCTAAAATCTTGTACTTTTCCCTTGTATAATAAATAACTATACATTTTTGGGTTGTACTTTTCTATACCTTATTAATAGAATGAATTTTAAATCACTCGTGTTTAGGCGATGCACGATTTTCTGGCACATGGATTTACCAGAAAAACCGGGTGCTAGGTTTTAGCTATTCCCTAGGTCGGTACACTATAATTAACCAAGCGGAGGCTTTTGCAATATACTGGAGGTGATGCAAAGACGGAAATTAATGGAGGTAGAAATGCGAGGTTTTTCATCTACTTGGATAGTGTACACTGATCCAGGAGTGTGGTGATGCACTGGAAAAATTAACTTCTTAGAAAAAGCTACAGCTTTGCTACGTACCTAGACGTAGCCGGAAGAAAAGTAAATACCAGGCAAAAGCATTAAACTAACCTTTACTATTTCAAAGCAAACAATTATGTGATATGAACCATCTAGTACTTTAGATACGAAGTGCGCATTTCGTATTTTATACAAAATAAAATCAACCAGTAGTAAATAAACATGTGAGAGCTTTTGTTAAGCGTTTTTAAAATTGCACCTAATATTTTTTTGCAAAACAAACCGATCAGTAGGAAAGAATTAACGTGTGAGAGCTTTTGTCAAACATTCTTAACGATGGTACATCACACCTGTAGAGTGATAATATCGATTCGCAGCAACAAACAATAGTCCTATAGTGTGATGTTTCTTATCACGTAACTACACCAAGCGCTGATATGGAATATGCCATTGACACACACAAAAGAAAACGAATTGCATACCTGTAGGTGTCCGGATACTTAGTTTGTAAGCTGTCGGGGGTGAGGTATTCAGGATTCAGGCGGCTCTGTGGCGTAGTGGTATGTGTGACTACTACGCCCAAGGTCCCGGTTTCGAATCCCGACACGGTCCGCTTGAAAAATGTTAAGCGAGCATTATTCACACAAATATACCCTCGTTTGGATGAGAGGTAAAATGGAGGTTTCGTGTGTAAGTGTTATCACGCACGTTAAAGATTCTTACCTTGTTTGGAACACGAAGGGTTCGGCAAGATTCCAAATTTTCCAGGTAAAAAAAATCGCTTCCTGGCCAATGTAGTACCTTCTGGTGGAGCATTGGTAAATCACATATAAGATATTCAGGATCCATTCTCTCTGCCCTCGTAACTACAGCAGCGATCCACAGACAAAAGCAGAACCCATTTGGCCTCCAGCTAAAAAAAGCAATACACGTAGGACATCTCCCAGTTGTCGAACAAACAAAAACAAACGTGCGTTGCTTTTGCAATACGGTGACGGATAATGTAGCAAATATTTCAACGCACAAGCTGTAGAGTCAAATTCAACATTCGTTCAAATGACACTAATTCGAACTGCAAATCTTCGCTTATCAAAGCGCGATTAAAACTGGAAAACACGCTATCAAATAATAGTAGCATCTATCATCTCGACAAGTTTTAAATGGGAAACACAAGAGAAGCTATTATAGGTTATCGGAAGGTTTAACAAATTAACGAATACCTAAAACAGGATATAAACTATTCAATTGTAGCATAAACTTGTCGTTTCAAAGCAACTAGATTTAAGTTGAAGGATTTAACAGTAGCAACGGAATTTATTCGAGTGAGCATTGAATTAACCAGGGAAATTTTAAAAGCAAAATTGGAACGTAACAGCTTTCATGGATTTCAAGGTACTGCGGTACACAGGAAAGCGGAGAAGCTGATTGCCCATTTCTAGGAAGTAAACCGTGTATAGGTTTAACGAGAGAGTTGTTGGCGTCAGAATTGCAACTGCGGACG
This sequence comes from Platerodrilus igneus, assembly GCA_036346225.1. Classification (NCBI taxonomy): domain Eukaryota; kingdom Metazoa; phylum Arthropoda; class Insecta; order Coleoptera; family Lycidae; genus Platerodrilus; species Platerodrilus igneus. The sequence continues at coordinate 3,900,627 of JARFIW010001108.1, read as the reverse complement.
TAGATGAGGTGGTAAAAGATGCAGGAAAGAGAAAAATGCTGCAGAAAGTCGAGAGTAGTGATAGCCGGACTGGACGATTTGAGTATCGCAAAATTTTTCAATAAAGACGAGAAAACATTAGTGCTCTGATAGCTGTTTTCAGCTGCCGCTTTTCTGGAAGTTACAGGAGATCCTAAGTATTTCATCTGTGTAACGCATGAGGAAACTGCTGCTCAGTATAAGTTCTGGAACGGCCTAATAACTTTTTAATTGAAGTGCATTTTTTTGAAATTTGGTATGGACATGTGGTTAAAATTAATGAATTTATTTATGCCTATTCAATTGTGTCACTTCTTGTTTAACCGGAAATGCCTATCACTATTTTTTTTTTTATAAATGAGACACTCATTATATTTTTACATTTTCGGATGCAGAATAAAAAGTTACCTTCAGAAATATTAATATATTTTTTTATTTTTAAGAACGCAAGTTAAGGTTCGCGGCTTGGGAGCTGCCTTTTTAAAAACCAGTTCCAAAATTCTTAACAAATTTATTTATTAATACAGAAATTAAATAAAGAGTTTTGACAAGTTACAATTAAACATTACTTTAATTCGAAATTGATTAATTGTACCATTTTGAGTAGTAAGTAAACTGCAATGTAAAAGCGGATCACTTAACTGACTGTCGTCAACTGAGACTCCCGGGCTTTTTATAATATCCCTACCCTCTCACATGGCTGTGGGAACTTGCAAATCTCATGTCTGCTTACACTTAACCCTATTCATAATTACATTGTTGTAATCTTAATTTCTAAGTAATCACGGTACCTGACCGTCTGTGAACTGACATCTGCAGTGTCACTATCGTCTGCGATACAAAGTAGTGCTTCCGTTCTCATGAACGTTAGTAAACTTTATAAATTGTCCTTGTGTTACAATGTTGCACTTCACTTGGCGTATTCTTAACACTTTTTAATAATTTCCTAATTATTTTATTTTAATATGTATACATCAATTGGGGGATACATAACTTGCATTACAAAAAATAATAAAAATTACCGATAACCGCATTGAAACAACATAATAGGGCCATTCTCCATTAGAGGAAATTTAACTGGTGACGTCTGTTTATATTGATTGAGGAACGAGATTGTACTAGCACCTACAGCTCTCCTTCCAAATCTAAACGGTGTATCGTTTCAACAGGATGGAGCTCCACCACATTTTGCGCGCAATATTCGTGATTATTTAAACGAAATATTTCTTGCTAGCTGGATTAGGCAGAGAGGACCAATTGAATGGTCCTAATTTATCACCACTCGACTGTTCTTTGTGGGTCACTTGAAATGTCAAGTGTATAAAAATCGACCAACTAATGAACAGGCATTACGACGGTGACACCACAAACGATACAGAATTCACTAAGACGTTTCATTGATCGATTGCATCATTGTCAAGTCGTAAACTGAGTACAATTTGAACATTTTTTTATACAGTCAATAAAATTTCAAATGGTTTACAAAAACATCTTTGTGCTATTCCATAGTTTTGTAACTTTTTTTGTACCGTTCTTAAGAATGAGGAACTATGTTAATATTTTTGAAGGTGGTTTTTTTATTCTGCATCCAAAAATGTAAAAATATAATGAGTGTTTCATTTAAAAGAAAAAAGCATTTGCGGTTGAATAGGAAGTAACAAAAAATTGAAAATGACATAAACAGATTCATTAATTTTAACCACATATTCATATTAAATTTAAAAAAATGCATTTCAAATAAAAAAGTTATTCAACCCTTCCGGTACTTTATACTAGTCCAGTATGTATTTAGAGAATATAAATGGTTATTAGGTTTAGCTGCAGGGTCCCGGCGTTTGATGTCTTGACCGAAGAAGAGTTGATCTCCGTTTCGTGGTCAGACGTGTGTTCTTTTGTTAAGAAGTCGGGTAAGTTTACTAGATACAGCAATACCTTCGGCTTCTCTTGACGTACCAACCCAACCACAACAACGTATAATTGACAACACTCTAACCCAACCAGACACGAACCCAGACACAGACATTAAACTCTCCCTCATAGATTCCTTCGTTACCAAACCCCCGGCCTAGACCTCATCACCAACCGGATCCTACAAAGATCCTGGCCCTTCATTAGAGAGTCCACTCACCTACTATTCCAAAAATGCCTCCCGAAGACCTCAAATCCTACAGACCTATAGCACTCCTTCCAACACTTGGCAAACTCCTTGAACAGACCATCCTATACAAATTAAACTCACACATAGAACGCCATTCCTTACTGGCACCTAAACAACACGGCTTTCGCTCGGGGCATAGCGCTTTACGTACAATCCGCTTCCTAATCCAAACGGTCCAAACATACATACGCAGTCTCGTTATTCCTCGACTTTCACTCAGCCTTCGATCTTCATTGGTCTTCCAACTTCTACCTCTTAATAAAATCCTTCCTCTCATCTCGAACAGCCACCCTAACCTCTAATTTTCTCTTGGTTACTAAACCTGTCACCCAAGGATGTCCACAAGGTTCCCGTTTATCACTTACTCTATAGAACCTCGCAATCATTCCTCTCTTAAACCTTAATATCCCAAACACCTCCACCTTCCCTTATGCAGGTGATGTAGCTTTCCTTACCTACGGCAACTTCCGTGCCTCTATAGAATCCACCGCTGCCGTCTTAATTAATTCAATTGAATCCTGGTCCTCTTTAAACAGACAACCACTCTCCCCATCTAAAACACAAATGCTCCTGCTCAAAGGCTACCTCAGCCCAAACCGAAATCTTAAGATTCACATCCTAAACACACCAATTTCTCCTTCAAACAACAGCTACTTACCCTGGACTCCACATTGACACACGCTTAAAAATGAACTCCCATCTCTCCAAACTTTGAATAAAACACAAATCACACTCCATAATCTACTTCCCGCACTCCCAAAGTCAGTCTACCTCACCAATCCAACACGAAGACTAATCACTAACCACATCATAATCCCGATCATTAGATACGCAGTAGATTCTTGGCTCCCGATTACACCCCCTCCTCCAGACGTACGCGCAACACAATCATAAGACCTTTCCTACTCTACACCTCAAGAGCGTACAGAACCACCTCCACAGCGTCCGTGTATACCCTGCTTCAAATCTCTCCGATCGAAATCCAACTAAACTCTTCACTCCAAATCCGAAACCTCAAACATAACCTACAAATCATCCTACACGACAGAACATTTCACTATTACGAATACCGTACTCACTAACTACCCTCAAGAATTCAACCATTTCCTAAATGAAATCCTCAACCAAACCTACCACCCACAACCAGCGGAACTAACACACTTAATATACACTCTTGCAATTCACTACTACATCACACTTACACTCGCACTATGCACACAATCAGCACCACTTCACGTGCACAGTCGACGACTAAGGTAGGGCCACAAATCCCCCTCACCAAAACTTCAAGAACCCCAGTTGTTTTTGAATTATTTATTCTAAGTTATTAAATAGATGTAAATACTTATGATGTACGGCTAGTATGGGCTCTGGCCTAGGTATAGTCCACAACAGTAAATTAATTTATTTATCTATCTATCTATCTATGAGAGGGTAGAACAGAAAAGATCTAGAGAAAATGAGTGAAGAAAACCAAGGTGAGTGTAGATGTTAGAAAAAAGAAGCAATTGGCCTAGTTGTTCTATGATCACGGTCTTCCTTTACCACCACCACTGCTACTATTCATACCTCAATTCTTCAGCTTCAAAATTGTTTAGAGTTCTTTGGAGAAGCTGTTATAGTTTATAGATTAAAATTAATTCAAAATATTTGTGTGGTGAGAGTTTCCCATATATTTCTCCACACGGAGCTTCTATACCACAATCTCCGTTAAGATTGGCGTCCTTTTCATGGTCTCAATAAGCTGGTACGGGTATGTATCGGTTACAGCAGTTAATGATTGATTACTATAACTTTAAACGTGTCTTTTACAGCTTTAAGCAATATCTGGTTTATTTTAACAACAAATTTCCGGTTAACAATGATTCAAAGCTATACTATTCAGTGTTTATAAATACTCACTTTAACCTATAACCCCGACTTATTTAATTGCCTACAATATTTTCTTCAGAACCAACAAAGTATTGTATCTTTATCTTCGTGACTCAGTGACATCCTTCTGGTCCACTTATTACTCAGCACATTACAACAATGCACACAAAATCATAAAACAGTGTTAGCGCTATTCTATTACTTGATCCATACAACTAGAATTTTATTTTTGTGTTGCCACTTTTCTACACGCTATTAATAGAATAATTTTTAAATCTCTTTAACTTCACTACTTACTAAAATAACTTCAGTGGGAGTTGCAAAAATAGACATTTATTAAGTAGGAATTGATATAGAATTGCTCAAGACGCTTGAGTATTAGAATGGAAATTCTCCGTAAAACAGAACTTCAACTCACCAAAGGTCAAACAAATTTCAAGTCGAAGATCCCACAGAAAATTGAGGAAGCACACCGTGAGATTAAAATACCGACAAGCCCGACAACCGGAAGGTTTCAGTCTAGAATTCCGCGGAGTACGAGTTTAAAGTATACCTCCTGTATTCAGAATGAAGCGGAAGTATCAGCGGTAAGACAAATAAGCGAATCTTCGGTTAACAACAAATTAAGGGAAAAGTGCGATTTTGAGGCCGAATCGAAATTAAATATTAAACGGGACGGGGCTAGTGTAAAAAAGAAAAGGTGTGAAGATAATAAAGATGCAAATGGGAAATTGTGTGCAAATGATGAGTGTAACAATCAACTTCCAGATGCGCCAGAGAACAGATGCCAAAGAATATCTAGCGGAACAAGTGAGTGCTATTTTTATATCTAGAATAATATTATGATTATAATTTTTAGTAGTATTAACAGCTGTACTATCTTTAACTGACATTTGTCTTACACATAGGTTCAATTCCCTTCACCGATTAGGGTTAATTATTGAATAGTACCATATAACGCTCGCGCGTCACTTAAGCACATATAATTACGTAAAAATAATTCTATGTAGTTCAGTTGTTCAATAAGCTTTTAGCAACGAAATCACTCTAAAAAATTTATAGAAGCTTGGATCGTTTAAATTTCGTAGCATGGCTATTTTAACATGATAGTAAATTAAGCTAAAAAAAATAAACCAAACGGCATCTAGTACATTTTTATATAAACAGCTATGACGCATTTCATTAGAAAAATCAGCCATAACAATCGGCAACAACTCCACCCACAATAATATTTGTATCAATTTGTATGAGGTTCAATAAACCACAGAATCATAAAAAGTCATAAAATTAATACGTTCACACAAACTGAAGACATTGAACTTGACCATACGCAGGCTTCAGACGCACGACTTGTAAGAACGAAATTTGAAAAGAAGGGAAAGAGATGGAAATATAACGAATAAGTTCGGAATTAGTAAGACGAAGTTATGAAAGACACGATGGTTGAGTAACTACGAAAGTGGATACTGACCTTTGCCGGTCCCTTCAACGAGGTGACCGACGGCTGAATGTTTTGAATTTTTCTGGATAAACAGATCAGGGAGTTCACGCACATAGTGTCGTGGAATTATATTAGCGTCGGTCGAGCATCGGCAAAAGGACAATAATCTATAAAAGTATGATAACTGGGTTTCAACTCTTTCAACAAGCTCTGAAATTTGAGTAGATGTAATGGCGAGACATAACGTGTTAGTAGTTAGTAAATAGGTGAATCATTGGTGTTCATGAATGTGCTTAATTAATTTAAACAATCAAGGAGTGGAATTCACCGGTGGGTATTGTTTGAGTTTTTTCTTTTTGTTTACGCTTAATAAATATGCACATGTGATAGAAAAACTAAGTGGTTTGTACTACGACGAAGATAGATTTGTTTTACACCTAATTAACAGAAAGGGAGTTTGAAACATTTCAAACATTTAGGGCGACGTATTTATTAACTTAAACGCAAGCTTTATTTATAAGATGTAGTTTACATAAATTTCTTTTGTAAATTTAATATTTTTATTGGACGTTGGAGTGGTGAAAGCGGAAGTTGGTATTGCGCTGTTTTTCTAAGCATTACCGCCTTTTCCAAGCAAATGAGATTGTCATATATCTAGAAAACCAGAACAATAGAATGGTAGTATTATTTACGTAATTATTTTTTTTAACGAGTTCTGTAAATAGTACCTGGCCAGTGGAGATTATATTAGGTTTGGCTTTGTAAGTTCAATGTGCGTGCAATTAAATTTTGAATATATACTGTTAATAGAATTTAATCTTAGATGGAATTTTATTTGGAATTACTTTCAAAATAGGTAAAGGTAGGAGGAAAAAAAATGTGAAAGGAAACCAAGTCACTCTAATGATAAAATCGTATTTTGATAAAGATCTTTATTTTGACGATTTCTTTAATTTGATAGAAAGTTAAGGAGTGTTTGTAAGGTATGGTTACGCAAGACGAAAGATGAAGTGAGATTTTAGAACATTGAAAGCACTGGAGCATATCCGGAATAACCGTTTTCTGGATAGCGAGCATATTGAAGGAAATGCTAGTATAAGACGGTTTGACTCCCTTAATTTTGACAGCTAGTACAGCTTTTCAAAGGTAGTTTTGTATTTCGTGCGTTTTACATTTCATAATTCTATCATTTCTTTCATCGTCTTTACCTTCCGAATCTACTCCCGCATCATTGTAGTTTGCCGCTGTATTCTTCTGGGCAAATCGAAGTTTTTAATGTAATGTAATTTTGACCCGCAACAACCGCTAGCACTCATGAATACGGTGTTATGTTTTGAATTAACTTTACGTTTTTGAATTAATTTTACTCGAAAGCAAGCAGAGTGCCGTAGCAGTAAAATAGTGCACATAGATAATACACGTTGACCATATTCTTTTCAAACTGTTTCTAAGAAAAAAGATAAGCATAATAAAAATTAACTTATAAAACAGTTCTAATACAAAAACTAGTTTACCACTTATTGGAAAGGGTTTACTGGTTATCAAAAGTAAAAGGCGCTAAACCGTCTTATCCCAGCAATATCTTTGATATTTTCTCTACCAGGAAGACGGTTATTTCAGATAGACCTCCGTTGCTTTTGTTTTCCTACAATTAATTATCTCTTGCACTACCTTTCTCTACAACACTCATTACTTTTTTGTCATTTAAAGAAATTTTTAAAATAAAGGTTTTTTCCCAAATACGACTTCATCACTCGGGTGGCCAGATACCTTTCACAATTATCTATCTTTACCTATATTATCATAACTCAAATAAAATTTTGCCTAAACTTAAACTCTAATACCAGTAAATTTCGAAAATACAACACACGTACATTAACCTTAAAAAAAGACAAACAAACCTAATGTATCCGCTACGGGTCAATGAGCGTTAAGTTGTAAACTTAAGTTTCTCCTGAAGGTGTGGGGACCCCGTCACAATTTAAGGTTGCCTCGACTAACTACAGTGTTGCGGGAGTAGATTCCTATGAAAGAAATAATAAAAGAAAATAGAAGAATTTGAAATAAAAATAATAAAATGAAATGGTTGAAATGCAAAAGTTACACTAATCGCTTACACTAAAAGGCTTTTTCTTTTTGTCATAATTGAGAAGCGTCAAACCATCTGGTTCAACAATCCTTCGATGTTATCCTTACAAAGAAGACACTTATTCCGCATGGGCGTACTTGTTTCAAATTCATAAATTTTTCATTCTATGCGTTACCTCTCTCTAAAATATCTTAAAACACTTATTAAGTTTTATCATAATTACACAGAATTAAAAAATAAAATGCTTTCCAAATACGATTTTATTACTGAGCTAACTGGATATCCTTGTACAATCACCTAATTTTTTATCCTATTTCATAAATAAATGCAAATAAAATTCAATCTATTTTAAACCTCTATTGACAATAAATGACTTCAATAAAAACATACATACACATTTCATAAAAAATTAAATTTTTAACCTCACTGTAGCTAAATACTACTAAAATAAATTAAAAAGAGAATTATTAAATTAAATACATCAATAATACTATCACTCCAAATTTTCCCGTTTCCCATATTAAATTATCTGGTATTATAGATTTCAATTCTTGGAAATGCTTTTAAACAAACACAGAAAACAGTTAAATACCAACTTTTCCTTTTATCCTTTCATTGTTCATTCAAAATATTAAATAGTTATAATTTAACTAACTCTGAATTTCACCAAAACTTACACCTAAAACCTCTTAATTTCCTATTACATAAATACCAATCGTTTACAGTTTAAAATTCACATGTATAAAATTATATAGTATGGATATAAAAGCTGATAATTATTAACTATTTACATTCCAAGTATTTAGATATGAGGTTGTTCAGTGACCTCCAGTATTTCAATTCTTTTCTTTCAATACAGCTTCCTTAACTCAACACAAATCAACTATTTTAGATATACCTGCAGATAGGCATTCATTATGAGTTTTCAAAGTTTTAAGCACGGTTAACATCTTTGCCAAATTCAAGCAAAGTTATACAAAAGTTCTCGCACCGTTTAATTTTTCCCTTGTAGAAATCTGTGTTACATTTTTTCTTTCAACTTTTGACTCCTCCCACCCTATCTACATGCTCACATAACAACATTTTACGTTTTAAATAAATTATACTTTCCAAACTTCAACATTTAGCTGTCGTGCTTATTATTATACTATATTTCTCTCTCTGTGCAAATACTCTTAATTACGGTCAGCATCCGGCAATACAATGTGTTAAATTTAATTCATGTTTAATAACAAGGGCATTATTCGGTTAATACATAACAGTCACGTACATATGTCATTTCTTTCATTGAACGTCTGATCAAGTTTTAGAAATGTTTGGGTATTTCCACGTATTAATTTATTTCATTAGTGTATAATCTGTTTTTTTAGTGCATGACTGCTTGCATTTATTACATATTTATTACACGGTATGTTTTAGGAAATCTTTTATTTTAAATTTTTTTGCGGCGACGTTTATACCATTTAATGACTAATGCGTTATCCTGGTATTGTATTAAATTGTACCAGTTTATTTTAAAAAAAATTATTTTTTACTTCTTTAATTATATTATCTGCCCTAATTGAAAATCATATTTCTGACATGATCCGTGGTTCACTAACTAAAATCTGTATGATATTGATAATTTTTGATAATTATTGATAATTCACTGATTAGGATTAATTATTGAATAGTACCATATAACGCTCGCGCGTCACTTAAGTACACATAATTACGTAAACATAAATCTATGTAGTTCAGTTGTTTAATAAGCTTTTAGCAACGAAATCACTCTGAAAAATTTAAAAAAGCTTGGATCGTTTAAATTTCGTAGCATGGCTATTTCGACATGATAGTAAATTAAGCTAAGAAAAATAAACCAAACGGCATCTAGTACATTTTCATATAAACAGGTATGACGAATTTCATTAGAAAAATCTCCCATAACAAACGGGAACAACTCCACCCACAATAATATTTGTATCAATTCACATGCGGTTCAATAAACCACAGAATCATAAAAGTCATAAAATTAATGCGTTCACACGAAGTGAAGACATTGAACTTGACCATACGATAGCTTTAGACGCACTACTTGTAAGAACTAAGCTTGAAAAGAAAGGGAAGCGATGGCAATATAACGAATAAGTTTGGAATTAGTAAGAAGTTATGAAAGTCACAATGGTTGAGTAACCACGAAAGTGGATACTGACCGTTGTCAGTCCCTTTGACGAGGTGACCGACGGCTGAATGTTTTGAACTTTTCTGGATACGCAGATCAGGAAGTTCACGCACGTAGTATAGTGGAATTATATTAGCGTCAGTCGAGCAACGGCAAAAGGGAATTAATTTACACATCTGTGATTTTACTCTTTTAACAAGCTCTGCAATTTGATTAGATGTAATGGGGAGACCTAAGGTGTTAGTAGTTAGTAAATAGGTCAAGCATTGGTGTTTATGAATGTGCTTAATTAATTTAAACAACCAATGAGTGGGATTTACTTGTGAGTGTTGTTTGAGCTTTTTCTTTTTGTTAACGCTTGATAAATATACACATGTAAAATTGCAAAGAAAACTGTAAGTCGTTCGTACCACGACGAAAATAGTTTTGCTTTACAGCTAAACCTAATATTACTGGAAATGGAGTTTGAAACATTTCAAACGTTTAGGGCAACGTATGTATTAATTTAAACGCATGCTTTATTTGTAGGATGTAGTGCTAATAAATTTTCCTGTGTAAATTTAGTATTTTTATTGGACGTTGGAGTGGTGAAAGTGGAAGTTGGTATTGCGCTGTTTTTCTAGGCATTATCGCCTATTCCAAGCAAATGAGATTTAAAAATGTCGTATAAAGCAATCTAGAAAACCAGAACAATAGAATGGTATTATTTCTTACGTAATAATGTTTTTAACGAGGTCTGTTAAAAGTACCTGGCCAGTGGAGGTTATATTAGGTTTGGCTTTGTAAGTTCAATGTGCGTGCAATTAAATTTTGGCTACGTACTGTTAATAGAATTTAAACTTAGATGGAATTTTATTTGGAATTACTTATAAAATAGGTAAAGGTGGAAAAAAATGTAAAAGGATATCAAGTTACTTCAGTGATAAAGTCGTATTTTGATAAATACCTTTATTTTGACGATTTCTTTAATTTGAGGGAAAGTTAAGGAGTGTTTTTAAGGAATGGTTACGCAAAATAAAAGATGAATTAAGGAGATTTTAGAACATTGAAAGCAATGGAAAAATCGTTTTTTTGTTAGCGAGCATATCCAAGGAAATGCTGGGATAAGACGGTTTGACTCCCTTAATTTTGACTAGTACAGCTTTTCAAAGATAGTTTTATATTTCGTGCATTTTACATTTCATAATTTTACTATTTCTTTCATCATTCTTACTCTTAGAATCTACTCCCGCATCATTGTAGTTTGCCGCTGTATTCTTCTGGACAAATCGATATTCTTAACGTAATGTAATTTTGCCCCGCAACAATCACTAGCACTCATGAATACGGTGTTATGTTTTGAATCAACTTTACGTTTCCGAATTAATTTTACTCAAAAGTGAGCAGAGCGCCGTAGCAGTAAATTAGTGCACCGGCGCATAGGCTAGCTTTTAGTGGTGAGGTGTGGCTTTTTATAGAAAGAAAAAAAGATAAAATATAGATAATACACGTTGACCATATTCTTTTCAAACTGTTTCTCAGAAAAAAGATAGACATAATAAAAATAAATTTGTAAAATAGCCCAATACAAAAACTACTTTACCACTTATTGGAAAGGGTTTACTGTTTGTCAAAAGTAAAAGGCACCAAACCGTTTTATACCAGCAATCTCTTTGATATTTTATCTACCAGGAAGACGGTAATTTCGATAGGTCTCCTTTGTTCTAATCACATCATCCTTGACCGTTCTCTACAATCCCGTAAAAACATTTAAGTTTTTGTCAAATTAAAGTAATTTTTATATAAAGGGCTTTTTCCAAATACGACTTCATCACTGGGATGACCAGATGCCTTTCACAATTATCTATCGTTACCTATATTATCATAACTCAAATAAAATTTCGCTTAAGTTTGAACTCTATTACCAGTAAATTCCGAAAATACAACACACGTACATTAACCTTCAAAAAGACAAACAAACCTAATATATCCGCTACGGGTAAATGAACGTTAAGTTATAAACTTAAATTTCTCCTGAAGGGGTGGGGACCCCGTAACAATTTAAGGTTGCCTCGACTAACTACAGTGGTGCAGGAGTAGGTTCCTATGTAAGAAATAATAAAAGAAAGAAGAATTTGAAATAAAAATAATAAAATAGAATGGTTGAGATGCAAACAAACTACGTTACACTAATCACTTACACTAAAAGGCTTTTGCTTTTTGTCATAATTGAGAAGCGTCAATCCGTCTAACTGAACTATCCTTTGAATTATTCTTACACGGACGACACTTACTCGCATAGGCGTCCCTTGCTTCAGATTCCCAAATTTATCACGTTATGCGTTACCTTTCTCTAAAATATCTTAAAACACTTATTAAATTTTGTCATAATTACATAGAATTTAAAAATAAAATGCTTTCCAAATACAATTCTATTACTGAGCTAACTAAATATCCTTGTACAATAATTTAATTTGTATCCTATTTCATAAATAAATGTAAATAATTTCACCTATATTTAACCTCTATTGACAATAAATGACTTCAATAAAAACATACATACACATTTCTTAAAAAATTTAAATTTTTAACCTCACTCTAGCCAGATATTACTAGAATAAATAAAAAAGAAGATTTTAAATAAAATACATCGTTAATACTATCACTCCAAATTTTCTCGTTTCCCATATTAAATTATCTGGTGTTATAGATCTCAATTTCTGGAAATGCTTTTAATTACAAACGGAAAACAGTTAAATACCAACTTTTCCTTTTATCATTTCATTGTTCATTAAAAAATTAAATATTTATGATTTAACTAACTCCGAATTTCACCAATAAAACTTACATTCAAAATCTTTTAATTTCTTATTACATAAATACCAAGCGTTTACAGTTTAAAATTTACATTTACAAAATTATACAGTATGGACATTAAAGCTGATAATTACTAACTATTTATATTCCAATTCTTTAAATATGAGGTTGTTCAGTGACCTCCAGTATTTCAATTCCTTTCTTTCAAACTATCACAGCTTCCTTAACTCAACGCAAACCAACTATTTTAGATATACCTGCAGTTGGGCTTTCATCATGATTTTTAAAAGTTTCACGCACGGTTAACATTTTTGCCAATCTTCAAGCGAAGTAAAACAAAAGCTTTCGCCCGTTTAATTTTTCCTTTGGACAAATGCGTGTTACATTTTTTCTTTCAACTTTTGACTCCTCCCACCTTTTCTACATGCTCATATAATATTACGTTTTAAATACATTTTACCTTCCAAACTTCAACATTTAGCTGTCGTGTTTATTACTATACTATATTTCTATCAATACAAATACTCTTAATTACGTTCAGCATCCGGCAATACAATATATCAAATTTAATTTATGCTTAATAACAAGGGCATTATTCGGTTAATACACAACAGTCACGTACTTATGTCATTTATTTCCTTAAACGACTGATCAAGTTTTAGAAATGATTGGGTGTTTCCACGTATTAATTTATTTCATTACGGTATAATCTGTTTTTTAGTGCATGACTGCTTGCATTTACTACATATTTATTACACTGTATGTTTTATGAAATCTTTTATTTTACGTTTTTTTTTGCGGCGACGTTTATACCATTTAATGACTAATGCGTTATCCTGGTATTGTATTAAATTGTACCAATTTATTTTAAAAAAATTCATTTTTATTGCTTTAATTATATTATTTCTGACATGATCCGTGGTTTACTAACTAAAATTTGTATGGTATGGAGTATGCCTATTGATAATTTTACGGTTACTTAACATCCTTATTTTAAAAGCTTCCTTAAAATGGCATGATCCCGCTATGAAAATTTACTGTAATAAATATTTAGTTTATCCTTTTGTGGGTATCAAATAATTTATGAACCTAAGCTCAGTTTCAATATGTATTTAGCAGAAATAAAACGATCCTTTTGTAAATTTGTTTCAATTCTAAATGTTGATGTATATGACAATCGAATTCCCATTTCTGTCAATCCCTTAATAAAAATACATAGAAAACATAGTGCAAAATCGCCTTTTTTTTTAGCTGTTTCAGTGTGCATTACAAATATTCATTTTTCACTTTTTAACTAGCAATAATTCCACAAATAAGTTTACATTTATATATTTCTTCATTTTAAATATGTTCAAACTTCCTTTCCCGATAATATTATGCGTAAGTTTAATCAAATCTAGTTCCGTAGCTATTTAGTCCAACAAATAATTATTTAACGGGATCTCAAGTTCCTACCAAATAACTACGAACCATATACAACTTTTACTTACAATTCCACGTGTACATATTTATAAATAAAAAAGGCTTAAGCTGTACTTACATTTAATTTCTACCTTATTTTTAGAATTAAGGGTGTCCAGAGATGCCAACGAGTTATTTTTTTTAATCGACTGGTTTGTCACACCATTCCATCTATTTAAATTCCAACTTTTGTTGAAAAGTGAAGTTTATCACCCTCTCATTGAATAATTTCATCGTGTAATTCCCCGAACGACGACGCGAATATAAATTGCAACATACACACGTGCTCGAAATTTCTGCCCTACCTATCAAGCAAAGTTCAAACCCTCACCGAGGAGTCTACGGTCAATCATTCACATGCCTCCGCTGTCAACTAATCATTTTTCATTTCTTAACTTCCCAACTTTTTCGAACTTAGTCGTTATATAATATTTTTCATTTTTAAATTTTGCCCTCATACTTTGTGCGTTTAAACTATTCTATTTTTGAAGCCGGCGTCGTTCTGTCCGTGTCAGCGCATTAATTTTATGGCCATATTTTATGAGTATATAGTTTTTAGGGTGTATCTCCCATGGTTGTGATTTCTTGGACCCGTGTGAATGTGCACAATTAATTACCTTTAATATACCAGCCAGTTTTTGAGTGTCTAGTGTAATTCTTTTAAATTTAATACGAAATTTAATACGACATCTATTACAGTTTGTATTTGCTATTTTAATTTTTTCATCTTAATAATATTATATTGAGATAGCAACGTTATCAAATGTAAACTACTAAAGCTTCTAAATTTTACAGGCTGTTTTCGTGATAAATGCCCATTTATTTAAGAGAAATTAATAAACTCCTTTCTACCACTTAACGTTTAGTTAAGTAATACGCTAACATTACAACCAGTAATTAATTATCTCACTCCCTATTGGTTACAATCTCAGGGTTGTAATGTAATGAGTCTGTGAATATTTTTGAACTTTAAGCAACAACATGGAATTAGTAGGTAGTGGAACTTTACTACACATTCAGAATTTAAATAGATGGTATCTTTGTGCACCGATACATTGCAATGGCAAGATGAGAGAAACAAGTTTATCGCACCTACTTGTTTATTCTACTTATTACTGACTATAACCTTCCACAGTTTAGCTTACAAAATCTCGGAGTCAACAATGAGTTCATCGGTTGTAACTGCACTAATCAACAATTCAGATGTATCACAACATCTACTTACAGTTTCACGTGCACAAATGGTCCATCAGAACAAATAAATAATAGTGATTTTGAATCCTACAAGTTAATCTCGCCCAACCATCTCCCCTAAATGCTACTATTAGAATATACAAACTTTACAAGACCGTTTCAAAGTTTACAAGCTAATTACAATAAAAAATTACAAAATCATATACAGGACTAATATCATCCTTGGAGATTACGTTTACTGATAGTAGACTAGTTTAGTTTTTGATTTTAGTACAATAAATTATTATCTCTGTTTGATGCAAAACGTTGGTTCAAAGTAGGGAATCCGCAATAAAACTTCACGCTCGTCACTTAACCTATATTAAAATATGAACATCTCACAACTAACACAAATAAACTAAACTCTCCCTTAATTGGCCAAATTACGTGTGTCTAATAGAAAAGTAACATCTTAAATTTATTAAAGTATAATTATCCAACAAATGTGCCAGGTATATATAAATTTTTACGAATACGATTGTGGTGCTTATTTCTATTGCATTACGTTTTTACTAGGCGCGTACCAACATAAAAGTCACAAACCTGATAAATCATATTTACAGAATGGAATATACAACAGAATATGAAACAGGTAGAAAGCAAAAATCCAATCACTTACAGATTTTAATTCGAGTATAAGATCCAAACGACCCTTTTAGTGTAGGACAAACTTGATTGTCAATAATCCATATATCTAACTTGATAAAAAGTATTGACTATAGAAATTTCCACAACGCAACGGCACGTGAACCCGCGAATTCTTTTGCATTTGCGACTAGTTTCTACAGACCCAATTTCAATTTATCAGTGCTTGAATTACCGTAAACGGGGTCATCCGCCCGACGTTCGTGTTTGTTACGTGACTAAATCTAAAAGCATGTATTCAATGATTTGAATGAATCTGAATGCGCTCTTCCATTATGCTATGGCTATATTATTTGAGGGGATTTTTCAACTTTACACACTCACACGATTTATACGATTTGAACTGAACTTGCGGTTGCGGTCGAGACATTTTCGGTACATGGTAATATTATGTATTCGCACAGTTGCTATTTAATTTTGACATCTGCGCCAAGGGTAGGTTCATACGTCTTAAATATCGACACGTAAATAAAAACGATTTTAACAAGTCTGAGTGGTTTATTTTCCTAAACAGATTAAGAAAAAAACTAACGCGGTATTACTTTAGTATAACATTGTTGATACTCAAAGACTGTCAAATTCATTATGGTGGTTTTAAGGTTAGGAACGATACCATCATCACTTCGTATTCTAAATTATTGCACTTTTATCATTCACTTGTTCTGATTAGCAATGTATAAAGTTGGTGCCTATGACATTATCGTACTAGGAACGAAAAATTTTCACACGGTAATTATGTTCACTCAGGAAATGGTAAAGCTGCTTCTTTGATTGAAGTTAATGTTTAATCAAGATCATTTTACATATGTTAGATAGAAAAACAACAAAAATGTTTTCAATTCGCATGCTGAATTTATTTTCCAAATTCTACCGAAGATGATTTCGTCATTTTGCTGAAAAAAGATTCTTTTACTGAGAACTTCGTCAAAAGCATTAAAACAGATAACTTACAATCTTGAGTAGATGCGGTTAGCCTTTGAATAATTATGTATCGAACTTGATTAATGTGAATAGTCAATAGTCAACCTACCAGGTTGATAATTTTACTTTTAAAAAAAATAACTTCAATAAGAAGTGACAACTTCATGTTTGAAAAGCATGTTAATTGAGAAACATCAAAATTATTCCATTAGGATCTGGTTAAAACGACTGCATTGACTCCAGGAGTTTTGATTTTAATTGTTTCGAAAGTAGTAACAGTATCCTTCGGGGATTCATAAAACAATGTTTGAATTTAACACTTACTTTCAATTATTGAATATTTTAATTGTGGAATTTTATAAACGTATCACCAGTGCGTTTTTTTATTAGTGATTAGGAATTTAAAAAGTAATTTTGTTCGCCGAAAACGTTTCCAATTGAGATAAATATTTTTATATATTTGCCTTTTGTTTAATAATGTTGTGTGTACTTGTGTTTAAATATTAATTGTGTAATAAATTCTTTTTGCAACTAATGTGAAAGTAATAGTTTCAAGTTCGGATATGATAGAAGATATTGCCATTACCTAGCGGCGTGATTAATATAGAGGTTTTACATATAATTTTGGCGAATTTCCTTTTACAGTTAGCAATTTTTAAATAGTTATACTAGCGTGCTTATCATTACGTTTATTTTAGGCTTGTTTTAAATTAGTGTACTCAATTATCCCTCGTGTATGATGTTTAGTCCCGCCATTTGGACCAGTATGCCACTTACTCTTAGGCGTCCCCGGTTGGACTACCCAGCGACGTTTTCTTACACTCTTTGGCTAGCTACTCTACTAGGAGATGACCAGAGTCCATCGTCTCCATCTGACTGCCTGACGCTGCAACACTGCCGGGCAGCTGCAGGCACCCTAGCAGACACCTGAGCACAAAGCAGGACATTGCTCTCTTCCAGGAACCTTGGGTCTCTGGTTTGAGCTGCCTTCATGGCACTATTTTCACAGGTATTTAAATACCTAGACATATTAACGCTTTCTTATTGCCTCGAGTGGCCGTGACGTTACGACCATCCAGCTTGAATGTAACATCTGAGTAAAAACCGATTTAATCTTGGTTTCAGTATACTTCGCAATAGAAAATGACCCCGTTCCTCGTGAGCTGATGGAGGTCATTGACTACTGCGAAAGGAACAAAAAACATATTATTATTGTATGTGATTCTAACGCCCAATATATGACCCGGGGCAGCGCTAATATCAACCCACGAGGAAGAGCATTTCATGAATATATTACAAGTAGGAATTTAGAAATCATAAATCGAGGGCGCAAGCCAACGTTTGTTACATCCCGTAGTCAGACGGTTATCGACCTCACCTTGGCTTCTATTGGTATTTCTAATCACATATCGAACTGACAGTGCTGCTTACAGCAAACCTTTCAGATGATAGAATGCTCAGCTTTATGATAAGGAGAACAGTAAATGTTGTTTGTAAAGAATACAGGAACCCTAGAGCGACCGATACAGCGGTTTATGTCAACCACCTGGAAGGATGGCTTTACACACCGCGACACACGACCAACTTAACAGCCATAGAGGAGTTACAAGGAGGCATTGAGTTCCTTCAAACCTCCATTGAGAGCCCTTTAATTAGGCATGCCCGGTTCGAACAGCTTCTACTCGTTCCAACACCCTATGGTGGTGCAGCGAGCTTTAAGCTGAAGAAAACTTTGAACCGACTGTCCAATAGGGCAAAAAATAGCAAAAGTATGGTCGATTGGGAGGTTTACAAAAACCACCAAAGACTATACAAAGCTTCAATAAGAAAACGACAAAGAGTGCTCATGGAAGACCTTCTGTAACTCAGTTGAGTCCGCCAAAGAGACGTCTTGAATAAATAGAATTTTGTCTAAAGATCAGCGCCAGCAACAATGTTGTCTTAAATGTGCGGATGGCTCATTTACCAACAACGAGGAAGAGACAGTGAAATTACTCCTAGATACACACTTCCCAGGAAGTGTACCCTTATTTTTCATCGTTAGGATGGATGCTCCCAAGCAGATTGGAGGTAGCAAACCGGGTGGCTGAGGAAGGAAAAGTAAAATGGGCAATCTTACCTTTCACCCTTTTAAGTTCCCAGGATTGGATGGCATTTTTCCCGCCCTACTGCATGCTAAAAACACGCTACAAACTTGAATTTGGACTTAGAGTTTTTCTCATATCATACTAAATGGACTTTTGATTATTTCGTATTGATTTGTTTTGAAACGTTTAGAGAATTTTGCATAATATTTTGTGGTTGTATGGAAGCACTATATTGAAAGTAAGATAAAGTTGGTGGCATTCAAGTCCGTCAAATTGCCCCTCCTCCCCGTGGACCGATTTGCTCCAAAACCTAGCACCCATTTGCTTATAGCTAGCACTAGCTAACACCAAAGCTGTTTCAGAAATATGGCCAATTATATTCGGGGAGACAACTTGAAGCTAGCCCCCCGTGCTCAGATTTGCTCCAAAACCTAGTACCATATAGCTTAGAGCTAGCACCAGCTAACACCCAAATAAGAAAGCTAGCACCTTAAATACAAGATGGCGGCGATTTTTTAAAAAAATGTTGCCACATCCCTTCAGTTGTCCGATTTGCTCCAAAATCTAGCACCTCTTTGCTTATAGCTAGCACCAAAGTTGTCGAGCTAGCACCAAAGCCGTATCAGAAAGATGGCCAATTATATAGGGGAGGGGCAACTTGACGCTAGTCTCCCCGTGCTCCGATTTGCTCCAAAATCTAGCACGATGTAGCTTAGAGCTAGCACCCAAGTAAGAAAGCTTGCATCTTAAAAACTAGATGGCGGCGATTTTTTTTTAAAATTTTCCCAGCCCCCCTCCCAGTTGTCCGATTTGCTCCAAAATCTAGCACCTCTTTGCTTATAGTTAGCACCAGCTAGCACCAAAGTAGTTGACCTAGGACCTAAGCCGTTTCAGAAATATGGCCAATTATATGGGGAAGGAGGAACTTGACGCTAGTCTCTCTGTGCTCCGATTTGCTCCAAAACCTAGCACGATATAGCTCAGAGGTAGGGGGGCTGGTAAACTTTTTAAAAGATCGCGCCATCTTGTATTTAAGGTGCTAGCTTTCTTATTTGGGTGCTAGCAGGTGCTAGCTCTAAGCTATATGCTGCTAGGTTTTGGAGTAAATCGGAGCACTAAAGGGGGGTCTAGCGTCAAGTTCCCCCTTCCCCCCGTAATAATTGGCCATATTTATGAAACAGCTTTGGGGCTAGCGTTACAACTTTGGTGCTAGCTAGTGCTAGCTATAAGCAAATGGGTGCTAGGTTTTGGAGCAAATCGGAGCACGGGGGCTAGCTTCAAGTTGGCTCCTCGAATATAATTGGTCATATTTCTGAAACAGCTTTGGTGCTAGCTCTACAGCTTTGGTGCTAGCTAGTGCTAGCTATAAGCAAATGGGTGTTAGGTTTTCGAGCAAATCGGAGCACGGGGGACTAGCTTCAAGTTGGCTCCTCGAATATAATTGGCCATATTTCTGAAACAGCTTTGGTGCTAGCTCTACAACTTTGGTGGTAGCTAGTGCTAGCTATAAGCAAATGGGTGCTAGGTTTTGGAGCAAATTGGTCAACGGAGGAGAGGGGACAATTTGACGGACTTGAATGCCACCCACTTTATCCCACTTTCAATATAGTACTTTCATACAACCACAAAATATTATGCAAAACTCTCTAAACGTTTCAAAACAAATCAATACGAAATAATCGAAAGTCCATTTAGTATGATATGAGAAAAAGTCTAAGTTCAAACTCAAGCTTGTAGCATGTTTTTAGCAACGTACAATGCTAATTTGTTTATTGCTGTTGTTGATGTGAATAAAATACTTACCAGCAACAGTAAAAAGTAATTTTTCCTTAAAATACTAATTGTTATTAACGTCAACATCAAGAGCGTGTCAACTCGGTTAACCCTATATTGCATGGGGTTGCTTAAAAGCAACATTGGAATTAAATATATATTACTGATGATACAGTCATTTCTTTATTACATGAATGTGTCTAGAAGCAACAACTGGATCTTCCAATGAAATTTCAGTGATATTTTCCCGCCTCAATCTCATTGGTTATAGATGTGGAAACAAATACCTGTCAGTACTAATAGCATTAGTAGAACCGTTGCAAGGTACTTTATTATATTTTGTACAAACATCTAAATAATAATCGCATCAGTTATTGCTTTGAGAAATATAATGTTTAGATAGCAAGTTTTTGTTATAACTGTAACGTAAATAAAATTGAGTACGCTTATATCTGCAAAAACGATGGATGTTGCTTCAGAGCAACTTTGTGCACTTCCTACAATGAGTGTGAAATCGTTTTATGGCGGTAAACATAAAAGACAGAACAAATCTACGTTTAGTGTTAGGCAAATTCCTGAGGATTCTGATGACAGCATGCTTGAAGATGAGTGCAGTAGCTATATTGATGATCCTATATATAATCCATCATCTTCATCTGAGGACTCCGATGAAGAAAACAGTACAACTACTGACAATAATATCAACAAACAAGTATGTGAAGATGAAGATATTGCAGTAATATAGAATGTAGACGAGATGCCACAGACTGGCATACATTTTAGCGATATAAATACACCTTCTAATGCTTCACATCCTAGAAACAGAAAAAAAAACAAACTTTTCCTGGAAACTTATCAAAACAAAAATTGCCCTTCCAATTCCACCCTGGAAGGGAAGTTTGGCATATTCTCGTGAAATTCTTACGCCCATTGCATACTTCAAAAGTATTTTCAATGTTGATTTATTTCACCTTATAGCAAAACAGACAAACTTGTATGCTACTCAAAATAATCCCAATACTCCGCTATGCATAACAAAAAATAAATTAGAACAGTTTATAGGGATATCGTGCTTCATGTTAATTTACAGATTGCCCAAACAACGAATGTATTGGAGTTCACTTACACGTATTTCACAGGTGGCAGATGTCATGAGTTTGAATAGGTGGGAAACAATCAAAAAAAATTTACATGTAAGTGACAATTTGGCGCAACCATCAAGGGATTCAGATAACAACGATAAACTTTAAAAAATAAGACCACTAATAGACGGGCTAAATTTAGTGTTTTCTAAAACACCAATGGGTGAATTTTTATCTTTAGACGACCAAATAGTGCCATTCAAAGGCACAAGCAGCCTCAAATAATATAATCTTAAAAAACCTCGTAAATGAGGTTATAAAATATTTGTTCTTTCAGAAGTTGGTGGTTTAGTACATAAATTTGAGGTGTATACAGGACATGAACAACATGTTTCCTTACCTAATATAGGTGCAGCTGGTAATGTCGTATTACGATTGGCAGAGGCAATTCCAAAGCATCAAAATTATAAATAATACTTTGATAATTGGTTCAATGGGATCGAACTTCAAGTGGAATTGGGCAAAAATGGCATACAGTGTTTGGGTACAGTTAGATTTAACAGAGTAACTGGTTGCACATTCATTACTGATAAAGACTTAAAAAGCAAGGGGAGAGCAAAGAACTACTATTGATGGTGTTCAACTAACTGCACTCAAGTGGTATGATAATAAACTGGTCACTATTTTTAGTTCATATGGTGGAGCATATCCTTGTTCGAAAAAAATGCGATGGCAGCGTGCTTCTAAGAGCTATATTGAGATTGAATGTCCATCAGTCATTCAACTATACAATAAAAGTATGGGTGCTGTCGATTTGTTAGATTCATTATTAACTTTGTACAGGATCCACATCAGATCAAAAAAGTGGTATCACAGATTGTTTTTTCATTTTGTGGATATATCAATTGTACAATCTTGGTTACTATACCGAAGAACCTGCTACTTTCTCAAAATACCGAAAAAGAAGCAACTTAGTTTACTATACTTCAAAGCTGAGGTGGCTGAAGCTGTATGCATACAAGGAAAACTGCTTATAAAAAACGTAGACGCCTGAGTACCAGCCAAGTTGAAACAGCATTTGAAGAAAAAAACGAACATATGCAACAGCTCCAATTCCTTCTAGTGACGTACGAAACGATCAACTCGGATATTGGCCAGCATTTGAAGACAAAAAAGGTAGATGTAAGTGTTAAATAGGGTAACGGGCAACACTTGGAATAATAGAACAACTACAGAGGTGACGTCAGGCAAGATAATTCGGCAGTTCGTAGTTTATTGTTTATTATCTACAAATTACATTTGTTATAAAATTTACAACATCTTAACCACTCACTTCTTCAGTGTTTCATTCCTGCTTTAACATAAATTATTCAGGCAAATTTAATAAATGTCGACTATTACTTGTCATTACAACTTATCGTCTTTTAATAAAGAAACCTAGACAACCCCAAAGAGCAAATATGGCTTATTTGATCTCATTTCAGCTTTAGACTTTTCCACATTCCCGCCCCCGTGAATCTTCTGCCGGATTCACATCTAATATAGCTAATTTACTTGCTGGACGTCGTAAAATACCCGAAACTGTCTTAACATCAGCTGTTCTAGTTTGTCCATCTCTACCTTCAATGACGTTCACTATGCGACCTCTCGGCCACGTACTTCGGGACAATCATGAATCGCAAACTATCACAAGGTCCCCAACTTTTATAGGAGGTACCTTTTCAAACCATTTGCATCGGCGGATTAACTAAATATTCGGTTATCCACTTTTTATAGAAATGGTTTTCGAGTTGTTGACCTATGCGCCACTGTTTTCTAAGACACAGGGGACGTTCAGTGACGGGTCCCGGAAAATAAGTCGAGTTAATACGCCCAAGAAGGAAATGGTTGGGTGTTAATGGTTCTTGTTCTTCGTGGCTGATTGGAACGTGGTTCAGTGGTCGACTATTAACAATGTTGGCTGCTTCTACCAGGAGGCTTCTTAAAGTTTCCACCCTAGGAGCGCTTTCTCTTAACGTTATAGTCAACGACTGTTTTATGCTCCCAACCAACCTTTCCCAACTACCACCGGCGCTAGGGTCAGCTGGACTATTAAACAACTATTCAATGCCAAACTGTGACAATTTTGACTGAACTGCGCCTATGTCCAAGAAATCAGGAACGTTTTTCAGTTCGTTTTTTATACCGACAAAATTCGTTCCATTATCGCTCCTTATTTGTTTAGGAACTCCTCGCGTATTTATAAAGTTTCGTATACACAAAATGCAAGCGTCAGTTGACAAGTCCGTCGTTAGTTTTAGATGTACAGCTATAAGTGTTAGGCATGTAAAAAGAGCTGCCCACCTTTTTTCCCGGCGACGTTCTACTGAAACCTCTAATGGACCAAAATAGTCAAGGTCGGTATAAGTAAATGGAAGGACAAAGTCGGCTATACGATCGTACGGTAAGGGGCCCATTTGTGGTTGCTTTGGTTTAGGGAGCCTAATCTTACATTGTTGACAAGTGGATTTTACCGAGTGTACTTGAGACCTTAGGCCGGGTATCCAGAATCTCTCCCTAATTTTGCAAATAACGGTTTCTTAGTTCTCATGCAGCAGCGTTCTATGATATGATGCTATCAATAATCTAGTGAAGGAGTGATTTTTTGGCAATATTATAGGTCGGCGCATGCTAAGTGGTACGATAGACGCTGCGTCGATGCGACCACCTATCCTAATTAACCCGTCATCGTGCAAATAAGGGCTTAACTTATGCATCGGACTGCCAGGTTTTGCCGTTTCCCCTTTGCAGAGTTCGTGTTATTCATTAGCATAAACTTCCTTCTGGACGTATTTACATAAAAACATTTCGGCTTCAGTTAGTTTCGATGCTGTTAACTCTTTGTTTTTGTATAGAGTGCTTCGCTTAACTGCTTTAAACGTTGCTACAGTCTGCAGGAAGCATGCCGTGGCTCCAACCAATCGGCTATAATTCGAGAAACGTGAGGTATCAGGTAGCGGTAGAGACCTAGCGTCTGGGGTGGTGGTAACGACTAAAGACAAATTAACCAAGCGTTTCTCTTTTTCAACGTCGTACTGTCTTAGATCAGTAGGTAACTGCAGCAAAGTAATAAGTCTGTTCTTCAAAAATTTAGGCCCTCTAATCCATCGACTATTACAATCAAATTTTGGAGGAAAGTTCCCTCTTGTGGCGTCATCTGATACATTCAAACCGGTTGGCACCCAGAACCATTCTGCTTCACTCGAATACTCTAGAATTTCTGCTATACGATGCGCGACAAACGGTTTATATTTTCGACTAACGGAATTGACCCATTGTATGACTGTTTTTGAGTCCGTCCAGTATAACTGCTTTGAGGGTTTGAACGTGTGACTGTGCAGTGCCGCTTGGCTTACGCGTATTTCAAGGACTCCGGCTTGTAACTCCAAACGAGGTATTGTCAACTGCTTCCGGGGAGCTATTCTAGTTTTTCCATAAACGAATGACACTATCGCATTTTCAGCGAATATAAATCGCCAATAGACAACTGCGGCCGAAGCTGATTCACTCGCGTCTACAAACGTATGCATATGTATATCTAAGATACTTAGTGGGTTTAACGCATAGCATCTTGATATACGAAGCCCTCTCACGGCCTCTAAATTTCGTTGACACTGGTGCCATTTTTGACAAATACTATCGGGCACTAGAGTATCCCAATCGAGTACATTACTCCAAGTAATTTGTAGAAGTATTTTGGCATAGATAAGAAAATTCCCTAGAAACCCAAAGGGATCAAAAACCGACATGGCGAGGCTTAACATTTAACGCTTAGTAGGAGCCCGACTCTGGTTAATAATTTCGATTGGCATCTTGTCAAAATTTAAAACAAAAATAAAGTCGTCTTGGTGACTGTCCCAGTACCTACCCAAGACCTTGTCGGCTGTAGACGTCAGAGGGCTTTCTATACCCGTTAGTGCTGATATTCTCAACCGCTGGTCCGGCGGACCACCAGTGGTCCGCGGAGAAATTTTACTAGTCCGCAGACAATTTTTTCTATCCGCGAAAAAAATTTACTTATAAAAAAAAAAATAACTAAATTTTAATTTATAAAATTACGAAATACAATTATCTTAAACTACTTTTAATTCTATGTAATTTATGATTAGTACGGCACTGAAGAAAAACTTCCGAAATGCTTACAAGTGCGCGCGAGCGCGGCGCGCAGACACCGGCCGGCTGACTCTGTATCGACGACAGACACTTAAGCCGCTTATAGTATATAGATTTGATGTGTGATCTGGTACAACTTCATCATTGTACAATCTGGGCGTTTTTAAGTTATTGTTAAACGAAACATTATTATAATAATTATACATATGTTTAACTGGATTGGACCAATATAAAAGTAAGTTTATTGATTATTTATATATTTATGTAGGCGCTAATAAAAGAATATTTTTTAACCCTTAGTAACATGAACCGTAAACAAGGCACGCTATTTAATTTTTCTAATACCAGTTCAACGTCTCAAAAAAATGACGACGAAACAGGAATTCCACCAGCAAAAAAGAAAAAACCAGTTATCAGACACAACAACCATGAACATTTAAAATATGGTTTTATTCTTTGGCCCAAATCTACGGAAGAAGATGTACGTCCGATGTGTATCATTTGTCATAAAGTTTTAGTAAATGATGCTATGAAACCATCGAAAATGTTACGACATTTGAAGGCTAAACATTTCGAGCTTGAAAATAAACCGCGTGAATATTTTGAGCGTTAAAAACAAGAATTAGGATTACAAACAAAAACATTTAAACAAAATTTTATTCAGAACAAGTCACTATCAAAATGTTCGTACCTAGTTGCCCTTCGGATTGTTAAAACCAAAAAATCATATACTACTGGGGAAAATTTAATAAAACCAGTTTTAATAGACGTTTGTTTAGAGATGTTTGGACTCTCTGCTGTTGATAAAATCAAATCGATTCCCTTATTTAATGATACTATAAGAAGAAGAATTAAAAAATTATCAGAGAATGTGGAATACCAATTAATACAAAAGATAAAGGAATCAACACTTTTTGCAATACAAATCGATGAATCCTGCGATATTTCTAAAAAGGCCATATTAATTTGCTATGTTAGATATATCGATTTTATTTTGAAAGAAATAAAAGAAGAATTCTTGTGTTGTATAATAGAATTGGTTTCATATACAAGTCAAATTATTAGAGATTTAGGTTGTGAAGGGTATGCAGACCTTTTTAGACTAGTTTAGAATAGAAAAGTAAGTTCGAAAACAAAACAAAAAAAATAATAAATAAATAAAAATCAGTTAACTAAATGTCACCATGACATAACTCACAATTAGTTAGCGGTTTGGAATGTTAGCAGCGATTCGCTGCTTAAGTCTTACCATAACAATAACTTAATAAACGTCCCCATGACATAACTCACAATTAGTTAGCGGTCTGGCATGTTGGTAGCGATTCGTTACTTAAGCCTTACCATAACATATAATTTAATAAACGTCACCATGACGTAACTTACAATTAGTTAGGGGTCTGGCAAGTTGGCAGCGATTCGTTGCTTAAGCCTCACCATATCATATAATTTAACACTTTTTCTTTTTGGAGGAGATAACCAGGTAATATTTTATTTCCTTATAAATGGGACTCATGTAAACATGTTGTAGTACTTTAACAACCATCAGGTTGCTAATATTTATGTAGAACCAGGTAGATAGGAAAAAGATAGAAGAGTATAGGAAGACCTAGACCAAGCTATATTGGTCAAATTATTACAAATTTAGGTTGTGAAAGGTACGTATAACTTTTTAAATTAGCACAGAATAGAAAAGAAGTTAGAGCTGCGTCAAACCGACCTTCAGTAAGGTCGAAAACAAAATGATGATGATGATACAACAAGTGATGAGATTTTTAAAGCACTTAATTCTTATGTTATTAAACATTCTTTAGAATGGAAAAATTGCGTAGGTGTGTCTTCCGATGGAGCGGCTAGTATGGTTGGCAGACATTGTGGTGTCACTAAAAGAATTCAGCAAGCAGTTAATTCTGATTTATTAATTACCCACAGACAACGTTTAGCAGCGAAAAGTTCATCCACAGAATCATATAGGGTTTTAGCAGAATCTATAAAAATTATTAATTTTATCAAAAAAAGCGATTCAAACAGTAGGTTATTCGCAATATTTTGTCAGGAGATTGGTGCTGAACATGAGCAGTTATACGACCGTCTCACGCCAGTAATGCCGTGGCGGCAATGGCAGGTTAGGTTACTGTTAGAAATAGATATTATCATTAAAAAACACAAATTCAATATTATTATTAAAAAACACAAAACACAAATCACTTAACACGCATATCAGAACAGTCTGCAAGAGTTTTGCAACAACTGTTCTGATATGCGTGTTAATGATTCGTATTTTAATAATAATATCTATTTCTAACAGTAACCTAACCTATCATTGCAACCACGACATTACTGGCGCGAGACGGTCGTGCAGTTATTATTGCATACAGAAGTTTGATGGCTCTTGCGGGGTAAGATTTTAACCAGGCTTTTTGAATTAAAAACGGAACTAGAAATATTTTTGAGATAAAAAAATAATCCTTTAAGTATGCATTTGTCTGATTTAGAATGGATTGCTAAACTAGCATATTTAAGTGAAATATTTTCATATATCAACGATTTAAATTTGAGTTTACAAGGAACTTCTATAAATGCGTTTCATATATTTAATAAAATAGATGGATTTAAGAAAAAAATTAATTTTTGGTGGATAATAAAGTAAATAACAATAATATTGATGTATTTAATAATTATTTTGATTTTGTTAATTTGCAACGAGATTTAAACTTATCAAAATTAAATATTTATAATCATTGGACATCAATTACAATCTTTAAAAAATAGTTTCGAAAAATATTTCTCATCTGAAGAAACCACGTGTGAATGAAATGTGTGGAAAACAAACCCCTTCATACCATATGACAGTAGTAAGTTAAATTTAAGTGAAAGAGAATACGAGTCCCTCCTTGAGATTAGTACAGATATAATGTTAAAAGCTAGTTTTTCAACAATGTCTATAGATGAATTTGGGATCAAATTGAAAAATGAATATCCATATCTATACGAGAAAGCAATGAAAATGTTAGTCCCCTTCGCAACTACATATTTATTTGAAGCGGGATTTTCATCTATGATGGTAATAAAAAATAAATTTAGAAATCGTCTTTCGGTTATTTTTCACCGCTCCGACTTAGCTTGACTAATTTAGAACCCACAATTGAAAAGTTGATTGAAGGAGAGCAGTCGCAATCTTCTCATTAACAATACATGCCAATATAAAAATTATAGATATTTAATTATTAGTGTAGTATCACATGTTGGTTTATTTTGTTGTGTTCATATGCAAAGATTTTGTAATTATTTTTATAATTTCTGAAATTTTTTGTTGTAATTTTTATCAAGGGTTTGTTATTTATTAATAATTATTATTACAAACAAACAATAAATTATACTTTTTTTAAATGCTTTTGATTTAATTTTTTAGTAATCGTAAGAGTGAAATTTTTGTTGTGTTCCTATCTCCACGAGTTTGTGATTTTTTTATAATTATCTTTACATTTAAATATTATTGTAAGTAACTTATGTAGTAGTTCTTTATTACCTGGTAAAATTTTGTTGTTAAAAAAAGATCACTGGTCCGCGAATTTTTTTACAAACTTTACTGGTCCGCGGCCCAAAAAAGGTTGAGAACCGCTGCGTTAGTGTTTTTAACGCCCCTGCGTCACTCAGTGGAACAGAATCGATGCCATCGCTGTTTAAACACCTCTTCAGTGTTTCATTCCTGCTTTAACATAAATTATTCAGGCCTTAATACAAATTTAATAAATGTCGACTATTACTTGTCATTACAACTTATAGTCTTTTAATAAAGAAACCTTGACAACCCCAAAGTGCAAATATGGCTCATTTGATCTCATTTCAGCTTTAGACTTTTCCACAGTAAGCTTCCCGGTTGCAAAGTTATGCCAAAAATAATTTGTCAAAAGTATATGGTCTATCTGTGCTTTACAATCTCTAGTAACTGTTTCTTCAAATTTCATAATGATTAGTGATGTGTCAGATCTGGATCGAAAACCTATTATTTTTGAGATTACTATTATAAAGGCACTAGTACAAGTTTCACAGTTGCCTGTAGTATGAAGTTGCACAATGTTGCCTACAGTTAACTTTCCAAACCTCGAAAAAGAAATGGGTTAAATGTACATATTTTTTTGAATTTTACACTTAGAGAGATAATAAAGTTTAGAAAATACTAGTGTTTATATTTTTTCAAAGTTATATTTTAAAGCACGCAGTATTTTTTAACTAAGTCATATGAATTGAATGACTTCGGACAATTTCTAGATATTATTTGGTGCCACCGGACAACCGATATTTTCCTTAACGCACATTACATTCAGTTGGTTTTTTTGTAGGTAGATTTCATGCTTCTCCATAAGATGCCGCAATCTATAATTTAACCAATGTGGACTTACGACATTTGCGGATTAAGGTAACGATATAGGCAACACAACATACAGCATTAACTATGTTAGTTTGACATCGAAACATAAATTTTGATAGTTCTGCCAATTTTATAATGGGAAAACACTTAAATTACTGCTTATAGCCGTGAAGTACCAGTCAGTCTAGCCACACCAAGGAAGGAAACCCACTACAAAATAAGATACATTTACATTTTCCGCTTAATGGCATTGAACTACAGTTAAATAGTTACGCCCACTGTATTTAATATTATACAACATTACATCACCGGGATGTGTGATGTATCCTTGCGTTTAGTGATGTTTATCGGCGTGTCTATGATGAATTATCACGTATGTTTCTTGAATAATTTTTATAGTGTATTATAAGGTATGATTATTTTATTTATGTAAAAAATGGCACTGCAAACCTTGTCCGAAATTGCTTTCTTTAGAATAATTAACAAAAGTAATTAGCATGTTTCCCATTAACCTACTAACTAACAAGCAACTAATTGTATTAAATTGTAGATTAGTGTTCACCATAATGGCTTAATTATACAAAACTAAAAAAAACACTAGATTTTAATAGGCTTATAGCAATTCAAAAGCTTCTGTCATTTTTATTTCGGTTTCCGGTATACAGAAGTCGCTCTGTTTCCTTGCCAAGTTCAACAATTTTCCACTTTACAAGTTAAATTAGGTATTGATTTGATGTTTATTACCTTGGGCTAAACTATAGAAGTTCATACTTGATTATTATTTACTAAATTATAAGCTTTTTTCTTTGTTAAATTGATGCTGTTGCTTGCACTGACGCGCATCTTACGAGGCGCATTGGGGCACGGTCGTTCTCAAACACTAAAATTCAGGTCAGTAGAATTTAAAAAACTGGACCAATAAAAACAGAGAATACGAATGAGTTGGGTTTATTTAAAAGTTCAACGTACGGTACAAATCCTCAAATAATCAAAGCATTGAAGACTGCGGCGATGCAAGAATCAGACAAGTTCAGTGTACAGAAATCTTAAATCTTACAGAAGTTTTTATTGTTTTGGATTTTTGAGTTTGTGGTGCGTATAGGAGCAAAATTCAAAACATATTGTCTTTGTGGCGTTCTGATTGTCTAGGGTCACATCTTAATGCTTCGTTGCAACAAAGATAAAATTTATTTACAAGTTTAAATACTGATATGAATTTGTACATAAAACATTACAGCCATTAACGCGTAAAGGAAATGTTTACAAGTCTGTGTGCGTAATTAAATTGCAAACGTTTGTGACACTGGAACTGAATGAACTGTGTAGTTAGTAAAATTGCAGAATGAGTCTCTATGTTGAAACTTCGCGACGGTGGTAGTAGGTGAACATGATGTCCATGGTTGTAAGTAGGTATCCATAGCGCGTGTTACTCTCTATGCGATGCGACACCTCGTGGTGGTAATTAAAGTCAGAATTCTATGCTGCGGTACCTAGCGTCTGGTGGGCGGTCGCTGGAGTACGGATACTTCTTTGATTGGTAGAAATTGAAGCGGGTTTTTTTTATTTAGTTATCCGAACCCAATGGAGTGGAAAGCTTTTATAGCCAAAGTGTGGGAGTTTCCTAGCGGCATACCCACGAAAACCACTCCCCCTGGCGGGTGCGTCTGCCAAACGACTCCGCCGCACTACAGCCTAAAAGGCTTACTGTGCTGACCTCTTAAGTATCATACCCAGTCTGCAAAGCCTGCACCTCGAATTATAGCGTACAGGTGCCTTGATGAAAGGGTATCAACTTCCGTCGGGTCTAACTTTGGTCGCCCGAATAGACGCTGCTTCGTTCTACCTAACGCCTCGCATCTGCATAGTACACGCATTGCATTTTCCGGTTCCTCTAAGCAAAGTCTGCATTCGAGGTGTCCGTTGTATTTGTGCATCCTCTGGAGGTGAACCTTAACAGAAGTATGTCCTGTCAGGAACCTCACAGTGATTCTGAGCTGTTCCCTGCTTAAACAAAGCAATTCCTGGGTTCTGTTTTTGCTAGGCCCCTTTACCAGAGCTTTGCTATGTGTTAGTCCTGGTCTGTTTTGCCAGTCTCTTAGGTGTTGGTTGCACATCCATTCGCTAATATAGCTACGAATAACAGCTTTTGTGACTCCCAAGGCAGGCTCGGGACCAAATAAATGGCCCCTGCGCCCCTTTTTTGCAAGTTCGTCTGCAATTTCATTTCTCTTGATTTCTTGATTACCTGGTACCCACTGTGCCTGTCCATTAAGTGCCTCAATACATTTTCATACCAGTCTTGATGACACTTTCTGACTTATTACAGCCTTAAGTGCCGCCTGGCTGTCAGACACAATATAGATATGTCTTTTAACAAAGGCACCTCTTATACTTTCCTGCACACTTATATTTCCGTTTGAAAAACGGTAGCGTTTACCCCTAAGGGAACGCTTAAACGTACCTCCGGTGTCTCCCTAAAGAGTCCAGATTCGAACGCAGTCTCGCCCTTAGAGCCATTCGTATACCAGACCATGCAGCCCGGAGGTAATATACGCTTCATTTTTCCTACTCCACATCCTAGATAACAGTCTTGAAGAGTATCTGGCGGATGCTGGGGAGTCATTTGAGCCGAACGCATCTCAAGCAGATGTCCCAATTTCTCTCAAGCAATCTCGTATACTCCGTCGCTTTCATAATCCTAGATTGAAGGTCTGTATAGTCCAAACCCTGCCTCCCCAACCACTACCAAGTGTAGCGGGGGAAGGCCAAGGAGACTCTCCATAGCAATAGTGGGCGTGGAATATATCGCCTTTGTATATTTAGACAGACCAGTCTCTGGATCCTGCCCAACTTTATTTTGGTGTTTGCTGGTTTAGCCGGGCCACCATACCAAGGCTGCATACGTTGTTGTTAGTATGACCACCCTAGGGCACAACCAGTGTACCATGTTTGGTCTTAGCCCCTAGGATTTGCCGCAAGTGCGTCTAACTATTGCTAAAGAAGTTTTCGCCTTGCGTACGATCTTATCGATCTGCAGGTTAGTTCAGAGTGACTCTGAAGTACACCACTTTGCCTGACAGGCCGAATTCGTTACCGTTAAAGAAGAGGGGTGTAATGCCCGCAATCTTTCTTCTCCGCGTAAAGGGTACTAAAGTGGACTTTTGGGGGTTGACTGTAAGGCCTTCCCCTGTTGCCACCTCTCTACTATTTTCAGGGCTTCTTGCATTTGGTCCCTGATAATACGAGGCTTGTTCAGTTGAAACCCATCTTTGGTTCAGGAAAAATTTATTGACAACTAAATTTACAAATAATTACCACTACGATTAAGGCACATATCCCATTGTTTCGTCAACCTATATATACCCTGCCTAAAGAAATCATGTGGCTGCTGCTCGAAGAATTGTTTCACGGCGTTTTGTACTTCTTTGTCCGACTGAAAACGGTTATCTTTTAACGCTTTTTTCAGTGGCCCAAAGATCTGAAAATCGCAAAGCGATAAAACGGGACTATAGGGTGGATGCTCTAATATCTTCCATTTCTTTCGCTGTAGATTTTCTTTCACTACGTTAGCAACATGAGGTCGAGCATTGTCGTGAAGCAGAATGACACCACGTGAAAGCTTCCCTGGACGTTTTCGTCTTATTGCTTGATGGATCTTGTTCAAAGTTTCATTATACAGGTTTGCGTTGATATGCACTAGAGGTTCTGTAAATTCTATCAACAAGGGTCCTTCATGGTCGAAAAAAAATGTCAACATGACCTTACCGGCGGAAGGTTGAACTTTAAACTTCTTCTGGTAGTGGAGAATTTGCGTGTTTCCATTGCATCGATTACAGCTTACTGGATGGTTCAAAATAATGACACCAAGATTTGTCGCCAGCAATTATTGACGAGAGAAAATCGTTATCATTTTGTCTGTATTCCGTGAGGTGTTGCAAAGATAAGCCCATTCGCAAGCTTTTTGGTCCTCTGACAAAAGGCGAGAAACCTATTGCGCACAAACTTTGATGTAGTCTAGTTTGTGTACGATGCTATGAACAGAACCGATACTCACACCAACATTTTCTGAAATTATTTTGATTGAAACTCGACGATTTTCTCTTAATAGGCCTTCCACACATACCATATTCCTGTCTGTTGACGCAGTACACATTGCACCTGTCGCGTCCATTCTTAAATTTTCGACACCATTCCTTGACAGTGGGATACGCAAATCTTGCGTTTTCAAACACTACTTGCATTCGTGTATGAATTTCCAATGGTTGCAAACCTTCGGCACACAGAAATTGAATGACCGCACTCTGATCACATTTGGTCGGATTGTTAACAACAAACGTCACAATACTGTCAAATATATACACATCTTGTGGGAAACGCAGATCTCACATCTGCTATTTCTTGATAAAATACAATGTATTACTTCTTAGTAATCTTAATTATAGCACTTGCTTTCTTATAGTTTATTGTTACCTGCACCTGCAGTATCATGTTGCGTCTGCAATACAAAGTAATTGTTTCCGTTCTCATGTCTGATATGAACTTTCATTAATCTTTTATATCTTAACCTCCAATTATACAATGTAACATTCTATTTCTTAAGATCTAATAAATGCGTTTAAATGTGTACATATTAATTTTGGGGGATATGCAACTCGCGCAAACACGAAAGAAAACAGTAAAAGTCAGTAAAGACATCGTTTGCGCCGAATACCGCAACAAAACAGAGACAGAATATTAGAATTTGAGCTAGCTCAAAAACGTCGTAGAGTGGCGTGGGTGAAATAAAAAGAACACATTGGAAACCTCAGTAAACTATATTGACAACTTACAATCTCGAAAGGCTATTTATAAAACAACAAAGAATCCAATAATTTGCGTAATCGTTTATTACAGCGTGATAATAACCAAAACGTCATAACATAAAAATATAAAATTGGTAAGCAAATATAACATCTTAGAATCTAGATACTTACTTAATGGTTCATCTTAAATATATACAAAAGAAAATTAAACATAAACTTTACAGTAATTTTAGGAAAAGGAATATACATGATTTATACATTCTGCATTTGAAAAGTGCACCTCCTCAAGAAATAGTGTAACATTAAACGTATACATCTTAACTTAAATTAATCAATTGTTAACTACTTTTAAATTGATGCGCAAGTTCTTTACGTTAATATCTATGCAAAAGACAAAAGAAACAATAAAGCGAACTCTAATACAAACATTGATTAACTAATTTTTAATTTGAAGAATGATTACATAGTTGCTCGTGTATTGTGAACGTGAGTTTTGTAACGTGGCGTTTGGAATTTACTAGATAATCATGAGTAATAACATTAGGAACAGCAAATGAAATGTCTATTCTTTACAGCAGCATAAAAAATAACGAAAATAGAAACTGTACCTTGAACTATCAGCTTCGTGCTGGTCTCATCTTATTGATGGGAAAATGTGACTGCATTTCTCTATGAACTGGATGCTGGAACACCAACTTAACTCATACTAGCACAGAAAGCATTGTAAAAGCGCGAATTTACAACATGTCTCTTCGGTAAGAAGATGTTGTATTCAGTGTGTCCTTTTCAAATCACGATCTTTATTTTATAAGGACAGAACTATGTACGGAGGTAGATATTTGGCTTTCAAAGATATCGCCAGAATCAAGTGTGCAGAATTCCCAGACATCAGCTGCAGAAATACAAACTGCAACAGCTTGCTATCAAGGAGATAACGCAATTATCAAAAGTTTTTTGGACAAAGGAAAACAATCTTATTACATTGAAGCATCTTAACAGCTGCAGGATAACAGATAACAAACCCATTGCAAGTGTTTATTTACTAGGCAGATGGTTAATTGGCCTTATCTTTTTGCAGAAAGCTATGCATTTATGTGCAATTGTAATTAAAATGTAGTCACAGCAGGTGGTAGAATTTATTTGTAACAACTTTGTAATGTGGAGTTTTCTAAGCAGCTTTTTGATTTTATAAAGCAAAATTTTATATAGAGTAACTACTTGAGAAATTTTATAAATTAACATTAATTTCAAATGGTAGGAAATTGAGATTGTTGAGAAATTTTAGGGTGTTTTAAATACGAATGCAGAAAAAATTACTTGCAGGATTTTAAACGTAACAAAGAGCTTGTTACGTTCACTTTCTGACAAGGAATAAATCCGTATCCTTTTTTTCCATTATTCATTTACGTAGATTCTGCCTCAATCCTCCACCAGCACCCGGAATATTTTGCCTTTTTACAATAAGTACGCATTTAAATCTACTTATTTCAATAAGAAAAGCTCTTCTATAATCGAATAGTCGGTATCTTGTTTTAGGTGTCCGCTGGCTTGATACCTATTTCTACAGAGCGTAATTAATGCTGATACTATTCCAACCTAAAGATTCGTTGAAATAATGGATCGTACTTATTTGTTAAAGCGCGTTTCTAGTTTCTAATCACATTTGGTATGTTTGATAACGCCATCATGGATATGAATTGGTGCTATTAAACAAATTAATATTCATTTTGTTTTCTATATACGATAAAGCATAATTGTCGTTTCCGTTCGATGTAAACTCTTCGTGCACATACCACTGTGTGGTAAGTATGTTTATTGCTAGAAACATGTACTTTTCTTCGTAAAAGGTCTAATTGTTACCTATATTTATTATAGCTTCCTTTGGTGGACAAAAAGGTCTGTTGAATTGTCGCTCCTCTTGGTGCGGAAGAATGCACAGGTTGCGCTTACTCGCCAATTGAGCCCGGTCATTCTTGTAGTGTCCGTCCAGCTACGTCGATGTACGCACACACACACACTTCGTAAACGCACACACTTCTCTTTGGTTCTCATTTCGTTTGTTCTCTTCTTCTACCCCAACCCCGTGTGGGTCCGGGATTAGAATAGTTCCATCGTACGACCTGCCTGTCGTAAGATGCGACTAAAGAGGCCCAACACATACACTCACACACACACACACTTCATACACACACATTTTTGTTTGGTTGTTTTTTCTTTCGTTCTATTGTACTCCAACCCCGTGTGGGTGCGAGATTGGAATAGCCCCATGGTACGACCTGCCTGTCGTAAGAGGCTACTAAAGCGGTCCAACACATACACACACACGCACACACTTCATACACACTCAGGTCTATTTGGTTCTCTTTTCTTTCGTTCTCCCCTTGTACCCCAACCCCGTGTGGGTCCGGTAATAAAATAGTACCACGCTAGGACATGCCTGTCGTAAGAGGCGACTAAAGCGGTCTAAGATATACAAACACACACTTCATACATACACACACACGCACACACGCACGCACGCACGCACGCACGCATGCACGCACGCACGAACGCACGAACGCACGCACGCTCACACGCACGCACGCACGCACGCACAAACGCACGCACGCACGCACGCACGCACGCGCGCGCACACACACAAACACAAACACAAACACAAACACAAACACAAACACAAACACAAACACAAACACAAACACAACACAAACACAAACACAAACACAAACACAAACACAAACACAAACACAAACACAAACACAAACACAAACACAAACACAAACACAAACACAAACAAAACAAACACAAACACAAACACAAACACAAACACAAACACAAACACAAACACAAACACAAACACAAACACAAACACAAACACAAACACAAACACAAACACACACTTCATAAACACACACATTTCTGCTTGGTTCTTTTTTCTTTCGTACTCTTCTTATACCTCAACCCCGTGTGTGTCCGGGATTAGAACATTACCATGGTACAACCTGCCTGTCGTAAGAGGCGACTAAAGCGGTCCAACACATACACACACACGCACACACTTCATACACGCACAGGTCTGATTGGTTCTCTTTTCTTTCGTTCTCTCCTTGTACCCCAACCCCGTGTGGGCCCGGGAATAAATAGTTCCACGGTAGGACATGCCTGTCGTAAGAGGCGACTAAAGCGGTCTAACATATACAAACACACACTTCTTACACACACGCGCACGCACGCTCGCACGCACGCACGCACGCACGCACGCACAACACACACACACACACACACTAACACAAACACAAACACAAACACAAACACTAACACAAACACAAACACAAACACAAACACAAACACAAACACAAACACAACACACACACACACACACACACACTTCATAAACACACACATTTCTGCTTGGTTCTTTTTTCTTTC
This sequence comes from Platerodrilus igneus, assembly GCA_036346225.1. NCBI lineage: Eukaryota > Metazoa > Arthropoda > Insecta > Coleoptera > Lycidae > Platerodrilus > Platerodrilus igneus. The sequence continues at coordinate 3,862,141 of JARFIW010001108.1, read as the reverse complement.
GTCCTCTCTTCTTGTACCTCAACCCCGTGTGTGTCCGGGATTAGAATATTGCCACGGTACGACCTGCCTGTCGTAAGAGGCGACTAAAGCGGTTCAACACACATACACACACATACATCCATGCACACACACTCTCTCAGATACTCATACATAACTACACTGGGATTATGTTTTATTTTCTTTTGTGCTATTCTTATGTTTTTTAAAAATTTCAATGTAGTTCTTGTACTTGTTGCTTGGTGTTGTTCTTTTTGGGTTTTCTTGTTGACTTTAGACCTAGTTAGCAATTCTCTTCTTCGGTTTTTCGTTTGTTGCGATTTTTTGGTACCACAGCTTGAAGTACCTTAATTTTTGTTTCTGTCCAATATTCTTGTTGTTTTCTGGCTTACTTTGAGGCTTGGCACTTTTGTCTCATTTTGGCGATTACTTTTGGTTTTCTTCTTCTATTCTTTTCTGTTTGGTTTTTCTGTAGGAAACCAATCGCTTTCTGAGTTTGAAACCGTAGTTTTTTTTCGGAAGAAGCATCCGTTCTTTGACGACTTTGGCAGTGTTGCCGCCGTTCTACCTTTGCTCTCGTTCATTGCTACTACCTACATATCCTTCCCTGTGGTCCTTTTCACTTTTGGCTTTGTCCGGTACCTGTGTTCTTCGAGCCGGATGAAAATTCTTTTATTGATTGAAGTATTTTTTGTTCTTTTTTTTTTGTTTTCTTCAGCGAATGTTTGTTTGTGTTTATGGTTAGTACTGTACTGCCTGTTTCGTTACTTTTGTTTTCCTACACCGACTTTTTAATTTTGCTGCGGGGGGACGATTTGTTACGTTCACTTTTCGACAAGGAATAAATCCGTATCATTTTTCTTTCATTATTCATTTACGTAGATTCTGCCTCAATTCTCCAACACCCGGTATATATTACCTTTTTACAATAAGTACGCTTTATGTAATTGCATTTAAATCTATTTATTTCAAAACGAAAAGCTTTTCTACAATCTAGTAGTCGGTATCTTGTTTTAGGTGTCCGCTGGCTTGATACCTACTCCTATAGAGCGTAACTAATGCTGATACTATTCCAACCAATATCTTACATTGTAACGAATATATATTCTGTAGCACTATTTTTGCAAGAATCACATCTGTACAATTTTAGTCTGTGGAATTTTATTCTCGTATTTGATACTGTTATATCTGAAAGAAACAATTCCATAATGAAACAGGAAATCATGACCGTTTAAATAACTTAAATGCTTTACCCAGAAATATTTAATAATAATATACGCTTTAAAAACATATTTAAAAGGGAACTAGTCGTTTGTGTTGCCTAACCTTCAGGCGGATTATACCCGTTCAGTCGTTAAAATTAGGATAGCGCTTGCGTGCATACGGTCACGAGGTGACGCGCTACGCAGATAAGCGGTTCCGTACTTGCTCGGAATGAATAACCAAGCAGCCATTTGTATTTATGAATGTAGTTCAGTCTGCATCATCTTCAGATGGGCTCCCAAATTTTACATAAGTGGGGCCTCAGAATAGGCGTGCCGAAGTAGAGACAGGAGGGCTGGTCGTCTTGGGACACGGAAGATTCATTCCTGTGATTCCGGCAAGGCGCTTGATCACGCTTCTTCTTGAAATGGTTCGAGTCGGTATTTGTTAACGGTGAGTTCGCATTATTCAAATAATTTATAAAATATCTTTATTTCCTTAGCGCATGAAGTAACATACATATAAGGTACACATGAAGTAATTAGAGATACAGATAAAGAGATTGGGTCAATGTTCGTTTGTTAAGAAATTACAGCTGTCGTTCGATGTTTTGTCGCAACAAAGTAGTAAGCAGATTCCAGAAAACGTGCATCGCAGATTGATAACTAGGGGACACAGCTTTATTAAAAACAGGTATCAAACCTTTCTTTTGTTATGTTTGTGAGACCTTGAGTGTGCTCACATAAATTGTAGTCGAAAATTGCTTAGTTATACTAAATTTTGTGCATAAAGAACAGCGTGGAAGATTATTGTTAAGAAATGCTATTAGAATAATTTTGCAAGATACGCAGAGTATTCACATGTTAAAATATCGAGATTCTAAAGTCCATTTCCTGTTTTCTGAAAAGTTCATTACAGATGTCAAATTTTAAGAAGGTCATTATACTTGAATAAGTTGAAATGTTATTTATCCAAGTTAGCTGCACGTGATTCAAACTTTTTTTAAGAAATAAATTAAACTTAATGTGAAAAACAGATGTAAACCAATAAACAGATCTGAGTATTTGGTATCAGAAATTTTGTTATAAAATATTATTAAAATTAAGGTCTTGTTATGTCAAGACAGATTTATAAAGAATTCAATTATATTATTTCATTTTTGTAATCATATTTAAAAAAGACGAAAAGAGAGAAACTATATTAAATTTCATTTTTGGACTCAAGTTTTTTATTCCATGCACAATTAATTTTATTAAATTTTTTTAATGAAAATAAATTTTTTGAATAATGAAATTAGACGAACGCTGAAGTAATCTAAAAGACACAGATATGCTACAACTAATTTGTCCTAGGTATTCATTTTTGATTCAAATATCTTTGGTGTGGTAATTTCAAGATTATCCACCCGTAATTATTAGCATGCTTTTTTATTAGAAAGCACAAACAGTGTCTTTTTAATAGAGAATTTGTTGTGTACTTTTTCTTTCAGGATCATTGAGATTGAAGAGGTTGTAAGTATGTTCCAGAGGTTTCCAGATGTGTTAGTTCATTAAGTTGTAAGTTTTTTTATGGTGCTTATATCCCATGAGTTTCTGTATCTTCTCATAGGAGTATAGAGTTTCTTGTGTTATCATCCATATAGATACAGTGGCGCTCAATCCCCCTTTTTCTTTTTATATTAGCTTATTGTAGAGTTTATACCATCCCCACGCCCTTTCTCATTGCTCACCATTGGGGTAATTCCCAGACTTAGCCGCGAACCAATAAGGCTTCACTTGTACCCGGCGAGTGGAGGTCAAATAAAAAAATAAAAAAAAGGTTACAACATCTAGGAAAAACAATTTTCTTTCAGCACAAACTTTAAAGCTAGGGTCTAAAACCGCCACAACAGTTTTTCTTTACGAACAAAATCTTAAATATAACATAAAAATTATAACTGGGTAATCACTCAGCTACTCTATAATCCAAAATCTCTCTTTTCTAATTAGACTTTTCATTCCTAAATCGTTCCCTATTTAATTATTATTATTATGTACAAAATTAAAATAAGTCTAATAATTTTAACAGCCTCTCCTTTAAATTGGATTTAAACGTATCTATCAGTATAATTTTTTTTTATATAACTTGCAAAACTTGCCGAAGGACAGCCACTCTCAAATCAAATTATCCACTTGTACAGCTCTCATACAAAGACTTGCACACAAAGTCTTAAGCAACTTAACTTAAATAACTAATAAAAATGTACTTTTTTTAAATTTGAAAACTATGATTTTTTATTTTACCGTGTAAATTATACTGGTTGTCTCTTTCCATATCGTCGAAATTTTTCCACTAAATACCATTAAGTATCAAAATTGCATTTCAAATCCATATACCAAGATTGTCTAAATCGTTTAAAATTTATTATCAATTTCCATTAAATATAATTACAGTTTCATATATACTTTCATTTCAATTGATTTTAATTCCTTATTCTATTTTTAAAGTATTGTGATTATCTACTTTCTTTAGACTGGCAATAAACTTTCAAAGTCGTCAATTAAACTCGTCTGTTTACTACAATACTTCAGTACTAGATATCACTTCATATTGGACTAGCATGGTGACGTTTAAACTGAGTATTCAACAACTGACATCTGTATATGATTTTAAATGGTTTTATAGGATCGAGCCCTGCAACGTCATAAGTTCAGAAGCTTCGAACCCACTATGGTAGCTAGTGATACGTTTTGATTGGCTGAAATTTAAGGTCCCGTTCTCTACGTAGTATCTGAAATCATTCTGAACGATGATGCAACCTTTACAAAATGTGACGTTTTACGACCTGATACTACTAATTAGTTCCTTTTATCTACGCGTTATCTCATCTTCAAAATTTATTGTTGTAATTCGCATTATTTTTAGGATTTTAAGATTTATGGCTTCCATTATTTGTTACAATGTTAGCTTCTAGTTTGAACGTTAATTTAGCTTATTGGATTCTTCTAAAATACGTTGAATGAACTTTTCTTTTTCTATGAATATTATATATGCCCTTTCGTCAAAAAACGACCGTATGTATAGCATTAAGAGGAGAACGCAATTGAATATTATATACGTGCCTCCCACAATTTGAATGCATTTTTGTACTATAACATCAAATTACTTATAGAGTATTTGAACCCGATCAAACGAAATCTTTTGAAAACACGGTCACACTAATTATATTTACTCCTTGAGTACTTTTTGTGTGAAGTTCTTTGAAAAAACATCTTTTTGTACGCGGAATATTGTGAATACCATTATCTATCCTAAAAACGCTATCTTTTTGTAATTATTCTTATCTAAAAATACGATAAGAATGAAAAGTCCCTTAGTTACGGGTTTATGAATTTATGCTTAGTATACTATACTGAATGTTTTTATAAATACGTTACTATGTAACCGAATATTTACATAATTCGAGCTATTTCTAAAAATGTTTTTATTTTGCTTATGTTTGCAGTGTTGTATGTTTCCGTAATGGTGCTACATTGATCGACAAACAACTATAAATTTCAAAATCCACAACTGCATCCGATGCCTGAATATCCTTCAATAAACTTTCCACGTTTTTCAATTTCTTCATCTGCACGGACTTTGTTTATTGTTTTAGTACTGAGTCTGGTTGCTATTATTTATACTTCTAATGTCCGCTTTGAATTTCTTTCGCGTCAAACGGTCTTTAAAACTACAACCTTACGACATTGCTTACTTTCTGATTTACCCACCAGACAATTGCTTGAATAAATTAATGTTGCTAGGGTTTCGCAGAATAAAGAACAGGAATGGCTTGGCTCTATAAATTCTTTTAAGTCAGTAGTTATTATTTAATAGGTAATCAATTACCTTTGTTTCTCCAGACTCCTTCGTTACTTATGAATGTCGAGGAGCCTTTTGAAATTTTAAAGTGACTACGTTGTCTAATTTATGACTCAGCGAGCAGACAACGACATGTATATATTCATATTGCAAGATGAACAGGAATGGTACGGTACGGTTTTATCTTATCTTATCTAACATCAATGGTAATTACTCAGTAATTTATATTTATACTTCCAATGTCCTCTGTGGAATTCGTTTGCATTGAAGCGTCTAACTAAAAACTGACAACATTGCTTAGTTTCTGATTCACCCATTAAGCAATTGCTTGCTCGAATTACAGTTGCTAGGATCTTGCAGAATAAAGAAAATGAATGGTTTGGCTTTGTAGGCTTATTTTATGTCAGTGGTTGTTATTTAGTAGGTAATCAATAGTCTCTATTTCTCCAGACTCCTTCGTTACTTATGAATGCCGAGGAGTCCTTTGAAATCTTAAAGTGAAGACGTTACGTAATTTATGACGCAGAGAGCAGGCAACGACATGCTGGCATTTTTAAAAACAAAGATTAAGCGTATTAAACATCAGTGCTATTGACTCAGAAATGAGTATTTATTTTTCTAATGTCCGCATTGGATTTCCTTCCCGTCAAACAGTCTTTAAAACTAAAATCTTACGACATGCTTAATTTCTGACTTACCCACCAACCAATTGCTTTAATAAATTAATGTTGCTAGGGTCTTGCAGAATGAAGAACAGGAATGGTTTGGCTTTCTAAATTATTTTGAATCAGTAGCTGTTATTTAATAGGTAATCAATAATCTTTGTTTCTCCAGACTCCTTCATTACCTATGAATGTTGAGGGGTCCTTTGAAATCTTAAAGTGACGACGTTGCTTAATTAATGACTCAGCAAGCAGGCAACGACATTGATATTCATATTGCAAGATGAAGAACAGGAATGGTACGGTTTTAAAAGCTTATCTAACATCAATGGTAATTACTCAGTAATTGATATTTGAATTTCCAATGATACTCTGTGGAATTCGTTTGTATGGAAGCGTCTTTAAAATTAAAAACTGACAATGTTCCTTAGTTTTTGACTCGCCCATTAGGCAATTGCTTGCACGAATTAAAGTTGCGAGGATTTTGCAGAATAAACAAAATGAATAGTTTGGTTTTGTAGGCTTATTTTATGTTAGTGGTTGTTATGACTCGGCGAGCAGGCAATGACATGAATATATTCATATTGCAAGATGAAGAACAGGAATGGTACGGTTTTGTAAACTTATCCAACATCAATCGTAATTAATTACTCAGTAATTTATATTTGTATTCCCAATGTCCTCTGTAGAATTCGTTTGCATTGAAGCGTCTTTAAAACTAAAAACTGACAACGTTGCTAAGTTTCTGACTCACCATTAGGCAATTGCTTCCACGAATTTCAGTTGCGAGGATCTTGCAGAATAAAGAAAATGAATGGTTTGGCTTTGTAGGCTTATTTTATGTTAGTGGTTATTAGTTAGTAGGTAATTTATAATTTCTGTTTCTCCAGACTCTTTTGTTACTTATGAATACCGAAGAGCCTTTTGAAATCTTAAAGTGACGATGTTGCCTAATTTATGACTCAGCGAGCAGGCAACAACATGAATATATTCATATTGCTGGGATTTCGCAAATCGAAGAACAGGATTGATTAAGCTGATCTAACATCAGTGGTGTTACTCAAAAACGTATATTTATACTTCTAATGTCCGCTTTTGTTACGTTCATTTCCGACGGTAAAATCGTATACCTTTATTTTGTTATTCATTCATATCGATTCCATTTCTACTTTTCATACGCCAACAACATTCTGTATGTTTTACTCGTTTACAATAAATACGCTTTCTATTAATTTTCAATTCCAAATCTATTTACTTTAAAACGAAAAGATTATTCTATAAATGAAATAGTTAATACCCTGTTTTAGGTATCCATGAACTTGCTACATATTACCATAGCGTATAATTACTTTGTAGATTATTTCAATCTAAAGACTCGTTGAAATAATGAATCCTACTTCACCGATAAAGCTTGTTTGGAATTTCTAATCACCTTTGTATGTTTGATAACACCGGCATGAATGTAAATTGGTGCTACCAAACGAGTTAATAATTATTCTTTTCAGCATACGACCCAGAGCAATTGTCGATTTCGTTCTCTGAAAAATTTTCGAGCACACGCTGTGTGCTTCTTTCTCCAGTAGATCTAATGGCCCATTGAATTGCCGCTCATTTTGTTAGGGAGAACGCCCACACTGCGGGATCTTGAGATCCTCTGCTCCGTCCTGTCATTAGGGAAGGTGTGACCCAAACCTACACCATGGACGCTCGGATGAGTGTTTCTGCAGTACTTTCTTGTATGGGTCCTGTGAAATTGGTGAAAACTGTATATGTATCAGGTTCCACGGAATGACTAAACTTAGTATTTTTAAAAATGATTATCGTCAAGTGAGAGGATATTTATTATTAATATTGTATTTATCGTGACCATCCTATATGTTTAAATGTATGTTTACGAGGATGATTTGGAACTGAGGGTTTTCCTTTTTTTTGTTGAGTTGTAAATTATTGGTTAGTTAAGACATCGTAGTGCCAATGTTATATATGTACCTTTAGGTTTACGATGATAATTTAGAGCTGGTGTTTTTAGAGTCGTAATTTTTTTTTGTTTGGTTAATTAAGATTTGTAGTGACCTAGAAACTGCAGCTCGCCATGTTAAACCGTATTTTTTTTTTGGTTTATGTACAATTGTAGTTATTGATTTTTCGCCTTTGGGAATACTACTCTTTTATGTCTCCCTAAAATGTCACGTAGATTAATTATAAGTATTGATAAGTATGTTTAATTTCTTATTTTTATTTCAGGTTTTTCTTTAATTTTTTTTGTATTGGTAAGACCCTGCCTACTCACCCGAATGCGCCTGGTCATTTTCTCTCCTTTGTTCTTTTTTCTGCCGGCTACGTCAATGTACGTAGCACTTTGAATTTTTTTTCGCGTCAAACGGTCTTTAAAACTAAAACCTTACGACATTGCTTACTTTCTGACTTACCCACCAGACAATTGCTTGAATAAATTAATGTTGCTGGGGTCTCGCAGAATGAAGAACAGGAATGGTTGGACTTTATAAATTATTTTAAGTCAGTAGTTATTATTCAATAGGTAATCAATAATCTCTGTTTCTCCAAACTCCCTCGTTACTTGTGTATGTCGAAGAGCCCTTTGAAATCTTAAAGTGACCACGTTGACTAATTTATGACTTAGAGAGCAGGCAACGACATGAATATATCCATATTGCAAGATGAAGAACGGGAATGCTACGGCTTTATAAGCTTATCTAACATCAATGGTAATTACTCAGTAATTTATATTTGTATTTCCAATGTCCTCTGTAGAATTCGTTTGCATTGAAACGTCCTTAAAACTAAAAACTGACAACGTTGCTTAAATTCTGACTCACGCATTAGGCAATTGCTTGCACGAATTACAGTTGCTAGGATTTTGCAGAATAAAGACAATGAATGGCTTGGTTTTGTAGGCTTATTTTATGTCAGTGGTTATTAGTTAGTAGGTAATCAATAATCTCTGTTTCTCTAGTCTCCTTCGTTACTTATGGATCTTAAAGTGACGACGTTACCTAATTTATGACTCAGCGAGCAGTCAACGACATGAATATATTCATATTGCAGGGGTTTTGCAAAACGAAGAACAATATTGAGTAAGCTTATCTAACATCAGTGGTGTCAATCAGAAACGTATATTTATACTTCTAATGTCCGCTTTAAATTTCCTTCGCATCAAACGGTCATTAAAACTAAAATCTTACGACATGCTTAATTTCTGACTTACCCACCAACCAATTGCTTGAATAAATTAATGTTGCTAGGGTCTTGCAGAATGAAGAACAGGAATGGTTTGGCTTTCTAAATTATTGTGAATCAGTAGTTGTTATTTAATAGGTAATCGATAATTTCCGTTCCTCCAGGCTTTCTCGTTATTTATGAACACAGCCTTTCGAAATTTTAAAGTGACGACGTTGCCTTGTGACTCACCGAGCAGGCAATAGCATAAAATATATTCATTTTGCGAAGGTCTTGCCAAACGAAGAACAGGAATTATTTGGCCTTCATGTTTAATATTAGTGGTTATTACTCAGTTATTTAAAATTATATTTCCAATGTTCTCTTTAAATTTCGGTTACGTCAAAGCGTCTTTAAAACTAAAAACTGACGGCTCTGCTTAGTTTCTGAGTCATACACAAGCAATGTTTGAATGAATTAATGTTGCTAGGACCTCGTGGAATAAAGAATAGGAATGGCTCGGTTTGGCTATCTTATTTTTCGTCAGTGGTTATTGTTTAGTAGGTAATCGATAATTTCTGTTTTTCTGGGCTTTTTCGTTATATATGAACACCGAAAGGCCTTTCGAAGTATTAAGTGACACCGTTGCCTAATTTATGACATGAATAAATTCATGTTGCAGGGATCTTGCAAAACGTTTTATAAGCTTATCTAACATCAGTGGTTATTACTCATTGTATTTATTGCAGCTGTTTCTAAATTTAAAGTATTTTTAATGTTTTGATAAATTGTTACTTCCGGTGTATCTTTATTAAATATATGTAGAACTTGATCAACTGACTATTTCTCCATATTGTTTGTATTTGCTAACTTATCAGTAAATGATTAGATATATATGGTACAAATCTCACTTGTGTATGTTTGACTTACACCCTGGTTAGAGCTTGTTCTCCGCTTGGGTATTTCGTGTGTGAATCAATTGGTATGTATTATTGAAAAACGTATTATTTAAATCATCATCATCATCATCATCATCATAAGGGTTCAGTCCTGGAGCTGGTTAGACGCGTACCCTAATTGTTTCCTATTCTGAACTAACCCACACATTTCCCTGAAATTTGTACAGCCTGCATCTATCACTATCTGTGGGCTAAAGTCTGATCTCGGTCTACCTCTACTTCTCTGTTCATATCTCTGCTTGTAATATATCCCATACTATTCCCCAAAAATGCCTCAGAACGTATCCTACCCTTCTATTTCTCCTTTTCTTTTTTGGTTTTCACAGATATTTTTATTCTTTTACTATCTCTATAACCTATTTGTGATTAACTTTGTCTGTTCATGCAATCATCCTCATTAATCTGAACCACAACATTCCAGAAGGTTTCTATCTCTTTCTGTCTGCTTTTCCTACGGCCCCTATTTCATAGATATATAGTGCTGTGTCGAACACATATGCTTTGAACAATTTTCTTCTTGTTTCTATGTTTGTTGTCTTTGACTATAGCAGCAATTCTTTCTCGTTATATGTAGTTCGGGTACCTTCTATCATTTTACAATTATACACTCTATTTTTCTGATATTCAGTGGTATGTGAAGGTGGAGGCGGCTCCGTGGTATATTTGTGACTACTACGCCCAAGGTCCCGGATTCGAATCCCGACCCGGTCCGCTTGAAAAATGTTAGGCGAGCATTTTTCACAAAAATACACCCTCGTTCGGATGAGATGTAAAATGGAGGTCCCGTGTGTGAGTGTTGTCACGCACGTTAAAAATCCCTACCTTGCTTGAAACAGCAGGGGTTCGGCAAAATTTCAAATTTTCCAAGTAAAGAAAATTCGTTTCCTGGCCAATGTAGTACTTTCGGATGGAGCATTGGAAAAATCACATGTAAAGTATGTGAAGGGGGGTAAGCAGCCTGGGGCTGTCAAGTTCTCTCAGGACTTGAGCATTTGTGGAATTAATAGTTTTTCCAATATCATTTCGCACAATCAACATCAGTTGAAAATATTTCACAACCAACACCTGTAGTTGTTTATACTAATCATCAGATTTAAGTGCATTTATTTTTTCGTCATTAGGTTTTGCATCTTGAAACTGGTTGGACGCGTACCTCCACTCATTTATGTTCTGAGCTAGCCTACATAGTTCCCTGAAATTCCCACAACAGCCTATATACAGCTCGGTTCCTCACATTGTTTTCTAATTATATGCCTCATTTCACCGAGTTTTAGTGGGATGTGAAGGGAGGGATCCCGACATGGTCCGCTTGAAAAATGTTAGGTGAGCATTTTTCACAAAAATACATCCTCGTTCGGACGACAGGTAAAATGAAGGTCCCGTGTGTGTGTTGTCACGCACGTTAAAGATCCCTAACTTGCTTAGAACAGCAAGGGTTCGGCAAAATTCCAAATTTTCCAGGTAAAAAAACGCTTCCTGGCCAATGTAGTACCTTTGGGTGGAGCATTGGAAAAAAATCATATGTTAGGTATGTCAAGGGGGTTAAGCAGCCTGTGGCTGTGAAAGATCCTCCAACACTTGGATATTTACCAAATTAATAGTTTTCCAGTAAATCCTTTTGCACAATTAACATTAGTAAAGAATTTTGCAAGACCAATACCTGTAGTTGTTTATAATAATCATGTTTAAGTACAGTTATTTTTTCATCATTAGTTTTTCCATTTTGGGACTGGTTGGATGCGTACCTCCATTGATTTCTATTCTGAGCTAGTCTACACATTTTCCTGAAATTTCTACATCCTACATCTTTTACTATCTGTGTGCAATAGTCTAACCTAGATGTACCTCTACCTCTCTTTTTTCATATCTCTGCTTTTAGTATATTCCGCACTATTCTATCATGTCTTAGTATGTGGCCTATCATCCTATCTCTCCTATTTTTTACTATTTTCCACATATTTCTTTCTTCCTCTACCATTTCTAGCACCTCTTTGTTTTTAACTTTGTCTGTCCATGATATATATATATATATATATATCTTCATCATACGTCTATAGCACCACATTTCAAATGCTTCTACCTTTTATTTTGTTCGCTTCTCCTACTGTCAGGGTTTCACAGCCGTACAGTGCTGTGCTCCACACATATGTTTTATGCAATCTTTTCCTTGTGTCTACGGTTGTTGTCTTTTTACGCAGTAGTTGCTTTTTCCTGCTAAATGTAGCTCAACCTTGTGCTAATCTTTGTTTTATATCTTTTGTGCTCTTCCCATCTTACGCTATGTGGTTTCCTAGATAGCAGAAATCGTTAACCTCTTGTAAGTTCTTATTACGGTTTTGTATTCTTGCTTTCGATTTATTTTTCCCTTGTTTGCATACTAGAACTTTAGTTTTTTTTTGTTAAGTTTCATACCATATCTTTCTGTTAGAACTGTTTCCATTTCATTAAGAGCAGCTCCTAACTCTTCTTTGCTAGAGGCTAATACCGTTATATCATTTGCAAATCAAAGCATATCAATCTTTTGTCCCTGCATAGTAATTCCAAATGTCTTCCTGCACTTGACAGTATTCATTGTCTCTTCAATGTACAAGTTAAAAATTAATGGGGATAAACCACATCCCTGTCTCACCCCTTTCGTAATAATTACTTCTCTACTTTCCTGCTCTAATTCTATTACGGCTGTTTGCTCTTTGTATAAGCTATGTACTAATCGTCTATCCCTTATAATTCATTCCAATCTTTTGGAGTATTTCTAACATTTTTTTCCATTGTACATTGTCGAATGCTTTTTCAGATCTGCAAACCCTATATACACACTTTACCTCTTTTCTCTTTATTTTCTACATTATCACCCACAGAGCTAAAATAGCCTTCCGTGTTCCTCTGTTTCGCCTAAACCCAAATTGATCTTTTTCTAGTATTTCTTCAGCTCGTTTTTCCATTCGTCTTTGTACAATTCTAGTTAATGTTTTTGACACGTGCGCTGTCAAACTTATGGTTCGAAAATTTTCATATCTATCCGCGTTTTTTTTAGTATAGTTACTATGATATTACGTTATAAGGTTTTTAAGTTTAAACGAAATAACGATAATCTAATATCAAGCTTATAATGGCATCAAATATTCATTTCCAAACAGTCCTTCAAATCATAATTGCTACATCCACATACATCTTCCTTTAACAAACATTATTCAACACGAAAAATATTAGTTACGTATAAGCATTAAAATCTACAGATAAGGTCCAATATCGTCAGCACATCTTATGTCTAAAAATTTTTTGTAACTACCGTAAGATCTCTCTCTATGATTAGTTTCCTTATGTAAATCACGCCATATACAAATTATTTTTTGTAGAAATGCGCATTTATAATTTTACTAAAGCTTCCTACTCGTAGTCAAATGTAGCTGATCAGATACATTTAATGTTCTACTATTTTCGGCCATTACTTAAAAATTTGCGTTCAATATTTCCTTATTAGTTTTCAGATTTGAAATAATCTCCTTCATAAGCGTAGTTATGTTTATGAATACCTTATCGCTTTCAGCACTCAAATTTCGCTCTTCTACCTTTGCCTTTTTACTTCTGCGTCCGGTTATTGTTTACACTAAATGTAATTCTATTCTAATCTAGAGCGTTAGTAGTATAAGCATAAACAATTATTATCTTCGTAAATTTTAGGTCCCACTGTTGCGCGTTAAATGAAACTTATCTCTTAAATAAGGGTTCTTTTACGTGATTGAAATAGAGTGAATAATAACAGTTACGCTTCTGTATAATCTTTACTTGCAATAATTTTTAGTCAAAGCATAAAAGAAATAATGAAACAAACTTTTATAACTAATTACTAAATCGAACCTACACTACTTAGGAAAATTAATAATAGCCCATAGTAAAATGGTAGATGTTAATTATAGTTGTCCTTAAATAAACTAAGTCCGAATATCCAAACGTAACGTAAGTAAATTTCTGTACTAAAATATATTAGCTCCACAAACGTTTCATTTCTTTCTTTGCAAACGTGAACTCTCTGGAATGTTAAAAGCTTGGCTATTCATATAACCCGAGCACGCGGTGGATTCTACTTTACACAAACCCCATTTATCTATAAGTCCAGTTAAGTAACCTTAATATTTCGAACAACGTCGACATGCACTTACAACAATGAAAATAATAATTAGGATCGATCCTAGATTATATCATAGACAAACTGCTCTTCGGGGAAGATTTCAGAAATCTTTACCACTAGACTGCATTGTTAAACACGATCCCGTTTGCACTTGCATTATTAACACCGAACTTGCTTACATTTTAGTCGTGCTCCACTACTACACTGTCAACCGAAGGACACGCTTCGTCGTCCCTTCATAATACTTAACTCGCAGAGCTTTTGGGACTGGATTAAAAATAGGTTACTACTCTGTCCGAAACATCTTATACTAATACTCTCTTATATCAACATAAAATCCAGTGGCGGGCGTCATACTAAACGAGAATCGTTCAAAATAATTTTAAAAAGAATATTAGATACTACAACTGCTGACGCGGCACAAAGGTGTAACCGTAGGGATACCCAATGATAATACAGTACTCGATTTAATAGAAAATTCAAAGTCACAAGACTGTGATTACAATGAAATAGAGCGAATCAAAAGAGATAATATTTTTGTGTAAATAAAACGAAAGTTTAAAGTGCAATAAAAGATAAAAAAAGACATAAGGAAAATATATTTTAGATTTTTCTAAATGAACCTTATGATCAAAAGAAAAATTGTATGTCAATCAGTAATAGAAATATCGGTATACTTCTCCATATTGTAAATATATTTTTACAGGTAAGTATAACTTCATCAGAATTTACTCTAATCAACCAGACAAAAGAAAATTTTGTTTTCAAAGATAAAATATACAAAGTATGTGGCTTTAGTAGCTGATACTTCAGTTTTAGAGCTATGGTGATTGATATATTTTGTCTTTCTCTAATACTACCTGAGATAAACTATATTATTGAATTGAAGTATTAATTTAAAATTTCGTGAGAACATACATTTTTCTTTAAATTCAATCAAATCAGTGGCTATGCGAATGTAAGCTACAATATGTAAAGTTGCACAGACTACTCTACAGCTCAGGCCAGCCTTTCAAGTATAGATACCTATGCAGTTATCTGCATTATGAATATCCGCATAGAACATTCTGCATAGTTTCATTTTCTCAGACCGATAAAAATACTGATTTTCTAAACACGAAGTTTTCAGCCCATGTAAATTCAATAAATCCCATTCTGCACTAGATTCAGTAAATTTGCAAACGAAATTCAATCAAGTTACTACTGCACTAGATCCAAGAACCTTCGTGCTATTTAGTAAATGAAACTTTTCGAATTTATTCCTTTTGATCTTTGTATCATTGAACGTATTTGGTTCGTAGTCTGCTGCATAGCTACACAATAATTACGAGTGTGTACTTCTATGTGTATGTATAAAGCACATTTGCTAACTCTTATGCTAATACTTGAACAAAGTTTTAGAAAAAATTCTTATTAGGCTTGAGACTTACATATTAAGTCATACCCAAAACTGATTATTTTTAATATTCTTAATATTATATTGATGTGATGAAAGGTCAAAGAGGTCATATTGTATCACATGATAAAGATCAACGTCGTAAACTCGAGAATATTTGAAAAAATTCGCGAAACTCCCAAATTATTTAATTATTTATTTGTATAAGAAACATATTTGTGAAGTGTCTGGTATATAAGGTATCAATTACATTTGGCGCAAAAAATCGTGATCATTAAGATAGTTTAATCGTGTTTTAGATAAGAATAAAAGTATTTTTTATGCTCTACACGGAAACAAGCGTTTATTAAAAAGTTTCATCCACATTTTATAATGAAAGTGTTGTGTTTCAAGAAGGTTTCGTTTAAAATACTCAATTTTATGTAAAATCGAGTATTCTAAAAGATTTTTATTTGCAATTGATAGGTAATTAATCCTGTTCAAGTAGATAAATATTCTAGAAGAAATTTACAGTTAAATGTAATGTCAGTTTTATGTAAAACCGCGTGTTCATTTATCATGTAATAGCAAAAAAATTTATGTTAGTTGTAAAACAAATTGATTATGTTTAACACATTAAATTTAATAACAAAAGTACCTTAGTATTTTTAATTGAAAAAGCATAGTTAATTAACCCCATGTTTTAGAACGATGTAATAGATAAACGTTCACCAATTATTTCATAGCCCAGAGCGGCAATAAACTGTAAAGAATCAATAAACTTAATAATATTGACAGCGATAACCGCGTGGTAAAAGTTTTGTCAATTATTATATAGCCCGAGGCAGTAGTAAAACAATAAATTTTCTAATGATATTGGCACACGTATTGACACACCTTTTAGAACCTCGGAATCAACATGCTAGATCAAGCGCGAAAATCCTCGAATCTTTCGTAAATAGTAGCTCGTCTTTATAAAAACCAATCATTGTCGAATGAGGGGCGTCGACGTTGGCATTTTATTGATGAAATTAGATAACACGTTCGTATTCTAAAGTGCTACCTAGTATATACGGTATTTAGTAGTGAAAATTATTTAAATACGGTTTTAAGAGTCTTACTTGAATCCCCGACCTTAAACTGTTGATTCATACTCAGGCGTTAGTAGATCACTTACAATGGTCTCAAAATGGAAAATAGATAATTAAAAATAATTAAAACTACTGCAAAATAAGGTTTTTATTAATTGGAATAAGGCATATATAATTTGGAATGGTTTATTATATGTTCTATGGAGCAATTTCTGGAAAATGCTTACTTTCTGAAACGATTTAAACGATTTTGGAGCATTTTGGAGCCAACAATAAACATCTGTAACGGTAAAATAAATATATTTTGTTTAAGTTTCTAACAGATCGATTAATTAGTTAAGCTGCGTAATAAGATTTTTCTGTGTACAAGTATTTTAAATTTACAAGTTGTGTGTAAAAGTAAATGTAATTTAATTATAAAGAGTTGGCAAACCCGCGATACAGGTTTTGCCATTACACAAAGTGATAGTAGAACCTAGCTAAATTCAGGTAAGTTTAAAAACGATTTAAACGGGAGGATATTAAATTTCATGACCTATTAAAGTAAATTTTATACATATTAAGAAAGATTTAATTATGGAGTTGTTTATGAATAACAATCACGAGATTAAGATTTGTGTGGGCTTGCCAGTTTTTATCCAAACGGATTTTAGATCCAGGTTTACAAAAACCGGTTTTTTCCAGAACTAGTTTTAATGAAACCAGTTCAACAAACCGCTGGACTAAGTCGGTATACGAAACCGTTAGAAAAATCGATTTACCAATTCGGTTTAATGAACGGATTTACTAAACCGATTTACCAAACCGGTTTTTGGTTTTGATGAAAGCCGTAACATTAGCAAAATCGGTTTTGTTGCCATCCGTAGTTAAAACGCACAGTAATAGAATGTCTTGATGAAATGGTGGTTGTCCGCAACACAGTCAACAAACACTTTTTGCCAAAAACAATAGCAGAATTTTGTTTGGTATATCCAATTATCCAATATATATATATATATATATATATATATATATATATATATATATATCTAGTGAATAAGATGAAATAATAGCTTTTATGCAAAGCCCAAATGATCATTAAGTTATTATTTTATCTTATTTACTGTAATATGATAGTATTTATCAACTTACCTTGTGTAGTTTACTATCTAAAATATTTATATATATATATATATATATATATATATATATATATTGATGTAAATTGTGTGGCTACGAAAATGTACCCCTATGATGGGCTTCAATAAAAAGTGCCATGAAGGCAATATTGATTTAAGGTGAACTATTACTTGAAGATGCCCGTATTTCAACATCACAATTCTAATTACATAAAATATAAATCAAAAACAATTATTTCATAATTACTATAGATTAATGTGGAGAGCATAGTGTCTTTTCCACACCTTTCTTATCATCATCATCATCATTAGGTCTTCAGTCCTAGAACTGGTTAGACGCGTACCATCATTGTTCCCTATTCTGAGCTAACCTACAGATTTCCCTGAAATATGCACAGTTTGCATCTATAACTGTCTGATCTAGGTCTACATCTACCTCTTTTTTCCTATCTCTGCTTGTAATATATCACATACTATTCCCCAAAAATGCCTTAGAACGTATTCCGCCCTACTATTTCTCTTTTTCCCCAGATATCCTTGTTCCCCTACTATTTCTGTAACTTATTTGTTATTATTTTTGTCTGTCCACGCTATCGTCCTCATACATCTGAAGCACAGCATTTCAAAAGGCTGCTACCGTTTTTCTGTCTGCGTTTCAGACTGCCCGTATTTCCTAGGCATACTGTGCTGTGCTACACACATATGCTTTCAACAATTTTCTTCTTATTCTATGTTTGTTGTCTTTCCTCATAGGCGCTGTTCTTTCTTGTTAGATGCAGTTTGATCACTTTCTATTGTTTTACAGTTACATGCCCTATTTCTCCGACCTTCAATGGTTGTGAAGGGAGGTAACCAGCCTGTGGCTGCCAAGTTCCCCCAACACTTAACCATTTGACGATTTAATATATTTTCCAATTTATCTTTTCGCACAGTCAACATTAGTTGCAGGTATTTCGCAACCAACAACTAGTTGTTTATACTAATCATCAGATTTATCTGTGCTTATTTTTTCGTCATTAGGTTTTCCGTCTCAAAACTGGTTGGACACGCACCTGCACTTATTTATATTCTGAGCTAGCCTACATAGTTCCTGAAATTCTCACACAGCATGTGTATTCAGCTCGTTCCCTTTCTATTGTTTTCTAATTTTATACCCTATTTTACCGAGATTCAGTGAAGGAGGTTAAGCAACCTGTGGCTACCAAGATCCCCAACACTTAGACATTTGCCGAAATAATGGTTTTCCAGTAAATCCTTTCACACACTTAACATTATTCGAGAATATTGCCCAACCAATTCTTGTAGTTACTTATAATAATCATCATGTTTAAGCACAGTTATCTTTTCGTCATTAGTTTATCCATCTTGGGATTGGTTGGATGCGTACCTCCATTGATTTCTATTCTGGGCTAGCCTACACATCTCCTGAAACCTCTACAGCCTACATCTTTTACTATCTGTGTGCAGTAGTCTAATCTAGGTCTGCCTCTTCTTCTCTTTTTTCCTATCTCTGCTTCTAATATATTCCGCACTATTCCCTCATGCCGTAGTATGTGGCCTATCATCATATCTCTCCTATTTTTTACCGTTTTCCACATATTTCTTTCGTCCCCTACCATTTTTAGTACCTCTTCGTTCTTAACTTTGTCTGTCCATGATATCTTCATCATACGCCTGTAGCACCACATTTCAAAGGCTTCTACCTTTTCTTGTCCGCTTCTCCTACTGTCCAGGCTTCACAGCCGTACAGTGCTGTGCTCCACACATATGTTTTAAGCAATCTTTTCCTTGTTTCTATGTTTGTGGTCTTTGAGCACAGTAGTTGCTTTTCTTGTTAAATGTAGCACGACCTTGTGCTAATCTTTGTTTTATATCTTTGTGCTTTTCCCATCTTGCGTTATTTGGCTTCCTAGGTAGCAGAAATCCTTAACCTCTTGTAAGTTCGTGTTAGATACTTGTATTCTTGTTTTGATTTATTTTCCCCACCTTTGCAAACTAGAACTTTAGTTTTAGTTTTGTTAATTTTCATACCGTATCTCTCTGTCAGAACCGTTTCCATTTCATTAAGAGCAGCTTCTAACTCTTCCTTGCTAGACGCTAATACCGCTATATCATCTGCAAATCTAACCATATCAATTTTTTTGTCCCTGCTTAGTAATTCCAAATGTCTTCCTGCATTTGACAGTATTCATTGCCTCTTCTATGTACAAGTTAAAGATCAATGGGGATAGGGCACATCCCTGTCTCACCCCTTTCCTAATGTTTACTTCTCTACGTTCCTGCTCTAATTCTATTACTGCTGTTTGCTCTTTGTATAAGCTATGTACTATTCGTCTATCCCTATAACTCATTCCAATCTTTTTGAGTATTTCAAACATTTTTTTCCAATTTACATTGTCGAATGCTTTTTCCAGATCTACAAACCCTATATACATGCTTTCCCTTTTCTATTGTTTTCTCCATTATCACTCTCAGAGCTAAAATAGCCTCCCGCGTTCCCCTGTTTCGCCTAAACCCAAATTGGTCTTCTCCTAGTATTTCTTCAGCTCGTTTTTCCATTCGTCTTTGCACAATTCTAGTTAATATTTTGACACGTGTGCTGTCAAACTTATTGTACGAAAATTTTCACATCTATCCGCGCCTTTCTTTTTTGGTATAGTTACTATGATGCTACGTTTGAAATCTTTGGGCAACTCGCCTGTCTCATACATATAGCTTACAAGTTGGAAGAGACGTTCTGTTACTGCTTGTCCAGCGGCCTTTAGAGTTTCTGCTTGCACCTTATCTGTACCCGGCGCCTTACCATTTTTCAGACTCTTTAATGCTAATTCAAACTCGTCTCGAAGTATAGGATATCCCAAGTCATCATTTTCAATGTCTGATTCCTGTTCTAATGCAGTTAGTTCCTCTCCTGCATATAAATTCTCTATATATTCTTGCCATCTACTCACTTTCTCTACGTTTTCTATAATGACGTTTCCTTGTGCGTCCCTTATATTTTTACTATACGGTTTTATATCCCTAAAATTCATTCTAATTAATTTGTATGCTTCGTCTGTCTTTCCTATTTCCATCTTTGTTTGTACCTCTTTGCACTTTTCATCAATCCATTGTTCTTTAGCTTTCCTGCATTTTCGAATAATTTCCATTTTATGGCTTTGTATCTTTGTTTTCCTGTTTCGTCTGATTTATTTTTGTATTTTCGTCTTTCTTCTATTAAATTCACGATATCCTTTGTTATCCATGGTTTCTTATTTTCTTTTGTGTATACCCCAGAATATCTCTGGCCGCCATGTCTAGGCTGGATTTAATGTTATTCCATTCTGTTTCTACTTCCTTAGTTTCAGATATTTTCCCGATATCATTCAGCAATTCATTTGACTTTTTTTCGAATCTTACTTGAATATCTTTATCTTTTAGTTTCTCTAAGTCCAAGTGCCTTTTTCCGTTCCTTTTTTTCAGATTTTTAAATTTAAGTGCGGCCTTCATAATTACGATGTTGTGGTCAGTATCTATATCTGCTTCTGGGTAGCTTCTACAGTCTTTTACTTGATTCCTAAACCGTTGTCTAACAAGAATGTAATCTATTTGATATCTTCCTATATCTCCTGGCATCTTCCACGTATATCGTCTTCTAGCATGATGTTGAAATAATGTGTTTGTGATGATTAAATTGTTAACCTTTCTTATGTAAGTCACAAAATGTACACATTAAAATAGGATGGATAATTGCAATAATCTCTCTTACCTCCGAAGAAGTAGCTGATCAGATACCCTTTTATGCCTTGATAATGGTCGAATTTAATCGGATTTTGACCTCAAAACAGGTTTACACTATGCATTTACAGAAAAATATCTATATGCCAAACCATTATACAATGTAACCTACTTAAATTAATTCTAGTACATAAATGTCATTCAAAAGATGTGAACAAAGATATACTTGCGTTTTTAAAATAAATTCTTTAAGCCCAGTTGTTGATCAAATTTCTATCTCCATTTTGTGCCATAATAACTGCACCGAAAAATCAAATTTCAATTCCTCCGTTTATGTTTCCCACGTTAATTAAATTTTTCCATTTAAGTCGTTAATATTTCAATAGAATTTATTTTTATACGTTGTATTTTACTCCATACGTTTTAAAAAAGAAATTGTTTTAATCAATATTTTAAGTTGATCGTTTAAAACACTAGCGGTAAGGGCATTTATAAACAGAACCGGTTTTGATTGAATTATTTAATGCGTTCACGGTTTTATATAATAAAATCTTCAATACTTCACATGTTCTAGAGAATTTTGAATACATTTCCAGTTGGTTTGACTCATCGAGATGATGTAACTTACAAGTTTATTAGCTATCATTTTATTTTTGAGATCGTAAAGTAGCTTCTGAATTGACAAATTGAATGAAAAATTGTTAACGGTAATTTTTGTTATCAGAGTAATTGTCTTTACACATCTTATCGTATCTAAATTATGATCGTACAATTTCACTATCTTTGTTAGTTGGTGTAGCGTTCAAAGGAAATGCCTGCCGTTATCGCTCGCGGTCATAATTTATGGGCCATTAAAAGCCTTATCGCGCTTTACTAATTGGAATGTTCATTCGTATGCTTGTTATCGTACAAGATAATTACCTGTCATTTGTGATTTATTGACTCTCGTCACTCAATGAAACTTTCAACATTAGAACAATCTAGAATAGTAGCCCTGTACACAAATTGGATTTTGCGTTATATTTTTAAATGGAAAGAGATCTCTATAAAATAAATGTAGTGTTCAAGCGTCTTGTTGAATGTTTGCAAAAATAAAGTTGTAGAATAAGGAGTACTTTTTAATAATGTTTTCTATAATAGCGTAATGTTATTTAATACTTTTGATTAAGTTACCGAACGCATTTTTAAATGGTATTTCATGTCTTTAGGAGGTAAATATTTATATATCCAAATGATACTTTGTTTTCTTTAATTAGATGCGCGGGTTTTATGATCAAGGAGTGATTTGTATTTTTCAAGGGTTTTACTTATGTATTAAAATAAATTATACTAAATCTATCGTATTACTAAAATATTATACAGGGGTTTCTTTACAGAAAATTAAGTATTAAAAAATTTAGGATTTTCTGTGCTTTTGGTTCGTTTTATTTTATATACTTTATATATATATATATATATATATATATATATATTGATGTGATAAGAAATCGGATTATAACCTGTGACAGGATAAGCTTTATTTATATTGCATAATAGCATCTATAAATAGTGCATAGTATGTAATTAAAAATCTGTGAAGATTCTTCTAATTAAAAAGTATTTCTTACCTTTTGAAATGCTTTCTAAATAGGAAAAAAGTATAGTGTATAAGTTGAAAACCCGTGTATCTAAAATGCTCTTCATTAAAACATTATTTAAAATACGTTTAGTTCATTTTATAACAAGATCTATTCCATTCGATTGAGAAATAGCACAGAACACATACAAATCTTATATTTTAGATTAAAACTATAGTTTATTCATTATAGAAACAGCGAATTTCAAAGTTAATGTATTGAGTACCAAAACCCATACATCAAATTAGATAGCGAGAGGGTAACAGATAATTAACTTCAGCAACAAATAACATGAATGAACATTCTAATTAGGGGCTATAATGTGAGATGGGGCGTTTAACAATCCATAAATCAAAAGATAACGATTGTGAAATGGGCAATGGTAGCTATTAATTAACATAACAGATAGGCATTTTGAACTCTCATTCAGTAAAGATTCCGATTAGGAAATGTAATAAAACATTTAACGACGTAATAAATCAAAGGATAGCAGCAACTTAGGTAAGATAATGTCCTAATTAAGCCACAGAGCTTCAATTTCCGGGAAAGTTGCATCAGCCGTATAAGTAAAATCAGACGAATTGTTCTAGATTTGAATGACGTTGGGAGTTCATATTTAAACCGATTGAGAATTAGAACAGGATCATTTGTTTATTGCAAATTAATTACATTTAGTACTACAGGTTTAAAAATAACTTTTAATAAATAATAATGTAAAACTATAACGTAGCTAATGAGTCGAGTGCATGACCAGTGATCTGTTTTAAGTGTATAGCAAGCTACGTTGAAAATTGATTTTATTTGCAGATTATTTGAAGTAAATAGTGAAACTGGGTTTTGATGAATGGCATTAAATTCCAGAAAGAAAAAATTTTAATTTAAATAGAAGAATATGATAGGAATTTTTAAATGCATGGTTAATGGTGGATTAATTACAAAAGTAATTGAACTGCTCTGATATGGATTTGAAGAGAATTGTATGAAGTTTAATGGACACAAGCTTACGCTTACAAGAAAGAAGGACAGTCAACAAGTTAATGTTAAATCATTGTTTTACAATTCTTTTAAAGACATTTGTGCTTGTTTTATGTGCTTAAGTAAGTTAGATTACACAAGAATTTGGTACGTAGATTATTTTTTCTGTAAGTCGATAATTGAATTTTTTATAAGTTTGAATTACGGATAAAATTTGACCATTATAAGAGGATTCATCGAATGTATCTGATCAGTTGCGTTTGACTGCGAGTAGGAAGCTTTATTAAAATTATCAATGCGCATTTCTACAAAAAACAATTTGTACATAGCGTGATTTACATAAGGAAAGCTTGTGAAATACTAATCATAAGAGAGATCTTACGGTAGTTACAAAAAATTTTGTTAAATATAAAATGTGCTGACGATATTGGATCTTATTTGTAGATTTTAATGTTTATACGTAAGTAATATCTTTCTTTTTGAATAGTGTTTGGTAAAGGAAGATGCATGTGGATGTAGCAAATATGATTTGAAGAACTGTTTGTAAATGAATATTTGATGTCACTATAAGCTTGATATTAGATTTTCGTTATTTCGTTTAAACTTATAAACTTTATAACGTAATATCATAGTAACCATACAAAAAAAAAGGGGCGCGGATGGATGTAAAAATTTTCGAACAATAAGTTTAATAGCACACGCTTCAAAAATATTAACTACAATTGTACAAAAACGAATTAAGAAAGAGCTGAAGAAATACTAGATGAAGATCAATTTGGGTTTAGGCGAAATAGGAGAACACGGGAGGCTATTTTAGCTCTGTGGGTGATAATGTAAAAAACAATAGAAAAGGGTGTAAAGCGTGTATATAGGGTTTGCAGATCTGAAAAAGCATTCGACAATGTACAATGTAAAATTTTTTTCAAAATACTCAAAAAGATTGAGTTATAAGGGATAGACGAATAGTACATAGCTTATACAAAGAGCAAACAGCGGTAATAGAATTAGAGCAGGAAGGTAGAGAAGTAATTATTAGGAAAGGGGTGAGACAGGGATGTGGCTTATCCCCATTAATTTTTCACTTGTACATTGAAGAGGCAATGAAT
This sequence comes from Platerodrilus igneus, assembly GCA_036346225.1. Lineage (NCBI taxonomy): Eukaryota > Metazoa > Arthropoda > Insecta > Coleoptera > Lycidae > Platerodrilus > Platerodrilus igneus. The sequence goes on along the minus strand of JARFIW010001108.1, from coordinate 3,837,176 downwards.
TCTGTCAAATGCTGGAAGACATTTGGAATTACTATGCAGGGACAAAAGATTGATATGCTTAGATTTGCAGATGATATAACGGTATTAGCCTCTAGCAAAGAAGAGTTAGGAACTGCTCTTAATGAAATGGAAACAGTTCTAACAGAGAGATATTGTATGAAAATTAACAAAAATAAAACTAAAGTTCTAGTACAAAAGATATAAAATAAAGAGTAGCACAAGGTCGTGCTAAGACAACAAACGTAGAAACAAGGGAAAGATTGCTTAAAACATATGTGTGGAGCACAGCACTGTACGACTGCGAAGCCTGGACAGTAGGAGAAGCGGACAAAAAAAAGGTAGAAGCCATTGAAATGTGGTGCTACAGACGTATGATGAAAATATCATGGACAGACAAAGTTAAGAACAAGGAGGTACTAGAAATGGTAGGAGAAGAAAGAAATATGTGGAAAACAGTAAAAAATAAGAGAGATAGGATGATGAACCAGATACTAAAACCTGAGGGAAAAGTGCGGAGTATATTAGAAGCAGAGGTAAGAAAAAAAGAGAGGTAGAGGTAGACCTAGGTTAGACTATTGCACACAGATAGTGAAAGATGAAGGATGTGAGAATTTCAGGGAAATGTGTTGACTAGCTCAGAATAGAAATCAATGGAGGTACGCCTCCAACCAGTCCTAAGATGGAAAAACTAATGATGAAAAAAATAACTGTACTTGATGATTATTATAAACAACTACAGGTATTGGTTTTGTAATATTCTTACCTAATGTTAATTATGCGAAAGGATTTACTGGAAAACTATTAATTTGGTAAATATCTAAGAGTTGGAGGATCTTTCGCTGCCACAGGCTGCTTATCCCCCTTCACATACCTAACATGTGACTCCAATGCTCCACCCAAAGGTACTACATTGACCAGGAAGCGAGTTTTTTTTACCTGGAAAATTTGGAATTTTGCCGAACCCTTGCTGTTCCAAGCAAGGTTGGGATCTTTAACGTGCGTGACAACACTCACACACGGGACTTTCATTTTATCTCTCATCCGAACGAGGGTGTATTTTTGTGAAAAATGCTCGCCAAAAATTTTTCAAGCGGACCATGTCAGGATCCCCCCTTCACATACCACTAAATCTCGGTGAAATAGGGCATATAATTAGAAAACAATATAAGGGGAACCGAGCTGTATATAGGTTGTTAAGGGAATTTCAGGGAACTGTGTAGGCTAGCTCAGAACATAAATGAGTGGAGGCACGCGTCCAACCAGTTTCAAGACGCAAAATTTAATGACGAAAAAGTAAATGCACTTAAATCTGATGCTTACTATAAACAACTACAGGTCATGAGTTGCATCAGTCAGGACTTTTATGATAAAGTTGTAGCCACTGAGCTGGGCTAATGGGGTAATTCTCATCGTTACCAGCTTCTGGTGTAACATATTTTGGTGCATTAAAGAGTAAAGGCTAGGCTGTCAAACAACAGGTATATTTGGTAGTCGTTAGCGGCGGTGTGCATTTCGATTGTCCTTTCATTACTGTACCACATTTAATGAAAGATGTGATTTTAGGAAGTATCTGGATGGTCCGATTCGCTATTGTAATTAACTTTCGTAAATATTTGTTGGAGGAAACATTTGAAAAGCAAAGCAATTACTTAAATTTTGTTAGTCGGGCAGGAAAACAACGCGGGTTGCCATATGCATATTTATGTTGAGATTGAGCACGGTGTTCAGGACGGGGTTGGCAGCATAGCGTACTCACATCGGGGTATTGTGGGTGTTGTTGGGGACGCAGAGAAATTTGAAGAAACGGAGAAAGAGAAATTGCTTAAGCTGCTACGTGATTAAAAAAATTTTTTTTTGGGAGCAACCTGGTTTAATGAAGGGGTATCAACATGAGATTGTTATGAGGGACACCACGCCTTTTTTTATAAAAAATTATTCCGTACCGCATGCGTTCAAAGCGGAGGTTAAGCTCCAGGTTGGAGAAATGGTTAGTTTTGGGGTAATTGAAAAGAATTAGACTTAATACGTCAGTCCTCTGGTTGTGGTACGAATGAAAGATTCAATGGTACGAGTTTGCGTAGACGCACGTTTATTAAATACACAAAAATTGAGAGGGATCACGTGGTTCCCCCATTCAGGCGGCTCCGTGGCGTAGTGGTATGTGTATGACTACTACCCCCAAGGTCCCGGGTTCTAATTCCAACACGGTCCCCTTGAACAATGTTAGGCGAGCATTTTTCACAAATATACACGCTCGTTCGGATGAGAGGTAAAATGGAAGTCCCGTGTGTGAGTGTGGTCACGCACGTTAAAGATCCCTACCTTGCTTGGAACAGCAAGAGGTCGACAAAATTCCAAATTTTACAGGTAAAAAGAACTCGCTTCCTGGCCAATGTAGTACCTTCGGGTGGAGCATTGGAAAATCACATGTAAGGTATGTGAAGAGGGGATGCGATTCCGTGGCGTAGTTGGTATGCGTATGAGTACTACGTCCAAGCTCCCAGGTTCAAATCCCGACACGGTTCGCTTGAAAAATGTTAGGCGAGCATTTTCCACAAAAATACGCCCTCGTTTGGATGAGAGGTAAAATGGAGGTCCCGTGTGTGAGTGTTGTCACGCAAGTAAAAGATTACTACCTTGCTTGGAACAGCAAGGGTTCGGCAAAATTCTTTCGACTTTAGACCTGACTTCATCTTATTGGCAGGTACCAATTAAAAAGATGCAGGAAATATACCGGGTTTTCGTTCAAAGATGACACTTATGTGTTTAATTTCCTGCTTTTTGGATTGTCTACATTGGTTGGAAATTTTATTAGAGGACTTAAAAAGTATTAGGAAAAGATATAGACGATTTTGTGTATGTCGACGACTTGTTTGTCATTTTAAGGAACGCCTCCGATCACTTAACTCATTTGAAGATAATTTTAAAAATTTAAGAAAGCGGGTTTAACTTTTAAACTCCGAAAATGCAATTTTGCGCGAGCCGATGTCCATTTCTTAGGGCATATTCTTAGCCCAGAAGCGTGCATATCAATAGCTCAAGAATCAAGACGATTAGCAATATCCGGGCACCCCTGAATGTGAAGAAATTAAGGTCGTTTCTGGACCTCATTAACTTTGAAATACGCTTTGTAGAAAATTTTTCAAAGTTAACGTATCCAATAATTCACCTGTTAAAGAAACAAGTGAGATGGGCTTGAGATCCAGACGAGCAATTGGCTTTTGAGCAAATTAAGTAGACTTTTTTGAACGTGGTTGTACAAGTATATCAGGATGTTGATAAAAGATTTTCTATTAGTACCGATAGCTTCGCTTTTGGTCTGGGAGCATGTTTATACCAGTTTTTAGACGAACCTCCATAGAGGCGCGTCATTGCTTTCTACAGCCGGAATCTGAAAGACGCTGAAATTAATTACACACTAACTGAGAAAGAGGCACTGGCTACTGTAGTAGCAATGGCGGATATTTGTCTTAGATAGGGACCTCACCATCGTGACCGATCATAAAAGACATTCATGCTGACTTGTAAGCTTTTCCATTCGTGCTTATCTTGGTGGGGGCTGTATGTGTAGGAGTATTCCTTCCAAATCGAATATTGCCGATGTTCAGAAAATGTGGTGACTGATGTTCTCTCGCGGTTCCCTACCGGTGTCGAGAAGGATATTTCGCGTCAAGCTCCAGATCATAAGGGTATACATATTTTGGCAGTTAAGTTAGATCAGTTACCCAAAATAGTTAAAAAGGGATTGAAGGAAGTTCAGGCTGGACAATTAAACAACCCGTTCTGAAGGTCGATTCGAGGGGAATTAAAACAACATAACATATCTAAGGGGCGAGTTGGGAAGTGGTATTTGGTATACAAGGGAGTATTATTCCGTCGCGGGGCGAACCACGAGGTGGAAACCCAAGAATTTGTATGCCCAAGGATCGGGTATTGCCTATAGTTTTGGAAAACGTCGGAATTACGGCCATTTTGGAGTGGCAAAGTGCTACGGGTACTTATCGAGGTTTTATCGAAAAACTATTCGCAAAATCGTAGCGTCCTGCGATATATGTCAGAAATCCAAACAAGCGAAGGTTGTCATGTGGCAATGTTCAGTGTATTACCGCTGGCGCTTAATGAGATTACGTACCTAGATTTGCTGGGGCCGCTTCCTGTAGGTCGTGGGAGGGGGGTGGGCGTTTAGTTGTAGTCGTGGTCCATGTTTTCAGCAAGTATGTCTATATATCTATTGAAAAGCGCACCAACTGCCGGGATATTAGGGTGTTTGCAAAAAATATTTCCTAAGTGTCAGTATAACTATGATGCTACGTGTTTGACCAGTTGCCGTTGACGGCAGGCATTTAGTGAAAATGGTATTGGTGTGGTCCATACCTCGTACTATCCGCAAGAAAACCTCACCGAGAGGGTTAATAAGGAGGTGGTGCGCTTACTAATAGCATGTTGTTATCAACAGCACACCAAGTGGGCAAATATGTTAGATACTGTACAAAAGTGGTTAAACGTAGTCATTCATTAAAGCACTGGGTTTACCCTTAATGAAGTACATTTCGGCCGCCAAAAGCAGAATAACTGTGTGAAATCGACCAGTCATCCTGATTGGAAGAGAGAACTCTAAGACCATGTTTCTAGCATAAGAAAAGTTTAGAAGAAGAGTAGAGAAAAGACAGCACAGACATAATCGTAATGCGTGCAAACTAACCAATTTTCTAAAAAGGGATCACGGCTTGATAAGCTGTCACCCCGTCCTATGCCGAAGACAAAGTAATAAAAAATAATTTTTTTTAATATTCAAGTGCCCGTGTCAACCCCAATTCCTACCAAATTTGCTAAGACTCGACCGGTTGTCTTTCGGAGTCGATAATATAATTAACTTAAAACCCTATCGAGCGCCCGTTGTTCTGGCGCAGCCATCTCGAGGGTGAATTGAATTAGTATTTTGGCGGTACTTAATTTCAATTGGGGGTGATGTGCCGCTCCAGTAGTTGTAGTATCTAATATTCCTTTTAACATTAGTTTGAACCATTTTCGTTTAGTATGAGGCTCCTCCACTGGACTTTATGTTGGTGTAAGGGAGTATTAGTATAAGATGTGTAGGACAGAGTAGTAACCTGTTTTTAATCGAGTTCCAAAAGCTTTGCGGTCTAGTGGTAAAGATTCCCGAAATCTTCCCCGAAGAACAGTTTGTCTACGATATAAGGTAGGATCGATCTTAATTATTATTTACATTTTTGTAAGTGCATGTCGACGTTGTTCGAAATATTAAGGTTACTTAACTGGACTCATAGATACATGGGGTTTGCGTGAAGTAGACATCTACCACGCGCTCGGGTCGTATGAATAGCCAGAGGGTTCACGTTTACAAGAAAAAAATGAACCGGTTGTAAAGCTAGTATATTTTAGTACAGAAATTTACTTACGTTACGTTTAGATATTCGGGCTTAGTTTATTTAAGGACAATTATAATGAACATCTACCATTTTACTATGGGCTATAATTAATTTTCTTAAGCAGTTGTAGGGCCGATTTAGTAATTAGTTATAAAAGTTTGTTGCATTATTTCTTTTATAGTTTGACTAAAAATTATTGTATTAGAGGATTATACAGAAGTGTAACTGTTATTATTCACTCTATTTCAATCACGTAACAGAACCCTTATTTGAGGGGTAGGTTTCACGTTTCATTAACGTCCTTTTTCAAAATCCGAAATCTTTTTTTTTGGAATGTGATAGCATCGACGTGCTTTAACCTAAAATTTTTTCCTGAGGTCAAGAAGAACAGCAATTCCCGTATAAAGTTATGGATGATTTATTTTCGCCATCCACCTGTCGTTAGTTATAGTTGACTGGTGTTTGAAATAATTATTAAAACTATAATATAGTTCCAAATTGTATTCAATATTAGTACCGTGCTAACATGGAGAATTTTGTTCTGCTGTTTATTTTCAATCATGGTTGTAAAAATTTTTAATCTACAACTTTACATTCTTAAAGAAAAAAAAAGGTTAGAGGATTCCAGTTGATTTCAAGTTTGGTTTTCTCAACTATTGCAGGTGTTTAATTTCCGTTTCTTAACCTAAGAGTTAGGTTTTCTTGGCAGTAACCTTGGCGTGTATATTATGTGGTTCAAGGATCTTCAACGACAGGTGTCAACAGATGTTTTGCACATTAGGCGTCAACTTGTAAGTTACGACTTTCAACTCTTAGTTATGTAGGTTTATTCTTATTATATTACACATGCAACCATGCAGTTTAAATTTATAAAATTATAATAATTGCATTAACCTTTTACCTATTCCTTTCTAATTTTAATTATATTTATATGTTTGTTTGGTTATAATTAAAATGTGATTTTGGTATTATAAAGATTTGGGTTTCACGAAATTCAGTTCTACTATTAACTGTCATATCATGTTTACACATTTTATCAAAGTATATGTTACTGCATTGTATATATTTGAATATTTAAATATTTACATTTACTTCAAAACTTTTAGTTGAGGTTATATAAGGGAATAGCTTGTTTTAATATGTTTTAATGTTAATACTAAATTTACCTAACCATAAACTTACTTACAGGCTCGATATCGTAAAAAAAATAATAACCTACTTGTTTTGTTCTTGATATCTTGAAGAAAAATATTTATTGTACTAATATTGAATGTATCTGAAACAAAAGAACTTCAATTTGAAAGTTTTATTTTGACTTTGTATACTATATATGAATTTTAAACTGTATTTCTTAACAGGCACCTTAGTTGGTACGAGTCTGTTAACTTTTTAATTATCCCAGATATCCAAGGTTCATAATAGCTCCGCAGCTCAACAGTCGAACTAGTTTTATGAAACTGTGTCTATCCTTTTTATTACATCTGAAAAAGGGTAGAATGCGAATGATATAAAGTGAAATAAATAAATTATAAATATTTATGGGTCCGGATTGGGATCGTGTCATTTTATAAACTAAATTACTTACTTTTGAATATTACACAAAAATGTTGCGTTGAGTTAATTGAAAGAACGATTGGTGGCAATCTGCAAAGAAAATCAATGACTGGTTCTGTTGTATTTGAGGCTAGTCAGATTGGCCTATTTCTCTTTCACAAAAGCCAAAAGTTTTGTAGTCAAACCTGGTTTAAATATATTTTTAAAGTGGAAAAATTTCCAACGCCGCACAGCTAAATTTAACGACGAATACTGTAGTTGATTTAATTAAAGAGCACTACTATAGCTAACTTCTTTTTCCTGCCTCATAATTTGCATCAATTGGTGACTTTAAAATAATTTTACAATTGTTTTCTCCAAAACTAATCACGGTGTAGTATGTTTGGAAAGGATGACAGAAAAGTGTCAGTCGACAAATACTTATTTGTATACCAAGACCGCGACATTGTAGTTTACCGTACCGAGAGAAAGTTTATCTCCGATGCCGCTTACGGGCGAGGTATAATAATTTCGAATCGCTACAAACATTTCGCAGTCGATGTATATACACTATATTTATGTGTAACTGCATGCATGGCTGTTTGAAAGTTTTATACTACCTGATAAATTAAAGCTGGAAATTAGACGTTAATAACCCTTCCGTTTATAATATATTTGCAGTGACTTTAAACTACAGCATTGCTCTGGAAAGTATATATTAAAACTCTTGGAAAATTCTTAAAAACTTGTGAAATTGTCAGGCAGCAGAGTTGGACCTGGTCAAAATTTGTTGACGCGGCTACCCGAATCCGGTTACCCGGGAATCAAATTCACCCGGTGACCCGCATTAAACCAATTATCCGAACTGTTCCGAACTGCCTCGAAGACCGAACTGATCGGGTGACCCGAACTGACCCAGCGACCCAAACTGAGCCAGTAACCCGATGACCCGGGGACTTCAACTAACACGATGATCCAAACTAAGTTGATGGCCAGAACCGACCTTGTAATCCAAAATGACGCAGTGGTTCAAACTGGTCCCAAGATCTAAACCGTTCCGGAAACAGATTAAATAAAGGAATTGAATAAATTTGAGATGTCCTTGTTGATTACGTACTAATATTGTAACCCTTATAAAAATAAAAAATTGTTATGTTCTGTTTCGTATTTGTAAATTTACTGCTTCCTTAATTGTAAAAACGATTTTAATTTCTATTTATTTCAATATACGGGCTCGCTACACTTTCATTGTTTTAAGCTAGCTCAGCTAGGTAGCCAACTGCGCTCATCCTTTATTTACTGTCATCATTTCAAGTCAGAACAGTTAGACAGTCAACGTTACTTGTCCGCTATTTAATTTAAAGTCAACAAATTTATACTTTCTGACTTATCTAGGCATGTGTTTTTCATAATTCGGAAATCCCCGAATGTTGCTAGTTCAATTGTAATTAGGTAAACCGTGCTTATTCTTCAGAGAAAATTTTATAAATACTTTGGTTCGTGTGTACTGTGGTTTCGTTCTTTAACTCCCCACCCCATCTCTGCCTTTATCACGGAATTCGAATTCTCCATTCTTTTGTTCCACGTAATTCCGGCGAGCATTCCGTTACTGATTTCGTTCTGTTCTTACTGGCTCACTCGTATTACGGGTAACAAATTTTGGTGCCCAACGTGTCGCCTGACTGTCGTAAAACGTGACTAAATCGGTCCAAGTCACCACATACACACCCGCACACATGTTTTTTTGTATTTCTTTTCTTTCATTTGCTCCTCGTACTCATTCCTGAGTGGGGCCGGTACGGGCTGCCTGTCGTAAGGGGCGACATAAGCGGTCAAACGTACTTTAAAGAAGCTCTCCACACACGTGTGCGCACACACCTATTTTTAATCATAACTACACTCGGTTTAGTTCTTTGGCTTCTTCTCTTAGACCTTGTGCTGTTAGTGTTTTTTGAGTTCTGTTTTTGCTTCTTCGTTCCTTTCGTTCCACATTTCTCTCCCCTTGATTTAACGGGTTTTGATTACTGTCAGTTCGTATATTGACCTTGTTTAATTTTCAATCTTCTTCCTGTGGTATGTGCTTCTAGACATTTCTTCTTTTCTTCGGCAACTACGACTTAGTCGATGTTTCGGTTTCGGTTCCAGCGTTTTTGACGTTCCCTAGTATACGTTGTGGCTTGATGGTTATTGTTTCGTTTTGGTCTTCGCTATTGGTTTTCTTACTCGCTTCGTTTCTTACTTTTTGGTTGATCACCGGAATCTAATCCTTTTCCTGAGGTTTGAAGCCTTACGGTTTTTTAATTAGAGATATCCGTCCTTTGGCGACTTTTGCAGTGTTGATGCTATTTCGTCTTCATCCTCGTGGATTACTACCCTATACCTTTCCCTTTCCTTTAGTTTTCTACAGTTTTGGCTTTGTTCTGTACTTTGGCACTTCGAACCGGATAAATTTTTTTCTTTTTCTTTCTCATTAGTAGGAGTTTTCCTTCTGCTCATACTGTTCTTTTGTTGTTTGGGCCGTTGTTTTACTTCCTACCTTGCTTACCTTACTACCTTAATTTTAAGAACCACATCAATTTCTACTTATTTGAATATACGGGTTCGCTACACTTTTATTATTTCCATAGCTTAGTTAGGTAGTCAACTGTGCTCGTCCTTTATTCTCCCTTATCATTTCAAGTCAGCTCCGTTAGGCAACCAACATTACTTGTCTTTTATTTGATTCAAAGTCCACATGTTTATACTTTCTGGTTTCTTACCCAGGCATGTTTTTGATAACTAAACATTTCCCGAATGTTGCTAATTTAATTTTAGTTAGGTAAGGCGGTTGTGTTATCTGCGAAAAAACATATACTATAACTTATTTCTATTCTATATGAAATTTCTGTGCTTATTCTATAGAAAACTATTTTATAAATACATTGATTCGTGTGTACTGTCGTTTCGTTCCTTAGATTCCCCCAATCTCCGAAATGCAACTTAAAATTATTACATACCGTATGAAGAATGGACTGTTATAAGTGATGATTAAATAAGCGTTGCTGTTTTGTGTGCTAAACTGCTAACGATTGAGCTTGGTTACACAATTTTAAAATAATTTTTATGTTCTCTGTCCTACGTATTTATTTGTAACCCCGTTACTTTAATGGAATTTAAGCATTGTACAACAACCGGGAACCTATGCGCTACCGAATCTCAATGCCAGAAGCAGGTACTGCAAACACCTGATCACCGGGTTACAACCGGGTTGAAACTGGAACAAAACCGGGTTAAAACCTGATCACTTGGTCAATGGGTCACTTGTTCAATACCGGTTCAATACCAGGTCACCTATGTGACCTGGTGATCCGGTATTCCCGCAAAATAAATAACCCAGAATGACCAGGTGGCCCGGTTCACTACTGTGAGGCAGCGATATTAATAGCTCAACCTTTTGCACTCCTTCAGAAAGTTTAGAAATAATTACTGTACATACTTCTTTCTAATAAACAGTATTAACACTTTATTTTCTTATTTTAAAATGTCGAAGTTTGTAGTGACAAAAAACAAGTATAAATAAAACTGGAATTCAGTTTGGCGGTCGTTGCTGAGGGTAACTGCCTGCACTCCCCTGCGTTTGACTTTCCAATTCTCCACCCGAAGGTACTACATTGGCCAGGAAACGAGTTCATTTACCTGGAGATTTTTGTATTTGGCCGAACCGTCATTGTGCAAACTGACGGTAAGCAAAATCTGCTAAATCAAGGGGAGAGGAGTGTGGAACAAAAGGAACGGAGAAGCAAAAGACAGAACTCACAAAATAGTAAGAAACAGCACAAGATCTAAGAGAAGCAGACAAAGACCAAAACCGAGTGTAGTTATGATTGAAAATGCGTGTGTGCGCGTGCGTGTGTGGAGAGCGTCTTTAAAGTGTGTTACACCGCTTTAGCCGCCTCTTACGACAGGCAGCCCGTACCGGCCCCACTCGGGAATGAGTACGAGAAGCAAAATGAAAGAAAAGAAAAACAAACAAAAACATGTGTGCGTGTGTGTATGTGGAGAGTGTATTGGACCAATTTAGTCACCTTTTACGACAGTCAGGCTATACGTTGGGCGCCAAAATTTGTTACCCGTAATACGAGTGAGCCAGTAACTAAATAGCGAAATCTGTAATAGAATTCTCGCCGGAATTACGTGGAACAAAAGAATGGAGAAATCGATTGCCGCGATAAACAGTCAGAGATGGGTGTGGGGGGTTAAAGAACGAAACAACAGTACACACGAACCAAAGTATTTATAAAATTTTTTCTGATGAATAAACACGGAAATTACATATCGAATAGGAATAAGTGTGATCATATGTCTCTCATTCGCAGATAATACAGCTAGTTTACCTAATTACAATTGAACTAGCAACATACGGGGATTTCCATATTATCAAAAACAGATGCCTAGATAAGAAGTCAAAAAGTATAAATTTGACGACTTTAAATTAAATAGAGGACGAGTAACGTAAGGCTGCCTTACTGATCTGAGTTGAAATGATAAAAGTAAATAAAGTATGAACACAGTTGGCTACCTAACTTAGTTGGCTTGAAATAATAAAGTGTAGCGAGCCCGTAAACTTGTTTATGATTTTATGATTTTGTAAATAAGAATTTATGCATCGATTCACTAGGATAGGTCTTTGGCTTAGGCATAGTGTCAAACAATAAACGAACAAACAAACGCACACATCCACACAATACGCACACACGCACACACGCAAACACACCCACCTACCCGCCCACTCACCCATCCACCACACACATGCACACACCCGCACACATGCATACATGCATACACCCACACATGCACACACGCACACTGCCACACACGCACCCACCCACCCTATCCACCACCCATATACACACGCACGCACGCACGCACGCACACACACACAAACACACACACACACATACACACATACAAACGGTACCTACATTTTAACTCTCATCCGAATCCCGACACGGCCGACTGCTTGAAAAATGGCAGGTGAGCATTTTCCACAAAAATTACGCTCTCGTTCGGATGAGAGGTTAAATGGAGGTGCCATGTGTTAGTGTTGACACGCACGTTAAAGATCCGTACGGCAAAATTCTAAATTTCCGGGCAATAAAAAACTCGCCTCCTGGCCAATCTAATACCTTCGGGTGGAGCATTGGAAATGTAAATGCACGGTGTCAGGAATCGAACCCGGGACCTTGGGATCAGCAGCCATACGCGAATCACCTGATCCGCGAAACTGCAATTTTGTATTTCACGTGCCGTGGAAAGGATGCGGAATGTTTACTTCGAGTACGGTTGCACAAGTGAATATTTTATGATTATTTCCTGTATCAGCTTCCACTTTTTGAACTGTATTTTTCTACTTTTCTTAATTACTCCATAACAAATGGTTAATTGAGAGATTATTGCAATAGCTTTAGTTTTTTTTAAAACTTTGATGTAGTGTATGAAAGATAAGTTTACTAATCCACTTCTTTTTTCAGGTTATGGAAACATTGAAGAATATTCAAAAAGCATAACGACAGTGTTGGATAATACGAAAGAAGTTCCAAGTGAGCTTGACCTAAAATTTCAAAACAATAATAGTTGGAATAGTTTATTATCAAACGACACGAGTTTAATACACGAAATCGATTCCGAAAATACAATTAATAATAGGTATGTAATAGTTCAACCTGTGTATCAGGAAATACACCAAGAGCTATCTTCTAATGTCGCACTAATATCAACACCAACTGACAGAAGCAGCAGCTCAGGCATAGAATCCGCAGACCTTAAAGAAGCCAATAGTGCATTAGATCAATTCATATTCCCTACTACCATGGAAACCGAAGGACATACTAAGGCAAAGGCCCACGCAACAACCACTGAGGCACATTCAGATCAGAACGTACAGAACGGATATACTACCCCTAGTATGGAAGATTTTCCAGACGAGGACTTTGAAAGAACTGAACATGACAACAATGATTATACCACTACAACTACAACGGAGTATGAAAAAGACGGAAAAGTTGTTAAAACTACAGAAACCGTTAATTACACAAATGATAGAAACATTAAGACAAGAGTTACCACGACTGAGAAGATTATCACCATTCCATATGGCCAACAACTCGACTTAAATAATCCAGAAATTACTTCAAGCACCACGGTGCGAAGTAAATATTTGCAAACAATGTTACAGAGTCGCGAGTTTGAGGGAGACAAAGAAGTTAAAGCTGAAACTTTTGAAACCATTGAAACGGATGTTCAAACTCATAAGACAGATAGCAATGATAATACAAGTGATCCAGATCTTGATACTGTTCTGACCATTGTTGAAACGCTGGACGAAGTGAGAACTATTGAACCCAAAATTAAAAACTTTTCTGGAACAAGCACCTCCGATCCAGTATATACCGGAACTTCTTGATATTTTAAACACATCTTTATCAAAGTTTGAAGATATTGAACCGAAAGGCAAAGAGAGTGTAGAACAAAAGCGCCAAAACGGAATTGAATACATACAACGCTTAGTACTACAATTAAATATAAAGTTACAAGAAAACAAAAAGACTACTGAAGCAGAAGGTGCAACTGAAGCCCCTACGCCACATATTGACGAAACTGATAAACCACTCGAGAAGGTGGCGCTAGAACGAGAACTTCCAAAAATGGAAACCAGTTACCCAGAGAAACCAGCAGCAAAAGAAGCAGAACCTGCAAGTAACACCAAAAAGGAGAGAAAGAAAAGCACTTTAAAGAAGCATTTTAAATTTGGGAATAAAGATAAAGATAAAAAGAACGAAGAGGAACAGAAAAAAAAGAAAAAGAAGAAGCTATGTGTTATTTCCTGAAATGCTTTTTATGATCAACGTTGCCAATTGTATTCCTGGTACTATATATAAAGCTGTAAGTAGTGTGATGAACGAAGAACTGTATGTTTAATTTTTTTTTGTTAGTTATATGGAAATTGGATATAAGTAAAGATTGCTTTGCTTTTTGCTAAAGATTTGATTCGGGTACAATGTTAGTAGCCCTTCAGAAGCATAGATATTTCCAAATATTTTTGTTATATTTTTTATTTGTTATTTAGCGTATCGCTTTATTGTACATGAATATTATTAACTCAAATACAAAAATTATTTTGTTTAATCAAAATAGCTATTACTGGTTTTACTTTTCAATATTTTGATAGAAGTATACTTCTCAGCAAAACTTATTAGGTAACCTGTAAGAAGTATCTGAGTGTGACAATGTAGTGCATTTCTGGCGTTTGTGTTGATTATGTTAGTTAACTGTAAGATGGCGTTTACAGAGTTATTAACGTTGACAAAAGGGATTCACGGAAAGTTTTAATGAAGCAGTGGTGATAAAAGTTGATAAGCTATTAAAAGAGAATATTAAAAGGGATACATACCCCTAATGATCTATTGTTGTTGGTGGTAAACTACATGGTTTTTCCTGAGTCCCCAGAGTCGTAACGCATGGTACTGGTTACCCACTTCAAAGGTTTGTATAAGACTTTTCCTCCTAGTCTGTTGTGGATTGTTTTCTGTTCTTCTGTGTGTTGCCATCTTGGAGTGAGTTCTACAACTACAAACTTTCATGGCCACGTTTAATAATACAGCTCTAGCCGTACAAACTACTCTACCACGACTTGTGTTTATCGTGACGAACCAATAGGTGTCATCTATGACATTGCGTGCTAGTAGGCTAAGTTTCTGTTATGTAGGTTAGATGTTGTCTGTAGTTGGTTGTTCTTTTGCCTTATTTTTTGCATGTTGAATGTTGGGCTTGGACGTGGAAGGTTTGACTTTTTGTATTTATGTTCTCTAGTACATTGTCGACTTCGGATGTTCCAGAGTTGCAGCCGCTTAGAAGTTTGTCTAGTAAGCATTTGTTGGGTTTTGTTAAGCCTTCGGCCGAAATTAGGGAGTAAAACAAATCCATGTACGAATCAACTGATGTTCTCTACTTCCGAATGTTTATGTTCTTTGGTTGTTGTATTGGCAAAGGCACTAACGTACGCCATTTCAAGCTCCTCCTAGAAGATGTTTATTCAGTATATGGTTTTGATTTGGCTTTCGATGGTCTAGATTGATTCCTATTCGGTATTTGAGGCATCATTTTCTTTGTGTTGCTGTAATATTTCGGCTGTGCCTTGGTTAGCCAATCTAACTTTAATTGTACCACCAGTTCGTGGTAGAAACTTCAGATTTTTTGGTTGGCTTGTTTGTATCGTTTTAATTAAATCGGAGGTTAGACCGTTAAGCAGGGGTCAATCACCTGGAGACCGGAGGATTTTAAAAATTTTTTTAATAAAGCATTGGTGTTATCTAATGTATTGTTTGCCGTTTGAGTTCGGTTTTTGTTTAGCCGTTTCTGTTGTTCAAGGTGGAATACCCCATTTTTTGTCTCATTGTTTGCCGGCTGAATTTTGGGTTTGAATGTGGCAAATCTCGATTTTCGTAATTGCGATCTCAACTATATGTTTGATTTTGGAAACTCCTGTTGCTGTAATAGTTAAAGTTTTACCTGATCCTGTTTCGTTATCTATTATTGTTAAGGAATCAGTTCCTATTGTGGCTGAAGTTTTGTCTGTTCCTACTCTGTTGTCTAACAGTAATGAAGTCTCACTTGATTCTATTCTTTTATCGGACGTTGATGAAACGATACCTTACTTATCTTTCTCACGCTGACAAACTTCAACTTGCTTCTGTTCTTTTAGTTGAGTTCGGTGAAATTCTAGCTGATGTCCTGTTATTTAATGTCGATGAAGGTCAACCTGATCCTGCTTTCTCACCTATTGGGGATGAAGTTCTTTCTGATATTGTTTATTCTTGTAACGTTGATGAACTTCTACCTGATTCTGTTCCTTTGTGTAATATGGTTGAAGTGTTATCGTATTCTGCTCCTTTTCCTAGGGTTGATATTTCTACAGCCAATGCTGTTTTCTTTCCTAACTGCGATACTGCTAGTCCACTATCTAACGTCGTTGAAATTTTATCTACTTCTGTCCCTCTAGTTAACGTAACTGCAGTGGGCTCTGCGTGTGTTTCTTTGCGTAAGGTTGATTCTCGTACAGCTCATACTTTTTCCTTTTCTACCGTTCATTTTCTTACCACCAATGCTACAAACAGCAATCTTCTTCCATAACGTGTTCTGAGTTCCATAAATTACGACAACCACTACTATCTCCATCCTCGCCACCACTTTCACAGATACACACATATACACACACACACACGCACGCACACGCACACACCCACTCATATAAAACTACATCGGGATTCTGTTTTATTTTCTTTTGTACGATTCTTAGCTTTTTTTGGGTTTGTACTTGGTGCTTGGTGTTATTCTTTTAAATTTTTTCTTTTTTCTCGTCCCTTTCGTTCCTCATTTCTCTCCTTTTTCCTGTTGCTGGTCTTCTTTGCTGTCGGTCCTTAGTGCGATTGTGTTTCGTCCATCCGTTCCTGTGGTAGGTGCTTGCTAGTCCGTTTTTGTTTCTTCCGAAACCACGACTTAAGTCGACTTTAGGACTAGTTAGCATTTCTTTTCTTTGGTTCTTCGGTTTTGGTTACCACAGTTAGTAGTGCATCGTTTCCTTTTATCAGCGCTCTCCCACTCTTTCTACCGTTCTCCCTTGTTGTTCCTTTATTTACTTGAAGCTTGATCTTTGGGTCATGTTTTGATTTGCACTGCTGGTTTCCTTCCACGCTCTTTTGTTCTTTTGAGGTTGATAACCTTATTGTTTCTTCTGAGAAACATCCGTCCGTTGACGACTCCGAAGTGCTGAGGCTGTTCCACCTTAGTCCTCCTTGATTGCTTATTACCCGTCTTCCTTTCCTTCCTTTTTATTCTCTCTTTTTTTCTTTCTATTATTGGCACTTCGAGCCGGATGTTTGGTGTCTGTTTTTGTTTTCTTTTCTATCCGGAAGCTGTTGTGGTCGGTCTTGTTGTTATTGGGGGGGTTCTGTGTTTTTGTGGTTTTCGTAACAAATGTTCTTTTAGTTTGCTGGTGCTTCTGGTTATTTCTTTAATTCTTACTACAACTTGTTCTACATTTAATACTTTAATTTAGCACACTTGCTATTGAGAAAATCTAAGCATTACTTTTCTCCAATGACTTATTACATGTTAGCTGCGAAGTGCGCACTTTGTGGATCTTTTATAAATTTTGTCCTTTACAATATAACTTAAATTTAATACTTTTCTTTGTCTATGTGAAGCAAGAAATTTAATTAATCTTTATTGTTAATTGATAATCGTGGGAAACGTGTTTCTTTTTGTTTTTTTTTTGTTTGTAGGCGAATTCCCACTCCCCGCGTTTGGTAGTTAGCGTGGTATTTACGTTTCCTCCGTCCACGTCTAGGTACGTAGCAAGTTGTATTCTAAATAATAAACAACCAAAGGACCGTTTCGCTGTTTTGAAGCTCCTCAGATTGGCCTATTTTTTGATTCACGAAAGATAGACAAAGTCGTGAAGTTAGAAGATTGACTAGGTAGAAAATTTCCAAAACGCCATCTAGCAAAGCTCAAAACAAATGCTTTAATTCTATTAAAGTACAACCCAACAGCCGCGTTGAGGGCGCTGCAGTCGGTGTTTACACCTAAAATACAACTATTTTTCTATTTAAATTTGAGTTGATTAAAACGCTAAGATTTTGTTGGCGTTTGTGAAAGAAAAATAAATCAATTTGAAACGCTGTTGAACAGCGAAGGCGGTCATTTTCGGTTTAGAAACTTATTCCACGGCCTTCAACGGGGCTACTAGATAGTGCTTTCCTAAAAAATCGCCTACAGTATTTGGTTAGATGGCGTCTTGGAAATTTTCTACACTGCATTTAAATTTAAGTCACGGACTTTGTGGCGTTTGTGAATGAAAAACTAGACCAATTTGAAGAACTGCAAAAACCATAAAACAGGTCATTGGCTGTTTTTCTTTTAATCTTTCAACAGACCCAAGTGATGTGAAATTGATTTTCGGTTTCAAAACCGATGACAGAGATCTTAATAGGATGCTGGGTAGTACTTTCCTAGAAGGGTATTTTGTTGAATTTGGCTAGATAGCTCTTTGGAAATGGATATTTCGTTCGAATATATTGTTTGTAAATGATTGGTTATCTCTTTTTCTAAATACAAATCATACATTGTTGAACTAAACCCCACAATAGCATTATTTATTCGAAAAAAAATTCAATCTATACATTAGTTACATTTAATCACAGGACCAATGAAAAATAATTAATACCTTTCCCGCGTCTGTTGATCGAGACACGCGAATTACACCAAATTCCTACATTTAGCAACGAACCTTATCATTTTCACCGAATACCTACCTCAAGTTATACGAGTTATCGTGATAAGAAAATCAAATAGGCGCCCGCCACTCCTATTCTTACGACAAATCTACAAATGTCAACGCGTACAATGTGTACTAATTTTCATAGTGACTTCTTATAAACTAATCCCCAAAACGATGTCGCTTATGAATGGTGTTGAAGATGCGCATGCCAAGATCAAAGAACATTTAGAAGTATTAGAAGACAGAGTTCAAAAAGAAAAAATGTACTGGAATCAACGCAATCAAATTCTAAATCATAACCTTATCCATAACTTTATAGAAGTTCAACACAATGAAATTATTCATCATTTGAACCAAATCAAACACCATTTACAACAGATAAACTATCACGAACAAATACTTGTAAGTATAACCAACGCCAACGATCCTCATTCTCACATAACAATCCCGTTAAAATATTGGGAAAAAATAATGGAAGATCAAAATTTTATCAACAGTACGTACTTTGTAAAAAGAAGACCAAAGAAACACAAAGAACCCGAAGATGCAATACAAATACCCCAAATAATGGTAAAAAATAGAGTAGAACAGTTTGAAGAAATGCAAAAATATAAAAGAGTATCTTCGACTATGGAAACGTTCCTAGAGTTTAATAAAATGGAACAAACGTTCCTCCCTTGTGAAGACAACGTAGAGGAACGAAAGTGCTACTGTGACGCTAAGATAAATAAAAACATTTCTCAAGGGAAACTAGTCAAGGAGATTAATTCTGGAGATTTAAAAGTATGCGGTTGTTCTGACAAAAGAAACACAAGTGCAGAAGACGAAACACTATGTGAAGATAATCAATTAGAAAAAAATGGAGGTGCGGCGAATGCGGAAGTGACAGTTTCCGAAAGGAGTAAAGATGTAAATGGCGATATTACAGGAGAAGAAATCACAGACGAAAGGAATAAGCATAAACCGCGTATAGTAGAAATGCACGTAAGATTTCTTTAATAATTTTTGAATTTGTTTTGATGATTTAAAATTTTAGTTCAAACCACTTACATCAAGTCCAGAAAGTCTAGAAACAGCAGAACCGATAAATTTTATAAATAGCGACGTAGTTGTAACTGCAGGAAAATCAATATAAACTTTACTTTTAATATATTATAATATTTTTATAAGAGTTATACATCGTCCTCACTAATTTCATCTTCGTAAATATTTCGTACATTCTCCTTTAATCTAGCATCCAACAACCTCATCAGTTTTTGTATGTATTGAACAGCTCTTTTTCTCTCTTGTCGAATTAGAAGATTTTCCCTAGTTTCAATATCATCCAGTTTCACAGTTCCACGTATCAACATTTCTTCTAAATACTTGTATTCTTTGTCCTCCGGACTTGAACCCCCAAAATCTTCAATAGAAGAGCGTAGAACCTCAATTTCTTGTACGATTTGGTTGATTAAATGCAGAGTGTCAAAGAGGAATACTTTGTCGCCGTTGGGTTCCTGATCTACTTCTGCTTCGTCCTTTTCACAAGCACCGGGGTTTATAAAATTAGATTTTGAAGTTTTGTACATGTCATAGGTGTCATTGCTTTCCATTTGTTCTTGAATATTATTTGGCTGTCCTTTCATTTCAAGAGAAACACTTTCGGGCGTAATTGACGAGGGTGTGGAAGTGCTTTCTATATCAGACAATTTTTCCATGTCATATGTGAACGTTTGACAAGTAGTTGTCAACTATTTGTGTAGCAAGCTATTTGTCAACCCTTCGTTTGACATTGAGTAACAACTAAATTTTGGAGGTTTGTAAATGCCTATTTGTAAATATCCGGTTTACCTGTAATCGTGAAAAGGAGAAATTTTGATCTGATCTGCTACCAAATAATACAGCTTGCAGCAAATCGAAGTTAACGTTCAGGGAAGTTTTAAAAACAAATCCATCATGTAGGGATGGATGCCGTGAAGAAACTATAGGAACAAGTTAAAGATAACCTGTCAAATGCAGGTATTTGAAACAATATCTGGGTGTATGATAAAGTATGATACAATATTTCAATATAAAGAAGTACACATTTAGATGATGAATTGCCAAAATTGTGTGACGGTGTCAAAGGTAAAGACGTACTATCATCATATAAATAAATACACGCACACACACACACACACGCACACGCACGCGCACACGCACACGCACACACACATACATACACACACACACACACACCACACGCACCATATAAACAACGAACCGGCGCACTTTACCGCGCAGCCGCATTGTGCGAAGTTGACATTGATCCTTTCGAAGCAGCAGCTCATAGTTTAGTCTCTCTGTCTGCATTAGTTGGTAGCGGAGACTCGTGTAATATTGCAGCGATAATGGTTATCATAAAAATCGAGCAGCGAATTAACCTGAAATTTCATGTCAAATTAAAAAATCGCCAATAAAATGTTTACAAATGTTGAAGGCGGTATCTTACGACAATCTTGTTGAATGGCACAAACCGTTGTTTAAAGGTCAAGGAAGCTGGAAGATATTGATTGTTTTTTCGATGTCAAAAGTGGATCATGACTAATTGGGTGTTTAAGGGTCAAACCATCAATCAGAGAAATCACAAATGGCCCTTATTAAGCTAAGGGAGAAAGTAAGATAGAAGAGAACGGATTTGTGGACGAAGTACTCACAATGCTCTGTCTGTAATGCAAATTTTAGCGGGAAAATGCATTTCTGTGACTGCTCATCCTTCGTACGCGCTTGATTGAGCACCACTTGAATTCTATCTGTTCCCAGAAGTGAAAAGTGAATTCAAGGAAACACATGTTAATCTTTTCAACGTCTAAAAAAGTAAAAACAGCAAAGTTGTTGAGAGAGAAAGACTGACAATTTATGGACAATAACATTATTTTGAACAATTGAATACACGTATTTTGCGATGTATAGATATGAAAGGAGAGTATGGCAAGGGGAATAAAGTTAAATATATATATATATATATATATATATATATATATATATATATATATTGCTATGATAAGAGGGTAATTTAAGGGTAGATAAAATCATAGGGGTCGCAAGATACATGTAAATATTATTAACGTTTAGATAACCAAACAATTCTATCATTAAACGGGAGTAAATCGTCAATTTTACATAAAGTCAATAGCGAGCACACTGTATATAAATCATAACTACTTTGATTCATAAAAGGGAGGCTCATTCTTCAATAACCAGATAATATTTAGCAAGAATAATAACGTGTACGTCGTTTAATACGTTTTAAATTAAATATACAAGTCTAGAATTGAAAAGAAATAAGCAAAAGTAATGTTTAAACGCAACGAGTTTTATCAAAATAAACTTGCAATCGGCGAAGATAAACAACCTGGCATCCTAGCTATATAATAATATCTTTCAAAATATTAACGCATAAATAAGTAGACGCATTCAAATACGTCATCATAGAAACATTAATACGTGACCAAAGACATTGTATTTTTATAAATCCAACATATTTGGAGTAATAAACACTAAATAACAGACGGTCCGTGATGTGATAAAATTTGAATTATAGCAAACACAAACAAGACGGCGTAACAAAATGTAATAGAAGTTTGGATTTTCTGAGAAATATGCTATACCAAATTGAACGCTTACGTGAGAAATGAAATGTTTTACCAAGAGTCTGGGCAGGAAAATTTGAGAAATACCCGAGTCCCGCAGTGATAACGTAAGGTGCAACGCCTTAATCAACCAACACGCGAGGAAAACCAATAGGAAGAATAGGTGGGCGGAGTCTTTAAATAGTACGCGGACCTTGTAAACAGCCAGTATCTCTGCAACTAAGGCGCTAACAACGTCAGTGAGAAGTAAAACACTACGCAAAGTGAACTTAATAAAAATAAATAATTGAGTGAAATCAAAGAGCAAAGTCAAGTGCTAATTAATACAATCGAAGCGGCCGTTTGTTTTTAAAAAACGTGCGGTAAATTATTAATTAAATACAATTCTAACAATTAAGAATATAACGCTTTAAACAAACTTCAAGTAAACTTCAAATAATGACGTATAAACTTCAAATAAACCTTCAAATAACGACGTATGAACTCCAAATAAGCTTCAAATAACGACATATGAACTTCAAATTAAACTCCAAGTAAAATTCAAATAAACTTTAAGAAACTCCAATTAAACTACAAAACTAACCAAAATCTGGGTAAAACCATTAGTAATATATAAAAGCATAAAAGCCTGTGAAAATCCAAGGTTGGTTAAAATACCATTAAATAAAGCTCGAAGAATTATATTAAAACGTTCATTAGGAGCACACACCTGCAAACTTGTAAATGTCAAATTCTAATAAAATCGAGCTGATAAACATGCAGATTCTACGTATATTGGAAACGGTCGGATGTTTTAGCAGGAAAGGCTAGATGAGGGGTTATTTTACTTACGTAAGAATCCACGTGGATTTAAATAACAGATAGTAAAGAATATCGATTTGTACCAATCAGACCAAGGTAGAAAGGGATGGATAAACGCGTAAAGCAGAGACACTGATAATAAAGGCGTGATTTGTAAAGCTTCACTAGGGCCACGATTGGTTGAAATAAGATGCAAACATGAGAGGGGAAAGCATAGCAGTTGGTGTGTAAATTAGTTAGTTGTTCGCGGACGCGTTGCGAGCCGTGTGGAAAATTCTTAGATTTTCAACTTGGACGTGTGCAAATTTTAGTAGAATCGCTGTGCCGGACCGTCGAAAGGAAAAAGAGAATGCGAAATTCTAAAAATTGTCCGTTGCGGGACAAATTCGACGTGCAAGCGGGCCATTATATAAACCCGTGTTAATAAGAGTTTCGCTCTCTTAGATTTTTGATTTTATTCGATACTTTAAACAGTTTTGCTCTTTATTTTTTTGATTATATAATACTTTAAGTAGAATACGTGGTGATTACGTGCTACAATAAAAGTTATTAGTACACTTAGAGAAGAGTAGAAGTAAGTGTTTATAGAAAATAAAGCTAGGTATAGGATAAATATGGGAGATAGTTAGAAATAGGTATATAGGATGAAAAGGAAAATTAAATGTAGGAAGAAAATAAGATAGGTTAAGTATAGATATTTCTTATAAGATTAGTGGAAAGGAAGGTAGTAAGGATTAAGGATAGGGTAGTGACATGGAAGGGCAGTTATGAAGTCACAGAGGATGACACGGGGATGAGTATTAATGTAGTAGAGGATGATGGAGTTAAACAGATCAACACAATAAGATGTCCAGAGGATAGGATAGTAAAAGTTCAAGCATTATTACAAAAACATGCAGAATTAGTGGGGGTAGAAGCAAGCACAGCGTTAGGCTATGAGCACGTGTTGGAAGTGGATAATTCAAAACCGTTCAACGCCAAGGTTTATCCTATTCCAGCAGCATATCGGGAGCAGGTGAAGGCAGAATTAAATAAAATGTTGGAAGATGACATAATAGAGGTCTCAAACACTCATTTCATAAATCCGTTGGTGGTAGTGAAGAAAAAGGATGATAGTATTCGTTTATGTTTAGATGCACGAAAATTTAATCAACGGACCAAACCGCAATTCCATTGTCCACCATCCATGGACACACTTTTGACGAGGTTAAGTGGCAAGTTTGTTTTTAGTAAATTAGATTTAAGGAATTCATTCTGGCTGATTCCATTACACAAGGATTCTAGATGGTACACAGGATTTTCCGTAGAGGGAAAAATATATAATGTTAAGGTAGTATCGTTTGGTTTGTCCGCAGAAAAGGAAATAATAATAAATGAGAAACAGACAAGTGTAGGGACTGAAGAAGAAGCAATATTCAAGAGTCAGGATAATAGGGATGATAAGTTTATTGTATGTGAGATAATAGGGATGATGAGTATAGATATAGAAGGAGGAGAAATAGGGATGAAGATGGTGAGAAGAAAGGCTTGGAGGATCAAGAAAAGAGTCAGATTTAAATAAGAAATGAAGATTAAATGAACAAAATATAGGGATAAAATAGGTGTATATAGAAGTTTGCTGTAGTAAATAGTGTTGTGGTGCTTAGGATAAATATAGGAGGTTTAAGCTGTGAACAGGAGTTTGTAATTGTACCTGGACTGAAGTTTCAGAGTATTTTAGGTGTTGACTGTATGATGCAGTTAGGGGTTTTGATAAAAATGGACAGTAGTAAATTTGTATAAACAACAAATTTTTAATTTTAAGGTAAAATTTTCTTGTATAAGTAGAAAGGAGTATTTATCAGGTTTATGTTTTTGATTATAATGAGAATTTGGGTCTGTCTTTGAGCTTAATTAGACTAACCTGTTAAATTAACGTAAAGGGGTGGGAGATGCTCCCTTTTATTCAGACTCAGGTCTGCACACATTGTTAACTTAATTAGCATGCATCCTACAAGGACTCTAATTCTGGATGCAAATTAAAATGATGATAAATTTTAACTTGAAATTTTATGATGCTGAAATTTATGCTACAATTTAATTTTGAAATTTTAATGTATTATGAATATTGATGGAAATAGAGTTAACGTTGATGTTTGTGTTAGGAATGTGTTTGTTTTTTTTATGAATGGGGATGAAAGTTTTAACTAGGTGAGCAGCCGAGGCGGAAAGAGTAAAGAGGCGATTATCAGAAGAGATTCAACAGGGCGAGAATTACAGCATATCTTGGTGCCCAATTCGAGAGGCTCGAATATTTTTTTTACTCTGGTGAGGCTTTTTGTAGGTTTCACCATCTCATGACGACCCAACGCTGGGGCTCGATTCGAAAACCTTAGTTCCCGAATAATGGTGACGATCACAGCATCTTTATGACGCCCAATCTGTGGGGCTCGATTCTTATAGGGAATCACAGCAATATATATATATATATATATATTGCTATAATAATAGTCATTTAGGGGTATATAGGATCACTAGGATAGTACGCTTTATGTAAACATCATAAGAATCCAGAAAACTAGACATTTTACAAAGAAAATGCGAAATTTGACGATTTAGCGAAAAAGCAAATGCCAACCCTTTGTATATAAACTATAATTATAATTAAACTCAAAGAAAGAAAGAGTATTCTAAAGGATTCAATTAAATAAACAACTTTACAAGTCATAAAACGAAGTGGACAGAAGCTGCAACACAATACGCATGAGTAGTGCATCATTATTTTACAAGGAACCCTATTTAAACAAGCAGGTTTGTAAATGCGTAAAACCAAAAAGCCCATATGATTGCATACATCAATACATATAAAGCTACGTGACCGAGAAAGTATAAAATCCAACACCTTGATAGATAGGAAATAATTACAGCTTGGTGATAAAGCAAAGTTTATCAAATTTGCTGTACAAACAAAGCGTACGTGATTTGAAAGACCATGGAAGATTTGAAAATTCAAGCAATCTATGCAAATAACTTGAAATCCTACGTGCAGGAACAAGCGTCTCGACTTCATTGTAGATTGGAAATTCGTAGAAATACCCAAGTCTGTATGTGGAGATTAAAGTACAAGGCGGTAATATTTGCACTAATAATATGTAATATATAACTAATTGTAAACAGATATGCGTTCCCTTTAAATACAACAGGATTTCGTAAACAAATTAGTTTGAATTAAAAGAAGGTCCACATCACCTGAAGAAAGATATTTACGTAAAAGAATTACAATTTACAATTTTATAATTAATAAATTTTAATGTGGTGATAGTGCATAATTATTAGAAAGTTTGTTTAATTCTTAAAAACGTAAGTAATAAAAAGTTGCTTTTAATAGATTTTTAGATTTATATTAGCAAATGACTTTAAATAATTCCTGAATCCTCCCTGGATGTCCAAACAAACTCTGGATCAACCAGGAGAAGTGAAACAAGAATATCAAAACAAACTCTAGAACAACCTGGAAAAATTATATAAGAATATGCAAACAGTATCTAAACAATTTCTGGATACAACCCGGAAAGGTTAAATAAGTATATCTGGATCCAACCTTGAGCATTTAAATGAATAAGCTGAAGCTGAAACGACGAATAGTTGTGCAGAAACTGGTCTGAATTGGGGGAACGAGACACGCCGAAAAGGGACAACAGGTTAGCCATTCTAAATATTTTGTTGCATTTTGTTCCTGAATATTTTTTATATTGCATTCATGAAAATTTTATGTAAGAGTCATCAAAAATCGTTTTAGCACACGTTATAAATTTGCATAAAGATTAAGGAAGACTGATGAACGTTCATAGGGCTTCACGTAATAATAATAAGGATGATTTTTTCTGCTTTTTGTTCATTTAGAGGGAATTATAGTTATTGAGAAAAATTAATTCAATTATTTAAAAGAGGTTCTATTTAAAGACACTATAAACGCTTTGTAAATATCGAGAATATTATAGTAATTGTGGTTAAAGGTGTTTTGCTTAAAAGGCATAGAAAGTAGAGGTAAAGGAAAGAGTTAAAAATTCTTTGTTGTCGTATTGTCGCAAGCTCCGTGCGTGGTTAAAACTGAGCTAGCCAAGGTATTAAAAATTAAAAATAAAATTAAAAAATTGACAAAAAGAAAAATTTCAATCTTTTTATTTCACTAAAAGGGGGCATCGGGTTATTGCAACGATATCACAGCAATATATATATATATATATAATATATATATATATATATATAATATAATATATATATATATAATATAATATATAATATAATATAATATATATATATATATATATAATTAATAGAGAATAATCCACATTTGGAATGCATAAATGCTTAATATATATAATAGTTATTAAGATGAAATGAAAACCCAACTTTGTATTTAAGTTGATTACCATTTCAAATCGAACTAGTAATTGAAAACCACTAAAGAACGGCTACAGCAGGTTGCAGGTTCAAATCCTGCTGTAGCCGTTCTTTTAGTGATTTTCAATTACTAGTTCGATTTGAAATGGTAATTCAACTTTAAATACAAAGTTGGGTTTTCATTTCATCTTAATAACTATTAATATATATAATATTATATACATATTGCTGTGGTAAGGCCGCACATTGTGGTGCCACTAAAAGAGTGCTGTGACATTGACCCGCTCTGGGGCGCCACAAAAAGGTATTGTGAAACATACTTGAAATTGTTCACTTACTTTTGTTTTTCACTTTGCCTGGCTAACTAAACGAAATTTACGCGGTTTTCAAAATGAAATAAACCGCAGCAATATCACAAAGCATTTATATAATGTGAAATTTCTTTTTTCATACAAAAGCATTTACAACATCGTTTCTTTTAAACATAAAATAATTTCTAAGAAGTCTGTCACAAAATATTGTTGCTTACCTTATTCTACATTTACAGAAGTAAACTTATTCTTTTGAGGATGTTTCACCCGGTTATAAATTATTTCCACGCTAGTAAGATGGGTTTTGGCCAAAAAATCCTTGATATAATTTATTAAAGGTCAGAGTCTTTTGAACTCTGAACACAAACTCCTGGTAAAAAAATACTTCCACAAGAAAAAATTATTAGGATTATCTTAAACTAGATCTAAATACTCTAATATCAGTTATAACAGTAATACGTGCAGAATCTACAAAACGCTTTACGTAATTAAAAAATCTTCTTATTATAAATTGATCTCCAAATCGGCTTACAAGTTTTGCCAAATTAAAATTCTTGATTTCTAACAGCAATTATCAAAGTATCTTTTTGGGTTAAATCTTCATTTCAATTATTTAATACATACTCCCTGTATGTTTGTTGTGGTTTGTTTAGCATTCTTCTTAATCTTCTTTGGGAATGAAACCACTCATAGTTTTTAAAATCAACTTTATTTACGTTTCGATCCATGACCTAGGATCGTTGTCAAAATAATAAAAACTTCAAGTTTGACGGTTATGACATAAATTGAAGGTTACTTTGATTTATTGATGTTTGAAATATTTGGTTTGAGTACACTAAGCAAAAATTTTTAAAGTTTAAAAGAATGATTGCCTTCAATTTGTGTTGCGACCTGGGATCGACTTTCCTATGGTAGCCAATATGCTTAACGTGAAATCAGCTGATTAATTTTATTGGTGAATTTTATATAAATTCAATAATTTGGGAAAAATTTTTAACATGTTTCTATTTATACAATTGAGAGATTTCTGATTTTATGTCTTATTTTACCGAGATTCAGTGAAGGGGTTAAGCAACCTGTGGCTACCAAGATCCCCAACATTTATAATTTGCCGAAATAATGGTTTTCTAGTTAATATGCTTATTGTTATGTAATTAGTTATTGTATGTATAAATAGAAATCATGTATGTAGGCTGTATTTCATGTTAATATCGCAAGGAAAACCCAGGAAAACTTGCAATGCTACCTAGATATTGTGGGCATTTGATCTTCATTTGTTATTTCTTTTGTTATTTCTTTTAGTAATGGAATCCATTGTTTACTGAAAGTCACGGATTCGTTTGCAACGCAGTTATTTTTATGTAGGGTTATATAGGCAGCTTCTTTGATTTTGCGTTTTGGTGATTTTCTTCGTTGTCGATAATTTTGCATCTTCCCATTTTATTTT
This sequence comes from Platerodrilus igneus, assembly GCA_036346225.1. NCBI lineage: Eukaryota > Metazoa > Arthropoda > Insecta > Coleoptera > Lycidae > Platerodrilus > Platerodrilus igneus. The sequence goes on along the minus strand of JARFIW010001108.1, from coordinate 3,808,383 downwards.
ATGACTGAGTCCCATGCATGTTGGCAAATCATGGATTTTTCAAATTTTCTATTTTTTATATATGATTTATGTTCTCTTAATCGAACTTCAAATGGTCTGGAAGTTTCTCCTATATAAAACTTATTACATTCGCACGGTATTTTGTAAATAAAGTTGATTTTAAAAACTATGAGTGGTTTCATTCCCAAAGAAGATTAAGAAGAATTTAATACATCTTTAAAACTAGCTTTATATTGAAGAATTTTGCCTTTTCTTCGTAATTAATAATTCCATATTTGTATGTAATTTGTATTTAAAAGCATCACTTCAATACTCATTGCAACCTTGCAACTATGTTTTACTTCATACTTCTATATATACTCAACGGCTAGCGTTTTACAATAACATTTTTTGATCTACTTTAAGCATCGACTGCATCGGATCAAAGTTAATGAATGTATCCCCTCGAAATGATAAACGCTTCTTTATATACAAATTGATTTTTTTTAGAATTTTATCAGTATAATCTCGAACTTTATGGTGTAATGTATCCCGGAATACTCATTTAGCGTATAAAATTTCGACATTTTATTACCTTCTTATCTGTTCTAGGTATCCGTGACACGTTCTTTGTCCTTGTCTCACATATACTATAATTTGCGACATCGCTTACTAATGCAAAAGATATTTGATTATTCCAGGGATTTTGCAGAACATAATCAGATCAAATTATTATTAGATACAACACATTAGACAGCAGGTTTTAAATCATGGTACGGGACGACGTTGAAAGCCAAGTACAATAGTGTATCGTGACAGTATTTATACCCTGGGTTATTAATGAAAAAACAAGTTTTTGAATGCGGAGATACGCAGATGTATATACCAATCTCGTGAAAGTTACCGGCGTGGAAGCTTTGTTCAACAACACGTTGGATTTTTTAACCTGCAATAATTTCCATTAAATTTTGATATTCAATTTATAAACATAATATGCTGTTGCGTTGTATTTAATTACTGTGGCTGATGGTAATAATGCGCAGAGCTTATTTTAAACACGAGTTACTAACGTTGGTGCACGCTTATTTAGAGGGTATTGTAGACACAAAGTTTTAATGAAGAGAAGTTTACTATTGTAGGTGTAAATTAGTTAGTAAAAATCAAATTGGTTATATTTCTATGAAGTTGAATCGTTGATAATATTGTCTTTTTTAGTCAAACTGTTATTTAGCCATTTACGGGTAGATCATACTACCTTTTTCTCTGTTATTATTTGTTGTTAAGATTATGTTTTACAACGATAGGTATACACGTAGAAGAACTTTTTTTTTGTATTATTTAAGAGGTGAGCGTGGCTGCAGCAGCAATGGAAACCGCCACATTGTTACTCTGAACAGACACCTTCAGAGTAGGCTATAGTGTGTTATTTTCTTTAGGTGAGTTGGTATGCAAAGGCTTAGCATAGACAAGAGAGTTTAAAGACCCTTCAAGGTAAGCGTACGTGCAATGAGTGTGTCACAACTTGTATATCTGTAGGGTATCATATTAGCTTTCACATATCCCACCCGCACCACTGAAAGCTAGCCAGGACACCAATTAACGGATTCACTCTGGCCCCTGTAGAGTAAAATTATTCAGTAACGTAACTCAACACAGCTTACATAATGGTCTTTATTATCGATGCGAAAACAATAAACAAGTAAACTATGTTCAAGGGTTTGCTGATAACATATCACAGTCAGCCTTTGGAACTAAATGTATAGACCAAGTGATAGTTTAGATAAACGTATCCACATCGGTTTATGAAGATGAAAAAATTGAAAAGATGTATAATTTCAAGCGTTATAAAAATAGAGATACTTTAAGATATAGAATAACGCTCTTGTAGGACAAAGTAAATGGATAAAAAATAATGAGTTCATAAGCTAAATGAAGTTTTGCATAAGATACCAATTAATTATGGCTAATACAATGTATGAAAATGGTTAATAAGGATTATATATGTCAAAAAGTTTGATAATATAAGTAGATTTCAGTAAACTTCATTGAAGTCATGAATAGACAGAAATTTCAAAAATATGCGCAAGTACAAGCAGCGACTTAATTTGGTAGAAACAATTCCTAACTAAAAAGTTCAAAAAAGAGGTTGTCCCAATTAAGTTATAAATCAACTGAATGGCATTAATACCGGGAAAGAATATAAAAATAGGGATCAATAGTAGGATAGTGAAAGATATCAAAAAAAGTAGAACAAAACGGGCAAATTTTAAAAGAAGTGGTATAGAAAAAGTTATTAAGAACTATGTGTAACGCGTTGGCCCTACGTTAAATAAAAACTGGATGGAAACGGAAAAATTGATCTTAAATGGACAAAATTAATGTTGATGCACCGTGTATAATCTGATTTAATGCATAGTAGTGTTCATTAAGCATGACATTTCTATAAATTTTTAGTTCTATTGAAGGAAATTCAGGTCATAAATTGAAAACTGCAAAAGCACATTTTATCTGTGGAATACATATTTGAGCATACCTCAAGTCTATAAACTGTTACGTTCCACTTCATACTTCGTCTTGCCTCCTTGATTTAGAGACCATCTAAATTTCTACTTATTTAAATATACGTGTTCGCTACACTTTCACTATTTCAGTTCAGTTAGGCAACCAACTTTGCTAGTTTCGCAGCAAAAATTTGTGCTTTCCGTCTGCGTACACATGTCATTAGTTCGTATGACAAGTTTCAACTTGCTATCTCAAGTAGTTTGTTTACACGAATTTTTTCAAGCAGACGTCTATTGCGTGTTTCTTTAAGATGGATAAATTTGAATATCGTGCGCTCATAACATTCTTCGTTTTGGACGGATTAACCCCTCAGGAAATTCATCCGAAATTGACAAAAATTTACGGAGACTCTGCCCCTTCCCTGTCAACCGCTAAAAAGTGGGTAGCTGAATTTAAACGTGGTCGCACGTCTCTCGAAGATGACCCTCGTAAAGGACGACCAAAAACCGCAACCACACCGGAAACGATCGAAAAAGTGCATGATATCGTGATGGACGATAGGCGAGTGAAAGTGAAGGAGATAGCTGAGGCTGTAGGGATATTGGACGAAAGGGTGCAAAACATTTTACACAAAGAGTTAGGGATGCAAAAGCTTTGCGCAAGATGCGTGCCGCATTTGCTGAATGCCGATCAAAAGCAAATGCGAAAACAAGTTTTGCAGCAATGTTTGGCCCGGTTCAATAAGGATCCGAGCGATTTTGTGCCACGATTTGTCACTATGGATGAGACATGAATCCACCATTACACGTCAGAAACGAAACAGCAGTCGAATCAGTGGTTGGAAGCTGGTTGTTCAACGCTAAAGAAAGCGAAGACGATCGCATCTGCCGGAAAGGTGATGACCAGCGTGTTTTGGTATGTGAAAGGGATCCTGTAAATAAACTACCTTGAAAAAGACAGAACAACTACAGGCTAATATTATTCCACCTTTCTTGACCAGCTGGATGCCAAAATTCGCGAGAAGAGGCCCAGCTTGAAGAAGAAAAAAATCATCTTTTACTAAGACAACGCACCTGCTACGACTTGCTCGACCATCCCACCTATTCCCCTGATTTGGCGCCCTCAGACTTGAAGAAATTTGTTTCTGGGAAGCGCTTCATGTCCAATGAAGAAGTTGAGAGGGTCGTAGACGAATATTTTCACAGCGTTCCAGACTCTCACTTCCGGGAAGGAATACTGATGTTGGAGAAACGTTGGACCAAGTGTGTTGAAGTTAAGGGGGATTATGTCGCAAAATAAAATAATTTTTTTTACTGAAAATTGCAGTCTTTTATTGTAGGCAGAGAACTTTTCACCTCACACACTGTTTAGTGGGACTGAATCAGAACCTGTTACTTATCATAGATAGCGGGTGATACTTTAAAATATTTTCAGTGATTACTCGTATAACTTCGAAGTTCTATTAATTAAAGCCGGTGTGACTGGAAAATGGTTTACTAGTCGTCTCCGTGCTCTAAGTTGTAGTTTGGTTGCAACTGAACTCTAATTGAAAAATCCCGTTGAAAATCCCTGTTAGTAGTGCAAGTATGAATGTTGCCACGTTATTTGGTATAGAAGCCCAAATTATTGTTTTGTGGACTCCTGATGTGCTTGGTATTCAGGATCCCATTAAAGAAAAGAATAAGATACATTTGGAAACAGCAACACAAGAACATTTTAATCTAACTGCAGAAAGAGATCAACAAGGTAGGTATATTATCCAACTACGTTGGTTAAAAGATCATGCAAAGTAGCCAAGTAATTACACGATAGCCCATATGAGATTAGAAACGAACTTGGCAAAAATTGTAGAAAAATAGGTTGTATGAAAATTACAAGAGTGTTGTGAAAGAATGGCAGAAAAAAAACATAGAAATGATTGAAACTAGTAAAGAAAATAAAGTCACTATTTGCAAAATAGAACAGTTATAAAACCAAACAGTTCAATACCAGTTTGCTCAATTTTTGACGCCTCAGCAAGAGAAAATGATTTTTTCTTGAATGTTTATAAAAGGACTTTAATCTTATATATCTGATACCTTCAATACTCTTGCGCTTTATACTAGAAAAACCATGTGTCAGCGGAGATATCAGTTGAGCTTTCCTTCAAATAGGTCTCTAAGAGAAAGATAGAGATTACTTTTGGTATGTATGGCAGGTCACAAAAAGCAATATTGAAACATTTCGTTATTGCCATGTGGTTCTTGGTGTGTCCTGTAGCCCATTCTTGATAGAAGTAGTAATTAAACACCTTTTGTGTACTGAGGTACAAAACGTAGAACCTGGAAAATTAAAATTTTTTCGGTGAGTTGCATTGAGGCTTTTAAAAGGTTTCTACGTAAACAACTGTTTGTCAAGCATTAGTAAGTTGGAAGAAGTTAACCAACTATCAACGAGTAATTTAAAATCTTTCTATTGCAAAATGATTTGAAATGTCAGGAATACACTGATCCAGACATTTCAGAAGAAACGGAACTAACTTCCATTTTGGGTTTAAGTTGCTGTAGAAGAGCAGATGCTCTGGGTCTTGGTGCAAACTGTTTTAAAGACTTTTACCGAGGTTTCTACAAAACGAACCATTGTAATCGTTGCCTCCCGGTTGTTCGATCCGATTGGTATTATGTGTTTAACTATTTTGTCTTTTAAGATTTTGTTACAAGAAACATGATTAAGTAAGATCGGGTGGGATGTTGAAGTCTATGATTACGTTAAAAGCAGGTTTTGAAATGGTGAGAAGATTTAAAATATCTAACCGTAATAAGAATACCTAGGTGGGTATTTGGAGGTGATGCTCATAGAGAAAGTTGGAATTTGCACTCCTTTTGCGACGCAAGAAAAGCTGCTTATGCAACAGCAATTTTTGTGAAAGTCGAAAACAAAAGTAAAGTAAATGTACAGTTGGTACAAGCAAAGTCTAGAGTGTCACCTAATAAACAGCATACAGTACCGAGATTAGAGCATTTAGCAGCACTCATAGGTACAAGATTGACAAAAACAATAACTGAATGTCTAGGTTTAGACATAGCTATTTTCTATTGGTGTGATTCATCAACAGTGATTTCTTGAATACAAAAAAGAAACAATAGAATGTGTTTGCTAGAAATAGGGTAAAAGAGATAAGAATCTTGCGTTCACCTGATTCCTGGAATTATCTTCCTGGGCTTATGAACATTGCTAATTTGCCATGCAGGATGTGTTTATCAAACGACTACTGAGGTCCAAATTTTTGATCCAAGGATTCATTTATTTGTTAGCATAACAGTAAAGGCCGAGGAGAAGTGGAGTACAAAAAAATGCAATGTTTTTAAATGCATAATAAAATTTATACTGAAGGAATCGCTGCAAGATGTGAAGGATAGCTTTATAGTGTTTTTGAAACATATCGCTGACAAAATGTGTCGTTTCTAAGTGGCAACCAGACTCTTTGAGAAAACTGGTTGTCCTAAATTTAGTCCTATACTATAACCTAGTAACCATCCTGTTGTGAAATAATAATCTTGGAAAAGTATAGAATATTTTGTCATGAAGGAGTGCAAATGATCCTAAGCATTATACGACAAGAGTACTGGTTAATCAAGGCAAGAAGATCAGTTAGATGTTTTAAAGAAATGCGTACTATTTTCGAGATTCCAGTCAAATCTTTTGGAAACAGTGGCGGTTTGGTTACGTGAAGATAGAGTGCGCAATGTTGCAGTGTTCAAAATTACAGGATTGGATATGGCACGGCCCGTTGTTCTTCGGGAGGGACATAAAGTGTGGACACGTTCTTCATGTATGCCATTAAGCGTGCCGTACATTTAGAATTGGTAAAAATCAATGATTGGTTGCGATTTTATGCAAGCTTTTGGACGTTTTATTTCTAGAAGAGATTGTCCTTCTCTAATTTATTATGACAATGGAACTAACTTTAAAGGTACCGAGACTGGGTTCAAAAACTAGATTGGAAAAAAGTTTTTGCTGAATGTTGTTATTGACGTATAGAGTGGAAGTTCAACTCAGTATCTACTCCACGAGACGCATTGAAATAATAAAGCAACTCTCTAGAAAAAAGTTGGGACAAACGTTTTTAACGTATTATGAACGCTAGACTGTTTTATGTGACTGTGAGGTCGTAATGAACTTAAGACCTCTTACTTACCTATCAAATAATGACGACATGATACTTATAACGTCAGCTTGCTTTTTACACGATATCAAAAGTAGCGGTCTTCTTGATTGTGACGTTGTAGATGCTCAAGCAATACAAAGATAGGTTCGTTATCGACCAAGACTTAGTTTAGCGTTAAGGTGTCGATTTCAAAACGGGCACCTAGCACAGTTGCAGCAACATTGCTAGAGATGTAAAACAAGCCATAAACTAAAAGTTGGTGATAATAGTAAACGGCTTAATTGGCCGCTCGCCGTTATGCAAGAACTAATAGAGGGAAAAAATGGCCAAATTAGACCGGTTGGAACAAAAACGGCGTCTGGAACGACCTATACGACGCGTATGTATTTTAGAAATTACATCATAGGAAAGCGAACATTTCCTTGGAAATACCAGAAGAAGGAACTAAGGAAGCACAACAAGGAAAATTCTGAAAGAGACGTAGTCTAAGAAAACGTCGATACTGTTAAAGAAGTAAAAATTTTTACAAAGAGGTGAAGAGATACGGAAAGGCCTATAAAATATACTACTGAAGTGGACGAAGCTCTTGAGCTAAAAGAATTTGAAGCTTGAACAGACACTTTAGGCGACGTTCCATTTTGACTGTAAGGAAATTCACCGTCAGTGGTGTTCCGATTCAGTAACTCATTCTTTGGCGAGGAATTAATTGGATAAGTCTTACGCTTCAACAGTACTTGGTTTTGCGGACTAGGAGGAAGAACTTGTACGCCAAACTTAACACTAGGCCTTTTGGGTTTTTCCGAGTAGTTAACAGCTTCTTCGCTTGTTTCTCCAAACGAAACGGCTCTTGCGGTACTTAGATTGGTGGAGACTATAGGGGTCGGTATGGCAGTATAAGACACACTACCGCGATGTGGAAGGCAACGGGAAACCACCACATTATCTCCCAAGTACACAGCGTACTTAAATTGTATGTAAGATCATGGCATCTTCTAAGGTAAAAGATTCCGGAAGGAAAATAGTCCCCCATTCAGATCTCCGGGATAGGAGTACTTAGGAGGATGCGATCGGAAAGTGCAGAATAAGAGTCGGGAACATTTTGCAAGCCGGAGCGTGGAATGTTAGAAGTATTAAGCAAGTAGGTAAGCTAGTAAACCTGAAAATTGAAATGAGCAAGGTTAGCACTAGACATAGTAGGGATCAGCAAAGTTCGGTGACTAGAGTGTTACGTGCCGAAATCGGCCGTAATCATTCTTATAAGTTTTAATTTGTAAGGATTTTGCGCTAATAAATTTAAAAAGACTGTGTGCGTATTTCTGTCACTTCAGGTAGTGCGTTGAGCGAGATTTTTGCTCCGACGCGGTGGGCCAAGAAGGAAGTGGGAGATTTCCGGGGATACGTTGGGACTAGCCTCCGAAACGTGAACAGTTTGAGTTGTCGGGTATCTTACCGTGACATTTTTCTAATATGTAGGTTTCCTGTGATCCCAATTATCGTGCCTCTACCTGCCTTCCCTACCTTATTTGTCTACATATAGGAAGAAGACAAATTGAATTTGTATTCAACCGGGCTCAAGGATTCCCACGCCCGAGAAAGATCAGCAAAGCAGCCGATGCCCGAATGATTAGCGAAGCAGCCGACGCCCGAGAAAAGATTAGTGAAGCCGCTGCCGACCATCATGGAGTAATCCTGCGAGAAGCCCTAAATGTTCACGTGAGTGCCCCGTTGGGGTTTTCTTTAAAATTTGTATTTCTTTAAACTTTGTAATTGTGTTGCAATAATTTGCATATTGTGTGACGTCATCTATAATTTGCGCGTCACTTTTACAATTATCTAACATGGCTACCAACTGACATGGTGGCTCGCGTACCGCGACGGCGGGGTTGTAATAAGAGACGGGGAATTTTTGAAGTGCAGACTTCAGGGTAATTCATACAGGAGCAGAGGAAAAAAATTTGGGTGTGGGGATAGTTATGCGAAAAAAGATAGAACACTGTGTAGAAAATTACTTGCAAAAGAACAAAGGAGTACTCGTGGTAAGATTAGAATCTAAACCGGTAAACACAGTAATCATACGAGTATACATGCCCACCTCTACCTACAGTGACGAAAAGGTAGAAGCGATCTACAAATATCGAAGATATATTAGGATACGTAAAAAGACATGAAATTTTAACAATTACGGGAGATTTTAATGCAGTGGTAGGTGATGGTAAGGAAGGAGCGGTAGTAGGTGTATTTGGTTTAGGCACAAGAAACTACAAGGAAAATAGGTTGGTAGAATTTTGCAACAAGAACAATTTAATCATTACAAATACATCATTTCAACATCATGCTAGAAGACGATATACGTGGAAGATGTCAGAAGATATAGCAAGATATCAAATAGATTACATTCTTGTTAGACAACGGTTTAGGAATCAAGTAAAAGACTGTAGAAGCTACTCAGAAGCAGATATAGATATTGAATACATCATTGTAATTATAAAGGCCGCACTTAAGTTTAAAAGTTTGAAAAAAAGAAACGGAAAAAGGCACTTTGACTTTGAGACACTAAAAGAAAAAGATATTAAAAAAAGAGTCGAGAAAAAGTCAAATGAATTGTTGAAAAATCCTGAAAAAATATCTAATACTGAGGAAGTAGAAACAGAATGGAATAACATTAAATCCAGCTTAGACATGCCAGCCAGAGATATTCTGGGGTATACACAAAGAGATAATAAGAAACCATAGATAACAAAGGATATCCTAAAATTTAATAGAAGAAAGACAAAAATACAAAAATAAATCAGACGAAACAGAAAAACAGAGTTACAAAGCCATAAAATGGGATATTATTTGCAAATACTAGAAAGCTAAGAACAATGGTACAAACTAAGATGGAAATAGAAAAGACAGATGAAGCATACAAACTAATTAGAATCAATTTTAGAGATATAAAACCGTATAGCAGAAATATAAAGAATGCGGGTGGAAACGCCAATATAGAAAATGTAGAGAAAGTGGGTAGATGGCAAGAATATATAGTGAATTTGTATGCAGGAGAGGAACTACCGGCATTAGAACAGAAATCAAACATTGAAAATGACTTGGGATATCCTATACTTAGCGATGAGTTTGAATTAACATTAAAGGGTCTGAAAAAAGGTAAGGCGCCGGGTATAGATAAGGTGCAAGCAGAAACTCTAAAAGCCGATGGACAAGCAGTAACAGAACGTCCCTTCCAACTTGTAAGCTACATGTATGAGACCCGCGAGATACCCAAAGATTTCAAACGTAACATCATAGTAACTGTACCAAAACAGAAAGGCGTGGATACATGTGAAAATTTTCGAACAACAAGTTTAACAACACACGTGTCAAAAATATTAACTAGAATTGTACAAATACGAATGGAAAAATTGAGCTGAAAAAATAGTAGGAGAAGATCAATTTGGGTTTAAGCGAACTAGGGGAACACGGAGGGCTATTTTAGCTCTGAGAGTGATAATAGAGAAAACAATAGTAAAAGGGGAAGCGTGTGTATAGGGTTTGTAGATCTGGAAAAAGCATTCGACAATGTAAAATGGAGAAAAATGTTCGAATTACTCAAAAAGATTGGAATAACTTATAGGGATAGACGAATAGTACATGGCTTATACAAAGAGCAAACAGCAGTAATAGAATTAGAGCAGGAACGTAGAGAAGTAATCATTAGGAAAGGGATGAGACAGGGATGTGCCCTATCTCCTTTAATTTTTAACTTGTACATTGAAGAAGTAATGAATACTGTCAAATGTAGGAAGACATTTGGAATTACTATGCAGGGACAAAATATTGATATGCTTAGATTTGCAGATGATATAGCGGTACTAGCATCTAGCAAGGAAAAGTTAGAAGCTGCTCTGAAAACGGTTCTAACAGAGACATACGGTATAAAAATTAACAAAAACAAAACTAAAGTACTAGTATGCAAAGGAGGGGAAAATAAAACAAATACAAGAATACAAATAGTTAACAAGAACTTACAAGAGGTTATGGATTTCTTCTACCTATAAAGCCAAATAACGCAAGATATAAAAGATACAAAACTAAGATTAGCACAAGCTCGTGCTACATTTAACAAGAAAAAGCAACTACTGCGTTCAAAGACAATAAACATAGAAACAAGGAAAAGATTGCTTAAACATATGTGTGGAGCACAGCACTGTACGGCTGGGAAGCCTGGACAGTAAGAGAAGCGGACAAGAAATGGTAGAAGCCTTGGAACTGTGGTGCTACAGACGAATGATGAAGATATTATGGACGGACAAAGTTAAGAACCAAGAGGCACTAAAAATGATAGGGGAAGAAAGAAATATGTGGAAAACGGTAAAAAATAGGAGAGATAGGATGATTGGCCAAATACTACGGCATTAGGGATTGTACGGAATATATTAGAAGTAGAGATAGAAATAAAAAGAAGTAGAGGTAGACCTAGGTTGGACTATTGCATACAGATAGTGAAAGACATAGGCTGTAGGAATTTCAAAGAAATGTGTAGGCTAGCTCAGAATAGAAATGAATGGAGGTACGCATAAAACCAGTACCAAAATGAATGAACTAATGAAAAAATAACTGTATTTAAACATGATTATTATTATAAGAAACTACTGGTATTGGTTGTGCAATATTCTCGAATAACATTAATTGTGTGGAAGGATTTATAGGAAAACTATTAATTCGACAAATGTTTAAGCGTTGGGGGACTTTGGCAGCCACATGTTGCTTAACCCCCTGCACATATCACTGAATCTCGTTGAAATGGGGCATAAAATTAGAAAACAATAGAAGGAGAACCGAGCTGTATATAGGCTGTGTGGGAATTTCAGGGAACTGTGTAAGCTAGCTCAGAATATGTATAAGTGGAGGTACGTGAACAAACAGTTTTGAGACGGAAAATCTAATGATGAAAGAATAAGCACAGATAAATCTGATGATTATTATAAACAGCTACAGGTGTTGGTTGTGAAATATCTGCAACTAATGTTGACTGTGCGAAAAGATATCTTGGAAAAAATATTAAATCGGCAATAGTTCAAGTGCTGTGGGAATTTGGCAGCCACAGGCTGCTCACCCCCCTTCACAACCCCTGAAGGTTGGAAAATAAGGGTATATAATTGTCAAACAATAGAAGGGGAGCGAACTGCACCTAACAAGAAAGAACAGCGCCTATGATCCAAGACAACAAACATAGAAACAAGAAGAAAATTGTTGAAAGCATATGTGTTGAGCACAGCACGGTATGCCTACAAAATACGGGCAGTAAGAGAAACAGACAGAAAAACGGTAGCCGATTTTTGAAATGTTGTGTTTCAGATGTATGAGGATGATAGCATGGACAGAAAAAGTTTATAACAAATAGGTTATAGAAATAGTAGGGGAATAAAGATATTTGTGGAAAAAAATAGTAGAATAGACGGGCAGAATACGTTCTAAGACATTTTTGGGAGAAAGTATGGGATATATTACAAGCAGAGATAGGAAAAAGGAGGTAGATGTAAACCTAGATCAGATAGTGATAGATGCAGACTGTGCAAATTTCAGGGAAATGGGAAGGTTAGCTCAGAATAGGAAACAATGAGGGTACGCGTCTAACCAGTTTTAGGGCTGAAGATCTAATGATGATGAAGTTGTGTTTTATTTAACAAGCCACTGTTTTGACAAAAGTACAATGTGGGGAGTAATGTGAAAAACACTTATTCAGTTTCTCTGTTTAAAAAAAGGATGTCGGTGAGTTTTAATGCAGTGTCAGTTTTGTTTTGCAGTCTTTCATAGTTCAGTTATTTTTTAATAACTAAAACAATTGTTATCGTGGTTTTGAGTTTAATCGACGTGCTTATTTACATCGATCGTTTCTTCCACTAATAAATTAAAGGCAACGTGATCTATTTCTAACATAGACGATCATATTATTATAGTTGCTCTATGACCTAAAACAAATTCAATACATTTCACTCATAATTTATTAATACCTCTTTCAATAAAATATTTTACAGGCTCTGTTGGGTCCTTTTGCGTAATTTATGAATATATACTATATTTGCGTTTCATTTACACAACAACACTATATCAAAGTTTAAAATTTAACGACATAACGATTAACTATTGTATATAAATTATAAACAAAAAAACTACATTAAAAGCAATAATCATATTGCAGTTACGGGAGATAACAGTCTTGGATGCTCTTGTTGTTCGCTGGTCCTATTCGTTGGTACATCTTGCTCATCACTCTCTTCGTGTATTTGTTCCACGAGACATTCCAAAATTTTCAACAATTCGTTTATTCGTTTAGTTAAAATTTTCTTTTCCTGATTTGTAATAGGATCTTCTTCGGTGTCGATACGTTCAAGTAACGTTAGATTATTCAGCAGACCATGCTGTAGTTCTATATAGCTTTTGCTCCCCTTATTACCAGTAAAAAACTTAAGCTTATTTTCTAATTTATTTACTTCGTTGTTAACTGTTTCAATCCCTAAGAGTAAATTTGATCTCAAATATTCCCGTTTGATATTGCTTTCAATCAGTGTTGCACTATATTCTGAAGTAAACGAAGCTCTTGAGCTAAAAGAATTTGAAGCTTGAACAGACACTTTAGGCGACGTTCCATTTTGTCTGTAAGGAAATCCACCGTCGGTGGTGTTCCGATTCAGTAACTCATTCTTTGGCGAGGAATTAATTGGATAAGTCTTACGCTTCAACAGTACTTGGTTTTGCGGACTAGGAGGAAGAACTTGTACGCCAAACTTATCACTAGGCCTTTTGGGTTCTTCCGAGTAGTTAACAGCTTCTTCGCTTGTTTCTCTAAACGAAACGCTAAGTTTTTTTGGTTCTTCAGAATGACTAGCTGCTTCACTCCTTGTATCATGAGGAGCGTTTCTTGAAATAATTTCGTTTGTATCTTCAACAGGTTCATCTATTTCTTCTATTTGCCCAAGTTTGTTTTTGAATTTATCGTCATATTTTTTACGTGTACTTTGAAAATGTATTAAAACTTCATCGTACTTTTAGTGGTTTTTCGCCTTTACAGTATCTGAAATTCCGTTCAGCTCCCTTTCAGTAGCATCAAGGTCATTTTTAATACTCTCAAGGTTAGCTGCTTCTGATTGGGCGTTTGCGCTATCAATTTGTTTAGAAATACGGTTTAGTCTTACTTTCAGTTTTTGAAAAAGCGACTTCTGGCTGCTCCGGCCGTAGGTGCTAAGCGACTTCCTGCGAGTCAATCCCGACTTGGATGATTTAGCACTCATTCTGGCTAAAATTAACGTTTAATTTATTAAAAACCGGATCCTTAATGGCTATACTACTTACCTTGTTTACAACATTAGATATTATAATTCGCTGCTCCATGAAACTAACAATTTAATTCAATTTCATCACCGTGGCCTGATTAAAAGCGTTTTTAGTACATCTGGCCTGCTTTTTTTTGTTTGCGGCCCAAGTTACTATAGTATCCTTTTCTCGGCTTGATAATACTTATGTTGTCGTCCCTTACGCTCGAACTTGTATTTATTTCTTTTCTTTATTTACTGTGTGAGTTCGATCTTCTTGAATTTCGATTTTGTTTTCCTTCTTAATTGCTCAATATTATTGGGTGATTAATTTTGGTCTTGTGTTTTCGGCAATAATCCTAGTCCATTAAAAACGCTGGCGCCCAAGATTTTTCGTTTTCTTACTTCCTTCTCTGTATATTTTATTCTCCCCGTAAAGTTTAGAGTTGGCTTTTTTCCCTCCGACTCTTCTTTTTTTCTACAGCCCTATTCTAATTTCTATTTTGTTGTTTCGCTCCTATTCTTGTTCCCGAAGTTTATCCGTCGGATAAGTTTTAAATTGTCCTATTTTCGCAACATCTTTTTTTTTCCTTTTGAGCTTTTATCGAGTTACGGTTAGCCTTTATTTAGTTACTTTCTACTAGTTTCTTTCGTGTTCGTATTCAAAATGACTTCTTTTTCGACTTCACACCAAGGTCTTCCAGTGTGGGAGTGGAATTTGAAATTTTCAGGTAACCCAAACTCTCTTACCGTACATGATTTTTTGGAACGAGTCGAAAAACTCCGACGAGCTCACCATGTGTCAAAATTGCAGTTATTTGAGTCTGCGATGGATTTGTTCGAGTCTAAAGCGTTGCTTTGGTATCGTGGTTTTCGGTATAGGTTGTCTGACTGGAAGTCGTTGTCATTTTGAACCCCCGGGTTTTGCTTATAAGTCTGCTACTATTGAAAAATTACTTTTGCTTCACATGACCGAGTTGTCAAGGTTTCTTCTACGCCTACGGATAAATTCGATACTTCTTCCGTACGTTCTACTGTTCTTGCTCCTGTTTCTACTTCTACTCGTCAGGTCGTATTTTTTAATTGCGACAAACCTCGTCATATTTCGACGCGTTGTACTCGTCCTAAAGTACTTCATAGTTATGGTTGCGGACATAAAAGAGTTACTCGCCACAAATGTTCCAACTGTCATCCTACTACTAATAGGTATTCGAATAATCTTTCAAATTCTGTCCTCACCTCTGGTTGCCTAATTTCTTCTACATCTCACTCTACGTTCTCTTCTGTCCCTCATCCAGGCTTCTTCGGTGAATACAGCTACGAACAAAGTTTCTTCTGTCTCTCGTTCCACATACTTTTCTACTCCTGCTTCTGCTCGCCCTGCTTATTCACTCTCACCCCAAACTGAGCCTCCACCACCCTTACAACCTATGCTTCCAATTAGTGACTTGCAGCTAACTTCTTAAGAGGTTTTTTCCGCCTTCTTATTGGATTCTACCCACGAAATTCCTGTCGTGTCTACAAGCACAGATGTCGCTGAAGTGACATTAATTTCTAATTCAGTCCGCAAGGGCCCTGTTGAAGTCCATGGACCTGTATCTTTAATGTCTGTTGCTGTTGCTGTCAAAATTCTACATGTTTCTGCTTTCTTAAATGGTTCTACTCAAGAAATGTCTGTCGTACCCACAATAATAGCCGTAGCTGAAATGACGATAACTTCTAATTTAGTCTGCGAAGGTGGAGTTAGGGAACCTGTAGGTGTTATGCCTGTTGCTGTTGTCGTTAAAGTTTTACTTGATTTCTCATGCTGACAAAATGCTACTTACTTCTGTTCTTTTAACTAAGGTTGGTGACATCTTAGCTGATGTCTTGTTATTTAATGTTGACGAAAGTCAACCTGATTCCGCTTTCTCATCTATTGTGGATGAAGTTCTTTCTGATACTGTTTGTTCTTGTAACGTTAATGAACTTTTATCTGATTCTGTTTCTTTAAGTAAAATGGTTGAAGTGTTGTCGAATTCTGCTTTTCTTCTAAGGTGGATACTCCTACAGCCAATGTTGTTTTTTTCCTAACTGTGATACTTCTAGTCCTTTATCTGACATCGGTAAAATTTTATCTGGTTCTGTCCCTTTAGCTAACGTAATGTAAGTGTGCTCCGCTTGTTTCTTTTCGTAAGGTTGATTCTCGTACAGCTCATATTTTATCCTTTTCTACCGTTGACTTTCTTACCACCAATTCTAAAAACAAACAACCTTCTTCTATAACGTGTTCTGAGTTTTATAAATTACGACAGCCAATACTACTCCACCCTCGCCCACCACTTTCTCAGCCTCTGGCTACAACTACTACAACCCCTGCTATTCCTATTTAGCAGAAAACTGTCCAAAAAAGGCAGACATTATTCTATGC
This sequence comes from Platerodrilus igneus, assembly GCA_036346225.1. Taxonomy (NCBI): domain Eukaryota; kingdom Metazoa; phylum Arthropoda; class Insecta; order Coleoptera; family Lycidae; genus Platerodrilus; species Platerodrilus igneus. Next base: position 3,792,053 of record JARFIW010001108.1, on the reverse strand, counting down.
TCCTTCCGAACTTGAGGACATATGTCAGCGAAACTGTAATGTCCTTGATCTTGTTTAATTCTCCTTCTGGCGGCGTAAACGCCTTAAGCCCAATATCTAGTCCTCGTGCTCCAGATTCTTATAACGACTTTGCTCTCCTTGGGACATAATTTTTGGACGTTACGATTTTGTTTTACTTCCCTGTTTTACGGGGGTTTTCTTTCGTTTTCTTGTTTTTTCTGTCACCCGTATGGGTCCGGGAATAGAATAGCCTCATGGTACGACCTGCCTGTCGTAAGAGGCGACTACAGCGCACACTTTATACACGCACAACACATATACAAACACTTCTTACACACCCACTCACCCACCCACACACACACACGCATACACACACACGCACGCACACATCTATTCGTACCTAACTACACTGGGATTCTGTTTTATTTTCTTTAGTGCGATTCTTAGGTTTTTTTGTTTTGTACTTGGTGCTTGGTCTTATTCTTTTTGGGTTTTTTCTTTTTTTCTCGTTCCTTTCGTTCCACTTTCCTTTCCCTATCTTTTTGCTGGTCCTCTTTGCTGTCGGTCTCTGGTCCGATTGTGTTTCGTCCATCTGCTCCCGTGGTATGCTCCGTAGGCTCCTTTCCTTTTCATTGAAAACTGCGACTTTGTTGACTTTTCGGGCCTATTAGCATTTATTTTCCTAGGTTCTTCGGATTCGACTACCACAGTTGATAGTACATCGTTCCTTTTACCAGCACTCTTTCTCTCTTCCTCTCGTTCTCCCTTGTTGTTCTCTTACATACTTGAGGCTAGACAATTCTGTCCGGTTTTGGTTACTGTTAGTTTTCTTCCTCATTTCATTTCGTGCTTTTTGGTTATCTGCAGGAAACCACTCCTTTTCTTGAGGTTGGAAAACTTTAATGTTGTTTTCTGAAATACATCCGTCCTCTGACGACTTTGCAGTGTCGATGCCGTTCCATTTTAGTCCTTCTTGATTACGTATTACCCGTTTTCCCTTTCTTCTTTTCTTTTTTTCTTTCTTCTTCTTCTTTCTCCCTTTCTATTCTTGGACCTTCAAGCCGGATAAAAGTTTTTGGTGTGTTTTGTTGGGTGTTTTTTTTGGTTTCTTTATTTTTGTAACGAGATTACATTTAGTTTTAAAGCGAATTTTTCTTTTTTTCTTTTTCTTTCTTTTTTCTCTTAGATTTTTTGTTGGTACTACCCACTTTCATTACTTTTATTTTTTTCTTTTTTTTTCCTACCCCAACCTTTTAATTTTGATGAGGGGGTGGTTGTTACGTTTACTTTCAGCATAAATTAATTCTAATAATTTTCAACTCAAATCCCGTTGGCGTAAAAACGAAAATTTATTTGTTAAATTAATATAACTCTTTTCCTTGTTGATTCATTCTCAGTTCGCATAAATTCGATTTCGATTGCTAAGTCCTAGAGCCTAATTACTAATAAATATCTTTTCCAAGAATTCCTTAACGTAAAGTTTATTTTACGATTAATTAGGCAAAAACGTGTTCTAAGTATTGGATAATAGACTTGTATGTGTTTTTCACAGAAAGGGTCGTCGAACTGGAACCGCGTATTATCTCAATAAACCGTGTTTTCCAGTTTTAATCCGGAATAACAATATAACTTGGAGCTCTGACTATTTGAGAAAAAAAATTGATGTTTATTTTCCGGTTCGACATGCAACGCTACAATCAAACATAATGTTCATTTTCGTTCGTTTTCTGTTCTAAAAACTTTTCGTGCACACACCACTATGTGGTAAGTACTTTTATTGTTTAAGAACATGTACTTTTCTTTGATAAGGGGTGTAATTTTTATCTGTACTTTTATAGCTCCTCCCGGTGGATAGAACCGTTGGTTGCCTGTCCCCGATTAATGAGGCGCTTGCCACTTGCTTTTATGGAGGGAATGCACGGGATTCGTGAGCCTAATTCTATTCTCTCCGCACTGCCATTAAGGAGGGTCCGATTCATCCTACGCTGCGACATCGAGGGTGAGTGTTTGCTAAATATTTTATTATATCGGTACCAGGTCGTTGTTGAAATCACATATGTCCAATATCTAGTCCTCGTGCCCCAGATTCCTATGACGACTTTGCTCTCCTTGGGACATGATTTTCGGACGTTACGATTTTGTTTTACTTCCCTGTTTTACGGGGGTTTTCTTTCGTTTTCTTGTTTTTTCCGTCACCCGTATGGGTCTGAGAATAGAATAGTTCCATGGTACGACCTGCCTGTCGTAAGAGGCGACTACAGCGCACACTTTATACACGCACAACACATATACACACACTTCTTACACACCCAACCACCCACACACACACGCATACACACACACGCACGCACACATCTATTCGTACCTAACTACACTGGGATTCTGTTTTATTTTCTTTAATGCAATTCTCAGGTTTTTTTTTGTTTTGTACTTGGTGCATGGTCTTATTCTTTTTGGGTTTTTCTTTTTTTCTCGTTCCTTTCGTTCCACTTTCCTTTCCCTATCCTTTTGCTGGTCCTCTTTGCTGTCGGTCCCTGGTCCGATCGTGTTTCGTCTATCTGCTCTCGTGGTATGCTTCGTAGGCTCCTATCCCTTTCTTTGAAAGCTGCTACTTTGTTGACTTTTCGGCCCTATTAGCATTTATTTTTTTAGGTTCCTCGGTTTCGACTACCACAGTTGATAGTACATCGTTCCTTTTACCAGCACTCCTTTTCTCTTCCTCTCGTTCTCCCTTGTTGTTCCCTTACATACTTGAGGCTAGACAATTCTGTCCGGTTTTAGTTGCTGTTAGTTTTTTTCCTCATTTCATTTCGTGCTTTTTGGTTTTCTGTAGGAAACCACTCCTTTCCTTGAGGTTGGAAAACTTTAATGTTGCTTTCTGAGATACATCCGTCCTCTGACGAATTTGCAGTGTCGATGCCGTTCCATCTTAGTCCTCCTTGTTTACGTATTACCCGTTTTCCCTTTCTTTCTTCCTTTTCTTCTCTCTTCCTCTTCTTTCTTCCTTTTTATTCTTTCGAGCTGGATAAAAGTTTTTGGTGTGTTTTGTTGGGTGATTTTTTTTGGTTTCTTTATTTTCGTAACGAGTCTTCATTTGTTTTATAGCGAATTTTTTTAACTTTTTTCTTTCCTTTTTCTTTTAGATTTTTTTGTTGGTCCTGCCATTATCATTACTTTTATTTTTTGCTTTTTTTCCTACCCCAACCGTTTAATTTTGCTAATGGGTAGATGCTACGTTTACTTTCAGCATAAATTAATTCTAATAATTTTCAACTCAATCCCTTGTTGATTCATTTTCAGTTCACATAAATTCGATTTCGATTGCTAAGTCCTAGAGCCTAATTACTAATAAATATCCGTTCTAAGAATTTCTTAACGTAAAGTTTATTTTACGATTAATTAGGCAAAAACGTGTTTTAAGTATCGGATAATGGATTCGTATGTGTTTTCCATAAAAAGGGTTGTCGAACTGGAACCGCGTATTATCTCAATAAACCGTGTTTTCCAGTTTTAATCCGGAATAACGATATAACTTAAAGCTCTGACTATTTGAGAAAACAAAATTGATGTTCATTTTTCGTTTCAATATGCAACGCTACGATCAAACATAATGTTCATTTTCGTTCGTTTTCTGTTCTAAGAACTTTTCGTGCACACACCACTGTGTGGTAAGTACTTTTATTGTTTAAAAACATGTACTTTTCTTTGGAAAGGGGTCTAATTTTTATCTGTACTTTCATAGCTCCTCCGGGTGGATAGAATCGTTGGTTGCCTGGCCCTGATTAATGAGGCGCTTGCCCCTTGCTTTTATGGAGGGCATACACGGGATACGTGAGCCTAATTCTATCCGCTCCGCCCTGCCCTTAAGGAGGGTGTGATCCTTCCTACGCTGTGACATCGAGGGTGAGTGTTTGCTAAATATTTTATTATATCGGTACCAGGTCGTTGTTGAAACCACATATGTCCACAGTTCTCGGGATGAATTACTGATGGATTTATTATGATAGTTTTATATGTTTGATTCTCTACTTACCATGCTGATCCAGAGCTGTTGGTTTTAGAGGGGTAATTTTGTTTCTTTTCTTTGGTTAAAAATTAATATAGGGTAGTAACCTAAAACTGGCAGGTCATCATTTTAAAAAAATGATTTGTATTTTTTTAAATATTTGTTGCTAGGTTAAGTTTGTAATTATTGACTGTTCGTTTCTTTTTTTGCACTACTATACTGTGTACATATTTTGTGATATTGTCGAAGGCTTTCACGGTCGAAGTCATTATAAATATTTATGGGTCCGGCTTGGGACCGTGTCATTTTATAAATTAAGGTCGACGTTTCGCCCACTTTTGTAAGGGACTTCATCATTACAAGAAAAGAAATAAGTTATAAAATAAAAATATAAAAAAATAATATTAAGTAGACAAGTTAAAGTGTAAAGAGGTGAGTTACTCCTGAACTAGCAGACCCACTAGCCCATTTAAAGCCAAAAAAGTGTCTTGTGGCGAAGTAACTGCTGAAAGTAGCGAGAGTGGTAGTTTATATAGAGCGAGAGGTTGATGCATGAGCGATCATGAATAGAGAGGAATGTCGTAGCGGATCAGTGAACGTCAAGGTTCCGCTGTTGAGAACATAGGCTTGTTTTCCAAATGGGGGAAAGGTAGTAGCCATCGACTTTGTTTAGGTTATTAGAATTTTTATTGATTTCTATAAATTCTCTGATTTTTCTATTGTAGAAAAATGGAATTCTGTCAATTAGTTTCGTCTTGTCAAAGTTAATGGTATGGCCTGTTTCATGTTGGTGTTCGGCCACCGCTGAGCGAATGTACTGGCTTGTTCTTAAGCATTGCTTATGCTCGTTTAGTCTAGTCTGTACTGACCGTCCTGTTTCTCCTATGTATACTAAACCGCAACTGCAAGGTATACTATATACGCCGGGGGCTTTAAGACTATTTTCGAAATCTGTTGAGGTTGGTAATATTTGTGAAATTTTATTGGTGGGTTTATAGACTGTTTTGATGTTGTGTTTACGTAGAATTTTGCCAAATCGGTCTGTTACTCTGTGTATATATGGAAGGATTGCTAAAGAACGTGTATCGGGATTACAGTGTGGTTTGGGGGTTCGTGTAGGATGCAGATGCCGGTTTATTACTCTGCCGATGTCTGAGTTACGATAGCCGTTTTTTATAAGACTGGTTTTAAGGTGGGTCAGTTTATTAGATAAGTGTGCTGGTGGTGAAATAATTGCACGGTGGACTAAAGAGTTAATTACCGATGATTTTTGTGAGGGATGATGATGTGACGACGCATGTAAGTATCTGTCTGTGTGTGTGGGTTTTCGATATACGGAATGACCTAGTCGTCCGTTAGGTTGGCGCTCCACCAGAACGTCAAGAAATGGCAGAGTTCCGTTCTTTCCAATTTCTATAGTAAACTTAATGTCTTTATGTTGATCGTTTATGTGATCTAGAAAATTATTGAGCGTTTGATGTCCATGGGCCAGATTACAAAAGTGTCATCTACATAACGGAGCCAAGTTTTTGGTTTAAGATCTGTGAATTCTAGAGCCATGGATTCCAAAGATTCCATGAATATATTGGCGACAATAGAGAATAGAGGTGAGCCCATTGGTGTGCCCGAAGTTTGTTTGTAAAATTGTCCCTCGAAGACAAAATAGGTAGAAGTTAAGCATTTTTCAATGAGCGTGGCCAGGTACTTAAATTCGTTTTCTTGAGGTAGGAGTTGTTTAATAATGGAGACAGTGTCTATGACAGGTACGTTTGTAAATAGGGATGTTACGTCAAAACTGACTAGTATATCAATAGGGTCTAGCTCAATATTTGTTCTATGAAATGAGAGGAGTTTAAAACATTAGTAGGGGTGTTACCGGAATAAAGTTTTAAGAAATTTGCCAGGTATTTTGCCAGATGGTAGGTTGGCGAATCAATTGTGCTAACTATCGGACGCAAAGAAACATCAGGTTTATGGACTTTAGGAAGGCCGTACAAGCGAGGTGGTTTAGATTCGCGAGGTATTATGCGTTTTTGGATAGTTTTGGGAATATTAGAGGATTTGATGAGTGCTGAGATTTCCCGTCCAATCTTTGAAGTGGGGTCTTTTGTTATAGGAGTGTAGGGATCGTCTTCTAATAATTGTTTAATCTTTTCTTGGTATTCTAATAACCTAAACAAAGACGATGGCTACTACTTTTCCCCCATTTGGAAAACAAGCCTATGTTCACAACAGCGAAACCGTGACGTTCACTGATCCGCTCCGACACTCCTCTCTATTCATGATCGCTCATGCATCAAGCTCTCGCTCTATATAAACTACCACTTTAGCTACTTTCAGCAGTTACTTCGCCACAAAACATTTTTTGGCTTTGAATGGGCTAGTGAGTCTGCTAGTTCAGGAGTAACTCATCTCTTTACACTTTAACTTGTCTACTTAATATTATCTTTTTTATATTTTTATTTTATAACTTATTTCTTTTCTTGTCCTGACAAAGCCCCTTACAAAAGTGGGCGAAACGTCGACCTTAATTTATAAAATGACACGGTCCCAACCCGTAACCATAAATATTTATATGGTACATATTTTGTTTAATTATAGGTTTCTTTCTTGTTTATGTTGTTATGAGTGTGAATGACTGAGTGCATATTTATTTTAGGTCTTCTTTTAATTTTGGATGTATAATACCCCGCCCATTCGACGATTGAGCCCGGTCAATTTCTTTTCTGTCCTTGCTTTCTCTTATTTTCTAGAACTACGTCATTGTACAGCAACATTGCAAGAGACGTAAAACAAGAGATATACTAAAAGTTGGTGATGTGGTAATGATTGTAAGTGATAATAGAGGGAAAAGATGGCCAAATTAGACCGGTTAGAACAAAAACGGCGTCTGGAACGACCGATACAACGCCTATGTATCATAGAAATTACACCATGGTAAAGCGAACATTTTTTCGGAATTACCAGAAGAGGCAACTTAAGGAAGCACAGCATTGAAAATTCTGATAGAGACGTAGTCTAAGAAAACGACGATGTTGGTAAAGAAGTAAAAATATTTACAAAGAAGGAAGAGATACGAAAAAGTCTGTAAAATATACTTCGTAAGTTGTGTTTTATTTGACAAGCCACTATTTTAACAAAAGGGGAGTAATGTGAGAAACACTTATTCACTTTCTCTGTTTAAAAAAATGAAGTCAGCGAGTTTTAATGTAGTGTCAGTTTTGTTTTTCGGTCTGTCATAGTTCAGTTTGTTTTTTAATAAATAAAACAATTGTTATTGTGGTTTGGAGTTTAATAAACGTGCTTATTTACATCGATCGTTTTTTCCACTAATAAATTGAAGGCAACGTTGGTCTATTTCTAACATAGATGATCATATTATTGTAGTTTCTCTATGACCTAAAACAAATCCAATACATTTCACTCATAATTTATTAATACCTTTCAATAAAATATTATACAGACTCTGTTGAGTCCTTTTGCGTAATTTATGAATATAAACTATATTTGCGTTTCATTTACACAACAACACTATATCAAAGTTTAAAATTTAACGACATAACGATTAACTATTGTATATAAATTATAAACAAAAAACTACATTAAAAGCAATAATCAATCATATTGCAGTTACTGGAGATAACAGTCTTGGATGCTCTTGTTGTTCGCTGGTCCTATTCGTTGGTATATCTTGCTCATCACTCTCTTCGTGTATTTGTTCCACGAGACATTCCAAAATTTTCAACAATTCGTTTATTCGTTTAGTTAAAATCTTCTTTTCCTGATTTGTAATAGGATCTTCTTCGGTGTCGATACGTTCAAGTAACGTTAGATTATTCAGCAGACCATGCTGTAGTTCTATATAGCTTTTGCTCCCCTTATTACCAGTAAAAAACTTAAGCTTATTTTCTAATTTATTTACTTCGTTGTTAACTGTTTCAATTCCCAAGAGTGAATTTGATCTCAAATATTCCCGTTTGATATTGCTTTCAATCAGTGTTGCACTATATTCTGAAGTAGACGAAGCTCTTGAGCTAAAAGAATTTGAAGCTTGAACAGACACTTTAGGCGACGTTCCATTTTGACTGTAAGGAAACCCACCGTCAGTGGTGTTCCGATTCAGTAACTCATTCTTTGGTGAGGAATTAATTGGATAAGTCTTACGCTTCAACAGTACTTGGTTTTGCGGACTAGGAGGAAGAACTTGTACGCCAAACTTAACACTAGGCCTTTTGGGTTCTTCCGAGTAGTTAACAGCTTCTTCGCTTGTTTCTCTAAACGAAACGCTAAGTTTTTTTGGTTCTTCAGAATGACTAGCTGCTTCACTCCTTGTATCATGAGGAGCGTTTCTTAAAATAATTTCGTTTGTATCTTCAACAGGTTCATCTATTTCTTCTATTTGCCCAAGCTTGTTTTTGAATTTATCGTCATATTTTTTACGTGTACTTTGAAAATGTATTAAAACTTCATCGTACTTTTCTTGGTTTTTCGCCTTTACGGTATCTGAAATTCCGTTCAGCTCCCTTTCAGTAGCGTCAAGGTCATTTTTAATACTCTCGAGGTTAGCCGCATCTGATTGGGCGTTCGCGCTATCAATTTGTTTAGAAATACGGTTTAGTCTTACTTTCAGTTTTTGAAAAAGCGACCTCTGGCTGCTCCGGCCGATGGTGCTAAACGACTTCCTGCGAGTCAATTCCGACTTGGATGATTTAGCACCCATTCTGGCTAAAATTAACGTTTAATTTATTAAAACCGGATTCTTAATGGCTATACTACTTACCTTGTTTACAACATTAGATATTATAATTCGCTGCTCCATGAAACTAACAATTTAATTCAATTTCATCACCGTGGCCTGATTAAAAGCGTTTCTAGTACATTATTCGAGCTGCTCTAGATAAATTCTACTATCTTCTATTTAAACACATTGGGTGTAGCCAGAGATAACGTGTATGAACGTGGAAATATATGAGTTTATATATTTCGCAACTATTATAACTAGGCGTAATTACCTTCAAAGTATAATTGGTTTAATTAGACAAGCAAAATGCGGCATTGATGTTAATAAGTGGAAAAGGCAAAGGCTTTCATGTACGCTATGTTTTTAAAGCATTGTTTGTTATATCACTACTGCTTTTACCACAGTGTTTCGATGCAAAACTTTTGAAATTATTCATTAGCTTAGTGATCACAGGTGGAAGTGCTCGTTGCTGATTGGTCGCCTGTATGATACGTAGTTAATGGTTTGTTTATTAGAATGTAAGATAAGTACAACAATAGCCACGATTTATGATTGAAAGACTGCATACCAATGTTAATGTTAAACTGTTTCAGATAACGTGGCGAAATGAAATTTGTGAGAACTGTTGCGCAGGCACGAAAAAAGAAATGATATTTAGTCGCGTACGCTATTACTAAATTTTAATATAAATATATTTTTAATTTATATACAAAACCTCGGCATTTCGTATGCTATATATATTTTGCCATGAACAAAAACTACAGTAAACAAATTTACTGTTACATAGAACTACCTTTAACGTATTGCTTATTCGATTTTTTTTACGTTATGGCGTCAAATGCCTTAAAAATACTATGAACTTCTACCTAGACTGATTTGATATAAACCCGAGTATCCATTTACGTAAAGCTATCACCAGATATTACTAATTTGAAGAGCAACTACTAAAGTCGTTTCAAAATTATGGACTATAATGGGAATGGAGGGGGAGGTACTTGACTATAACCTCTCTTTGCTTTGATTTTCTCCTTAGTATCATGCAACTTCCAACATACCAGCTAGAACAAAGCTATTATTTCAAAAACAAGATTTCGACAATTTTTAAAAATTAAAAGTCTCCCCCCCCACCCCGCTCAAGTAGTTAAAAATATTGAATTTATAACCATTATAATGGAAGCAAAAGTACAATAATTGATCGCGGTTCGTCTAGAGGGTGTAATAGGTTTCACAGAAATTACACACGAATTATTTAAATTGCTTTTCCAAATGAACATGCAAATAATTATAACTCTGCTTAGTAGGGCAAAATGGCCGACTATGAGACAGTACTTGCACCACCACCTAATATACTCGGAGTCAATTTTTTATTTTTATTTATTTGTTCCAAAGTTTCAGTCTGTTACCTGAAATTTAAACAGGCTTGGGCTCCCACTAGAAAGTAACCGTGAGTAAAGTGTGTGTGTGTGTGCGCGCGTGTGTGTGTTTGTATGGTGTATGTGTGTGTGTGTGCGTGCGTGCGTGCGTGCGTATGTGTGTGTGTGCGCTTGAATGCATGTGTTATGTGTGTGGGTGTGCGTGTTGTAAGTGTGGTGTTGATATCCGTGTTACGCTCCCCTTCTAGGACCACAACCATCAGCAACCGGAAAGTTCAGTCGTCAAGCAAGAACGCTCAATGGGTATTGCCTTATCAGTCCGGACCATCGGCAGCTGGAAATCTAGATGTTGAAAAGGCAAAGTGTGTGAATAGGGCTTTGTGTGTTATTTGCATCCGTCAGCTCCCCCCCCCTTTACTAGGGCCATCGGCAGTCAGAAATCCAGTCTTTGGAGAAGAATGCTTAGCAGATGTACTTGAAGTGTGTTTGAAGTGTTAATTGTATTCATGTTTGCCCAGGTTGCTACGTTCTTTTTCAGCAATAATTGGTTATTTTATTTACAATAATTTTCAACTCAAATCCTTTGCTAATTAATTATCCGTTTATCTAAATTCTATGTCTATGGTTAAATAAAATCGTCGATTCGTAATTAAAAAAAATACGCTGGCTAATAATTTTCAACTTTGCTTCCGCTAATTACAAATAAATTCTACTTCCCACAATCCCCTAACGTAAAGTTTACGCTATACTCAGATAGTCGATAACGTGTTTCAAGTATCCGATAATTGCTTCTTATGTGTTTTCCATCGGAAGAATTCATCGAATTAAAGCTGCGTATTATCCCAATATAAACTGTGTTTTTCCAGGTTAATTTTGAATAGAAATATTGCTTTGAACTCTGATCACTGGCTGAACGAAATTGATTATATTTGCTTTCCAATCTACACAACGGAGACACGTGTAGGAATGTTTGGTTGTTGTCGTTTTTCGTTATGAAAATTTTGCGCACGCAATACGGCATGCTGGGTATTTAGGGTTTTTAAAAAATTATTTTTCGTCAAAATTAAATTAATTTTTACTGGTAATTGCTCTAATTTCTTCCGGTGGCCTTAAAGCCACGATGAATGGTCGTCCCTTGCTGTAATGCGAGGCCAAATGCGTTCTTTCTGGGTGTAGGCCCACCTACTCGTTGCTGTGAACCAGCTAGTGACTCAACCCCAACGTCAGTTTAAGGGTGTGTTTTCTTCCTCCATCATTTACGATTGCGACCATATTGGTTAGGATTTTCGGTTTAAGCTCATGCATTCCTAAACTTAATCCGTTTAGACGACAATTAGTGAATTAGTTTGAGATTTTTTGACACTATATGAATGCATTAATTACTATTTGCTTTAAATAACTAAGAGTGTACAACTTATTAAAGTGAAAACGATTCGAAGGCTTGCTGGCACGTTTGAAAATGTTGTTGCTATTAGATGTATATACAGTATTGCCCGAAATAAACAGTACTGAAATTGTAATTGTTTTGTATATTTAAAAAATACATATTATTGACACTTTATTATATGTTCTAAATGTGCACCTCCTCGTTCGAGACAGACTTCATAACGATGTTCTAAGTTTCTGGTCATGTTATTGAATAAGGGTTGTCTCAGGGCTGCGAAGAAGACTCTAACGGCATCTTTTAATTCATCGATGGTTTGTGGTGCCCGTTTGAAAACGGCATTTTTAGCCATGCCCCAAATGTATGCGTCTGGAGGTGTGAGGTCTGAAGAATGTGAAGGATAAGGGAAGTCAGTAAATCGTGATATGAATTTGCTTGGAAAATGTTCTTGAAGAAATTGACGAATTGCGGAAGCAGTATGGCAAGTTGCCCCGTCCTGCTGAAAAAATTGGTTTCGAAATGCCAAGTTACGTGCACGACAGAATTGACGTAGATCAGGGATTGATTGATTGATTAACTTGGGAAGGGTGACTTAAAGCCACGCGCACTTAGGCCTCCTGGTGGGCCCATTGTGCTGCCTTCCTTGCCCTAGGTTGGTCCTTCATTGCTCAACCACCCGACCTTGCAGGTGAATTTGAGGATGTCGGACCAGGGGGTGTCTCGAATTCCGGCCTTCTCGGGCCAAAAGTCCCCCAGCATGGATCCTCGAAGTCGGGCGAGTACCGGACAGGTGCACAGAATGTGTTCCGCCGTCTCATCCTCCTGTTGACAACCGCGACAGGTGGGGTTGTCTGACAGACCCATCCTGTGCAGGTGCTTCCTTAAAGTGCAATGCCCGGACAGAATACCTACTAGTAGCCGTAGTTTCTGTCTTGGCAAGCGTATGACAAATTTTTCTATTTTGGTCATGGGAGACCTTATAAACATTTTTGCCTGCCGGCAGCTTGATGTACAAGCCCACCTATCCTTGTGACGGCGGTGGGTTATTTGTCTTATCATGGAGAACACCACAGATGGCGCAATAGCAACCGATGGCTCAGGGCCGACAAAACCCCGAGCCGCTCCCTGCCTCGCCAAAGAATCTGCCTGTTCGTTACCATGTACTCCTGAATGCCCTTTGATCCAAACCAGTTCAAGGGCGTTTGTATCAGAAACGAGCTCGAGAACACGATGGCATTGGTATACCACCCCGAGAGAAGCTTCTGCTTGTTTAAGCTCAGAAGAGCTGCTCTACTATCGCTCAAGATGCGTATAGCTTTGTTCTGGATTCCACGTTCCAGTATGGCGTTAGCGCCGTGCATAATGGCTATGACCTCCGCTTGGAAGACAGTTACCAGCCTGCCCAGCGCAACACTTTCATGAAGGTCTAGGTCATCGGAGAAAATGCCTGCCCGGTACCTTCATTTGTTTTGGAGCCATCTGTGTAGATGGAGATCTCCGTTAAGGAGGCGTCCTCAGTGTTTAGACAAACCCCAAAGCGCCTCCTGGAAATGATTATGGGTGCGATCGAATCAACCACTCCTCCCAAGATAGGTGTGTTCCGCACCGCCTCTCTTAGTATGTTGTGGTGTCTACCACCGCCTCTCTTATCGATCCATAGACCTTTGAACCGCAGCCTCATTGCCGCTCTCAAAGCCACCTCCTCCACATGTAGGTCCAGCGGAGGAGGCCTAAGATGGCTTCTAAGGCTGCAGTAGGTGTGGAACGCAATGCACCTGTAATGTTTAGACAAGCCACCCTTTGGATATGAGTAAGGTCTTGGACTGTATGGGCCAGTCTGGTCCTGCGCCACCAGACTACAGCGCCATAACAGAGCATCGGCCTTACTACCATGATGTATAGCCACAGGACAGCCTTTGGTGGAGACCCCAAAGTTTGCCTATGGCACGTTTGCATTGCCAGAACACTTGGTTGGCTTTGCTAGTTTTCATTTGTAGGTGTTTGGCCCAGTTCAGCTTCTTATCAAGTATAATGCCCAGATACTTGACTTCTGCTGATAAGGGCAGGGAAGTTTGGAAGAGCATTGGCAATTTAGTTACCGTCAGCTTCCTTTATTGGAAAACAACACCAACGCCGTTTTGTTGGGGTTGATGGTTAAAAGTTGTCGGAGCACCAGAGCTCCGTGATCCTTAGTGCTGCTTGCATCAAATTACACAGCACTTGTTCGAATTTGCCGACTATTAGAATAGCTAAGTCGTCGGCGTAACCTATCGTGAAGAAACCTGCCTCATTAAGACGTTTGAGAAGGCTGTCCACTACTAAATTCCATAGTAGCGGTGACAGCACGCCCCCCTGGGGACAGCCTTTATCCACCACCCTAATTACTGAGGTTTCCCCCACATTTATGTGTACCCGTCGACATTGCAGAATCTGCATGGTAAACTGCCGAAGGGTGTCCTCAGCTCCATGTGTCCGTAGAGCTCTATCGATGCTTGCGAAAGTAGTTTCGCTGAACGCACCCTCAATATCAATAAATGCGCCTAAGGCGGACATGTTATTGTCTCAGGGTTTTTCGATCCGTCCTACAACAGCGTGCAGGGCAGATTCCGTTGATTTACCTGGTATAAAGGCGTGTTGATTTGGGTGAAGTGGATAAGAAAGCATTATCCTCTCCCTCATATCATTGTCGCACAATCTCTCCAAGGTCTTTAGCAAAAAGACGTGAGACTGATCGGTCTGTAGGATTTAGCCTGGGAGTAGTCCTTCCGGCCTGGTTTAGGAATGAAGACAACTCTAACCTCTCTCCAACTGCTGGGGATGTATCTAAAAGCAATACAGCCCCTAAAAGTACCACAAGGAACGGTGTCAGCCTCTCCACTCCCCACTGTAGTAGGGCGGGAAGATGCCATCCTTTCCAGGGGACTTAAACGGTTTGAGAGTTGAGATAGCCCATTTAATTTTCTCTCATCCACTACCCGGTTAGAAACCTCCCAGTCGGCCCCGTTAGGCCGAGCTGGCTGATCCAACCCGTAAGACAAAGGTCGTGTGACACTGCCTGGAAAGTGCGTGTCCGCGAGTAACTCCGCTGTTTCTGCCTCGTTGGTTGTGTATGTACCATCCACACGTTTCAGACAGCATGGTTGATGACGAGGGTCTTTGGACAAGATCCTGTTAATGCGAGAGATTGCATTGGTAGACTCGACTGAGTTACAGAAGGTCTTCCATGAGTCTCTCTGTCGTTTTCTAATTGTCGTTTTGTATAGTCGCTGGTGGCTTTTATATGCCTCCCAGTCAGCCATACTTCTGGTGTTCTTTGCCTTATTAAACAGTTTGCCCAGGGTCTTTTCAGCTTCTGTAGCTCCGCGCCCCACCATGGAGTACTGGAGCGAGTAGAATCTGTCCTGACCGGGCATGCCTGTTCAAAGGACTCTACGATGGAGTTTTGTAGAGAGACCGAGTATCTCTGTAGCTCTTCTATAGTTTTGGGTTGTCAGTACCTTGTGATGTCAAAAGGCGTTGCTCCAAGCTGTCTAGGTAGACAGACCTGTTGGTCGCTTTTGGGTTCCTGTATTCTTTACAGACAGCTACTGCTGCCTTTAAATTAAAACTTAACAATCTGTGATCTGACAGTGTCGCTTTAGGCGTCACCTGCCAGTTCAAGATATGCCTTGAAATATCTGACGATGCAAGGGTTAAGTCGATGACTGTCTGGAAGCGAGATGTCACAAACGTGGGTTCGCTGCCCCAGTTAAGTATCTCCAGATTCTTACTCGATATATACTCGAGTAGTAGTTTTCCACGGGGTTAGTATCTGCGCTACCCCATACCACATGGTGCGCGTTGGAATCGCATCCGATAATCAGATGCTTTTGTGCCTATTACAGTGATCAATGACTGCCATCAACTCCGGAGGAGGTGGGTCATGGTCAATTGGAAAATAGGCTGAAACCAAGATTATGTCAGTAATTCCTCCCAACCTGCATGTGATCTGTACGGCTGTGACGTCACGGCCACTCAGTTGTGGCAGGAGGAGGGCATTTATGTGCCTGGGTATGTAGATGCATGCCCTAGGCTTAGGTTGGTTACTAGCCGCAAAGATAGTACCATTTAGACTCCCTAGTCCCGAGATTCCTGAGCATGCCACCCAGGGTTCTTGGATAAGGGCAATGGCCTGGTTATTGCTCAGGTGTCTGCATAACGATGCTGCAGCCGCCCTGCAATGTTGCAGGTTTAATTGTATAAAGTTTAGTCCCGCCATTGGTCTGTGACGGGTCAAACTTGCTTATCAAGCGACGCTGGGCGGGCTGTCCAGCGACGCTTTACTATACTCTTCCGCAAGCCATCCCACTAGCAGCGGATCCGAGTCTGCTGTGTCCATCTGACTGCTTGACGCAGTCGATGGTTCATCTACCTCAGCCTCCTGAGGTTGCTGTAGGAGCGGAGCTCGCTGTAGCTGCTCAGGAGGTGGTCATGTTATTGAATAAGGGTTGTCTCAGGGCTGCGAAGAAGACTCTAACGGCATCCTTTAATTCATCGATGGTTTGTGGTGCCCGTTTGAAAACGGCATTTTTAGCCATGCCCCAAATGTATGCGTCTGGAGGTGTGAGGTCTGAAGAATGTGAAGGATAAGGGAAGTCAGTAAATCGTGATATGAATTTGCTTGGAAAATGTTCTTGAAGAAATTGACGAATTGCGGAAGCAGTATGGCAAGTTGCCCCGTCCTGCTGAAAAAATTGGTTTCGAAATGCCAAGTTACGTGCACGACAGAATTGACGTAGATCAGGGATAAATCGTGTTAAAATTTGTCTGTACCTCTGTTGATTAGTGTGACTTGCCTACCATTCTCTTCGATAAAGTACGGACCAATGATTCCGTGTCCTGGAAACAGCACACCAGACACTCACTTTTTCACTATGTAAAGAACCTCTTGAACCTCATCGGGTCTGGCAAAGCCCAGAAATCGATTTGTGCGACGATTCACATAGCCTGACAAGTGAAAATGTGCTTCGTCTGAAAACCAAACATTTTCAAAAATTCAGGATTTTCATACTGTAACGCGAGAATTCTGGCGCAATATTCCACTCTACTGCGATAATCCCGAGGGTGTAGTTGTTGATGTACCTGAATCACATACGAAAATGTACCCAGCTCCTTCAGGATTCTTTGAAAGGAAGTTCTTTTAAATCAAGTTGTAACGCTGTCCTTGCCTGGCTGACTTTCGGATTTTCTAAGATTTGCTCAAAAACACGTTCATGGTTATTGTTGTTGTTAACTGTCCTGGGACGCCCCGAGTTTCATTTTCGTTGGCACAATACACTACCTGTATTTCTAAACTTTTCAATAACCTTCAAAATTACAGCATTACTTGGAGAACGTTTATTAAACCTTTGTGTGAATTGATCAGACACGTATAGCAAACTTGCACCATTACGTCGGCCGATTCCGTATGAACGAAAATAATGCTCTACCAGAAACACTTTCTCCTCTGTACTTAACACCATTTTTAACAATTAGGCCCTACTAATTACTTGTTTGAGATTTACTTGACAGGTCTATACTAGCTAACTTGTGTGTGACAGCGCACGCATAAAAACACCGCCAACTTAGTTTCAGTACTGTTTATTTCGGGCAATACTGTACATAGTTTTAGATTTACCATGCTGATTTAGAGATGTTGGTTTTAGAGGGGTAATTTCGCTCAATTTTTTTTTTGTTGAAACTCAGTCTATATTATTTATTGCGTGCACATATTGTGTTTAATTATAGGTTTCTTTTGTTGATATGTTGTGTTTTGAGTATGAATGAGTGTGTGTAATTTTTCTTTCTTTATTTCAGGCCTCCCTTAATTTTGTTTGTAGGTATAATACCCCGCCCACCACCGATTGAGTCCGGTCAATTTCTTCTTTTTCTTCCTCGTTTTTATTTTCTTTTTTTAGACTACGTCGCTGAACGTAGCAAGGTTACAAAAATGTTGGATTAAATTGGTCTAATTTTGTACAGGTTTGACACTTATACTACTACATTAAAAACTAGGTCCTTTTAGAGGAAAAGATTTATTTGTTGTATTATTTGACTCAGGTATAAGAAAGTTTGTTCCTTAAACTTAAAATTCCGCGTTTTTCTCTATTACAATTGTGTGACGATTTTTAAATTGCATTAGTAGAATGATCGAGTAATTAAACTCTAAACGTTCTTCAATTCCAAATGGATCCACGTATAACAGGCTGACATACACTAAAACGTTTCTGCGTTACAAATGATTCTCCGGATGAGTATGATCTAATATGGCATGCCGTATAGGTTAAGTAGTGGGAGAAGGTAAATAGAGATTTTTTCTGCGCGCTTATGAGGAGAGGCGGAGCCTATTAACACGAACCCTTATGTGTAAAAAATTGTTGGGAGGAGGTAATTGTGCGTCAGAAGCCCCCTTCTCACATCTCTCCATGGTGGGAGTAATGTGTGATTATTACAATTATAGCATAACTGCGATGATGTTACTTGATTTAATTAGTAATTACAGAAAGAGTTGAATAATTAGACATTGGTTCGCCGTAAAACATCGACAGTAATCACTGACAAAATGGCTCGACGTTCCAACGCTGTTAAATAGTTCGATTCACCGAATAGACAATTAAATGTACGAGATTGACTCCAAGTATATTAGGTTGTGTTGCAGGTGCTGTCTCAAAGTCGGCCATTTTATCCTACGCTGCTTATCTTATCTTATTTAAATATTTACAATCTGAATTAAATCAGTTAAGTAGTCCTTTGGATTACTTTGTTTTGGCAAGCCGGATAACCAATACAGAAGTTGGGTCTAAATCTTTTTCTATGCCAGATTCTTTAACAGAGTTGGTTGTTTATCCACAATATTAAACAGGGAACTGATAATATCAGGTACGATAGAGGACTTAGGTAAGGAAATCAATTGCTACTTTCCACCATATTATTTGTTACGCACTTTACCAGTCTCCAAGGTAAGGTAGTTACATCTAGTACTTGTAAACACACTCGCTTGTACGGACTGGGTCGGGAAACATGTGCCTTTCACGACCGCGAGAGGCGTCTGCATCACAAAATTACATTATCTCTTGAATTAGTGGGTTTTATGTAAATGGGTTTTAAAAGTTTTACAAAGCACTAATTGAGTCTGGAAATACAAGACAGTGGTGGGGTTGTGCATTGTGACAGCATAAGAGAGTTTCCCATAAAGCGTAAGACATCAACAACATAGACACTAGAAATATTACTTAGACTCCATGAAAGAGGTTATTCTTGTTCCACGATAGCGCAGCCCACTTCTGAATCAGTTTTTGATTCTTCAGTATAAATTTATACAGAATTTTTGAAAGTATTGATTTAGTAATGTAAGGAATGTTTGGTATGTCTTATTAGGCGTGCAATCTTTTGAAAGCGTGTTAAATGTAACAACATTTCAAGTCTGTCAATATTGCATGGTGAGATTTCAAGAAAGCCCGTCCATCGCCTTCACAATTCAAGCATTCGAATACGCTCAGGTCTTGATCTCGTGGGATTGGTTCTGAAATCATTTTTTCTTTTTGTTTAAAAAGCTTGTAGTTAAGATGGTTTACAAGGGCTGTTATCTTAGCTACGTACTTTAAGAAGTGCACATTTCTTAGTGGAGGGATAGCTGCACCACAAGCAACTGTTAAAGTGAGGCTGGTACTGAAGGTTGCGATGCAAATTCGTAGTCTTCGAAATAAATTTTTTTAAGCTTCTTCAGTATAGTTGTTCTTGTAATACGACGCACCCGTATTCAATACGGTTAAGAATGAGGGTTTTTTTAGAGTGATAATAGTATAACAGTGATAATAGTATGGTGTATAAGTATCAAAAACAGAACCCATGCGAATGAATAATTAATCAAAATGGCGTAAGGTTTAGTACACCATCGGAAGGTAAACGTAACAAAGGACATAGTTAAGGAAATCGACCAGTACCCTCCCCCACACTTTTGTCAAGCAGTATACCCCAAAAGACAGTTTTAACGACTCTAGCTGCAGTAGAGGTTGAAAGAGCCTTGTGTATATGTTTCTTACCTTCTACTGATTTAAAACAAACACAAATAATAGAATCAAACTTCAAGTCTTGTCCACCTAACATAATTATCATATATGAATATCACAAGAAATAGCAAACAAAACAAAAACTAAGATTAATTTGTCAAATATGAATGTTTCTAAAAACAAAAACTCTTTTCAATTATTGACATACAACCAAATTAGCTTGTATATATCAACCGTGGTGCTTTTCCATATAAGAATTTTGGTGTTTAAAATACGATTTAACTAAGTGCGAGATAGATTACGAGTCGTTGGGAAATTCTTTTTAAAAAGTTTATTTCCAAAAACAACTACCATCAAATTTGTTTTAATCCTATAATTACGAAAAATGCTTTATATCTTTTAACAACATGAACGTTTATGTTCATTAAACGTAAAGTAGATCAATTGAAAAATACTCTAAGTTAATATTTAAATAAATCAATAATTAATAATTACGAATAAGTAGCTTCAACACCTAACAATATTAAAGTTATGACGTTCGAAGACTGACTGGCGATCAGGGCTTCTTACATTTAACACGAAGTCTCTGGTCTCATATCATTTTGTGGGAAAGTGCAGATCTTGCTTTCTGCAGTTTCTTGATAAATCATACATTGTATTTATTCTAAATAATTATAAATAAGTCTGCTTGATCGCAGTTCATTGTTTCT
This sequence comes from Platerodrilus igneus, assembly GCA_036346225.1. Taxonomy (NCBI): domain Eukaryota; kingdom Metazoa; phylum Arthropoda; class Insecta; order Coleoptera; family Lycidae; genus Platerodrilus; species Platerodrilus igneus. The sequence goes on along the minus strand of JARFIW010001108.1, from coordinate 3,771,812 downwards.
TCAGATGTGGTATCAAGTTGCGTCTGGGTTACAATGTAGTCGTTTCTTATTCCTATTTCTGATATGAACTCTGATTACAGATAATATAGTACATTCTTTAATACAATGTATCATGCTATAACTAAGACATAATAATTACGTTTAATTTTAAATACATATTAATATAGGGGATATATAGCTCCTCTCGACTTAGATAAAAATTAAGGGTTGTTACTTCATTTTTCAAAAACTCATTGTCCTTATAGTTTCATTTGTAGTTGCTTTGTCTTTCACTTTGTTGCCGTAATCTTATATTTAATATACATTTTGTACAATAGGTATGCAGCTAATAATAACTATCAATAAAATTGTCCGGATGTTAATATTGTCATAGTGTATCTTTGGCACTTTTAAATCGTTCAAATGTTTTTTGTAATTGTCCATTAATTTCACCACGTGGTTAAGAGATCTAGATGTTCCAGTTGAATTGGCTTCTGGATGATTTCATTGTCTTTGGTTTGAGGAATCTTGAATTGTAGTTCAAGTAGGTTTGCAAATTTCTTCGTCACTGCTGGGTTTTGATATACTCGAATAATTTCGTTTTTTAATTTTAAATAACAATCTTTCTTTACGGCGATCACTTTGCTTTCAATTAGGGCTAAACTATTTTCGTCTTTGTTACAATTGTCAGTGTAAAGTAAATCAAATGAAAAATTCTATAAGATAATATTTAAATAAATCAATAATTAATAGTTACGAATGAGTAGCTTAAACACCTAACAATGTTAAAGTTAAGCAGTTTGAAGACTGACTGGCTCAGGGCTTCTTACATTTAACATGAAGCCTTTGGTCTTACATCATTTTGTGGAAAAGTGCAGATCTTGCTTTCTCCAGTTTCTTAATAAATCATATATTGTCTCTATTCTAAGTAATTATAAATAAGTCTGCTTGATCGTAGTTCAATGTTTCTTCACCTGTGGTATCAAGTTGCGTCTGGGTTATAATGTAGGCGTTTCTTATTCCCATTTCTGATATGAACTCTGATAACATTTAAGATATAATCTTCTTTAATACTTTTTAATTTTTCTTGGGAATAAAACCACTTATATTTGTTAATAATTAAAATCCACAACAATCATACAGGGAGTATTTCTTTAATACAATGTATCCTGCAATAACTAAGACATAATAACTACGTTTAATTTTAAATACATATTAATATAGGGGATATGTAATTCGTGTACCAACGTAAAGGTCTTTCTATTAATGAGGTTTGCTCATTCTTATTATTTCAAATAAATCACAATTATTAAATATACAACAATATGAAATGTTTAGCAGGTGGAAAGTAAAAATTCAATACGTTACAGGTTTGTTAGCCTTTGGCAAAGCTCTGGCCAAAATTTTGGTGCAGGAATCTTTTGGTTGCAGGTAATTATACATCCCAACTCAAACTTCAGTTGTAACGGTATTTTTAAATCCGCGTTGTCCTCGCATTTGAGAACTTGTTTACGAAAAAGTTCGTAATTTAATACCACCACTAGGATTACCCAATAATCAACCTCAATCTGCACGTATCAATTCAATTAGAATCTCTATAACTGAAGATGAAAGATTGATAGGTTGATCCCCTATATCATTACCACGGCTTATATACGTTTCAACACTACAGGGTTATATATACTATTCTTCGTTCTCACAGGGTAGTGCGTCTAAATGCTCGATTTTCGAGGTTAATATAGTAATACCCGTGTGACCGGTCATCTTGTTCTCACACTTTTGAATGCGCCGAGTTTGTTTAAGTTCGCAACACATTATCTATGACTATAATTTATGAGTTGATGTATATTTGGGGTAACCTATCAGGATTGCGGATTCTTGTAAGTCGTATGAATGTGTACAAATGATCTTTTCTAGACCGGTTATTTACCGATATTTTTGTAAATCGATTACGAAGAGTGTAAAATCCCTATCTTTATTGCTGTTTGTATAAAAATGTACTAGATGCTTTACTATTTTAATTCTTTTCCGAATTTAAATCATATCACTATCAAAGCTGTTAAATTTTACAGGCTGCCTTTATGTTAAAGCTCATTTCACTAAATAAATCTCATAAATTCTTTTCTATTACTTAATACTTGCTTAAATAGTGCACTGGCACTCTAAGATGCGGAATTGTGTGTCTAAGTTAGGTGCTTACGAAACTATATCACACTTATGTTTGGAAGCCGTTATTGGACGCCTTCGACCGAGTGCACTGTTTTGCAAAGTGGGGAACTTTTCTCTTTACCTTATTTCAGCACTGAATTACCTCAAAATATACGTCTGCTCCTAGCAATACATAGACTTTTTTATGAATAAAGAAGTTTTTATCCGTTAACTCTGAATCATCTAGGATATCGAATTCGTTTTATGAAATGCGTAAGGTAATGGGCAAGGAACAAGTTATTCGTTTGAAAATGCCACAATTGGAGGAGGTTCTTGCTCTTTGGCTTTGTTTCGATCAATCGTAACTACTAGAAATTCTGTGCCGCGAATGCCGCCATGCGATATCCCTGAGACCAAACGGCACTGTCAATGACAGGTTTGCGCACGAAAGCCGATTCTAAGGTCCCGGGTTCGACTTTCGACACGAACCGCTTGAAAAATGTTAGACGTGAATTTTTCACAAAAATACGCCCTGGTTCGGTAATATGTAGGTCTCGTGGTCTAGTGTTGCCACGCACGTTAGAGATCCCTACTTGGCTTAGAATAGCAAGGGTTCGTCAAAATTCTCAAATAAAAACACTTACTTTTTGGCCAATGTAGTACCTTCGAGCGGAGCATTGGAAAGTTAAATACAGGAGTATTCCTAAGACCTGAACGATTCTTAAAATCATCTTTTAATTTAATTTATTTGTTCCACTGTTATATTTGTTACACTTAAATACATCGAAATATTTTAAAGTTAATTGAAATATTTTATATGTCCATTTGATAATTACATCTACAGGTATAAATTTCGCGGTGTTGCACAATATTTAAAGTACAAAAAATCACGTTTGTATTAAATGAGTAATAGGTATTTTCCCGTTGGCAAATTTTCTACTTACGATTTTTAACCAGGCTTCCTCAAGACCATTTTCGGGATGGCATTTGTGACTATCCAATACTGATGCACTGTCTGCAAAAGAAATCTACAAACAAAATAGAAGGAGAAGAGAATGGATTAGGAAAGAGCCTGTTTTCTGTACAGCTGGTACTTCTAGGTACCGGTACTTCACTACCAGGGAAACCATCACATCCCCAATCGCCATAAAGTGTCAATTCTTATTGGCCTGTGACAATAAGGTAAGCGTTGACAGCCTGCAGCGCAATTTCAACAAGGAGGTCACGTAAATGTCCAGAAAGGGCGCCTAATTTAAACAAAGTTATAATAAAGTTAGATATAAGAATTAAATACTAAAACGAATTAGATATGCGTTAAAGTGACACATGGTATGCGATGTGATAGATGAATCTTCAGACCCAGAGTCCAACAATACCCTGGCTTCTATCTTAGAACCGCTGTTAGTAATTTAACTTACAACCGCAGTAGCTAGAGGTATTTATTTCTCTAGATATTGAAATCTGGCGATGTTCAAAAAATATTTTCGTGTTAAATTTGTAACGTGCATTTTTGTAGTTTAACATTTTACGCTTTTTCCCAATTAGTAAATACATCGTTTCTTTGGGATCGCTGTTTGTATAAAGTAAATACTTCAGAATAATTCAGAATTGTATGTAATTTAACTCGTGTGTATTAATTAAAGATAGTTTAATTGAAGATTGATTTTCAATTAATAAATAAATTGCAAGGAACGAATTTTAAATAGGATTATTCGTAAATTATTTTCCAACTTATCGAAAATGATAAACAGCTCGTAATTAATTAGTAGATATGATTGCGGCATTCACGTTTTGGATGTTCCTTATGTTATTAGCGAAGGAGAGGATAGTCAACAAGAGTTTATGGTAACAACTAGTTTATATAAACAGATTAGAGTGTAGTTCTGATTACATTTGAAGGAAGTATGCTTTATATGTAACGTGTTTGATGGACCACAAGTGCGGTTGTAAGGTCATTGACGGACGGTTTTAGCGATGCGCGTTGCTCTACTAATTGTTTTTTTTTGTTGCTTTTCTGTTGGAAATAAAAGTAGTAGAACTTGTCGTGCGTTTTACGGAACATTGACTTAGTGATGCGCGTTGCTCTACTAATTGTTTTTTTGTTGCTTTTCTGTTGGAAATAAAAGTAGTAGAACTTGTTGTACTCGACCTGCACGTGCGTTTTACGGAACATTGACTTAGTGATACGCGTTGCTTTATTGATTGTGTTTTTTTAGTTGATTTGTCTTTTTATATTTGAACTGTGTGTGCGATCTAGTTTTCGTGGTCCTTTTTTTTCATCAGAGTAGTGCATACTTTGGATTATTCAAATACAGTTTTAAGCTTGAGTGTTTCTAAAAAAAAAACAATGATGATACAGTTGTAGCAGGTTTAGTAGAATAAAAGGTTGCTTCTTATAAACATGTATCTTATTCACATGTAAAATTTTCTGTAATGCTTTTATCGTGATTATATTATATAGTTTATCTAAACAGTTTTATTTACATTCTACAAAGTACTGAATAATTTAGACTTTTCATTGCTGCTATGCTTATTCTTTTTTTTTCAGGTTTGCTTAACTAATTTTCTTGCAGGTATTGAACATAACATATTGAACATAACTTGTTACTTTGGATACCAAAACAGGGGTGCGTGTTGTGGTCGGTTTTGGATGTTGGCGGTGCCGACTGGGGTTGACCTTTGGAGCAGCCTGGAGCTCAACTGCGCGCACTGTAACAACTCTTTTTCCAATTTAATTATAATTACAAAACAAATAAACATACATACAATATACACAGTAAGAAGCAGACTGCCGTTGGAAATACTGCAGTCGGAACGTCTGGCGTATGATGAATCTACTTGGGTCATTTGGATGGACGTCGAATGGGCTGACGTCCTTGTAGCGGTCGTTGTTAAACTCAACTCTCTTTAACTGCCGCTTTACTGGTGACGACGGCAGTGCAAATACTGGCCGTGGAGGCAGTGGTAAGCGACATAGAACGTGACGTAGGGCGCGGTTGTCACGGTGTCTCTGGCGTTGATGGTTGTACGTACCTGCAGGGACAGCGTCCATGCAGAGATGGTATTGGCAGTTTGGTTGATGTAAACGGCGTTGACATCGGCGTCGGCGTCGTCGGCTGCTTGGCGCCTTTCTCTCAATTCTTATACGTCTCCCCGGGCTAGTGAAAGCGCCGGCTAGACAGTGGTTATGGTCGCCCTAGACTAGTGGAAGTGTTGGTTTGACGAATCGGTGGATCTCGGGCTAGGGGAAGCGACGAGATGCTCTTGTGTGTCTCTCCGCGCTAGTGAGAGCACCGGTTCGACGATGGTGCTAACCCCTGGGCTAATGGAAGCCCCAGGTGCCGGTTGTAGGTCTCCTTGTGCTAGCGAAAGCGCCGGTTTAACGTTACAAAAAGTCTCGGGTCAGTGGAGGCGCCGGGATGCTTGTGCTTGGCTAGTGGAAGCGCAAGAACTAGTCGAGGACCAATGGTTTCTATTACGACCCTCTGCCCCTTATAACAATTTTCGGTTCCTTCCCATATAAACCCTATACCTCTTTGATTTGAATTATTTACGGCGTTTTCATCCCCAAGCAATTATAACTTTGCCTTTTTATCCTTTTAAAAATTGTGTGCCCTTGAAAATAAAATATTACTTCAGTCGCAACATATGCATTTGCCCTTATTTATAAGGAATTTGTATCTAACAGAAATAACCTCAAATAATAATATAATATAAAAGATGGTGCGGCAAAATCCACTAATCTGTTACACGTACACGTCAGCAGTGGTTCTGACGAAGCTGTGAATAGACCTAAATATGATTCTTTTATAAAAGTGCCAAACATAATATTATCGTAGTCGGCTCCAGTTGTACCATTTTTCAGACGAGCTATCGGGGTAGACAAGTTATCATGCATTCAATCGCCTACGTTCCAGCTCTGGCGTCCATAATGATACTTGGATATAGGTTTGCAACTTGTTATTCACTTGAGTTGTTTTATGTGCCGCTTGAAGTGTCCTATCACCAAGCCATCTCTTGTCAATGCAACAAATATGATTGCCGCACTTGTTGCTGCGTTTGCTTGTTAGCAGATTGTATTTTTAGATCCTGGTCAGCTCGATACTAGTGAACACATACTTGATGGTAATTTCCACCTCGGCCGGAATTATTTCTGTAGTTCTTAGGTCGTGAACAATTAGGTTGAGTTAGTTTTGCTCAACTCGCAGATCGGTCATAGTGAGACTCCGGATTTGTTTCATACCCGCACGTTTGTCAACACGTTTTAGACTTGGTAATTTCTTAGCTCCTTCTTTTTGTTCAGGTCATATCGCTTGATAAACTGGAAGTGTAGGCACCTGACCAACTCATTGTGATACTTTATGTGGTAGAAGTTAATATCCAAACCCAATGAATAGCTAGATGGTCAAGACTCTTGCAATCTAGTTCACAAGGTGAGCACTTCTTTGAACCGATAAAATACAAGGTTTTGTCTTTTAGTTCGAAGAACATCTTTTCTTGCTGAGTGGAAGTGCTTCCTTTTGAGAGAAATGTAGGTGAGTTGGCGCGATCATTTACAGTGTTAGTATCTGCAAACAAAACTATGCATTTGTTCTTCCTAGATTCTTGACATCCTCAGTTCCAACCGCTTGAGTTGTAGTGTTATTGAACCCAATTCGTTATTATTAAGCTGGAACTTTCAGTTGAGATAATCACGATGCATGGTTTCTTGAGGATTCATGCGTCAAAATCTTTATCTTTTGATTCCTAAGGTGGTGATTATAAAAATTCAAAAGCATTAGCACAGATTCTGTTACAAGTGAATGAATCTTAGATGGTTTAATTTTGAATTGCTTAAAAGGGGTGGGAATGCCGTAGCAATTGAGGATGCACAGACCAACTATAGTGGATTGAGAGTGAGTCCTTACAGAAAAAAAAATGTAAAAAAAAATTGTTAAATATAAAAATTAAATAGGTGTAATTTTAAGCTAAGTTTCCAATAACACTTACCTTGAAAGGTTTTTAATACTGTCCTAAATTTATAGGCGCCAACTCGTTTGGTCTAGTAATAATCCTCTGGAAAACCGAGTATTCCTGGGGATTCTAATTAAGTCGGACTTCTGGTGGAATAGAGTTTGGTTTTTACAAAAGGCTAAACTATATTATTAAGCAAAGAAAACAACCACTTTCAGCTTAGTGCGTCACCTAAATTTATTAAAGTAGAAACATCATAATATTATTCCTGCAAAAGGTGCATACACAGAATTTTAATCAGCCATAACATCAACGATTCTATTATAGTAATTTAAAGCACACCTTCAATCTTTCCAGCAAAATCGCAATGTCCAAGTTTGTATGTATAATAAAATGTACACTATACCTTACATTGAGGGTGGACGTTTTATAATTTTATCATATTTAATTGAACAAACGCCGTATATAAATTTCACAAAAAAAAAATTAAATGAAATTTATAACTAACTACTAAATTTACAGTTATACATAGTGTGGTTAAAAAATTATATAGAACTAAGATTGAGTTCACGTTGCATCAGGTAATCTTTCCAACATCTGTTGTTTGAAACCAGTTCGTACCAATTCTACCGATGTCGTCGAGTTCTGTGGAAAATCCACGGAAACTACCACAAAGCGGCCGTGTGGTTTAATTGGTTTGCGAGTGACTAGAAGCCTAAGGTCTCGGGTTCTATTACTGACATAGACCGCATTAAAAATATTAGGCGAGTATTTTTCATAAAAGTACGCCTTTAGTCGGATGTATGTGTGTGTTGTCTTGCACGTTAGAGATCCTTACCTTGCTTGGAACAGCAAGGGCTCGGCAAAATTCAACATTTTCAAGTGAAAAAAATTGGCTCTCTAGCCAATTTGGTACCCTCGGATAGAACACTAAAAAATTAAATTTAGGAATATCACATCGTTTAATGCTTGTTTACTAATCTCAAAGCCAAGGAGGTGTACTCCAATACTATTTCAATAGTCACATTCATACGTGTTTTCGTCTCCGGCTTATAAATAATTAATTACTTGTTTTCGTCGGGTGTCTAGCTCTTGTCTTCTTTTCCTATTCTGCACACTTTCGAGAAGTATTTCATTATAATACGCTTTTCATATTGAGCTTACAGGTATCACGCGAAGGGTGCGTGACTAGTGTTATCATAAATAATCAACAATCCTGCGATTTGGGTACATTGTAACTTTTTGCAATTTATGATATTTGATTAGCAAGTCGAGCATAATCGTTCCTAGCCCAATATTCGTAAACTTCACTACATTATCGTCTCTATTTTAGTGATTAACTGCATTGTGGTGGTTACTCCGTATTACAAGTACATTTGTATTCCTGTAACGTTAATTTATTTTGTTGAATTCTCCAAAAAATTGTGAAAAGCCCTCCTATTATTGGGGCAATTATTGTATAAAACATGCATATTAATAAACCCACAGTTATTTTCTCTTTTAATTACACTAAAAGCTTTCTTAAAGTAACATGACCACGATATGAAAATTTACTATTGCAATTAATCTGTTTACTCAAATTGACATTGGTAATTATCTATGCCTTCATTCGTCTACGGAATTGTAACACGCAATATTGGAACTGTTATCCTTTTGCGGTTTTAAACAATTTATTGACCTGAGCTACGTTTAACTATCTAGTGTACAAAAAAATATGACTATGATTTTGCGGTTTTAAGTTTATTGTTTGATTTCACTTTATAGAACAAAAAAATTATTGAAATCTCATGCTTAATCAAAACTACCATTCGTGAAATCACAATATATACGGCACATCCGTATTTATTTTGTCAGTATGAGATATATATTTACCGTTTGTCGTCGGTTTCTATTAAAAGCAACTTAAATGCATTACAATTTTTCGGCCAAACAGGACAAACTTTATTCATGTTGATTTCTTTATATTTATTCCGTCGACGTTGGTAACATTTTTACTTATCCTGAACTCTTTCACCACCCATCGTAATTCTATGTCAAAGTTGTGAAATTCTTTGGGTTTGCAATGCAGAAGTCCGATGTAGTAGCCTAGTGCGGACAGAGTAAATTTATTGATTTCTCCAAACAGATCTACAACGTTGAGCCGATTTCGGTAAAAGATAGTAGTTTCTACCTTAAATCTTTTCGCAATGATAACATTGTTTTTGGTTGATTACGTTTAAAAAGTTTCTCAACACGAAATACTAGTAGCCGTATAGTGTCAAATTTTGCTGCGCGCTGAATTGACGTTACGCTTCTGAATTAACTTTACTTCAAAAGGGGGAAGTAATGTAACAGTAAAATAGTGCATCGGTTAGCTTTCAGTGGTGCGGGATGGGCTTAATGAAAGCAAATATACTACTTTTAGGGGTTTACAAATACTAAATATTTATACATCTACGCTGAAAGTTTTTTTTTGTCTAATAAATCTTTTTAGCTCTAATTTAACCGAAGAAAGCGCCGATTAAAACCCACCCAAAGGTGCTTGTTTCGAAAGATGTTCCAGTGGTTATTACAGTAGTAGAGTTTGATAGAGCCTCGTTTACACGTTTCTCATCTCGTTCAGCGGGTTTAAAATAAACACATAATACAAAGGACTGCACGTCGTGTTTACCTAACCTATATTACTAAACATAGCTATAGCTGCAAATAATAGCAGATAAATGTAGGATCCAACCCTAATTGTCTAAACATGCGTGTAGCTAAAAAAGAAGATAACTTAAATTTAACAATTATAGACATTCAACCAATTTAATTCTTACATATGAATTATGCAAATACAATTGTGGACTTCCACATGAAAATTTCTGTGTTCACAATAAGCTTTAAATAAGCGTTCACCAATGTAAAAGGTCCTTCTTGATAGTAAGTTTTACACATTCCTATTATTACCATCAATCACAATTAAGTATAAGACAGCATGTAATATTTAAAAGGTGAAAAGAAAAGCAACAATTCAATACGGGTACAGTGTTTTGTCTGCCCTTAACAAAGCTCCGACGACTTTCTAATGCAAAAGATGGTTATAGGTGAATTAACTACTCTAACCAGGTGTCGAATAAAAGCTTCCAACACATGTCACTTTCACATATAACTGGTATTTTTCTATGCCTACATTTGATTGCCCACTGTCCCATTCGAAGGTATTTCATTGGCTAGGAAGCGCGTTTTTTTACTTGCAAATTCTAAATTTTCCCAAGCCATTGCTATTCCAAACAAGGTACAGATTTTAACGTGCGCGATGACGTACACGGGACCTACATTCTATGTCTCATCCGAACGAGGCCGTATTTTTGTAAAAAATGCTCACCTAACATCTTTCAAGTGGTCTGTATCGAGAATCGAACCCGAGATCTCGGGATTAGCAGTCATACGCGAACCTGTCTAATACACGGAGCCGCCGATATTTTTGTATTGGCGGTTTTACTCGCGTTTGAGTAACTATATATTAAGTTTCCCGTGATTTAATACCAATACTTTAATAACCCGAATGAACTTTGTTTTGTACGATAAAGGTTGGGTGTCAATCGATTCGAAGCTTTGTTCTGATCTTTGTTCCTTAATAACTACAAATGATTACCTACTTTATTACCAGTGGGTTTTATAAGTTTCAACACCCTAGCATTATTTTACCAACTGTCGCTCTCACGGTGTAGTGTGTTTAACTGTTCGAACTTCGAGTCAATTTCATTTTGTTTACGTCAATGGTTACCTTATTCGCGCGCTTTAACAATTGATAACGAAGCTGCGTTATTTGTTTACTTTCCCAACACATTCCTTTACGGCTGTAATTTATGAGTACATGCTTATTAGGGTGTAACCAGGTGAACCCATGGTAAATAATTTTTAAACTTGTGTGAATTTGTACAAATACTTCAATGTGTCGGTTATTTCCCGAGTGTCTATCTGTATTTTCTCTACACTACATACGAAGGAATGTAAGGTACCGATCTTTATTACCGTTTATATATAATGTACTATATGTTTTAATTCTTCCACCCTAATTTAATATGGTATTGGTATAGCGATGTTATTGAATGTAAACTGCTAAAACTTCTAAATTTTACAGGCTGCTTTATTGCTATACGCTTATTTAACTAAAACTTTATAAATTCGTTACTACTACTTAATGTTTTGATAAATAACACACTAGCGTTACAGTTTCCGCCAAACATAATAACAACACTAGAAAATATTAAGATATTTAAACAGCCAACAAATTAAATGCTACTTGCAATAAATGAGTTTAGTAGTTTAACGTATGTCAAACACCAAATCTTTCACTAATTCTGCGCATGCGTTTTCATAAGGTTAACCTTTTTGATTAGAGCATGACTTTGAACGAGATGTTTTTTTATTAATTTGAAGTACATCCTTACTTAATAAAATAGAGATTAGATTATATTTTAAGAAAGTAAACTAACACCACAGTGATCTGTCTAAAATCCAACACTCCTAGCGCCATCTATTCAGCCTACTACATATTGATTATCACCTACCTGCAGTTCTGTCACAAAAAAGGTCAAAAAAATTTACTTTGCTTTAACTATATGATTAAGTACATAGTGTAAAAGATGACGAAAGTGCGTTGTGTGCGCTTTGATAAAATTAAACATTTTTAATAGCTTTTTTTATACAGTATGCACAACGGGATATAAATATGAATGGTAAGTTGTGAAAAGCCAATATTTAATCTTATCTTTCGTTAGATATAGTTATATATACACAAGGAGATTACACACCACATAGCGTTTAGTCATAATACAAGGTGTTACACTAAAGTTATTTTGTAGGTGACCATTGGAATTTATTATACCAGGAATGGAAAGATTTTGATGCATCATAATCGGAAAATACTGTGGCAACTGCAACGCGTCATGTGATTAAAGGTAAGGACTATAAGAGACAGACGTTTTTGCAAAGGGTTTCTTTTACTTTGTAAATGTATTAGGTTAGTAAATATTTAGGACTAGATTAGGGAAAATGATATGAGCCACGATTGTTCGTAGAATGGATTTGATTTGTACTAGGAATGCATCTTTGTCATCAATATCTAAACAAACACATCTAAACAAATGTTCGAATTGAGATTTAATTAACAATGAACTCAATATTAATTTTTCTCAAAAGTAGTTCAAGTGTTTCAACAAGATAATTTTGTATTTGTTAGCTAGATCAAAAGTTTCAAATGTAATTCCAATTTGCAGTCTTAATTCATTTTTCCAAATTCTGGCAAAGGTTATTTCAAATCGTTTGTCGAGACCATTGAACGACTTAACATGCAAGCGGAAGCAGATACAGTTAGCCTTTGAATAATGGAGTAGAGAACTAATTAATGTGATTAGCCAATAGGGTTCGGAATTATATCCTACCAGGTTGGAAAATATTACTTTTATGAGAATATGTTTTGTTCAGCAGACAACTTCATGTTGGAACAGGTATGTTAATTAAGAACATACAATTTTTTTAACACAGACCTTGAAGCTCCAGTGAGATCTTGTTAAACGATTTGAGTCCAAGGAGTAACTGATTTTAGTTATTTCCGCAATGTGCTTTCAGGTATTTATAATAAATATTCTGAAACTATTTCCTACCGTAACCGTAAATTAATGAACTCTTCTTTGACTGTGTAAACTTATTAACGTGCCCATATTACGCTTCCATTATTAGTGTTTAGAGATTAGAAAGTAGTGTTGTTCGCTGAAAACGTTTTCCATTATGATAAATAATTTTTGTTATATATATATATATATATATATATATATAAAAACATATAATATATTACTGTGATATTTGGGGGTTAAAAGGGCATTATTTATTCATGTTGTAATTTTCTTTAGTGATTCATCGTGTGAAAGAACAACAAACAATTTTGAAACGCTTTTCAAAATCATTTGGTTTAGAAATTAATAATGTTATTAAAAAATTTCAAGAAGCTCAAATTTAATTTTCAGTATTCTGCAGATGTAAATACTTATGAAGTATAGCGTGTGTCATGTTAGAAACATTCCGTGTGTAAGATAGCATTTAAAAGGTCATATCATAAACATATTTTAACCCTTGTATTTAATTAGCGTAATTTCTAAAACGCTTTTAGCTTTGTGTTGAAAGCTTTCTAAGATTTAAAACTGTTCAGTTTTTGCGCAATGTTAACTAAAAGCCAATGGCCGTTATATTTGTTAAAAACGTTTAAATATCTTTTGAAGAAACCTTCCTAGTATCATTCAGTTATTAACAGATGTAACCGTCGCATGTTTCCTTGTATGAGGAGCAATAACGTTGCACAAACAATAGAAATTCCATGTAGTTATTGGCTCCGACGACAATTGGAGAAATTGATAGCCTCTTAAAAGGACATAAAACTTAAGAAATGGTGTGGGTTAACGGCACCTGTGGCCGTTACGAATGAAACTTGCAAAAAAGGTAACAAAGAGAGGTTATATGATAGCATGTGTAGAAGTGAGCTAGATATAACACATGTTGATGGATAGGTGTAGTTTAAATGTTAGCGTTTATTGGCTTAGAAGAGGGAATACAAGAGTGAGGAGCAGTTGTTAGCAATACTACAGATATGGAAAACGAGTAAGAAATAGCTGATTTTAGCAAAAATGTTGAAGTGCAATAGATATAACACCTAGTATATTGAGAGGCGTAGTATAAAACCATAGTTTTCGTTGATTGGAGTTTGTACAAGGTTGTTTTAGGTAGGGTTCAAAATACAAGGAAATCATTTAGTAATATACGCATGTTCGTTAGCTTCAAGTGATTTTCAAAGAAATGAGTGTCGGTTAAATAAATTTCTGGAATTATTATGCAAGTTCTGGAGGTGTTTGTGGAAACGAATGGCCGTTGAAAGTTTTACGTAGAAGGTAGTGAAGTGTTTTGTATTATAGAAATTTTCAAGAATTTTGGCAGATTTGGGGGTGAGAAATAGAATATAAACCACCGTACTTAGATAGAAAGCTCTCTAAGTCTCTTAATCTTCGATAAGCTGAAAGCTCTCTTAATCTTTAAACTGCGTAAAGAGTACTCTCTGAATTCTGTACTGGCCTACAGCTATTATTATTCGACAAGCTGACGACTCGAATACTTTTACGTTTTCCATAAAAGCTTCATTTGATGTAAGCACAAACAATTTGCTTCTAATTTGCACTGAGTGTACAAAGCATGTACATGGAAATGGAGTAGATGTCAGTCGGTTTGGTTGATTACCAACAATTTATGGTATTAGTAGAAGAGGTTTGGAGGTTTGGGAATCCCATCAAATTGGTGAACTAGACGGCGTCTGGGTCATATGGTTGCAGCCTTGCAGTTGCGGTGATTGCTATCCAGATTGGAGTGTTACTGAATGCTGCAGTCATAGATGAAATGATGGCAGGCCCATGTGCAGTTATGGAATTCAGATAACTGATGCTTTTTCATTGTATATGTGCGTAAACAGGTGTTTAGTGACATACTGCATTGAGGTGTATAATTTTAAGAACTAAAAAGACAAACAATCTAAAAATGTTTCTGATTGAACAATTTAATTTGAATTATGTTGGTTATATTTGGAAATTTATGTTAAGGAATGATTTATGACATTTGTAATATTTGAGTTATGTATAAGGTAAAAAGGTGTTTTTGATTATTGATGTGCAAAAATTAGCACGAGAGGTTAAGGTTACTATCAGCTCGTATTAAACCTGGATCAAAGTAAAAATAAGTGGTAAAGCCATATTGCTTTTTTTTTAGTATAATTGGAGATATTTATCAGCAATAAAATTTGATATCGAATTTGAAATGCAATGTCAAGGGGGTATTTTAAAAGGGGATGTATGTAATATGTAAATAATGTGTGAAAGAGCAGTTTAATTTTGGGGTGTACATTGTTTTCTGGCATTTTAATAAATGTAGGCTATTTACCGTCGCAGCGTTTTTGTTTCTGAGTAGTTAGTGTTATTTTCAGCAGCTGAGCAGCCGTGGCAAACTACACCAAACCAGAGGTGGTATTTAATAATAGCAGTGGATCTTAATAATTAGTGACGCCTAAATAGTATGAGCCGGACACCGTAGTATTATTTGCACCCAGAAAGTGGGGTTTTTGTATTATTGAGTGACGCCCAGTAACGGATATCGTAGTATTTTTGGTGACCAAGTCGTGGGGCTTTGAAGCAGAGATCTTCATATAAGCTGGACGTCGTAGTATATATATATATATATATATATATATATATATGAATTAGAGGGCATGGAGAGGTCACATACTATTATCTCATAAATATCTATCGTCATAAACCCGAGCAAATTCAAGAAAATATAAAAAAAATTCAATTATGTAGATATTTATACAAATGCAGAAAATATTTACGTTGTGCTCGCACAAAAAAATGTAGCAAGGCATAAAAACCCCCTAAATACAAAGAGTTTTCATCCTTAATTAGACAATATAATAACAAAATATCCTGTTTACGTTCAACGGGATTTGTTATGTGTAAACAAATCGACTAAAAGAGACTTCAGTTGAACAAACAAAAGAGTTTTAGCCACATTTTAGTATATAATCATTGCATTTAGAGAAGTACTCAATTGTGTTTAAAATACGCGTAAATGCATAAACATATTCTAAAAATTTTTAGTTTTGCAATTAATAAAACGATCGTGTTTAAATTCCTTAAAACCATTCTTAAAATAAATTTACAGTAAAATTTTACGTGTATAATATTTTAATTTCTATTTCCAGTTAATAACAAGCATATTTTAGTATTTTAAAGGAAGCGCATTAAGTTGTAAACATCAATCGTATTTCTAAGTAATGAGGAAGTGTTTACTAACCGTGTTCTAGAACAGTGAAATGTTAAAATAAAACAAAGCGAATAATGGATATGCCGTGAACGACGATAAAGTTTGTGAAAGCAATAAGATCAGACAACGCGTCCAATTATAATATAACCTAAGGGCAACAGCAAAAGTAACAAATTTTTAATCATTGGTAACTAAAACAAAGGAAACAACAAGCATACTTTGAGAACCAACCAATTCGAACATGGAAACAACCAGATTGACTGAGAAGGATCTAGATGCTGACATTATAAGAGATACTCGGTTTAGAGTAATGAATGTTGGAAACGCAGTTAATTCTTCAATGGAACTTCTATATTGGCACATGATTGATGAGATTAGATAATACGTCACGGATTTTAAAGTGCTATTTATTGATTTTTCTTTAAATATGGTTTTAAGAGGTGTGTAATAGCGACGGATAAGTGTTTTTGATACTCAGAGGCGAGTAGATTAAATGGAGCATTTACAAAGGTTTCAAATTGAGAATAGGTAGCTAAAAATAATTAAGCTATCACAAGTTAAAGTTTTCTTTATTGGAATAAAAGTATATATGACTGAAATGGCGTTTCTAATGGTATTTAATGGTATTTATTAATATTTTTTAAACGATTTCAACGATTTTGGAACATGGATTGATAATTTGGTTCTGTAAAAAAGGCAACGACATGCAGATTTGTCACGATAAAATAAAAATATCTTGTTTAAATTCCTAAAAGTACTCTTATGTATACAGTAAGATTTTTTTGTGTGAAAGTCTTTGAGTAGGAATAGTATGCAAAGGTCAATAGTTTTATTGAGAATGATTGGCAACCCGCCATATAGGTTTTCGTCTATACAACAAAATAGCTAAACCTAGCTGACATAAGGTATATCTAAATAGGGGTTTTTTAATGGGAGGGTATTACATTATACGACTTTATTTTGGCAAATTTTGTACGTAATAAGATTTAATTAGAGAGTTGTTTATGAATGACAGTTACGAGATTTAGATTTGTTAGTTATTGTCCTAGTTATAAAGAAAGATCTTCGGATCCTATTTTTAGTATAAGTGAGTTATGATCCAGAAGTTATATCTTTATTTTTTGATGTTATGTTTATGATATTGTTCGTAAAGCAAAGCTGTTGTAGAAATTTTGAACGCTATTTTTAGTGTATAAGATTTGTGATGAAAGGAAACTGCTTTTCAAAAACGTTATGTTTAAGTTATTGTTTGTAAAAGAAAGCTGTTGTGGATGTAGCAATTAGCATTTATAAGATTATTTTTAAAGGAATATTTCGTGTTATTGTAATTCTGATATATGATTTTAGTGGTATTATTTGAAGAGAGTTAGCAAAAATAATTAGACAGCTGGAAAATTTGAAACTTTTATCAGAAGCAATCTTATATTCAAGCTCATTTAGAATAAATTTACAGCAATTTTTATGAGGCCGCTGACGATCCACTGCACTTTTTATTGGGTCCCAACGTCGAGCCTTTTCAATCCACAGCATTTTTATCGACGCGTAACCCGGGCTTCACTTAGAACAAAGGTGTTTTTGTGAAAAATTCTCGTTCAATATGTTTATCACAATTGGTTCTGTCTGTACTTGTATATCACTTTCTTCTGTTTGACTATTTGGATCGTCTATCCTTCTCCTTTCTGCATCCCCAGTTAGATAATTATCATCAGACCCTATTAGCACCCCTTCCAATCTAAGCAATTCCTTCGTACTTTCCCTCTTTCAACTGTATCAAAAGTTTTTCGAAAAGCTTACATTAAATAAAAAATTTTAACTAAATCTAACTGATTTATACTCTTCATTTCTGACCTCTTAACAAAATCGAACCTGAATGTTGAATCGAGCCACTTTCGTTGAAATATGATGTGATGTTCCAACCACTGAGATGGGTCGCCAAATTTTTTTTCGAGCTAATGACGTGAAATTTTTCGAGCTAATAATGTTGAGTTATCGTGCTATTGACGTTGAGTTTTCGAGCTAAAGACTTTGAGTTTTCGAGCCCCTGATTTGGATCGACAATTTATCGTTTGAACCCCTGAGTTGGTCGCCAATTATTTTTGCTGTGTTATTGAAGTTGTTGCCCCACGAGTTTGTAGCCAAATATTTCTGTTGTGTTATTGAAGCTGCAGCTGTAGCTTCTAAAGCTGGTTGCCAAGTATATGCATTTGTAATCTCTTGCTTGGACAACAATTATTGTTTTTGTTACTCGGCACAGTAGTCGCAGAATCTCAAACTTAAATTTAAGAATGCACTTCCTAGACCATTTTAGTTAGTAGAACATTAAAGGATTCTCTAGCTCGAACAGGTTAGTGAATTACCCTTCACTAAATTTTTAAGAAAGACATTTACTTACGTTGAACTTTCAGCACTGGAATATTCTCTCACAACCTTACTTATTCTTTTAATACTATACCTTTTTTCAAAGATACGTATAAATTGTCTTTTGAAGTACAAATAAATTTCCTCGGTAAAACTTTGAGATTTTAAATTAATTAAGCTTAAGAATTATACTGCTTACAAAACTATTAAATTCTAATTGCAGATTTAAATATTTTCATTCAGTTTTTTTATAAAAAGATCACAAATCTTAAAATTTATTCAATCTTTGGTCTCTGGTGCCTTGAAATAAGTCTAGACTCGTCAGTCTTCAAAACTTTAAGCTTTGAACTCAAACTTCCTATACGAGTTTCTTAACTAAAATTATACAGAACCTTCACAAGGTCTAAGTCAAAGAAAGCTAATTTGCAAGAAATTGGATTGAAGTAAAATTAAATAATTCAATATAATCAAAGTTGTATAAAATTGAAACAGAATTTGAACTAGGAATAGAGGTTGAACTAGAATTTGATCTAAAATCTTGTAACTTACATATGAAATGCTTTGGGGTTTTCTAGTTATTAACAAGGATTAGGTGAAGATTATATTAATATGTAAGTAGTGATAAAATGTTGTTACTGTCTAAACATAATCTCTAAAATGGCATTTATAAGCGTTATTAATATCTGTGAGTGCAAGTGCAGTTTTTTTTAGATAATATGTGCAGATTAATGTTTTTGAACGTATCGAGGATTGTTCATAAAATTTTGATAAGGATTCTTTGCTTCATCTCATTTTTGCGAAGTCCACAACATATTTATCGCTGAACTAGTAAGAAGAAACGGGTACATTTTCTATTAAGCTAGCATACATTGCATCTTTATTGGTCAGGGCGGTTGTACCTGAATACTCACAGAAATATATGTATACATTGCCGGGCGTCTGTAAAATTGCTGTGGACTGAAGATACCCGGCCAACAAAAGATTCTGTGAACTGCATTGGTTAATAAAGGTGTTGCTTTAATCATTTTTGCTAGCTCTATTTAAATGGAACAACTAGAATATGACATGTAACTAATAATGACAGGAAATATTCTTTTACAAACAATCTTCTAAATAAGAATTACTACATCCACAACAGCTTTTCTCTAACAAACAATATTTTACATATAACTCTAGAAAAAAAACTTTCATACAAATATTAAAATCTACAGGTAAAGTCTAAAAGACTTGTCACAACGGGTTTGCCTTACAAGCAATACCTTAAATTTAACAAAATATAATTTCTGAGTAATGACTTACTAAATTAGAGTTCAAAGTCTCTTTTATAATCAGGGTAAACACGATGTAATCTTAATTTCATTCACCAGTAATTCCTTAATAAACTTTTATTATGTACAAAATTTGTCAAGATAAGATAGATAGCTTACTGTCCACCCCTTAAAATCGTATTTTAAACGTATCTGAACAGTTATTACTTAATAAATTTAATGACAAACCTAGCCAACGGCATGCCACCCATTTTCAATTTGAATTATCAACTTGTACACATTCACAATAATTTCAAATATTAGCACACAAAAATACTCATATCATAAAACTGAAGTAATAATTAGAAATGTATTTTTTAAAAAATTTGAAACAATGTAATTTTATTTTGCCGTGTAAATTATGCAGGTCGTTGTTCTTGTTTCTGTTGGGCCCGTAGTCATCCACCCATGTCGAACTCGTTTAAATTGTTAAAATTTTTCAAATAAATACTATTGCATTCCAAATCCATATACGCCTATATCCAAATTAAAACTTTATCTTGCAGTAGTCATTTATTGTTTATTCATTTTAAGTACGTCCAATTAATCTCTCTCACTTCTGTATATTGAACATGTTTTTGTATCACTTTTTAAATAAAATAATGTAAACTACTTGGTTGTAGTATTTTACTACGTTATATATTATCACTAGTTTGACGACATCGTGGTGTTTTAATTAATACTAAACAACAGCTTATCAACTACCTGCCGTGTTCAATTTCAATTGGTTATATATCGCAGCTTTCGTATTACGTCACGTATCTACTTTAGTCGGGTTAAATCTGGTATCCCTTTATTGTGCTTTTCGGAGGTGTAATGCAACGTTTAGGAATCATTCGTTCTAATTGCCTCAAGCTACTAATTAGTTCTATTTACCTACGCATTATCTTACATTTAAGATCTATGGCTTCTAATTGAGACAGCGTCGTTTATTTTTTCTATTCTATGCTATTATTGGATTTTTCTAGAAGTACAATGAAGGCGTTTCCAAGGTATTTTTTAATTGAAATACAATCCTAGTGTTTTTGAATATCGACTGATACTTTAAATGAACACGCTTTCCTTTAAATACTAACGTATGTTTGGTATTAAATGAAATTAAAATACACACGGCTTTACGTCTTTTGAAAACATTTGGTTTCCTTGGAACATAAACACGATCAAATAAAATCTTTTATAATATTACTTATTTATACGTTATTAACACACAGTTAGATACTCTTTAGATGAAGCTCTTTTAGGAAAACTTTTTTTTACACGCGGAATATTATGAACACCATTATCTAAAACTATTTATTCGTCATTAAGAATAAAACTTCTCCAATCAAGGATCTTTTATGCATTTATACTTAATACACTGAGCGGTTTTCAACAAACATTCTTCGCTAAGAAAATGAATATTTACCTAATTCGAGCTTTCTCTAGAGTTTCTTACATTTTTCTTAATCTGTTGTTGGGGTTTGCGGCGTCGTATTTTTTACGAAGTGATGCTAGATGACCTTTTGACAACCTATAATAGCATCACTATTTATATAAAATAGGACAAGTTATTTGCAGTCCGCAATAAGGTATTTATGTACAACAAAATGAAACATAATATGTACCTGTAAATAAACTCTTATGAAAATCATAAAAGCATGTTCACCTATACAAATCGAGCTAATAGTTGTATAGCCATTAACAAAAAATAGCTTTATTATTTCACAAAGGGACGAAACACCTATTGACCTGGTTTCAGCTTTGTTAAGTTTCGTCAGAGCAAATTAGTCTTCAACAACCCTATAAAATAATCGAAGCTATTATAATGATATAAGTTATAAGGAATCTTTGTACTATGGCAAAAGTAAACAATATCGCCATCAGGAGGTACACCAACACTACTAAGCGTGAAAGTACAAAAATTGATCCGAAACAACATCGTAGTTCTATAGATGGCTGTACAAGCATGTTTTGCCTTTGAGATTTGCGAAATGTTATAGCAAAATTTATTTGCAAACATAACAAACCGTTTCGTGTACATATATATATATATATATATATATATATATATTTATATATATACTGTGGATTGATAACCTTAAATAGGTGTATATAAGCCGAATATTTATTTATTTGTAAGTACCCTGTATATAGAAATCGATATACAATTTAAAACGCTTCAATATAATTAGATAGGGTTAACATTAGGTAAGATAATGTGGATTTAAATTTTATACGTTAATTTAGAACAAGGACAACAATTAATTATGAATAAGATCATGGCAAGGTCACAAACCGTGTACAAACATAATTATTATAAAAGCTTTTCTGATTGGATGTACTGTAAAAATCAATAATTTAAGCAAGGTACATTTTTTAAACGTAGCATAAGCTAAAACATTCATGGAACTTTACAAGGTTTGATATTCGACAACAAGCTACAACGGTCAAGAATTTCAAGGAACAGAGGTACTATAGATAAACAATTCCTATAAAGCTTCTAGACGTTGAGAATATAGTTCTAGGTAAAATTTGTTAACAGAAAACACGAGGCTAAAAGCAACGGTCGTCTACTTGTGGAAAACAGATCGATAAAATTAGGCGAGAGACGATATTTAACATGTTACAGAAACAGATGGAAAATATCAGATGATTAAGTGGTAATGACTTTCAAACGTCTGTAAGACGAGTATATTCTAAAAGCCAATAAGCGTGACGAAGATGCAACATGTTTGCAAAAGATATCGATTTTTCAAGACGCACATAAAGGAAGGGAGAAACAACTTTAAATAATCTAATAATACAGGGACTATAATAAAGATAGAAAACATGGGATAGACAAAGATACCAGAAATGTTGAAATAACGTAGACAATTTAGGTAGAGTATGAAGACAAGGCTAGAGGAAGTTATTATGAAAGCAAAAGTGAAATGGTAGTATGTACTCGCTCATGGAAGGCGTGATTGGTTATTTGGGGGTAACAGGAGAGTGTGGATTTCAAAAAAATTTAAACGGTTGGCAAGTTTAGGGGGTTTTTCGCGGTAAAACAGAATTTGCGTTCAAAATTTTCAAGTTTTCGAAGACAGTTGTATTTTAGTGCACGTTTATTTCTGGAATTGAGTGGTCGTTAAAAAGTTTTCGAAGAATGTTTGGCTAGGATACGTGCGACTTGAAAAGGGTTGTGCTTATATAAACGTGTTAGAAGGCGGCATTCCTTCTCTTAGTTTTTGATTCCACTGAAGATACTCATCCTAGTTTCAAACTACGCGACTAGTGAAATCCGAATTTAATTTTACAAGTGTTATAAATGAACAAGTTGGTGCAATTTGTATAAGCGGAGTGAACCGTATTATATCATTTTATTAATTGAAGCAGAATGACCTGTAAGTAGAAAAGTATTTGCAAATTTAATGAGGATGCACGTTGCACATTGCGTGTAAGAAGAGATTATGTATGGATCTGTAGCGGCAGTTCCGAGGGATTTTTGAGTATGGTAATTTGGATGCTTAGCGGGTTCGAAATTTAATTGCTGTTCCCAATGGAAGGCAGCAATGTGGAGTGATCCTGATACCTGCAGTCGATAGGTGAAAGCATCTTTAGAGGTGGTGATCTGGATGAAGAATACTCTCCAGGTAATGAATTTTATTTTGAAACTGTTGTTCTAACTAAAAATTCGCGGCAATTTTATGACGCCCAACATTGGGACCTGGAAATAAGGCAACTTTACAACAATTATGGCTTCCCAACGGAGGGACTCGAGTAGTTAGAGCCTAGCATCCACAACAATATATATATATATATATATATTGCTGTGATTACCTCTTGAATTACCTGGTCTGTTGATTTTCTTCTGTTAATCGCCTCGGCTGCTCCTCTAGATAGCTTTCATCCTCATACATAAAAAACAAACACATTCCTACCACAAACATCAACGTCAACTCTATTTACATCAATATTCACAATACATTAAAATTTCAAAATTAATATTCAGCATAAATTTTAATATCGGAAAATTTCAAAATTACATTTATTATCATTTTAATGTGCATCCAGAATTAAAGTCTTTGTAGGATGCCTACTAATTACTATAACAATATATGCAGAGTACAAAGGGAGCATCTACCACCCCTTTACGTTAATTAACCAGGTTCGTCTAATTGAGCTCAAAGACATACCCATATTTTTATCATAATCCAGAACATCAATACTAAATACCCCTTTCTACTTAAACAAGCAAATTTCACCTTAAAATTAAAATATTATTGTTAGTACAATTTCACTACTGTCCATTTTAAATAAACAAATTAGAAAGTTATTCAACACACATCAACATCTCAAAGTTCAAACAAAATAGTATAATTTACCTGAAGGTTACTTGCACTCGTAGCTTCAATGTACATCGTCCCTTTTGTTAATCACACCATTCCAACTGGGTTATATTTACGGCTTCTGATTCTCAACGCTTTAAAAATTTTCTCCATCACCATTAATTTAAAGTTGTTTCAGGGCTTTTCCGGAACTCCTCTGTGTATATCTGACCCTTGTTTCGTGGATCCAGACACGTTTATGCACCATTTAAGTATTAATACCCCCGAAAAATAACAAAGAAATTCATACTTCTTTCACCAAGATACGCCAAAACTGCCTACTTTTGTGTATTTATTTGTCATAGTAAATTTTACCAATTGGTACAGTGATACTAAACTTTATTACCTTGTATCTTCTTTTCTAAGTGCACTAACGTACATTCATTGTAGCACGTAAAGTACAAACTGTTTAAATTATTTAATATTAAAACCGGAAAACTAAAAAGCACTGTTTAACGCGTTCAATCAAGTCGCGGATGTAAGAGAGCTTGTTCATATTAACCTCCGTATATATAGCGGTTAGCCTGTCTGTCGGTCTGTTCCCCAAAACGGGCAATTCTAAAGAATTTCGTCATTCTATGTTCCCAGTCCGCCGCCCGCGCATCGGTTTTACGAATTTTGCACTCGTCCCAGTTAAATCTCAGAAATTCTCACACGGCACGCAAACATGTCCGAGAATAACTAATTAAATTTTATACAGAAATCGTTGTTTCTACCTCTGATATTTGCATCCTACTTTCAACCAATCGTGACCCTCGTGACGTTGCTCATATCACGCCTTTAATTATTCGTGTCTTTGTCTTACGCACATTATCTTTCCTTCTCTAACCTGTTCTTAGTGGTGCAAATTGATGTTCCTTATTATCGATTATTTCAGTCCATGTGGACTATCTGGGTTAAATAACCCCGTATCGCACCTTCTCGTGAATATTAAGCCACGGTTTCTCCAAGATTCTTTGTAACCATTAATTATCTGTAGAATCGACATGTTTATCTAAACAAATTAAACTGAAATTGCCTTTTAAAAATACGCAGGTGTGTTCAAACATAATATTAATTCTCAGAGCTTTATTTTCTGGTATTATAATCTTGGATTTTCACAGACTTTTATGCTTATTATTAATAATGGTTTAATTAACTCCAACTAAAATTGACTTCTATCCTTTCATTTTTAGCGAATACAAATTAAATGTTAATTATTATGTGTACACTTTGTTTAATACCGGTTACTTAAAATAGGGTTAATTAATATAAATCTTGCACGTAATTTCCACTTGTTTCTTTCTTAGGAATAATTAAATTACACGCAGAGCTTTTTAATACTATTTCTTTTGATATAAAGCGTCTTGTACATGATTTAAATCTCTTATTATTACTGAAACGAATGAATTTTTATTCTCCACGGTGTTTTAATAAAGCGTATTATCTAATAAAATTCCTTATACACGGTGATTAAAATTATTTGATGTGATTATTTAATTTTCTACCCTGGTCTAAATATGAGTAATATATATATATATATATATATATATATATATATATCTTGCCATAGTACAAAGGTTCCTTCGAACTTAGGTCATTGTAATAGCTTCGATTACTTCATAAGATAGTTAAAAATTAGTCTACTCTGACGAGGTTCCAAGAAAGCCAAAACCGGTTAAGTGGATGTTTATTTACCTTATGAAATAAATAAGGTTATTGGTTTGTTAATGGCTATACAAGTATTAGTTTGATTTGTATTCGTAAATATGCTTTTATTACTTCCATAATGGTTTATTTACAGGAAAACATCTTGGTAATCTTTTTTGGACACAAATTTGTCAGATTGCGGACTGTAAATATCTTGTCTTTATATATTGCTGTGTAGTTACGCTGGAACTCTCGTGCCCCTGCGTTGGGCTGCTATAATACTGTGAGATTATCCTGGAATCAATCGAGCCCCAGCGTTGGGCCGTCATAAATGCCGTGCTTGTTACACTGGAATCAATCGAGCCCCAACGTTGGGCCGTCATAAATGCTGTGTAGTTAAGCTTTTTATTCTCGCCCCACGAACTGGGTGCCAAAAGAAATGCTGCGTAATTACGCTCAAATCTTGCATCGGCTGCTCCTGAATCGGTCCTCCTAATTCGATGCTTCTTATATATTACATACACCTACCTGTTACATAAAAAAAACATCCTCTCATTATCACCATAGAAACCTAAATAGAAATTCACATCAATCATGCATTCATAAATAACTCAATTAACCAAAATATCACACAATACCATCGCTTTATGTACATTCATGTGTTCACTAAATTTTATAACAATCATTTTGCAAATTGATAACCCTTTTAACACATAACTTTTTATTGAAGTAAGAAGGCATTCCTCATACCTTACGTTACCCTTAGTCTTGCATGAGCTCATCTTAAAACTTTATAGATGTGCATATAAACTCTCTGCACAAACAAATATCAAAAAGCCCTCTATACCTCTTTACAACTTTTGGTTATCTGCAAATTAATGAATAATACTCAAAAATCAATTTCGTTTTAACAGTCCTATAAATGTCTGTTCAAATAAAAGTCAAATCAAATAATCATAAAACACATCAAAACACCACAAACACTATGAAAATATTCACCATCTTATTCTTTCTCCTACCTTGTAGTAGTCTTCGTACTGCGATCCACCAACTAGCCCCTTTTAGATGTTGCCGTCTGGTAGGTCCTCCGTCTATCCATTAATTCCATGGTCGAATCCCCATGTGTACCATACATGCCTCTACTCCAAGAACTCTTCTGTTATAAATTCCAATCAAAATATCCAATCTCCAAATTTCGTTCTTTTTATTGCAAATAAATTCTACTACCCAAACCTCGCCTTTATCCTTATCCAAACAATTTTCAAATTCCACTACTTCTCGTGCATCCAAACAAAAATCTTTGTATTTACATCTCAACTTCACTATTTAATAATAAAGTTTTATCAGCTTTTACATAGACTTTATTTAATTAGACTGCACTAATTCACGCAGATGTAAACTAACTGTATCACAGATAGATTAAAAAAAAGATCGACAGTCCTCTTTGTTACTGATTATATAATACAACCCCCTGTTTACAAAATAGCACGTATACTTGTTTATCCGATACTTTATTTTCCCCAAAAATCACCAACGACCATCGATTTCTCGTAATTTTTAATAATACAACACAACAGTACGTGGTAATCTACTTAAAACCATCAACTGTCGTCTCAAATTCTCCGGATTAGCCTCTACTCTTCGCTTGATACAAGCCTTTAACTTCAAGCAAACATCCTTTATTTTTCTTGTACATATCGCTTTATCGCACACATATGCCCCTAACACCTGAATTTTTAACCCCTCTCGTTTAATTTTCACCAATCATCTCGCTTGGCTCCATTTCCCACCTTTTTGAGCGATGCATGCTTGCTTGCAACTATCCTTGAAATTATCAATTTTTGATTCCTTTCTTCTGGATATACTTCATGTTTCTCTCTTGTACTCATAACCTTTTATTCAATCTTGGTATTTTCATTGCTCCTTCCGACTCTATATCTAAGATTAAAAATCAATATTTTAACTAACGTATACTGTGTTTACACCAATTCTGTGTGGTTTTGTTTACGTCCTTGGCTGCTTTAATTCCAACGGTTGTTCTTTCCAATAAGCTATTAAGTTTGTTTGTAGCAACTCTACTAAGAAATATATCTTTCACCTTGTTATTTGAAAAGTGTTGGTTTTTACGACTGAAGCCTAGAAATCGCTATTTTTAACATGCTCAACGCTTTTAAAACTGTTCCATAGTACTTCATTATGCTATAATTTTACTTCAAATTACTATTTCTTATTCTCTTTTACATACATACTATAATATATGGTCCCTAACTAAATCTAATTAAGATAAATTATTCTTACATTAATCACGCGTTAAACTAAATCGATATTCCCCTATTATCCACTATTCAAGATAGAAAATAATTGTTGAAAATCTTTTGTCCTTATGTATTTTATTGACCCTTTTAATTACACGATAATATATATATATATATATATATATATATATATATATATATATAAAATAATGGACTGGTTAGTCTTATAATAAAATACACTTAAAGACTATTAGAATTTTGGGACATTGTCCAACCATAAAGTCAATAAATGAATGTATTTAATCAATTATATTTTGGCAACCATTTTTGCTTTTTCAGAAGTTTGATTTGTATACAATGTATAAATATTAAGTATATCTACAAGATTTACACGATATAAAAGGATGAATAAATTAACAAATTAAAAAGTGCCAAAAGGGCACATCATACGCTGCTGACGGTTCACAACGAAACCGTCACATAGTAACATGTACCCATCTGGCATTTTTACATTTGATAATATATTTACATATTTTTTTAATTTTCATTTGTAATATACTATAATAATTTACATACAAATAACTCGTGAAACCCTGACTTTTATATTAGAGATAACAAACATCTTTTGTTTTATATTCAGGATGTTATTTGAATTTAATTATAAGATAAAGAAAAACATGAATAATCAGTCATAAAGGGGTTATGGAAATGACCATAAACAGATTTTCTGTAGATTAGTTTTGGAGAATTTAGTATTTATCCGATGTAGTTTCAGTTCAAGGGCGCCTTTTCAAGAACGCTAAGTAACAATTTGATTTAAATGTTCTCTATAGACAGTTTTATTTATCTTGTTAGTATGATTTGGTGATGTGTATGCGAGTATATACAGAACGTGAACTAATGTATTCGTTTTATGTATATGAAACTGAAAAAAGATAACAACTTATGACCAGAGAACATGAAAAAAGAATGTACTTACACAAAATACATAAAAACACGCACACTTACAGGTTTTCTTTTTACACAAACATATACTGAACGTAGGTAAATTTTCAAAAATAACAAAAGGCACAATGAAGCTTTTTCCGTTTACTTATTAAAACTCCTTGAGGAATTCTAGTATCCGAGGAAATTTGGAAATTAAATTCGGTTTTAAACATTTTCTTGAATATCCGTCAAATAACGAAACTCACAGTATACTTGGTGTTTCACTAGGCGTATCAAACGGCTGTACTTCATAAAAGCCCGAAACCTTTCAGAAAAAATTTATAAGTGAAGCAGTCTTGAGAAAATCCTGAAAATATTTTTAGTTTTATTTTTGACCGCAAAAGGGTGCAATCGCTATTGCCAACTACAAAATTTAATATTTTTCTAGAAATTTCAACGCTAGGTATCATTATCAGAAACAGATGGATAGTTTGTTTAATTCTGCATAATTTTGACTTTCAACTATTTCTTTGTATACCGCACAATAAAGGTTGTAGGGTATGGCAAATTCAATTAACATGAAAATAGGGTTATCTCACGTTTCAGTAAGTAGGAACAACGCCACGGCCATAGCCCCACACAAATCTTCATAAGGAAGGTGGATGGTCTCAAGGAATCGATTTGAATTATTCAAATCCGATATCAACTTCTTATCTAGCTACAACCTTCAAACCCCAATTTTCTAACTTTTTGGCATATGATCAGTTTTTTAGAGTATAAAGTATTAGACGTTCTACAATAGCGCTTCCTGAACGCCGCCGCCGTCACCACTTCCGTTTATTACTAACACTTGACGTCCCCCCTCACTAACCTCTGTAAAATTTTTCGAACTTTGCAAAAATCACTCTCCTTTGCAAAGTCTGAGGCGTAGTTCTCTTTCTGTGTCTATCCAGTACATCAACCGATTGTGATTTGTTTCCATACAATTAACTCTGTTGAAAAACGATTCTTTTCTATGGCTCTTCTTAATTTAAGGTGCGTTAGTGTATTCAAAATACCGTTCTTAAAAATTTCCAGCCTGCTTCTGGATCTTCCACCTCACCAACAAATTAGCTAAATTTATACTCTTTATACTCTTATCTAAAGTATTAGATAAATTACGTTCAATAAAATAATAAAATAAAAGATTTTTCTATAAATATATATATATATATATATATATATATATATATATATATGTATGTATGTATTGCTATGATATTAGGATAATTTAGGGGTACACTAAGTCATAAGGGTCGTACGCTACATGTAAATATCACTAAGGTTTAGAAAACTAAACAATTTCATCATAAAATGTAAGTAACTCGACAATTATGCCAAAAGCTAATATCGATCATACTGTATATAAATCACACCTAACTTTAATTTATGAAAGGAAGCTCATTCTTCAAAAATCAAATCATATTTAGTAAGATAAATAACTTGTACGTCATATAATACATTTTTAAATTAAATATACAAGCATAAAATTGAAAATAAATACGCTGGAATAACATTTTAAACGCAACGAGTTTTATTGAAATAAATACGCCATTAGTGGAACGAAATAACTTGGCACACTAGCTATAAAAGAATCACATTCAAAACATTAACGCATAAAACAAATAAACGCATTCAAGTACGTCATCATAGAAATTTGACTATGTAATCTGTACATCGTAAACTCATATAAAATTCAACAGATTTTGGAATACTAAACAACAAAGTAGACGTTTGGTTACGTGATTAATTAACCGGGAAAATTTAATTTAAATGCAAATATAAACAAGCGGACGTGACTTGAAGAAAGTTGAAAGTTTGATATTCAAAGGAATACACTAACAAATTAGATGCCTACATGAGAAAATGCATCACTTCGACATGGGTTTTGATGCGAAGGCTGCAAGATAAAGGCAAAGTACAACGCCTCAATTAACAAAGTACGCTAGGAAAACCAATGGTACAGGTGAAGGGAGGAACCTTTATATAGAACACGGACTTGATAAACAATCAGTTTTTTTCGACCAAGGCACAATCTATAACGGTTCAAAGTAGAATATCACACGGAATAAATACGGTAAAATTAAATAATTATTTTAGTGAGTGTCGTGATAATTCTAGTGCCAATATATACGATAAAAGTTGTCGTTAACTTGGAAAAACGTAAGTTAGAATTATTAATCAAATCTAAGTTTAATATTTAATAATTTAGGGCTCTGATCAAGTACTCTGGCGAACGAATCTAAATAACGTACTCTAATGAATTACTCTATTGAACTAGTTTAAATAACTACTCTAAGAAACGGATTTAAATAGTTGCTCTGGCGAAGATATATAATTAAGCAGTATAAACAACCATCTAAATATTGATCTACATAAGCATGTGAGCATTGAAGGGAGAAATTAATCCACTAAGGGTTAGACTGAGCGAGCTGTACCACGCAATAAACAAGAGAGTTTAACTGAAAACAATCCAAGGGTGCTGATCAATCACATGCAGAGGCAGTTCTAAGAATTTCAAACAAGCAAGGAAAACGCAGGTTAAAAATAAGAATATCTTTTATTAGCATAAGGCATTATTTCATTTTTTAACATATACATTTTTGCATATATTGAAGTATTTATTTTGTAAAGGGTCATCCAAAATCTTTTTAAAAATTTACGTAGAGAGAAAAAGGTCGTCTGAATGTTCAAAAGTACTTTTAGTAGTATACAGTGTTATTTTTGCTAGCTTTAAGGGGGTTATAATTTGGGCATAATCAGATTGATATTATTATTTTGATCCAGGGGTTAATTTATAAATAGCAAATTAAATTATCAAAGTTATTAAACTGTTAAGTGTATATATATTCTTGGTCATTATACAAATTTTGATCTGTTCCGTTTATGTCACTTAACTAGAAAGAAGCTGGAGTAAAACTGGGGGAGGGGGGTTAAATTTTCTTTGTTGTATATATTACTCAAATTTAGACCAGGGTAGAAAATTAATTAACGACATCAAATAATTTTAATCACCGTGTATAAGGAAATTTTGGGTAATAATACGCTGCATTTAAAGGCATATTGGATAAATTCGTCATTTACTTTTAAACATAGGGTTTATATTGTTTAGATAATGTTAAACACCGTGTATATTAAAGCAGTAGAAAATAGTACGTTTAATTAAAGGCCTACTGTGTATATTTAAATCACTCAATTAGAATGTAGGGTTTGTATAGAATTTTATTAGGTAATAAGCATTATTAAAACCATGGAGCATGAAAATTTATTCGTTTCGCTAAAAATTAACGGGTAGAAGTCAATGCCATTCATTATTATTTTAATTGGAGTTAATTGAACAATTAGTAATATATAATAAGCATAAAAGCCTGTGAAAATCCAAGGTTGGTAACAAACAGCTAAAAGGAAGGTTAAAATACCATGAAACAAAGCTCGGAGAATTATATTTAAAACGTTCATTAGGAGCGCACACCTGCAAACTTTTAAATGTCACGTTCTATTAAATTCGAGCTGATAAACATGCAGATTCTACGTAGATTGGAAACAGCGTTTATTTAAAAGTCACGTCGCGAGTCCACGTGTATTTTAGACAACCGATAGTAAAGAATATCGATTTGTACAGCTCAGACCAGGGTAGAAAGGAACGGATAAAACGCGTAAAGCAGAGATTCAGATAATAAAAGGCAGGATTTGTGAAGCGTCACTAGGTTTACGATTGGTTGAAATAAGATGCAGATATGAGAGGTGGAAACATAACAATTTCTATATAAAATTAATTAGTTGTTCACAGACGTGTTGCGAGTCGTGCGAAAATTTCTTAGATTTCAACTTCGATGAGTGCAAATTTTTAGTAGAATCGCTGTGCCGGACCGTCGGAAGGGAAAATAGAATGCGAACTTCTGAAAATTGTCCGTCGCGGGATAAATTCGACTTCCAAGCAGGCTATTATATAAACCCGTGCTAATAGAAGTTTAGCTCTCTTTAATTTTTGATTTTATTTGATACTTTAAGCAGAATACGTGCTACGATACAAGTTATTATGCATTAGTGCACTTAGAGAAGGTAGATAAGGTAATAAAGTCTAGTTATATTTGCGGGTATTACTGTACCAATTATCCAAATTAGTAGCGATAAATAAATACATTGAAGTATGCAGTTTTGTATAGCGTGAACGAATTATGAATTTCTTTGCTATTTTTCGGGAGTGAGTAATCAAGTGTTATTCGTAAACGTGATTGGATCCACAAAACAAGATTTAGATATACATAGATGAGGTCCTGAGAAGCCCTGAAACCTTTTAGACGAATGGTGGTGTAGAAAATTTTTAAAGGCAGCTAGAAATCCGAGGACGTAAACATAACCCAGTTGGAATGGTGGGATTAGCAAGGACGATGTACATTGGAGCCCCGAGTGCATTAATCTTCAGGTAACTTATGCATTATTGTTCGATCTTAGATGTTTTGGTGTGTGTTGAATATCTTTATAATTTGTTTGATAAAGATGGATAGTAGTGAATTTGTATAAACAACAAATTTTGAATTTTAAGGTAAAATTTTCTTGTATAAGTAGAAAGGAGTATTTATCAAGTTTATGTTTTGGATTATGATGAAAATTTGGGTATGTCTTTGAGCTCAATTAGACTAACCTTTTTAATTAACATAAAGGGGTGGGAGATGCTCCCTTTTATTCAGACTCAGGTCTGCAAATATTGTTAACTTAATTAGTATGCATCCTACAAGGATGCAAATTAAAATGATGACAAATTTGAACTTGAAATTTTTTTGATGTTGAAATTTATGCTGAAATTTAACTTTGAAATTTTAATGTATTATGAATATTGATGTAAATAGATTTAACGTTAATGTTTGTGGTAGGAATGTGTTTGTTTTTTTATGAATGAGGATGAAGGTTTTAACTAGGTGAGCAGCCGAGGCGGAAAGAGTAAAGAGGCAATTATCAGAAGAGATTCAACGGACAAGAGAATCACAGCAAATCTTGGCGCCCAATTCGAGAGGCTCAAATGTTTTTTTTTACTCTGGCGAGGCTTTTTGTAGGTACCACAGTAATATATATATATATATATATATATATATATATATATTTTCTTTGTTATATATATATATATATATGTATATATATATATAGTGTGTGTGTGTGTATATATATGTATATATATATATATATATATATATATATATATATAGCAGCGAACCTATCCGGTGGATTTAATTCATCACATGATCAAACCAAATGAAATATTTATTTATTCACACGGTAACCTACTACTAACTTAAATCTACAAAATAAATACGGAATGCGACAGCCTTCAATTCAAACCGCTATATACCATATTTTTGTCTCGATTTAAAAATGACAAAGCGATCACATAATTTAAAAACAAATCAATAGCTATTTTAACTACACTTCTATGTTACAAATGCTCTACAAAAATTGCCAAGATTTATTTTCTAGCACTAAACAATACCTTTTAAATTTTCTACTTATTAGGAATTGATTTTAGTTACATCCTATTTCAATATAGTATATGCTAATCTCAAATCATTATAAAGTGCACTCCGATCGACCTTTAAAGTAAAGAATTTTGCCTTTAATTAATATTTACGACTAGTCTAAAATATCTCAACAATGTTAATATCTTATAATGAAATTTAGTCCAAGTAAAGTGACCCCAATTTAAGTTGCCGCCTTTAGTTAATAAAGTAGAGATTTAAGTTGTATTTAAACAAAGTCATTAATAAATATTGAGATAAATAAAAATTAGGTTTAAATTGTATCTTCAATATATCGTCTTCCCAGCTTTTTTGTAAACCAATTTATACCAAGCTCCTTCCGTTTAAATTATTCTTGTTGGTTCTCTAGGTTATGTAAAGCGATTTCTTAAGTTAATACTTATTTATAGTGTGAATCCCAGTTTTTGAATTATTTTTTATAGTAGCGCTCAGTTTTATATCCTGTGAATTCGTAATGCAATATATTAGTAGAAATTTAGCTTAACGTAAAGCATACTAATACTCAATATATTTCGTTAAAATTAAAATATTATATTTTTTAGCAGCACGTTTTTACTGTTTATACTGCATTTAATAAATTATTATTGTATATAAATTGCGAACGTCTAAAGCGAACAAACACTTAAAGGTTTTATAGGTTTAGATGATAAAAGTAAATGATCTGTTGCATATATTACCCACTGTTTATGTCTTTATGGTTCTACGTGCTGTTCTATTTCCTGGTTTAATCATCAGACTGGGAATCACCAATCTTACAGAATTGGAATTTATTCTCTCCAAAATTAAACTCAAATCTTTCCACCTAGCCTAGAAGCGATTCGCTCCAGTAATTTTGTAAATTTGACGTCACATAAGAGACCAATCGCGTTTATTTACTACAAAGTTTCTCATAGCAACATATATTTATTGTTTAGTTTCGTGAATGTAATGTTGCTTTGTCCTTGAATTTTTTATATCGTTAAACGAGTTTCTTAGATTTCTCGAATCTACAAATGTAAACAAATTTATGAAATTGAATATTATTTATTTAAAATAGCCTTCAAACACATTTAGGGCTTTATATAATTTGAACTTACTATTTATAAAATCTTCCGCTGCGGTACTCTTAATTGTATGATTTAAGGTTATTTGTTATTTGAAAATTGATTGTTTAATGTGTCTATGTACTATTAGAGTTTGCACATTGAGTTTGGAATTGCTTAATTATGACCTATTTTAATAATTAAACTAAGTAGCTTGGAGAAGATTAAAATAATGTATAAAACTAATTGTTTAGTTCAAATAGTACAGCTACACTTAATAACGTAGCATCAAATTTAGTTGCCGTTCGGAACATCCTATTTATCTCCTTTTTTGCATTCTCTTTGCACAAACTCGTGCGCTCAAAGTTTTAGGTAGTAGAAGCATTTACATAGTAACTTAACCTTCTTAAAACCACCATGGGTCTAATATGTCGTTTTGGTTACAGATTAGAATACCATGGGTAGTCAAGAATCAAGACCTGTTGCTTACGGCTCCACTCCAAATCTAAGTACTGGATCGGGGTCTTTACGCAGATCATCTCTTTACAAGTCAATTACATTAGATCAAACCCAAGCCAAACATGAACTCTTAAAGGGAATCCAATACGACATTGATGCTTTTAGTGGCAGCAAATCTGACAATCGCTACAAAGAATTGAAACAAACGCTAGTAAACATATCAGTTGATCTTGAGCAGATTAAAAGAAAATCTAATAAAGAACGCACACGTGAGCAATGTGATCTAGTATTAAGAGACGTCCAAATAAGCCTGCAAAGACTTGAAGCGAAAGCGGCTTCGAACGAGTATTCTGAAAGTGGATTGGATCTCGCAGCAGTAGAATCCGACTCCTTTATTAACGAAACGTTCCATAAACCCGTTCAAAGCACACCGCAATATAAGCCAGAACTTGTTAAAAGCCTGAATGACGTAGAACATCAACTTCAAAACCTAGAGCGGGAAGTTAAAGTCGCCATTGAATATGAAGATACAAAGTACTTCACAGTATTAGAAAAGAAGATTACTATACTTTATGGTGATTTGGTAATGGTGCAAGTGGAAGAAAATACGCCGTTGAGCGAACGTCGCGAGGGTTTCGAGAGACGCTTAATTATTTGCAATAATCAAATTAAAAAATGTAAGAGAAGGGTTACGAAACGTCTAAGTGAGCAGCCCCAAAGGATTTCTACAAAACCCGACAGTGAAGATGAGATTGATAAAACACAACAGCGTCTTTCAGAGATTGAAATGGAGGCATTAACCTTTGAAGGCGTCAAAACAGATAAGCGCTATAAAGAACTCGAACAAATTCTGGAACGATATTGGACTAAACTCTACTCGACAGACTTGTTTACAGATGAAGAACGACAAAGAAGAGACTTGACGGTTGAAAAAACAAAGGAAGTCTTGCAAGAGTTGCGAAAACGGGCTGATGAAAACGAAAAGCACACAAAAGCATTCCAATCTTTAATGCGAATTGAACAGCAGTTGGAAGAGTTAAACAGAGACGTAAGTGCATTCAGTGGCAGTAGTAGTGACGCAGAATACACAAGGTTGGATCAAGATGCAAGAAGACTATGGGCAAGTCTAAATGAAATCGAAGATGTTAGCGAAAATATTAAGAGCAATAAAGCTTCTGCCATTGCAAATATAAAAACTACTCTTAAGTTATTATCACAAAACACCAAAAAACGAGAAAGTCAACTTTTGGAAGAGATTTACGAAAACCAGCTCCTGAAACAAGTTGAAGAATTTCATAACCACTGGAACCAGCTTAGTCAAAAACTTAACGAAAAATCATTTTTACAGTCAAGTATATCAATCAGCATTATTGAAATACTTGAGACAGTTCTGGAAGGTTTGCGAAGAAAAACAAGAGAACTAAAAGTTGTAGAAAATCGGAAGAGTAACGCTAGTCTTGTCATTGCGAAAGTCACTGATAGTAGCGACCTGAATATAAAATATACGTCTGCACCCGATTTGGTACCTCTGCGACTGGGAATTCCAGAATCTGACCTGAACACAACTCCACTGAATAAAACAGAAGCTTTGGGTGAAATTCATCGTATTGGCAATGATGCCAAAATATTGCTACAACAAATTAAGCAAGTCATTGGTATTAAAAACGAAGATAAAGAATCTTTCGAAAATAAACTAGACGAATGCAAATCAAATTTAAACGCTGTCGAATATAACAAAAAAAGCGACACTATCGAAAACAACAAGCGCCATGTTTACAAAATTATACAAGACGGTTACAAAGCATTGGACGAAAAGGTTACCAGTGAAAAAACGCGAAGCTCCAACGCTCTTGAAATGTTGGAAGTTGATGCAGAAATTCAATACTGGCGCCAGCAAATAAGAAATTTCACCGGAACCTTCAAAGACAAGCAGTACGAAAAGATTAAAATTGGTCTTTCAGAAAGCTTAATAAAGCTGCAAGTTTTAGGTGACAGACAAGTATCAAAGCAAGAAAGCATTCAACAGATTCAGCAGCATCACCAAGAACTTGAAACAAAATTGGCCGAGAATCAAGCAAAGGTAAAATGTGCCGAAATCAAACGGCAAACTTCGCAGGACATTAAAGCAACAGTCGAACAGGTTAAAAAACTCAAAGCCCAAGTTGACAGGTTCATTGGAATTCACAATGGGCTTTTGTACAAGCAAATAGAAGGGAATCTACGAGTCTGTTTCAATAAATTGGACACTTTTGATACCAAAACTGACGAACGTCTTAATAACGCAAAAGAGCAAACAAAACAAAAAATTCAGAAGTACCTAACGATTCTCGAAGAGAAATCGGTAAAAGCCGATAAACCACAAGATACTGTTAATAGTGTTCAAAATGTTCAAAAACCCCAAGATAGTCAAATTTTAAGAGAAAGCTCTTCATATCAAAGGGTTTACTCTGAAGATCTTTCTAAAGATAGGCAACAACAACCAGAAGCAGCCATTACAACTACAGAAATTTCGCCCAAAGCCCCAGAGAATTTTGTCAAGCAAGAACAACCACAAACTGCGGCTTTAGAGACGCACAATAGCGCCAAAGATGTTAGCACAGAAAAGCAGCAGCAACCACAGATAACTAGCGCAGATACTGAATTACCGCACCACAAAATAAATGCCATTCGTGAAAAACTGGTTGTTGCTAAAGAAAACGTCGAAACTTTTTCAGGGAGATACAAGGACGCCCAATTTTTTAACATTCAGAACGAACTTCAAGATTTTCTTCAAAAGTTAAAATGCATAAACGATGGAGGACACGCATCAGTTGCAGCTAGCAAAGCCCAGTACATCGACTATGTTGAACAACTTCTTCATTATTTCGAAGACAAAACCCTAGCCGCCGAATCAGGAGAATTCAGAGAAGCAGATGAAGTTTAAAGCTTACAAAGGTTCCTCCAAATGAACAATTGTTCCTTAAAATATGTTTTATATTTACAGTGTAAGGTTTTGAAAGTAATTCAGCTGAACATTACAATACCAAGTAAAGGCAAAGGAAAATTCTTCTGCTTTTATTATAAGGGAAATCTTTTTGAGCTATGACGTCTATACCTGCGCTTTTCTCGCGTCTACACCATTCGGAATAACCTATCATGTGGTACCTACCTTGTTATGACGACATTGGTTTTCTATTTTTCAGTTCTTGTTCGTTTCGCATTTACAAAATCATCAACATTGATATACATTATGATACATACGAATTCGTAAAATTTCGGATAGGTGTTTGTTGCGTGCATTGACGTAGCCTAACAAAAAAAAAGGAAGAAAAAAGAAAATAAAGAAATTGACCGGGCTCATTTGGTGAGTGGGCGGGGTATAATACATGCAAAAATTAAAGAAGACCTGAAATAAAAATGCACGCACTCATTTATTAAAACCACACGAAACATAAAAAAAATTATAATTAAACAAACAAAAAAAATGTTATATCGATATAGTAATACTAAAAACAAATGAAAACAAAAATAAGTAGTAATCACAATATGCATGTCAGGAAGAACCAAAAAAATTCTACCCCCATACTAATTAACAAATAAAGAAAAAGAAACCACAACTCTAAAAACCGCATCATAAATATAAAATTAAGTATATACAATCGTTACAATATCAATAATAAGTGTCAATCCCCCTTAGTACAGATGATAATCATTTTAGAACCACAAGGTGTGGTCCCCCAACAAAACTGAAATATACTGGTTCAACCAGTTTATGAAGCCCATAAAAAAATAGCGGATAAACACTCACCCACGTGTCGAATATGTTGGACCTATCACACCCTCCTTAGGGCCGCAGCGGGGCAGCAAGGCCTAAGACCACACAATTGGTGCTATATAAAAAAGGGCGGCCATCGCCTAATCAATTAGGTCCAAGGTACCATGTAGGCCTATCCACCGGAGGAAGCACGCTGTATTGCGTGCACGAAATTCCCACGAAGAAAACGGAAACAGCAAAAATATAACGACCGTTTTCGTCGTGTATTAAAAAAGGCAAGTGAATATTAATTTGTTTAACTAAATAACCAGAGTTCAAAAGTAATATTGGTGTTATCAAACGATTAGAAACTTAAAAACATGGTTTTATCGGATAGTATGCGACCTTAATTTGACGAGTCTGTAGATGGAATTCACATAAGATCAATTATACGCGGTCGTACTGTATTACAAGTTAACGGATACCTAAAACAAGGTACTGAATATTTGATTATAGCATAAACTTTACGTTTCAAAACTACTGGATTTGAGTTAAAAATTATTGTAAAGCGGGCTTATGATGAACTGGTAAAATAGATAGGATGCTGATGAAAGATTTAAGAATAGCAACGGAATCGATTTAACAAAATTATTGTAAAGCGGACTTATGAATTAACAAGCAAAAAAGGGGTATTTAGTTTATCCCGGAAACAAACGTAACAAATCCCCCCTCCAGCAAAATTAACAGGTTGAAGTAGGAAAACAAAAGTACGGGAGTGGACAGGACAAAAAAACCAAAGAAAAAATCAACAAAAAATTCACTTAAAAGCTAAAAGAAAATTCGTTACGAAAACCAGAAACAAAAGAAACATCCCGAATTAAAAAAAAACCCTCATCCGGTTTGAAGAAGCAATCGTAGAAGCAATAGAACTTTGAACAAAAAAAAACCCCAAAAACAAAAAAATATGGTTAACCTGGAACATCAACGGAAGTGAACCAAGAGCAAGAAAGGCAAAATAAAAAGAAAAAAGGAAGATGGGTAACAAGCATTCAAGATGGACTAAGGTGGAACGGCCTCAGCACTGCGGAGTCGTTAAAGGACAGATGCTTCTCAGAAGAAACAGGATTGGTTTCCAGAGAAGAAACCAAAAAAAAAAGAAAAAACAGGAAAGCGAGAATGAAACCGAGTAGTAACAACCAAAACAGGACCCAAGGATCAAGCCTCAAATATGCAAAAGAACAACAAGGGAAAACGAGAGGAAGAGCGCTGGTAAAGGAAACGATGTACTACAAACTGTGGTAACCAAGAATCTCAACAAACAAAAAACCAAAGAAATAAATAGCTAACTAAACTTAAAGTCGACTAAGTCGTGGTTTCCGAAAAAAGAAAAACGGACTAGAAAGCACCTACCACAGGAGCGGATGGACGAACCACAATCGGACTAGGGAGCCACAGCAAAGAAGACCAGCAACAGGAAAAAGGCGAGGAATGTGGAATGAAAGAAACGAGAAAAAAGAAAAAACCAAAAAGAATAACATCAACAAGTACAAGTACCAGAACCAAAAAAACATCTAAGAATCGTACAAAAGAAAATAAAACAGAATCCCAGTCTAATTATGTATGAGTATGTGAGAGAGTGGGTATGTGTATGTTGATGTATGAGTAGGTGAGTGTGTGTGTGTGTGTGTGTGCGTGTGCGTGTGCGTGTGCGTGTGCGTGTGCGTGTGTGTATGCGTGTGTATGTATGTATGTGTGTGTTGTTGGTGTATAAGTAGGTGAGTGTATGTGTGTCTGCGTATATGTGTTGGACAGCTGTAGTCGCCTCTTTCGACAAGCAGGTCGTACGGTGGGACTATTCTATTCCCCGACCCACACGGAGTCGGGGTACAAGAAGAGAAGGGGAGAAAGGAAAACCAAACAGAATTGTGTGTATGTGTGTGTGTGTGTGTGTGTGTGTATGTATGTATGTGTTGAACCTCTTTAGTCGCCTCTTACGACAAGCAAGTCGTACCGTGGCACTATTCTAATCCCGGGCCCACACAGGGTTGGGGTACAAGAAGAGAACGAAAGAAAAAAGAACCAAACAGAAATGTGTGTGTGTTTGTGTGTGTGTGTGTGTGTGTGTATGAAGTGTGTGGGTATAGATTGGACGTGTATAAAGTGTGTGTGTGTATGTGTTGGACCGCCTACGACAAGCAAGTCGTACCATGGGACTATTCTATTTCCGGACCTACACGGGGTGCAAGGAAAAAGAAAAAGGAAAAGAAAGAAAACCCAGCAAACAGGTAAGTAAATAAAAGATCGTAAAGTCCAAAAATCAAAACCTAAGAAGAGCAAAGTCAGCATAAGAATCTGGGGCGCGAGAACTAGATATTGGGCATAAGGTGTTTACGCCACCAGAAGGAAAACGAAACGAGATCTAGGACATTAGGACTTCGCCGACATACATCTTCAGGTTTGGACGAAACATAGAGTAATGTCTGCCTCTTTTAGGCAGCTTTCTGCCAAACAGGAACAGCAGGGTATGTAGTAGTTGTAGCACAAGGTTTAGGAGGTGGCAAAGGTAGTTTAGAAAACTTAAAACGCGTCATAGAAGGAAGTTGTGTGATTTAGAATAGGTAGTAAAAAGTCAACGGCAGAAAAAAAACATCATGAGTTGTCAGAATATCAAGGGTAGAAAGAGAAAACGTATAGGCTGTACGAGAATCAACCTAACGAAAAGAAACACAAGCAGAGCACACTTCAGTTACGTTAGCTAGAGGGACAGAAGTAGATAAAATTTTAACAACGTTAGATGAAGGACTAGAAGCATCACAGTTAAGAAAGAAAACTGCATTGGCTGCAAGAATATCAACCCTAGGAAAAGGAGCAGAATCCGATAACACTTCAACCATATTACATAAAGGAACAGAATCAGGTAGAAGTTCATTAACGTTACAAGAACAAACAGTATCAGGAAGCACTACATTCCCAATACATGAGGAAGCAGATTCAGGTTGACCTTCGTCAACATTAGATAACAGGACATCAGCTTGGATTTCATCAATTTTAGCTAAAATAACAGAAGCAAGTAGCATTTTGTCAGCATGAGAAAAATGAGTAAGAGTAGGTAACGTTTCATCAACGTTCGATGAAGGAATAGAGTCAAGTAAGACTTTATCGCTGTTAAACAACAGAGTAAGAACAGACAAAACTTCAGTCACAATAGGAACTGATTCCTTAACAATAGTAGATAACGAAACAGGATCAGGTAAAACTTTGAAGACAACAGCAACAAGCATCACAGTTATACGTTCACTAACTTCAACAGGACCTTCTCTATCCGTATTAGAAATTATCTTCACTTCAGCTACGGCTGGGATTGCCGGCACGGCAGAAATTTCTTAAGTAAAACCATTTAAGAAAGCAGGAACAGATAAAATTTTGACAAAAACGGCAGGAGGCATTAAAGCTACAGGTTCATGGACTTAAACAGGACCCTCGCGGACTGAATTAGAAGTTATCGTCACTTCAGCGACATCAGTCCTTGCCGACACGACAGGAATTTCTTGGATAGACTCATTTAAGAAAGCGGGAACAAACTCTTGAGAAACTATATTGACCGAAGGAGGGTATGTGTTGATACTAGTAGCAGGGTGACCTGGATGAGATACAGAAGAGGACCTAGAGTGAGAAATAGAAGAAATTAGGCATCTAGAGGTGAGGGCAGAATTTGAAGGGTTATTCGAAGACCTATTAGTAGTAGGATTACAGTGTGGACAGTTGTGGCGAGTAACTCCCTTATGCCCACAACTACAGCAATGGATCATTTTAGGACGAGTACGGCGTGTCGAAACATGACCAGGTTTGTTGCAATTAAAGCATACGACCTGACGAGTAGAAGCAGAACTAGGAATAAAAACAGTAGAAAGTACAGAAGTATCTGATCTATCCGTAGGCGTAGGAGAAACCTTAACAACTCGGTCATGTGAAATAAAAGAATTTTCCTCAATAGTAGTAGACTTATAAGCAAAATCTAGGGGTAGGAATTCTGAGTTTAATAAAGTAACCACGTCTTTCCAACATTTAAGGGAGCGCTGATGTGCCCGGAAAAGAAGTAAAGCTTTTCCGGTAAGTAATTCCGGAGTAAAAAGAATAAGTTGTTTAGCAGAAATATAACGGGAAACGCTAAGTTTCTTGATACGGATCAAGAGTTCCTGTAGAGAACCTTCACCTGAAAAAGAGAAATTTCATTTAGCGAGCGGGTATCGTTTAGTAGGGGTCATAGTATTGGCAGCAGTAAAAATATTCAATTCTTCCTCAGAATCAGAAGAAAGATGAGGAATTTCTTCGGTAACGGCGGTAGCTACCTTAAGAGTTTGAAGACTGGAAGGAGGCTGTTGAATAAAATCAGCAAAAGTAACACGTTTGAATTTTCCAACAGTCGCCTCAACATCCGAACGAATGGTCTGTAAAGCGAATAATAATTTATTTTTCATAAGGGCTCCTCCTCAGAGCTAGCCAACATCAATTCACAACGTCTCTGAATGTGTACCCATAAGGAGTGTAAACGGGCGAACTTATTATCAGTAACATCCCCAGTAAAATCTTCAGAAGTCCAAGTTCAGTAAGCGCGCGTTTAATCGCCTAATGATCTTCTGTAAACGTAATTGCATAAGGGCTAGGACTAAAAGACTGATTCATTTCCACTTGAATCGCGTTGCGGACGGTTTTACGCTACCCATCGACTTCCTCGAGAAGATAACTCATATTGGAGTTCGGGTTTTAACAGCC
Organism: Platerodrilus igneus; assembly: GCA_036346225.1. Classification (NCBI taxonomy): domain Eukaryota; kingdom Metazoa; phylum Arthropoda; class Insecta; order Coleoptera; family Lycidae; genus Platerodrilus; species Platerodrilus igneus. The sequence continues at coordinate 3,727,533 of JARFIW010001108.1, read as the reverse complement.
TATTTACTTCCAACCCCCACGTAACCAGTGTGACAAAAGAAATACACACTGTATATCAGAGTAATGCAAAATCACCAACCTCAACCGAATAAACTATAAAATATCACAAGTGAATCGCAGCAAAACGATTTTATTCAATACAGAAGTAACAAACGGATTAAATTAAAAAAAAAAGAGTATTAAACGTAAAAGAATAAAGTCAATACAATCGGAAACAGGGCGCCAGAGCTTTTAAAGAGTCGAAAATTATTGGCGAAAACACAAGTCCAATAATCTGAAATTAGCCAACCACTGATGTTGAGCGATTAAGAAGAAAAGCAGAACTAAATTTTAAGAAAATATGTTGAAATAAAATTAACAATTGACGTTTAGTCATAAAAGTTGTCAGTAGGTTCTCCCCATTTGTCTTGAAGTCGTGTTTATGAATTCGCGATCTTTGTAAGTGCTTGTAAAGAGAAGAATAGACAAATCTTACGAGGTGCAAAACGTAATCCGTTGCACAAGTTGCCAAACACAACAGGTGTATTCTTCATTTTTCAGCTAACCCATTTATTTTTGACTGTAAAAATTGCTGAAAGTGGAGATGATCTTCATTTATGGTGGTAAGCGATGTGCTCGTCTCACTGCAAGGGCTTTTTAAATAAAGAACATTCAGAAGAGTATGGAGCATAATTAAGTACAAGGAGTAGTGCAAAAATTTGAAGCAATTGGATCAATAGTGAATAGGAAAAAGCTTGGCGGTAACGTAATATACAAAATGTGGCTGAAAATTATAACATGAATTCAAATTGTCTTTGCGCCAGGGTTGTAGTATGAATTTAACTTTCTCACTAGTGGGTGCGCAAAGTCACTAGGTGTTAAACTTTGCCCATACAAATTGAATATGTTGCGCGGGTTGGATGAAGTTAAATGAAATTGTCACCAATGTGATTAGTGCAAACTATATTTTCTTAAAAAAATTGGCTTAATAATGTTTTCTCTTTTCATTTAAATAAGCATGTGAACTAACACGTTATAAGATATTGGCGCGATGAAGATTTTCACGTTTACGAAAAGAATATGCACAGAGGTAACAGAAATTGGTTTGGATAGGAATATTATGTGATTCAATAGTGAAGCACGTACTCAAGCAAACGCTAAATGGCAACGTCTGTTTAAATATGTTGGTGAACTTTATCGGCCACTGAGTAAGTTGATAGCCAACATGATGAAGAAGGTAATTATATGCTAAATTAGGACAACTTTCTTCCAGTACTGCATTAAAATCCAAATATTTGCAACTGGCTTAGCTAAAAAATTTAATACTTTTAAGTTGGTAGACATTGAAACTTTGAATGTTCTCTACGTTTACCGGATTTGACCAGCTTCGTGTTTTTTTCTCCTTTGAGACCTTAAACTAGTAATTTACAAGTCTACCCTTTGCGTTAAGGAATTATCAACAGACGTTTAAATATTCAACAGAAGATTTTTACAAAACACGAGGCTTTGATAACACATGGAGATCAATGCTATTTTTTGGCAGATCCCCTTCTCCGCGTTTTTTCATTGTTTATTCTAATTGCACTGAAATACTTTATAGTACATTTTTTCCAGCGCCTGCCTAGAAGACCAAAAAGTACTACCAATTATGTAATGTACATAAAATGTATAATCCTTAGGTTTCTAAGAACCTTTTTGTGAAAAAAAGTAAACGGTGCTTTCTTTCGAAAATTAGCTTTTGTTTGAGGAAACTACACGATCGGTTATTTCACTAAAAATATTAGGGTTGATTGCGTAAGGGCGCAGGTGCAGACGTTACAGGGTGATTCATAGGTTAAGGTAAAAGTAATTTTTTTTCACTTTTGAATTATTTCAGGAGAATTGTTTTCAAAAATTCACCATATTTTAGTCTGTAAAATAGAATTATTTGAGTTTTATAAGATTGAGTTATGATTTGTAGACAGATTCAAGATAATTCATATTTAATATAGAGACGTCACCGTTTTTAAATTAAATTCTCTTATTTTCATTGTGTATATTGGGAGTGCAGCGGTTTGTCTAAGTCTAAAGACAGAAAAAAACATGGGTTTCTCTATACATAAAATAATTTTAGCTTTTAGCCAACTAAGCAAGTAAATTACAATTTTTCCGTAAGGATAAGGGACAGAAAACAGGTTTTTCTTCAAAGAAGAAGTTAGAAAATATACAATGCTATTAGCAGAAGCTTCTTCTGCGGAGAAAATGTTAAATGTTTGCCCTCTTCAAGGTTATTTTAAGATTAGCTCGAAAAATTCATTTCATTGATTTCAAAAACTTCTATATTTATAAGGTTTGACTAAAAAGCACTTTGACTCTTTGAGTGGCCGTATCTTTTTCATTGTTGTTTTTATCGTCTTTGTGACGTTTCTCCAAAAAATATTGGAGTAAAAGTTAAAGGATAGGGGTGGTCCATATGCCATGGGAATAACAAAAATAAAGCTTTTGGGGTGAAAACTTCTTTACTGCTTTTCAAAATATTCTCCGCGATGATTGATACACTTTTGCATACGTTGGAACCGATTTTTATAGCATTTTTTCCATTCCGATGGGTTTTGAACGCATTAAGCGCCTTTTCTGGTGTCTAAAATCGTTGTCCACGCAGTTTGTTCTTCACGTGTGGGAATAAAAAGAAATCATTAGATGCCAAATCAGGACTACATGGGGGATGGCCCATAAATTCGATATTTTAAGTGCTCCAATAGTCACATGTTTGGGCCGATGTGCAAGAGCTCGCATTATCCTGATGCAGAATGATTCGGCGTCGTCGGTTTGATGCACCGCAACCGTATTTTTTGAGCATTTTTTTGGGCAATTGTCAAATTATGTGGGATCCAACGCGCTCATAGCTTTTTCACAGCTAAATCTTTATGTAATGTTGAACGTATACTTGTCATACTAATACCTAGGGATGCTTGAATCTTACGATAAGTCACATGACGATCTTGCATTATCAATTCGCACACAACATCGATGTTTTCTAGCACAACAGCCGATTTTGGACGACCTTCTTTAAATTCATCCGCTAGCGAACTACGACCATGGTTGAATTCACTATACCAACAATATACAGTGGTTTTAGTTGGAGCCTCTTCCCCAAAAGTCGAAATAAGTTGGTTCATGCACTGTTGTGGAGATAATTCATGTCGGAAATCGTAAAAAAATTATCGCACGAAAATGTTCATCTGGCAGAATGTTATGCCTCAAAAATGTCAAACTTTAGGTTTGAAACGTCGGATCGAACCTAGCAACACTAGTGCTATCAGTTCCAGATATATATATATATATCGAGCACCCCTCGTCGTCAAAATTTTTATGCTAACGCTGACTTACGCCTTTGGACTGTCATTGTAAAAGAAGCTGTTGACAACTTTCCTTATAGGGTCTTACTTGAGACAAAGTTGTCCATAACTATACAAAATAGAAATGCATTCCTATTTCAAACTTCAAACCAGCTTAAACTTCAAATTTAAACAAATACAGAGTTAAGAAAAAAAATCTTCAAGGACATATCTGCATCTGGAGTGTGTATGACAGTAGCGAAGCAGTGCTATCTTTAGCTCAAGGTAGATCAACCTTTTGAGAGAAAAATAAGAAACTAGTGCCAACCCATCAAATCTTGTTACTTTAAACTTATAGAAGGTTAAGTTTTGAAATGTACGTAACAAAGTACGTCAGCCTACCTATAGGTGTATTATTTTAAATTTGCGTCAGTCGAACAAAAATATGCTACTTGCAACTGAAAGTACGGCAAACTTTCTTGTGAATTAAAAAAGTCAGTACCGACAATTCTGTTACATTCGACTCAAAGTGGAACAATATGCAAAATTGAAAAATGTAGTTGAGTGAGGTGTATTCCATACGCCTTCAACTCAAACAAAATTAATATGAGAGGTATTTTCAAAACGTAGATGAAAGGTATCAATATCTATTGTGTACTATTGCCGCTGAAAACATATCTATAATAATCGACAGTGTGCAAACTAGAACACGTTGCAATTAAATCGAATATTTTAAAACGAGTGAGTTTTACAATAATAAATTTAGTTAAATAAATGTTGCTATCAAATTATTTAATATTAGTTTTATTGATCCAACATTTATGAGTACTAGAAAATTCTACCCATCTTACATAAACCTTATTTCCTTTCTCTTGGGCTTTTTTTAATCAGATGAATTCCTGGATATGGAACTTCTTGTAACTATATTTCATATAACGCTACTTAAATTTTTTGCGTGACTTTGAATGGGTTAGTTGTATTTCTTAATGCTAATGATTTTGTTTGATAAATTTGCTGTTTAAGCTTTCTTCAAGGTTTCCCCGTTCTTAGCTATCTGTATATAACAAGAGCATATTGGCACACCTCTTGGGTAAGTTCAATATGTCGGTTTGAAAATAGTTCTATCGATATGCTGGGTAACGCTGGACCTGCAGCACCATTAACTGTATTATTTATTACGGGCGAATGAAGCTCAAAAAGGGCAGGAATTTCGTAACAAATTGAGGGCGCACTGGCTAACTGCAGTGGTGCGGAAGTGAGTCCCTACAAAAACAATACAAAAAGAAATGGAAAAAATGCAACAATTTACAAGGTGCAATTTCAAGCCTAATTACCAATAACACTTACCTTGAAACGCTTTCAACACTGTTTACTTTATGGGCGCCAACTCGTCTAGTCTAGCCTTGTCTAGTGGAATCCCTCGGATGACGAGTATTCTTGGAAATTATGGTTACGTTAACATCTTGGTGAAATGGAATTCCTTACAGAAAATGTTTAAACAAATAAAATAAGAAATTTCAACTGACTGTGGCACCTAAATCTATTTTAATTATTCTATTATCCCAGTGAATAACATATAAAATTATAAAGTTACATAAATATAAGCATAATCAAAATAACGATACCCCTATAAACAAATACCCACATAATTGTGAAGTTTAATAATCCGTTCATCTTTAATTAATAATAAAACTTGATGATTCAAATACAATAATTTATAACACGTCTCTAATTTTCAACTAATACTTGAAATGCCCAGATTTTATACTTTTAACAATTTTACACTATACTTCTAAAAGTGGACGTTGCATAAGTTTACGAATATTTTTGAAACAAAACATCATGCATAAATGACAATACAACAAAACAACAATTTCTAACGTGCTTATAACTTACAATTTACATCATCGGGTGAACCAAAAATTCTATTTAAGCCAAGAGTAAAATCCTTTGCATTCGGGTGCTTATTTGCAATTTTCTTACTTGGAACCAAATCGTCCCAATTTGTTAATGTTGTGGTTCTGCCAAAAATCTGCGGGATTTCACCACGTTAACAGATTGCTACATTATAACTCACGGGGTATAATCGACTCGAGGGCTGAATGGCTTAGTTGGCTCACGTGTGACTACTAACCATAAGGTCCTGGGTTCAATTCCATATACGGACCGCTTGTAAAATGTTAGTCAAGCATTTTCATAAAAATCTGCCCACTTCAGGATGAGAGTTAAAATGTAGATCCCGTGTGTGTATGTATGTGGTCACGTACGTTAAAGATCCCTACCTTGCACGGAACAGTAAGGGTTTGGTAAAATTTAATACTTTTACGTAAATAAAACACTTTTTATGGTGAAGCATGGGAAATCAAATGTATGGTATCCTTGACTACAGTTTATTGCGCCGTTTGGCTAGCCAAACTTTATGTTAATATTTAGATTTAGTGAATTTTTTAATCCAGCATGGGAAAGCTTTTTCGCCATCATTGAATTAAATATTTAAATGCGAAGTTCACGAATAGAGTTGCCCACAAATTCAGAACAATAGTCCTATGATTTATGGCATGTAAACCACATATTCTCGCGTTCCTAGGCTAAAGCAGTGCGATATTATTAGCGCGGGTGGACATGAAAAGCGAGGAATGTAGGGGATATAACAGCTCGTAAGATCGTTGTATTTTAAAGTAAGGGAATTTAATATCAACGTCCGACAAAATCGGACATCTGTTTGCTTTAGTTTCCGGCGAAGTGATCGCTTCCTAATTCCCTAACTTTCCTATTACCTAAAATAAATTGTCTCATGTTCCGGTAACGCGTAGGTACTTTCACTTCGCACATAACATTTATACACACAAAAAAACTACGCGATGGCGATCCGGACCTAAAGGTTGGACGAGGCGGTCGTTGGTGCAGTGGGAAACCAAGAAAGGCACGGGCTTAGTGTTATTTTTGTTGTCTTTGCCCGTGACGGCAACACTTGCAGCCGTATTTGGGCGTAATACTTCACGTCCAGGGTAATGAAGCGATTGGCGAAGAGGGAAAGGCTCAATTAACTTGTTATTCATATTATTGTAACAGTGGCGCTTTAACACTAGTCGGTTTCTTTAAAGATACATGTGCTTAAAAAGTTAGCTTTTTCCTACACTTAATTTAATTTTTATAGATTACGTCATAGATGTTCACGATCGCCGTCTGTCTACTATTTAAATGAAAAACATAAAATTTTGTTGTCAAAATCGAAAACATCTTTCAAATTTGTATAAAAGCTCTTCTATTTACCACCTCGAAAGTTCCTTTGACACTCTACAATATATTACCAACGCCCTCTAGCCATTTGTAGCGTACATAACCTATTTCATAATACCTTAAAAATAAAACCAACTTGGCGACTTCCTTATAAAGCACGCGTATTTTACATACTTATATGGTAAACTTTAATATAGGTTAATTAAAATCGTGGTCTTTGTGTCAAACAGATTTTCACTTATTCTATAGGAAGCTTTACTTCAGTAAATAGCGTTTAATTTTTGTTACCAAAACATGGTTATCTTATAAAATTTTTTTGTAAGTTCCAATTATTATGTATTCCCAAATAAGCTTTAAAACGGTTTTATCTTAATAAACTTTTGGATATTTTATTATCAAGTATTCCGCTTACTTATTCATAAACTAACCTAACTTTGATAATCTTTATTTGTCGACCCTTAAACAAAAAAAAATCGTAAATTAATTTTTTTAAATATTTTGTTATACAAATTAAACTTAACTGGTAATTTCCCGTGTAGTGGAAATGTTTTTCTAGATTAAAGTCGTTCTGTGAGGCTTTATTAAATTTAAATTTTTTAATAATAATAAACGTATCTCCCTGTTTTTAAGTGGTTTCTCTTTATCTAAAGTCGTTTTACGATAAATATTCCAATTCTTCTACTCAAAATATTGTTTTGCGTCAATTATATAAATTAGTACCAAAAATTGAACTTAAAAAAACCCAACTCGAACTACCTACATTTAAAAACGAAGAAAGTATCGTGGTAACTTATTTCACGTAATATTTCAACTGCACAGATTCAAAATCAAAGCAGACTGGTGCTTAGAACAGTGCTTCGTCAAGAGAAAGACAGCAAAGTAAGTAAAAAAAATCACCAACACCGAATACCGCAACAAAACAGGTACAGAATGTTAGAATCGAAATCCAAAAGGATTAAATTTTGGGCTAGCTCAAAAACGTCGTATAGCGGGGTGGGTGTTACAGAAAGAAAAATTTGAAACCTCAGTAAATAATTATATTACCAACATACAGTCCCGAAAGAATATCTACAAAAGTCAAAAACACATTTACGTAGTCGTTCGTTATAATGTGATGTACACAAAGCGTTAATTTACATATAATATAGTATAAACCTAAACATTTAAAAATATCGAGAATAAAATCTTACTATCTAAATAATAGGTACATATATACATGCAAGTATACTTACAACATAGCCCTATATGTGTACAAGAAGAAATTACACAAAATACATATATCTACAATAAGGTTTACCTGCTTTGGGAAGTGCACCTTGCAAGATTTAAGAACGTAACTTTAAATATTAAATAAGGTAATCAAGTATTAACAGCAAGTTGTTGACGTTAACATTAATTTACACAGATAAGGAAACAGTAAAAAATGCTTTAGTGCAAGCTTTAGGAGTAATTTCATAATCGTTCGTTCATAATGAGCGTGCATTTGGTAACGTACAGTCAGCAATTTATTGCAGAATCAACAAACAAAAAAGTGTTTATCTTCCAAAACAGCAACACAAGTAAAGTAAACAGAAAGACTGTACCTTAAGCTATCGGCCTCTCTCCGGTACCATCTTAGAATGAGGAAATGTAGGCTACATTTATCAACGACTGGGTGCTGGATCAACCAACTTAAGTATACTAGAACACAATGTACAAGAAGGCGTTTTGAAATCGCGATTTTTCAGCGCTCAAAGAACTTTGTATAGAATTACAATCGGATACATAGGAGAAGAATCGAATAAGCAAGAGAGGCTTTCCAAAGTTCAAATTGTATTTATAAAACTTTGAGAACGACAGGGTAAATAACAAAGAACCATCCCCACAGATATTGATGTAAAATATTCTGCGAACACTAGCAAAATATATTACAGACAACAACGGCGAAACATTCATTGAATGTAAGCAATAAAGAAGGCAAAATATGATAATTAATTCCATCGAATTTCATTGATAACATGGAAAGCAAAATATATTTTAACACATCCAAGCGAGTATGCAATCTTGCATACTGTCAAAGACAACGCAATGTATAATCGGTTGCCTGGCTTCTAGAAATGAATAGAGATTTGTATTTTTATCGATCCACGCTACTGAGATACCAGAAATGACTTAATTAGGAGACCGATTTTATTACTCATAAAACTAGAGCTGTGAAACACGTGCAAATATAACGATTGCAGTACTAACTATTACAAGTTTATATGCAAAGCAGTTGTTTCGAACATTTTTGTAAAATAAACGAATGTGTTACAAGGGAGCTTCTAGCCATTTCGAAGTGGTTTAACGATATCATTATTTCAAAGAATTTATAAACCCGGTAAGGATGTATTCCACGTATTCCTGTTGTACAAAACATTAGGGTAATTTTATACAGGACGGTTTAATACGTATTTATTGAACTTGAAGCTTGCATAATTTGAGAATAACATAAAAAGGGTTTAGATTACCATTTTTAGGGAGCGCTTAATTAAGGTAGTTGCAAACCAATGCAGAATCATTCCATTTCAAAAAGTTAACGTATCAGACCTTTTTATCGTCAAAGGGCATTATTTTGGTTTCGTGCGGAGGGGGAGGGCATAAATAATTGTTACGCCACTGCAAACAGGGTAATTAAAAAGCGACATTAGTTAGTGACGGGGTATGCTCTAAGGTACAACGTGTCACATGTTGGCAATTTACTATTTTCAAGGATATTTTGATATTAATTAATTTATATAACAAGATTATATTTTTAAAAAAAGTTGCGTTCACAATTATGAATTTAAAAGTTGACACCAAACAACTTTTGCAATTGTTTATTTAATTACAAAAAGCCACTTATACAGACAGTATTAAGAATGCGTGTGTTTCAAATCTTTCGATCGTATTGCAAACTTTGGATTGAATATTAAATAAGTTTTACGGAAAGATTGTACTAGTATTTAGAGAGGTTCGTACATTTTAGAGTCATAAAATTCTATGTAGATTATTGTATCAGTTACGTTTAGATCAGAAACCCTATTAAAGTCAACCATTTAGTTTACGACTGTTTACCGTAACTCCAACATCAAATACTGCTGCAATTATCAAATCGATGAAGAGTTCTAAGGACGTCTAATGTAAATTTGTGTACGTAAATTAGAGCAATTTGCTTTAGTGCAACAAAGGTAGAGCTTGCAAGTTAAAACCAACCTTGGTTTTAATTTAATCTAGCCTTATATAACGTTAGTGTTGTGGGAGCTCAACTATATGTTTTTCAATTGAATCAGGTGAGTTACGTATGGCTTAATTATTATTGCAACTGAATGTTGATAATATCAATCAAAAGTGCAAAAAAATTTGAAACAGAATGTTCAAGACTCATATGTACTTTGGAACGTTACCAAAAGAACTGCTTCTTCCACTTAAATTACATCTAACTGCGAATTTCTGTAGATAAAGTCGCACTCAATTCCATTGTTTTCACTAATTGAAGGGATTAATAAGAGTTCTTCCACGCTAATTACTTATTCTAGGACTCAAGCTAAAACCTTCTTTTAGCTTAGCAATAAAAATTATGTACATAGATATATAATGCACTTGAAACAACATTAATAAAAATATTCAACGAAAATATAAAATATTCAAGGAAATTCAATGCAGAAGTAATTGTGATCACTGTTTTTAAAATTATCTTAAATCATAACAGCTTGTTAATACCTTCCCCCCTTTTTTATTCATATATCAACTTCAAAAATTCGGTTAGAAAATCCTAGTTCTTTGAAACTTGAATTCGTGGTAAATCGTCATATTTTTAAAAATTACAACTTTGGTCCTTCAAACCGTTTGTGAGTATTTTTTTATTCTTATGTTACCTTCGAAAATTTTTTAGGAGCATCGTGATTTTTAAAAGTTAAATTCGTGATCAAACGTCATGTTTCTAAATATAACGTTGGCCTTTCAAGCCGTTTGTTAATATTTTTTTATTCTATAGCAGTTTTGAAAATTCCTCTAAAGTTTCTTACGGCCAAATGCGTAATCAAACGTAGTTCTTTTTAAGTTATGATATTGTTTTATCAACCAGTTGATTAAACTTGAACTCAATATATACGAAGTCATTCGTAATTTTAATAAGCCGTACTACGTTATGACATTAAAACTGTATTTCCATACCTCGTTCATTCATATTTATATGCAGCTAATGTACTACAAGCATGAAAACATATGGACCCAAAGCAGAACTGGTATAAACTAATTAAATAACGGTTCTATAATTTACAACCTTCCAATAAAAATTAAAACTGTGAAATATATTTCTAAATAGGAGAGGAAAACCAATTATAATTAATTTTAGATATGAGCTAATTTCCGTTATTATGTTATCTAATTTATTTAAAAGACCACAAACTTTTTGTAAGTAAAATTAGTTTGCGATATTCATTTAGTGTATTACATAAAATAAAAACAAAGCCAGTTTTGAACCCTGAATAAAATGTATAAGTACTGGATGGAGATTAAGATGGGAGCTGTTAGTGTATAACTCAATGAAAAGCCATAATTTCTAATGTGCCATTGATTTATTTATTATTTGCAATTACCACACTTAATTGAACTGGAATTCTTAGCGACAGATAGAAGACGGAAAATATTCCAAAGAGCATCTCTCATATCAAGTTTCAAACTTGGAGACAAACAATCTCAGAAATCATATTTTTTAAAAAAGGTTGGTTGTCATGAAAGTTCTCATCGTTTTAATTGGTGAACTTTCAACGGTCATAACTTTCGTAATATTGACCGGATTTAGTCAAAATAAGCACCATTCGAATCATGCACTTTTGCTAACGCGATACTATTCGATTTATGCCGTCAGTAAAAAAGTTGGCACCTCGGGATTCGATGAAATCCACAAAGGCCGTTTCTGCCTGGTCCTGATTGGCAAAGGTTCTACCGGTGAGAAAGTTATCGAAGCGCGTAAAAAGGTGGTAGTGGGTTGGCGCAAGGTCTGTATAGTGGGTGAGGCAGAATTTCGACACTCAACTAGTTCAATTTTTTGACGGTGATTTTTGAAACGTGTGGGCGGGCGCTGTCATGCAGTAGGATTAGACCTCTTCTGTTGACTACAGGCGGCTGGTGCTGACGCAATTTAGTCGACTTCCTCACATCACAACATTGCTGCGATGGTTTGGTTGTAGTGGATGACACCGGCCTCCGACCATCATACTGTAACCATAGTCTATTTTTGGTGGGTTTTCGCCTTTGGGAAGTGCCGGGGTGGCTCGTCGGTGTCCAACCACTATCTCGAACGCTTCTGGTTATCATACCGAATCCACTTTTCGTCACACGTGACAATTCTATCCCAAAACTGGTCGTTTTGGTCGCGCAAAAGCAAAGATAAACAAACCTCAAAACGTGACAAATCATCGGGCACCCACTTTTTGAGCTTTTTAACCTTTCCAATGCGTTTTAAACCATCTGCAACAGCATTGTGACTGATGCCTAGTTCTTCCGCAATCCCACGAACAGTTTGTGATGGGTCAGCTTCCACCAGGGCTTTCAAATCGTCGTTCTGGATTTCTGTAGGTCGACCGCTACCGGGTGCATCTTTAAAGCTGAAATCTTCCAAACGAAATTTCTGGAACCATTGTTGTACGGTGCTTTTTCCAATACTATTAGGCCCTTCACACTTGGTTAATTTGTCGAGCTGTCTCGCCTGCGGATTTCCCCAATTTAAAGTTAAAATAAAATATCGTTCGAAATTGCTCCTTCGACATGCTTAAATAGGTCTCAAAAATATACAACTACTAAACACTGGTAAAAACAACTTATACCATCAGATACAGCGAAATTTTTTCTACAAGATGCGATATTAACAAGCAAAGTACGTTGTATATTTGTTCAGTAATATAGACAGACGAAAAACACTATCACAAAACGCTGTGAACTTTTTCTTCACTTCCAGCGTATGGCGGGCATAATGGAGTAATTTCCTTTAGCGTAAACCGATAGAGTTTGTTGCCAATATTTACGCGTTCTCCTACAATCTTTGAGAAAATGTTAGGTGTATTAACCAAACCCGATTCCGAAATAATTATGTCCTTTGGAACTATAGATACGCTGCTGCAGATTATGTAAAATATGTATTACTTGCTTTAATCTAACATCTGTGTAAAAGATTTTTATTTTATCGTGGCTGGTAAATAGTTAGAACCAAATCCCGAAAGTGTATACTCTATCAATTCTTCTCTTTCTTCGGGTTTTTGGACAACTTAATTTGCAAGCCAGTCAACTTTTTTTGTATTGCTGTTCACCTAATATACGTATTGTAGGAGGTTATTATACACTAAACAGTAGCTATTTTGAAGCTAGTTCGACAGCTTACTCCGCATTTTGGTAAGTCGGTGTCTTCATCGTCAACTACAGTAAGGAAAACCTAGCAAAAAAAGTTATCCGGAAAGGTAATGAGGAAAACAAAACGAGCTTATGGATTAAGATATACAAACTATAAAGGAAAGTCAGTACCAGGAACGACTCCGCTTCCAAACCCCTGCAATAGAAAAAGGTGCACAAATAGTTGTATCTCGTTTACTGACGAAAAAAGGTTAGAAATTTGTAAAGTCTTTTATAATATGGGCGACACAAATTCTCAGAAAGCATACATAAATAGTTGTATAAAAGTCAATCCCGTTAAACGAAAACGAACACTAAATAATCAATCCAGATCTTTAACCTATGAACATTATATGATGAACCAGAAAAGCCAAGTAAAAGTGTGCCAACAGTTTTTTATTGCTACTTTAGTCACTTTGCAAAGGGTCATTAGAAGTGCGTTAAAAGGAAAACTGGAAGCAATTAAAGATGCGAGAGGTAAACACGAGCCTGTGCATAAAATTAGTAACCTACAAAGACAAAATCTTGCCGACTTTATAAAGAAATTGCCTGTTGTACTCTCACATTATTGTAGAGGGTCGACATCACAGTTGTATCTACCCGCCGACATAACATTGTTTACAAATTTGTATAGTATGTACTCAAAAGATAATCCTAACAATAAAATCAGCATATCCAGTTTTAAGAGTGTAAAACTTTGCGGTAAATTTCAAATAGCTCTGTGGTAAAGAAAAGTGGACATGTATATGACAGAAAAATGATAATTAACAAATAACATATAATTAATGATTTTAACCACATCAAACAATTACTTCAAGCACTCACCTGTTGTTTACGCAGCCGTGCCAACGGAAAAACGATGTAAAATCTACTCTTCTTTTGGCGGGGGTAGGATAGCACATTTATTTCTATAGCGGTTGTACTGAAGGAAAACGATTCTTCTAATTAATTTGTTCTACGTAGAACATGTAAGCAGTCATGCGGCCTTCAACAACCACAAATCGATACTGATACTTGCTTCGTGTGTTTTCCAAGTTAATACAATGTTCTTGCACATGCGGACAGCAAAGTTTATCACTTGCGGCACTTGTAGGCAGGTGCTTGAAGTAAAACATGGAATTTTAAACTTTTAAATATACCGAAGCGGACGTAAATAATCAACAAACTCACGGAAAATAAATTTAGCTATACATTATTTACAATATAAACGGAACAAAGAGAATTATAAAACGGGAATATAACATAGGAATACGTGTACTCAAGAAAAATAAATGTATTAAATGCGAACAGTTAAAAAATTTGCCGCCAAATTTAAAAACTTTAGAGGAAGAAAATTACTTATTGCACGTGCAATGTAAAGATGACGCTAAAAACTAATTTTTGAAAAAACAGAAAAATAACAATTCTTCCATAATTATTGCTACTTTTGATTTTCAAAAGGTTTTGACAACGTCTCATGGTCCTAGTATATTATTTGACTTTTCAAGAAAATATGCTGCTTTAATTTTACTGTTTACGAAAGTGGAGCTGCAAATGGAATTTGTTATTTTTGGGGAGAGAAAGACGGTAAACGAGGGACAAATAAAATATGTTCCCATTTGTTTATTTATTTAACACAATTAGATCATAAAAGAGAAGTTGAAGTTGTGCATCTTTTTTGCGATAACTCTTCTGCACAGAACAAAAACAAGCATATGATGAGTATGCTCTTATATTTTTTAAGTGTATCACGAGTTATTAATAAGATTATTGTAACATATTTGGTGCCGGGCCACACATACATGCCAGTCGATAGTGTTACGTTCATTTTACGACTGAATTAAAATTTACCTTTTTTGATTCATTATTCATTTACTTAGATTCTGCTCAAAGCCTCCAACAACACTCGATATATTAGACCTTCCTACAATAAAATACACTTCTAGTAATTTTCAAGTTCAAATCTATTTGTTTTAAAATGAAAGGTTTATTCTATAAATTAAATAGTCTATACCCTGTTTTAGGTATCCGTGAACTTGCTATAACGTGTAATTACTTTCTCTAATGATTTAACTTGAAACTCGTTGACATGAGGTATTGGACTCTCCGATAAAACCGTCTTCCAAGTTTCCTAATCACGTTGATAACAACAATATTACTTTGAGCTCTGGTTATTAGTTAAACAAAATTAATATTCACTTTCTTTTCGATATACACAACGAAAGCATTTGTTGTATTTTTGGTTGTTTCCGTTTTTCTTTAGGGAAATTTCGCGCACGCCCTACAGCGTGGTAAGAAATTATAGTTTTATAAACCTGTACTTTTTGGCGTAAATAAATTAACCTTTTTCGTAATTATTGTAGCTTCTTCCTCCGGTGGACCTAACGGCCCATTACTTTGCCGCTCTTTTTGTTATGGGAGAACACCCAAACTGCGGATCTCAAGCTCCTCTGCTTCGCCCTGTCCTTAGGGAAGGTGTGACCCAAACCTACACCGCGGAGGCTCGGGTGAGTGTTTAAGCACTATTTTCTTGTATGGGTCCTGTAAAATTGGTCGAAAAAGTATATTTATCAGGCTCCACGTGTTGAATAAACTTAGTATTTTTTAAAATGATTATCGTCAAGTGAATGATATTTATTATTAATATTGTATTTATCGTGACCATCCTATATGTTTAATTTTTTATTTTCAATGATTTAGAGCTGTGGTTTTTAGTGTTGCGTTTGGGTTTTTTTTTGTTACTAAATAATGTAGGGGGTAGGCACCTAAAACGGCAGCTCGCCATTTTAAGAATGTTTTCCTTTGATTTTGTTGATATGTGTAATACTCCGCCTACTCACCGACTGAATCCGGTCAGCCTTTCTTTGGTTTTTTTTTGTGTTAGACTACGTCGATGAATGTAGCAATAGTATGCATGCAACTATAGAGAGGAAAATTAAAAATATGTTCATACAAGCTTCATCTGAATAGCCAATCATAATATGCAATGCCCAACCAAACCAAAACCTTATGACGTTGTTCTCACTCCGTATTCTTCATTCTTAGATTGGAAAGGTATAATTCCTACTAAAAAATTAAAGGATACTCAAGGTAATAAAAGGAAGTATGATGATTTAACTTTACTTTGTAGAAATTTTACCATTGAGCCTCACTATCATCTTGAATAGTTCTCGTTGAGAAAGCATAATAAAGTTTCTGATACATTACCTGAAACCGATAATGAAGATGAATTTTAACGGTTGTTATGTGAAAAACGTAATTATACTCAATTTTTTAATTTGTTTATAGTTTTTGCATTAAAGAGTAATCTACCTTACAAAAAAGTTTTTTAAATGTTGAATTTACCTTTGATTGTTTTTAAAAAACGATTTTTCTTTGGTCTTTATAAGAGTTATAGTACTTCTAGCTATTATTACTTGTGTAAATAATTGTTTTGTACACTGTTTCTAATTTTACATAAGAGTAGTGTCGAAATTTAAAATAGTATAAGAATGGAATATTTTTAAAAATAAAAAAGTAAAAGATCTGACCCTTACATGACATTATTGTACTGACTAAGAAGCAGTTGTTCCATAAGCGCTATAATATATTCTCTGTTTGTCATAAGCGACAATAATTACTTGTGGATGATTTAAAACCTCACTCCTAACTGCATAATAAGCGTCATCCTGACCAAGCGTAGATATAAGGACATTGACGCAACCATCATTAATTTAGGCTTAAACGAATTAGTATCACATTCAGTATGGCGTAACCTACGTAATAAAGTGTTTTCTCAGTAGTAGGATTGGATAATCTGAACGCAGCGTCACCGCCACCGCACCACTAATCGCTTTTTAATGGGTTTTCCCATTAAAAACCCATTAGCACTAATCGCTTTTAATTGGAAAACTCATTAACACTAATCGCTTTTAATAGGAAACTCATTAACTATGTTCACATTTTTCCTTACGTCACATCTATTATTATCGCCACCGCGACCTAAATGTTTGCAACCCACAATACACATCGAACCTAGCTTAGACAACCTACAATACACGGACAGTGCTGCCTAAACGCCTCACGCCGTAATACCTCCAGAATGTCTGCAACCCAACATACACACTTACCACGTTACAGGTGCCATGGTAATCACTTTTACAGTGGGTAATCTGTTAGTTGGAGCTGAACCCTAATTTCCCGGGCAATCTAACCCTGTTTGAATTTTTTAAATCGATCTATCCCTTACAAAGTTACACCCTGTTAAAGTCTTGTACCTTTACAATGCACGGACAGCGCCTCTCAGTACTTAAATGTTTGCAACTCAACATACACGCACATTATGTCACAAATACCATTGTAATCACTTTTACACTGGATAATCTGTTAATTAGAGCTGAACCCTAATTTCCCGTGCAATCTAACCCTGTACGAATTTTTAAAATCGGTCCATCCCTTACAAAGTTACACCCTTATGCCTAATATCAAACTTATTAGAATTTGTATAAAAGTATTGCGCAAATTCTAATTCTAGTAATTTTTCAAAATAAGATCAATTCTTATAGGTGCTATAGACAATCAATTATACATAGATTTATCTCGTGCCTTAAAAAATAAATTTAGATTTATGTAAATCAGTTTAAATCTTTTGAAAGAAAACTCAATAAAACACTAAACTTTTTATATCATGCTTATTGTCTACAGGATACGAATAAAATAATTAAATAACTTTTACGTAATATTTTTGGAATTTATGATTTGTGTGGAGTAACTCTCCATCTGGTTCGATAAAATTGAATAATTATAGTGGACTGTAGATTGCTTGAATAATTAATGAAACACAAGTTTGCAATTAAACATTATATTGAGTAAAAGTAGTTGCAATACAGTAAACCGTACATCTTACTCCGATGGAATGTAAAACCGAACTGCCTCGACCCTTGAGGAAGGGTTCTAAAGCTTGTTTTTACCTAACGATACAAATAAATTAGCAGCGCTCTCAAGAATGTACAGATGCTACATAAGAAAAATACTAAATCCTAACAATTTGCTTAGTTTCAAAATGAAACACCGAATGAAACTTGTATCTCATTTGCAGGCGCAGTTAATTAGTGTAAAGTCTAATTTGTTTTAAATACCGACAAGCTTGAAATTTAGAACAAATTATAGAATGCGTATTCCCATATATTAACTAGAATTGTGAAAGTTACTGTCACAATTAATAGTCACACGTCATTGACAAAACAATGCAAGGAATCATACATTTCACTGTTATTAAATTAATGATTCACTATGTAAACCACTCATAAGCTAATTTTAACTTTGTCTAATGACATAGTTATAATTACTAATGCGAGGTCAGTTTTGTAAATACTTTGGAAACGAAACTTGAATATTCCTACGAGATAATTAATTGTATTCGCCGGAGTTAAAAAATTGCCGTCGGCTTTACTGCGCATTTTGAAAAATTCCCGTACAACTTTCCAGAACTATTAACCGCGTAATCGCTCCAGGCAGCAATTATCATTTACGTTTCCAGCATATATTCAAAAGGAACGCGTTGTATGCCTATAGTGTTTTTTCGTTGTTTGTGCGATAAGTGCTTACATTTGTGACTTGTGATTTTCAGCCGTTTTTATTCTAATTTGAAAGGGTGAGTTTTTCAATTACTTCTATATTATTAGCTGCATTTTCTACCTGCCTGCTTATTACCAATATTTATGTTTTGTAGAAATTTATATAATAAAACGAAGTAGTTAAAAAAATTTTTTCAAGTTTAAAATATATTACAATGCATTTTAAATAATTAAAACATTTTGTTTGGCACATGCTAAATGGTTATCCATATGCACAAGACAATGACCAAATCCTCCGTGATCTATGCTTAACGTTTTCAAATTTGGAACGTTAATTTCTTCAATATTTTCAATATGGTTGTGCTGTAAATTTTGGATACGATATTTTGTTTTTGTAAGCCCTTCACGTACACTGTGGCACTGTGACACTGGTCGACTGGTTTTACCAACTAAGACCATGAAGATTATTCAGGAGCCATGCGTTATGTTTCTTAAAATTACCGTTCAAGTGGATGAACTCCAAAAGCAGAACCAATATTCCGTACCACAATTTATTATTTTTCATATCCAAAATAGCTATTTCCTTTATAAAGAACTGGCTGCTTTTGAATTGGAAACCTTGAATATCCAGGATGTAAGCCATAATGCTACGTTCTTGTCGATGGCTAATTCTCAAATAACCAAACTTGCGGTAACGCGTAAGGGTTCTTAAACTCGACTTCTTTTGCTAAAGCAGAAACAAAACTAAGAACTACGCGAGTTATGTATCCCCCAATTACATATATATATTGATATAATTGAACCTAATAGGAATTATTAGAAATTATTAAGTAAAAGTATAAGTTCAATGCAACATTGTAACACAAGGATAACCCAGAGAGGTTATCGACAGTTCATGAGAACGGAATGCTGCTTTGCATCCGTGAGGGCAGTGATACTGCAGGTGGCAGGTCACAGGCGGTCAACAGACCGCAATTACTTAGAATTAAGTTGTTACATTGTATTAAAGTGTACAATTAAAGAGAAATGCAGACATGAGATCTGCAAGTTCTCACAGCCGTGTGAGGGCAGGTTATTATAAAGGCCCGGGAGCTCAATGCCCGGCAGTCAGTCTTCGAACTCCATACTTCGTTGTTCAAGCTACTCAACCGAGTCAGTCTTCAAACTCCATACTTCGTTGTTTGAGCTACTCACTAGTACAATAATTATTTTAGTATTATGTACAAGTTATCCAAATTTTAACTAATAAAAATATTGTTAAAGTTTCAAAGTGTTTTTAAAAAAAACCAGCTCCAAAGGCCCGAACTTTAACTGGCGCAGTCGTAACGGATGTCAAAAGGGCACTGAAAATCCAAAAATCGGAAGATTGGTGACCAAGAATTTTAATTCGAAATTTTGGCAGAACCCAAACCAAGTTGGAGGAAGAACAAGCATCGTCTAAATCCAGCAACAAACCAAGTTGGACAAGGAACAAGAATCGTCTAAGGCCAACAAAACAAACCAAGGTGGACAAGATACAGAATCGATCGAACCCACCAAAGAAACAGATGAAACTAATGTAAGTTCATTTCCATAATTTTTTCTTTTAACCAAATTATAATTGATATATGCTAGTATTATAACTATTGATTACTATCGTTTTATGTATTTTATATTATGAATATTTTTGAAAATAGTTCAAAGTGAATCATTTTCAAAACGAGACTGTATAACATTTTATGAAACTTGAATGTTAAAAAGCAAATGAGACTTGATTATTTACAAAGAGATATTTTTTCTTTAAAAAAGCAAATAAGAATTGAATTTAAAAAGAGATTTTCTTTTTAAAAGTAAATGAGAATTAATATTAAGAGATCCTTACCATAATTAATAGAACGAACTCAAAATAATCCAAAAATAAACGGGCGCACATTCACTAACACCAAAATAAGAAACATCAATTACCGCGATTCAAACCCACGTTTCAATCCGATAAAACTAGAAACACAGAACGCAAACTTAAGTTCAAAGCTAATTCGAACAAGCAGTACAGAACGTTTAATTAAACCATTGACCTCTATAATACTGAATAAATCACAACAAGAACTCTGCATTAACTAAAAATACGGTAACTTAAAACCACCTAAGAAAACAAAGCTCGCATCTTTTATACACTTAGAACATCAGAGAAGTGCAATAACTTTCAACTTTCAGCTTAACAACGCAATATCATTATTAAAATCGCTTTCAGAATCCTTGCACAGTACTAAAGAAATAACTTTCAACTTTCAGTATAATTTCAATTTGCATCATACGTAATAAATACATCACGGAATTATAGAAGCGCATGAAAATTACACCACAACACTCTATAAATAAGTTGCAACAATCACGGAATAAAATCTAAACGTTTTTTAACTAAGTAACCAGCATTATAAAGTGCATTATTTCAATACGAAAATAGAATAACGCAAAACGCTCATAATTACAGTACGGGAGATTTAATTACAAGTTGTGAACACCGAGGTATTTAAAAATAAATAGACGTAACACCTTATGCAAGCAGTTAGCAATTACAGAAACAGACGTATCTAATTTCTATTAACACCTGTAAGTGTTAAGTACCTCAACAAGTATAATCATATGTACGCAATTATTACAAAGTAACGAACACTATACCTTTTAGTAGTTCATGCAAACAATAAAGTGCAGGAGAAATTAACCTCGAGTCATATTAATTACAAGTTGACAGAAGTTAAATAAAACAACGCTAAACGAGAATAAACCCATCCATTTCAGATTCCTTAAGAAAGATAAATTAAAAGCTGCATAAAAACAATTAATCCAAGACTACGGTAATTAAATTCAACATTATTGAATACAAATCTCGTGAATACATCACCGCATTGTGTAATTAAATATAAATAAACAACGACTACGATTTTAAAAATAACTCGACGCAATATAAACTTTAAATTAATAAATCTGATACTACAAGTACGAAATTAATCTCAAATTCTTACCAAATTTTATCCACCCAATCCAAACTGAAAATTAACCATTCCTAACTAAAAAATAACGCCGAAAAATAACGAAATACACATCAACCTTTACCAAATCTTTATGTACCTAATCTAATTGAAAAATTAACAAACCAAAACCAAAGTTAACGTCACAAAAAGCAAAACCAACCCCAATTTTTACAAAATTCGAAATTATTTCATCCAAAAGAAAAACTAATACATCCAAAGCATAATTAACGTTACAAATAGAAAATCAACCCCAATTTTTACAAAAATTGAAATTTCACAACCCAAACGGAAAATTAATAAATCCGAAGCAAAAGTAACAATACAAATAGCGAAATTAACCTTAATTCAAAAAAAAAAAAAAATTTTGTTTTTAAATTTTCCAAAAATCGAAAACAACCCTTAACCAACATGAGTAACACAGACTTACGTCTCTATTTAGAGACAATTCAGACGTTTGATGGCACGCAGGCCCATCTCTCGAATTTCATTGGAGCATGTGAAATGTTCCTAAAAACCTTTTACAAACCCGGAGATGACGCAAGAAATTCATTGCTTATACGCTTAGTAATAAGTAAACTAGCCGGAAGGGCACTAACCTTAATCGCCAGTAGGGACGACTTATCGGAATGGGACCAGTTTAAACAGCTACTAATTGCATATTTCGGGGACCAACGTAATATAAAATGCCTGGTACGAGACCTAATAAACCTTAGAATGGAACACAATCAATCCCCTACCAATTCGGAATGAAATGCCAAGACGTGAGAAGTTTAATTTTAACAAAATTAAAAATCGAAGAACCCGATCAAAACGTTAGACATTTAAAAACAAAATGTATGACGAAATGGCACTAGACACATACATAAACGCTTTACCAGAACGACTATCGGATAAAATCAGATTCCAACGACCCCAAAATCTAGAAGAAGCTATGAGCCTAGTGATAGAAGAAGAAAATGTAATGTATTACCGCAACAGACTATACAACCCCAACGCGAATAAAAGCTATTCACCAACAAAACTATACAAGCTACAAGACAAACGATCCCTCAACAAAATTCACACCCTTTAACTCACAAACAAATCAACCGCGAAGTAACAACCCAAGTTTTAACAATACCAATTTTAATAATCAATATAAACATTTTCAAGACCAACATTCAACCCAACTTTTACGAAACCCGCATTCCAACCGAGATTCAATCAAAACCTAAACCAACAAAGACCAGCATTCAACGCAAACCCTAATAGAAATACACCAATGACTAATAACAATAACAACCCTAACAATTATTACAAACCAACACCAATGGACACCTCATCTGGTAACACCAGACAAAACACAAAAATAACACATATCCGACCAAACCCTCATCAGAAACGTAATTTTACATCGGAGGAATTATTTCATCAAGAAATAGAAAAATTTGACACTGACCAGAATAATGACATTGAGACACCTACAAACAATGAAACAAACCATGCAGAAACTTACGAACGTGACGAACAATACGAAACTTACGAGGAGTATGATGAAGAAAACTCGAACTCAAATTTTCAAATGGACCCGTTCATAGACAACCAAACTTAATAAACTTAAATAACATAAATCACTTAGTATTACCATACATAGAAATACCCCACGCCAAATTCAAACTATTAATCGACACCGGATCATCTAAAACATTAATTAGCCCCAGAACCGTACAAAAACATTATTTAGATTATGTAGAAAGAGAACCATTTAAAATCAAAACAGCCCATCAAACAACACTACACCAATTCGTAGCAAATATACCCTTACCGAGAACATTTAATGTCAAAATGAAACATAAATTTTGTGTATTCGAATTTAACGATAAATATGACGGATTAATCGGAATGGATCTTCTAAGAAAATTAGGAGCCAACATTGACATTAAAAATCGTTTATTAAGGACAAAATACGGAAAAATCCCAATTAAATTTCAAAACACACAAATTGAACAAAATACACTATAGAACCCCGAACGGAAAGAAAAATAAAAATCCCAGTAAAATCTAACAAAAATTTAGGAATAATAAATCATATAACTTTTCAACAAGGAGTAGAAACCCCAACTGCCTTAGTTCAAATAAAAGATAACTTTGCAACCACAACAATATTAAATTCAAACGACTATCCCGTAGAATTATCATTGACAGACCCAATTAACGTAGAAGAACTAAATTTTAACGAAATGGAAATAGACGAAAATTTAGAAAACGAATACAACCCAATGGAACATGACGAAATGTTAAGAGAAAATTTAACTAACATCCGCTTTAATACCGATATCAGTCAAGAAGAAGAAAGAGCAATTAAAAACTTATGTTTTGAATACCGAGACATATTCCATTGTGAAGGAATACCATTAACATTCACCAACACAGTAAAACATAATATCGAGTTAACAGACAATAAACCAATTTTTACAAAAGCATACAGACTACCTCATGCAAGCCAAGAAGAAGCTGACAGACAAGTAGCAGACTTATTAGACCAAGACATAATCCAGCACTCCAATTCACCATGGAGCAGCCCCGTGTTAATAGTACCTAAGAAATTAGACGCAACCGGAAAAAGAAAGTACAGAATGGTAATAGATTATAGAAAGTTAAATGAAAAAACGGTAGATGACAAATACCCACTACCAAATATAACCGAAATTTTAGACAAATTAGGCAAATGCCAATATTTTACAACATTAGACCTAGCATCAGGATACCATCAGGTAGAGATAGAAGAAAAAGACATATCAAAAACAGCCTTCAGCACACCTAGAGGACATTACGAGTACAAACGAATGCCATTTGGACTAAAGAACGCACCCGCTACTTTCCAGAGAGTCATGGACAATATACTACGAGGAATACACAATGAGAAATGCCTTGTATACCTTGACGACATCATAGTTTATTCTACATCATTGGTAGAACACATAGAAAGATTGAAGGAAGTATTCGAAAGACTTAGACAAGCACATTTTAAAGTACAATTAGACAAAAGTGAATTTTTACAAAAACAAGTATCATTTTTAGGACATGTAATAACACCCCAAGGAGTAATGCCAAATCCAGACAAAACAAATGCAGTTCTAAATTACCCATTGCCAAAAACAAACAAAGAAATTAAAGGATTTCTAGGACTTAGTGGTTACTACCGCAAATTCATTAAAGGTTACGCTCAGATAACCAAACCCCTGACAAATTGTTTAAAAAAGGGAAACAAAATTGAACACACCCCGGAATTTATTAAAGCAGTAGACAAAATCAAAAACATATTAACTAATCACCCTGTATTAGAATACCCAGACTTTACAAAACCATTTATACTGACGACAGACGCATCGAAAGTAGCATTAGGCGCAGTATTGAGCCAAGGAAAAGTAGGTAGCGATAAACCTATCAGCTACGCATCCAGAACCCTAAACGAAACCGAACAAAAATATAGCACTATAGAAAAAGAGTTATTAGCCATAATTTGGGCAACAAAATATTTTAGACCTTACCTATACGGAAGAAAATTTTACATATATACCGACCATAGACCACTAGTATGGTTATGCAAACTGAAAGAACCAAATTCAAAATTACAAAGATGGAGAATCAGACTCGAAGAGTATGATTACGAAATTATATATAAAAAAGGTATTTATAACAACAACGCAGACGCTTTAAGCCGAATCCAACTCAATGCATTAGAAACGGAATCCATTATAGGAAACGTAGACGAAGCAGAAATAAGGGAAGATCCAGACGATAGCGACACAATACATTCGACACAAAACGAAGAACCAAAAAACGCGATTAAAATTTTAAACGAAGCAATCGATATGAAACCCAACCAATTTATAATAACCGAAGTTTTAAATAACCCCAATCCAGTAAAATATACAAAAGTAGATAACAAAAAGATATATCAAATTCAAATAACAAAAGATGATAACGAGGAACAAATAATTAAAATTTTAAAAGAATACACCCCCGAGAAAAAACGATTTTATTTTTATTTCAATACCGAACATTTATACCAAAGATTTTCAGAATTATACATTAAACTATTCAATAACTCTGGACCTGAACTCATCAGATGTACTAGAAAATTAATAACACTAGACGACCCTGACGAAATAAACGATGTAATTAGAAATCAACACGAAGGAAAAATCAACCATCGTGGAATTAACGAAACAATAAAACAACTCATAAGACGTTATTATTTTAAAGACATGAAGGACTTGACCACAGATTTCATTAACCAATGCGAATTATGTGACAAAGCAAAATACGATAGAAAACCCCCAAAGATACCCTTAATGTTAACCAAAACACCCGACAAACCATTTCAAAAACTACATGCCGATACTCTAGTAGTAAAAGCGCAAAACTATCTAACAATTATAGACGCATTTACAAAAATAGGCCAAGCCATACCAATCACATCCAAAAATAGCATTGACGTGACCCAAGGATTTTTACAATATTTCACATTTTACGGAACACCCGAATCAATCACTTTAGACAATGGTAGCGAATTTAAAAATGAGACAATTCAAAACACTTTAGAACTACACAAAATAAAAATTCATTTCATAACGGAAAACCACCCTGAGTCAAACGGACTAATTGAACGATTACATTTAACCCTGCTAGAACAAATTCGATTATTAAGAATAAATTATAAAAAGGAACATATAACCAATTTAATGTCATACGCACTAATCGCCTATAATAACACTATTCACTCATCAACAAATTTTACACCCTTAGAATTAACATAAGGACATTCAGATTCACGAAACCCCTATGACATACACTACAATAAAGAAGTATATCAACAATATGCGAAAGATCACAAACAAAAATTAAAAATAACTTACGACAAGGTAAAAGATAAATTAGAAAACGATAAAGAACGTATCACCACAACCCGAAGCAAAAATACCGACTCAAATAAATTTTCAATAGGACAAACCGTATATGAGAAAAACTTTCAAAGCAAGCGACATAAAACAGCACCCAGAAATTTAGGACCATTTAAAATTAAGAAAATATCAGATAAAAACATAGCAGTAGTAGACAACGGTAAAATAACTAAATACATTCATTTAAAAAACCTAAGACACCCTGTAATTTCAGATGGACAATCATCACCCTTACCGTCAACCTCCACCCAGGTAGAACGGACAACCAAGTAACAATATAACATATAAAAACAACCCCGGTATACTACCAAATAAATTAGGCAGTATACAAAATACAATATTTACTCAAATAATATCCAACCTTACTTTAACGCAACAAATTTTAGCAACATTAAGAATAACGAAATAATATTTTTTAGAAATCTAGATAGTAGAAAGTAACAATTATCAATATTATCATTTATTTGCTTTTCCAACAAAGGTTACTAGCACATACCAAGTAATCATACCCAAAACCAAATTCCTATCCCTAAATGAACTGAGATATGGTTATACAAACGAAAAATGTACTGAAGTAACACCAAACCAATATTTATGTCAATCGATGACGACGACAACCATTAAGGAAGACAGCCCTTGTGAAGTACAACTATTAAAATTCTCAAATCACTACGAAAACTGTGAAACCAAACAAGTGCAAATAACTAATATGAAAATTCAAAAAGTTACAGATAACAAATGGATAGCAATTTTCCCAACAGAAGTAATAGCAACCATCCACTGCAACCAAGATGAAAATAACCAAGCATTAATCGGAAGCAAACTAATTACCCTCAAAGAAGATTGTTATGTGAAATTGAAAGATGAAGTAATCAGAGTTTATCAAGATCCCATAGCAACAAAGAAACTCGCAAACCTACCGGAACTAAAATTCAAGATGCAACAAGAAGACGAAGAAATAATAAAGAAACCTATGAAGCTAGAGCATCTAGACTTAGACGACCTCAACCACGCCGTGAAATTAGTGGAAAGTTATAAAGAACAATTAAGTGAAATCAAAACGCCAAAGTTACATTATAATAATATAAGTGTTTGGACAATTGTATTGATCATTTTAATAATTTTTGTAATCATGTATGTATTATACAAAATGTACCTTAGATATAAGAATAAAGGAAACAGTTCTAGATTTAAGGAAACAAAGAGAAAAAAGGAAACAATAAGCATACCATTAGAAACAATGAATTTTAAATGAATTTAAATAATGAATTTTATGTATTTAAAAATTAAGAAAACCTTAATTTTTCATTTACGGTGGGAGGAGTTATGTATCCCCCAATTACATATATATATATATTGATATAATTGAATCTAATAGGAATTATTAGAAATTATTAAGTAAAAGTATAAGTTCAATGCAACATTGTAACACAAGGATAACCCAGAGAGGTTATCGACAGTTCATGAGAACGGAATGCAGCTTTGCATCCGTGAGGGCAGTGATACTGCAGGTGGCAGGTCACAGGCGGTCAACAGACCGCAATTACTTAGAATTAAGTTGTTACATTGTATTAAAGTGTACAATTAAAGAGAAATGCAGACATGAGATCTGCAAGTTCTCACAGCCGTGTGAGGGGCAGGTTATTATAAAAGGCCCGGGAGCTCAATGCCCGGCAGTCAGTCTTCGAACTCCATACTTCGTTGTTCAAGCTACTCAACCGAGTCAGTCTTCAAACTCCATACTTCGTTGTTTGAGCTACTCACTAGTACAATAATTATTTTAGTATTATGTACAAGTTATCCAAATTTTAACTAATAAAAATATTGTTAAAGTTTCAAAGTGTTTTTAAAAAACCAGCTCCAAAGGCCCGAACTTTAACTCGCGTAGGGTACCGATTTATACACCTGCGGACGAGTCCATTTAATTAGAGGGAAGCCCGCATTTACTTTCATAAAATATATCCTAGGACTATTTGTTTTACTAACAACTTAAACCTTGAAACAGGTAATTAGATTGCTAGATCTTTAGGGCAAATGTTTTCTCCGTGAGAGAACTAGTAAAATACTGTAAAACTTTCCAATACTTTGGTTAATTATTGTCATTTGAAATGGTATGACTAATAGCCTTGACGTGTTAATTTTTCCACTTTTGAAAATTTTGGGGTAAGACAACATTTTCAGACTTGTATGTTTAAACTGAGATTTTCTAGTGTTATTCAGCAACTTTACCTGCAAGACACCTTTTATATTTTCCGCTTGTAAACATTGAAGCAATTAATATTGACATGTATAATTCAAAAACTGTTAATCATTATTTTTTCTAGAATGAACATCTTAAGTATCTCATGCAGCGTAGGTTAAAGCGTTTTTACTGGAGGTGACGCCGTAAAAAACACAATTTTGATATCTATAACAGTTTTTGAGATAGAGACCTTGGTATAAACATTACAATTTTAGTTCGAACTACTGAAAATTTTACCAAGTCCCATAATATTCAAAATGAATATATGTCGGACATATGTTGGATATATCTTGGACACATGTCGGACGTATGTTGGATATAGTTTGGATGTATGTCGTGCGGATGCGAGAGGAGAGAGAAGGACAAAGTAGGGTGGAGGGTTTAGGTTAGTTTATGTTGTCTGGAGTTAGGCTAGTCGGTGTTGTCTGAAGTTAGGTTAGGTTAGTCGGACTCGTCAGGAGTTAGGTTAGCTAGTGTTTCCTGGAGTTAGGTTAGGTTAGTTGGACTTGTGCGGACTTAAATTAGATAGCAAAAGGGTGTAACTTTGTAAGAGATAGACGGATTTTAAAAATTCAAACAGGGTTAGATTGCCCGGGAAATTAGGTTTTAGCTCCAATTAACAGATTACCCAGTGTAAAAGTGATTAGGATAGCTCTTGTGATATAGTGCGCGTGTATGTTAGGTTGCAAACATTTAGGTACTGAGAGTCGCTGTCCATGCATTGTAAAGGTACGAAGGTTTAACAGGGTGTAACTTTGTAAGGGGTAGACCGATTTTAAAAATTTAAACAGTGTTAGATTACCTGGGAAATTAGGGTTCAGCTCCAGTTAACAGATTATCCACTATAAAAGTGATTATGATGGCACTTGTGACGTAGTGAGTGTGTATGTTGGGTTGCAGACATTCAAGAGGTATCACGGCGCGAGGCGTTTAGGCAGCACTGTCCGTGTATTGTAGGTTGTCTAAGCTAGGTAAGATGTGTATTGTGGGTTGCAAACATTTAGGTGGCGGTGGCGGTAATGAAGATGTTACGTAAGGAATCGTTAATGAGTTTTCTCATTAAAAGCGATTAGTGTTAATGAGATTTCCAATTAAAAAGCGATTGGTGCTAATGGGTTTTTAATGAGAAAACTCATTAGAAAGTGATTAGTGGTGCGGTGGCGGTGGCGCTGCGTTCAGATCATCCAATCCTACTACTTCTTTCTCTATTGTTGTTAGTTTTGATAAAATGAACACTACAATATCGTTCCCTGAGCAAAATATTATAATAACAATACATTTCACGATGAAAGAGGTCGATACTATTGAAAAAAAAACCATTTTTTAAGTTCCTGCAGACTTTATGAAATGGTGTTTTCATCTTTTTGTCAGATCGCGATCGGTATGCGCCTGAAGTCTGGTTATCTTGTTCGAACGCGTGTCTGTAATAAAATCAAGCGTCAATGACACATTTATCTTTCGCGGTTTCAATCATACCTTACGTCTTGTAAAGTTAGACGTAAATATTCAAGAAAGTATTCCATAACTTAATGCTCATTAAGTATTTCATCTGTATTTCTATACTTCACAGACAGAATGGATAAGTAAAAACTCCTGCTTGCTAAAGCATTGATTTTCAGACATACTTACACGTATAGTAAGTTGCCTTGTTAATTCATTCTATGATAATTTTAAATTGTTATTAGAACTAGATAAGGTTAAAAGCTTGCTCTATGAACACTGCAACCAGTAATAGTGAATCCACGGTAAGTTACGGAATTCGCATATTATTCACGTATCTAATTAGGGTAAACGCCTATTTGATATCTAATCATAAAAACGACATAACCTGACGAATCATAAAAGATAAGCACACACTTGCACCAACATCAACTTAGTAAATATTTTTACAACCTGGTTTAATATAAAAATTTTAGTGGCTCCGATTTTGTGATTTATACCGGTAAGTAAAATATTTTTTATAATGGCGGTTGTGATACTAAAGTAAATAATTGAGGAAAATGGGACTCGTACTAAATAGTACTTGTGTTCCTCCTCAATTTTTAAAGTAATCCAGTACGGGTAGCCTTTTCACCCACAACGATTTGACTTGTAATTAGATATTGAACTGCTATGCAGTAGTAAATAGGTTTAAAGATCAAGTTCTCATCGTTCAAAAATTTCTTGAATTCGTGAAATTTGTTACTTCTTACCGGTAACCTCTGCACGCATGCCATTAGGGCAACCATCTCAAATAAAAAATTTAATTGGGCGCTTCGCTTTTTTTATTTTTTCTGCTTCTTATTGGAAATATAACCAAAACGACTGATAATTTTCGTGATATTTCGCTAATTCTCACAGCTTTCTTAGACTAGACTTAGGAACGTTGATTTTTGAAGTTTGTTGATTTAATTGACACTTGAAGTTGCGCAATCAATAATATTGCGGATTTGTATCTTAATTGTATTATTTTTTGGGTGCGTATTTCTCTATATAAGTCGGTAAAAAATAATGACTATTTGTATCAAGGCTGGTGCTGATTATACTATAGGTAATATTGATACAAACGATAAGTGAAATAATTATGTTAGTAAATATGATAAAGGATTATAAAGAATTTCCCCGTTGCTAAGCCATTCGGATATAGTGGTAAAAAATTTCATAGTACTAACAAACTTCCTGTATCATCATCATCATCATTAGGTCTTCAGTCCTGGAACTGGTTAGACGCGTACCATCATTGTTTCCTATTCTGAACTAACCTACAGATTTCCCTGAAATTTGCACAGTCTGCATCTATAACTATCTTATCTAGGTCTACATTTACCTCTTTTTTCCTATCTCTGCTTGTAATATATCACATGCTATTCTCCAAAAATGCCTTAGAACGTATTCTGCCCTTTTATTTCTTCTATTTTCTTCACCAAATATCCTTGTTCCCCTACTATTTCTATAATCTATTTGTCATTACCTTTGTCTGTCCATGCGGTCATCCTCATACATCTGAAGCAGAATATTCCAAAAGGCTGTTACCGTTTTTCTGTCTGCTTTTCCTACTGCCCGTATTTCGTAGGCATACTGTGCTATGCTCCACACATATGCTTTCAACAATTTTCTTCTTGTTCTATGTTTATTGTCTTTCATCATTGGCGCTGTTCTTTCTTGTTAGATTCAGTTCGGTCTCCTTCTATTGTTTTACAATTATATACCCTATTTCTCCGACATTCAGTGGTTGTGAAGGGGGAGTAAGCAGTCTGTGGCTGCCAAGTTCCCCCAGCACTTAAACATTTACCGATTTAATATTTTTCCAGTATATCTTTTCGCACAGTTAACATTAGTTGCAGATATTTCACAACCACACCTGTAGTTGTTTATAATAATCATCAGATTTATCTGCGCTTATGTTTTCGTCATTAGGTTTCCGCCTCAAAACTGGTTGGACACGTAATTGCACTTATTTATATACTGAGATAGCCTACACGGTTTCCTGAAATTCTCACACAGCGTGTATACAGCTTGGTTCCCCTTCTATTGTTTTCTAAAGTTAATGCCCTATTTCACCGAGATTCAGTAAAGGGGGTTAAACAACCTGTGGCTGCCAAGATCCCCCAACACTTAGACATTTGCCGAAATAATAGTTTTCCAGTAAATCCTTTCACACAATGAATATTATTCGAGAATATTGCCCAACCAACTCTTGTAGTTGCTTTTAGTAATCATCATGTTTAAGTACAGTTACTTTCTTCGTCATTAATTTATCTATCTTGGGACTGGTTGGATAAGCACCTCCATTGATTTCTATTCTGAGCTAGCCTACACATTTTCCTGAAATTTCAACAGTCTACATCTTTTACTATCTGCGTGCAGTAGTCTAATCTAGGTCTACATCTACTCCTCTTTTTTCGTATCTCTGCTTTTAATATATTCCGCACTATTTCCTCATGCCGTAGTATGTGGCCTATCATTCTATCTCTCCTATTTTTTACCGTTTTCCACATATTTCTTCCCTACCATTTTCGTTCTTAACTTTGTCTGTTTGTGATATCTTCATCATACGTCTGTAGCACCACATTTCAAAGGCTTCTACCATTTTCTTGTACGCTTTTCCTACTGTCCAGGCTTCACAGCCATACAGCGCTGTGCTCCACACATATGTTTTAAGCAATCTATTCCTTGTTTCTATGTTTGTTGTCTTTGAACACAGTAGTTGCTTTTTCTTTTTAAATGTAGCACAACCTTGTGCTAATCTTTGTTTTATATCTTTTGTGCTTTTCCTATCTTGCGTTATTTGGTTTCCTAGGTAGCAGAAATCCTTAACCTCTTGTAAGTTCGTGTTACATATTTGTATTCTTGTTTTTGATTTATTTTGTACTCCTTTGCGTACTAGTACTTTAGTTTTAGTTTTGTTAATTTTTATACCGTATGTCTCTGTTAGAACCGTTTCCATTTCATTAAGAGCAGATTCTAACTCTTCCTTGCTAGATGCTAGTACCGCTATATCATCTGCAAATCTAAGCATACTAATTTTTGTCCCTGCATAGTAATTCCAAATGTCTTCCTGCATTTGACAGTATTCATTGCCTCTTCAATGTACAGGTTAAAAATTAATGGGGATAGGGCACATCCCTGTCTCACCCCTTTCCTAATGTTTACTTTTCTACGTTCCTGCTCTAATTATGTTACTGTTGTTTGCTTTTTCTATAAGTTATGTACTATTTGTCTATCCCTATAACTCATTCCAATCTTTCGAGTATTTCGAACATTTTTTTCCATTTTGCATTGTCGAATGCTTATTCCAGATCTACAAACCCTATATACACGCGTTCCCCTTTTTCTATTGTTTTCTCCATTATCACTTTCAGAGCTAAAATAGCCTCCCGTATTTCCCTGTTTCGCCTAAAACCAAATTGGTCTTCTCCTAGTATTTCTTCAGCCCGTTTTTCCATTCGTCTTTGTACAATTCTAGTTAATTTTTTTGACACGTGTGCTGTCAAACTTATTGTTCGAAAATTCTCACATCTATCCGCGCCTTTCTTTTTTGATATAGTTACTATGATGTTACGTTTGAAATCTTTGGGAATTATTCCTGTCTCATACATATAGCCTACAAGTTGAAAGAAACGTTCTATTACTGCTTGTCCAGCGGATTTTAGAGTTTCTGCTTGCACCTTATCTGTACCCGGCGACTTACCATTTTTCAGGCCTTTTAATGCTAATTCAAACACATCTCTAAGTATAGGATATCCCAAGTCATCATTTTCAATGTCTGATTCGTGTTCTAATGCAGTTAGTTCCTCCCCTGCATATAAGTTCCCTATATATTCTTGACATTTACCCACTTTCTCTACATTTTCTATAATGACGTTTCCTCCCGCGTCTCTTAATTTTTGCTATACGGTTTTTATCTTTAAAATTGATTCTAATTAGTTTGTATGCTTCACCTGTTTTTCCTAGTTCCATCTTAGTTTGCACCTCTTTGCCCCTTTCATCAATCCAGTGTTCCTCAGCTTTCCTGCATTTGCGAATAATTTCCCATTTTATGGCTTTGTATCTCTGTTTTCCTGTTTCGTCTGATTTATTTTTGTATTTTCGGCCTTTTTCTATTAAATTTAGGATACCCTTTGTTATCCATGGTTTCCTATTTTCTTTTTGTGTATACCCCAGAATACCTCTGGCCGCCTTGTCTAGGCTGTATTTAATGTTATTTCGTTCTGTTTCTACTTCCTTAGTATCAGATATTTTTCCCTTTTATTTGAGCAATTCATTTGACTTTTTTCGAATCTTTCCTGAATATCTTTATCTTTTAGTTTCTCCAAGTCCAAGTGCGTTTTCCGTTTCTTTTTTCAAATTTTAAATTTAAGTGCGGCCTTCATAATTACGATGTTGTGGTCAGTGTCTATATCTGCTTCTGGGTAGCTTCTATAGTCTTTTACTTGATTCCTAAACCGTTGTCTAACAAGAATGTAATCTATTTGATATCTTCCTATATCTCCTGGCATCTTCCACGTATATCGTCTTCTAGCATGATGTTGAAATAATGTGTTTGTGATGATTAAATTGTTCTTGTCGTAAAATTCTACCAGCCTATTTCCATTGTCGTTCGTCGTGCCTAAACCAAATAAACCTACTACCGCTCCTTCTCTACATTCACCTACCACTGCATTAAAATCCCCTGTAATTTTCGTGTCCTTTTACGTATCTTTATATGTCTTCGATATCTTTGTAGATCGCTTCTACCTCTTCGTCACTGTAGCTAGAGGTGTGCAGGTATACTTGTATTATTACTGTGTTTACCGGTTTAGATTCTAATCTAACCATCAGTACTCTTTCTTTTTTAAGTAATTTTCTACACAGTATCCTATCTTTTTCCGCATAACTATCCCCCACACCCAAATTTCCTTCCCCTGAAGTCTCCACTCCAAAAATCCCCGCATTTGGCCACCGAACTTCGCTGATCCCTACTATATCTAGTGATAATTTATTCATTTCGATTTTTAGGTTCTTTAGCTTACCTACTTGCTTCATACTTTTAACATTCCACGCTCCGACTCGCAAAATGTTCCCAACTCTTATTTTTAACTTTAAACTTCCTGTAATAGTAACAAAATTATCTAGAAAAAGCTTAGTACAAACTACCAGGCTCGGCGGTATACGAAGGTTCTCTTTTAAATTTTGCATATAAAGCTATAATATATAATATATAATATATAATATAATATATATAAAGACTATTGGAAATATTTTCGTTCGTACGTAATTAAACCCTACATTTCCTGCGTTCTCTTCACAGTCATTTGAGAATTCGTTAACAAATTCAACCGTTTTTCCAATTTAAACGATTGCTTATTTATCACCCTGTACGTTTTCATTAGTATATCCAGTTATAAATTTAAATACTTCAAATCTACTTTATTTTAATATAGCATTGAAAAGCGCGGTGTTTGATTATTAGAACATTTGATTTAAAAAATATTACAATGTGCTGGACGTGTTTTCTACAAGGTTGTATGCAATGACGGATTTCGATCCATTGAAATCTTCTGGTTTGCTTATTTTTTCACCGTATGAATGGTAAATTGTGCATTGATTTTTATTACATTTTCATAATTTTATACGAAAGGTAGGCGACTTTTCTTAAACATTGTTAATAAGTCCTTCAATTCGATGCATATTCGTTCTTTAGAACGTTTCAGTTGCTCCTTCTACATAAGGTTACCCTGGGTTTCTCCATTATCGATCGTAATTTGCTTATTGAAACAACATGATAAATTTTTTTAAATCTTTTTTTGGGAATAAAACCACTTATATTTGTTAAAATGATCTTTATCTACGTTTCGATCCATGACCCAAAATCATTGTCAAAATTTTTACCTTATGTATGCTAATCAAAAATTAATAATACAAAGTCACCTTTAATTTGTGTCATGAATGTCAAACTTAAAATGTTTTATAATTTTGACAACGATTCTAGGCCATGGATCGAAACGTAAATAAAGATTATTTTAACAAATATAATTGGTTTTATTCCCAAAAAAGATTAAAAAGAATAGTTAACAAACCACAACAAACATATAGGGAGTATTAACATGATAGGTTTTAATATACAAGGTTACTTACGAACTTTCTAACATAAGTTCAACACAATAAGCATGATGCTTCTCTCATCTATACTTGGATGTTTACAAGGACGCTGTGGTAGAAATAAAATTATTATTGTGCCGGTTTTCCTGAAGTGATGTACGGTGTTTTGCTATAATTTCTTGGTTAAGGCAGCAGTCTTTGTTTTTTCCATAGTAGCATTAATAGCATAAACTAATAAATGCGCTATTAAGTGTTAGTAATATTCGAGTTGTCGTAGAAATTAAATCTATTATAGTGTAAAATAAAGTTTTTCGGATAAACATGAATACCGAATATCTAACGGTAGAGCAATTGACTGGTTTTTAAAAATTATAAGGCACTTATGTTAGTGTATTTTAATACCGAATATAATAATCCTGTTTAATCGAAGTAGCAGATACCAACCACAAAAAGTTGTTGTGCCTCAGCAATAAATTAGCAGAACGTACAAGATCACGCTGTGATAAAGTTCAAACCAAAACGTCATGACAAACTGTAAAACAATGGTTTTTCTCTTGCATCGTTTGGCAATTTCTATCAGCAAAATAAATTTAGTCTGAATTTTCTTGGTCAAGATATTCAGGTTATTAATCGCGCACTTGGAGATGGTACGGGGTTCGAAACGAAACCTATTGCACTCCAATCGTCAGAAATGTTACGAGGACAGCTGTCACTAGTTGAATAATTACTAGATAATAGATCGACATTGATTGTCTTATAAATTTGTTTATATAATTTTTTTTAGAGCTACCTTACTGTTTAGATGCGATATTTTTACATCATTCTGTGCCTCCTGCAACGAAATGCATTTTGGTCTTTCTTTGTATTTATGTTGCCTACTATCTAAGTATCTGCTTTTTCTCATGAATAGCTTACATATTTAAAGATTTAAGATCGTGGTAACTACAGGACTGAAAGCAGTCCAATATAGGTATATATTTTTGTTTAAATTTTGCTTTACGTCCATGTTAGAATTTAACCACCTCATGTATGTCCTGCAAGTATATACTTCTCCTAATGGATTTTTTAAATATATAAAGATTTAAAAATCGTAGTAACCACAAGACTGAAAACAGTCAACTATACATATTTTTGTTTATTTTTTGCTTTATGTATATGTTAGTAAGACGTAATTAAAGAGGGGTATAAATTATTTTTACCTTAATTTTTGTACTATGTGTCCTCCAGAATGTTCTAGATAAATGTATTTTTCGAGACGAATTTCCTTTTATAATGTTGTTTACTTAAGGTTTTATATATAAAATACTTCCCTAAGGTTTCCTATTTCTTTCTGCGTGTTCCACCCTTATCTACGACTTTTTAGTTAGCACAACACTTTCTGGGATTCTTTTTTTTGTTGTGGTATTCGGCGCGGGCGGTTTTCTTTGCTTACTTTACTTTTCATTTTTCACGAAGACTAATAAATTTTTTCATGCGCCCGAATTAACTTTGGAAGCAGTTATTTTACTCGTTTTTATATTTTTGAAAGCATGACTACTTTTTCTGAAGACTGGAACTTCTGATTACGCAGTCCGTCCTTGATTTTCGGGAAGGTATAGAAATCTGCAACTTAGGTAGGGACTGTTCGCAAGATGGTCTAACAATTCGACGTGTTGTTGCGTTAAAAATTGGATTATCTTACGAGCTGCGTGCGAACTTGCATTGTCTTGGTAGGGGACGATTCGTCGTTTAGGGTTGGTTTATCAAAGCTGGGCGATGACTTGCGGCAAATAAATGATTGTACACTAATAGGCAGTAACAGTTTTTTTATCTTGTAGAGGAATTATTACTACATGACCTGCTTTCGAGACAAATGTTGCGACCATCTTTTTGTAGACATATCCAGAACGGACGGCGTCGGCTTTTCTTCACCTTGGAACACCTAAACAGATGACTGACGTTTATTTTCTGGCTCGTATGAGTAAATCCAAGATTCATCAGCACTCGCGATGCTGTACACGTTTTACAGAAAAAGATTTTGTGAACATAATTAGGAAGTTTCAATTTCTTTCTTTTTATTCATGTGAATTTTCGCGCAATTTTGAGTTAATCTTGTTTGCAATAAAAATTCAGTTTTGGCCACTTTTTCCAATTTTGTAATTTGCGTTTTAACAAATTTAATTGTGCTTTACACAGCATTAAGTTACGGGTAGAAACATATTGTTATTTTTAAGAACCACTGCTTATTATAACTTACCTTTGCTGTATTAGTGCGTGTCAAAAATCTATTCAGCATTCCACTTTCACTGCCACTACTGGTACTGCTTTCAGGTTGAACTGGTTTTCTCTTCAGTGTTTTGTTGTAAATGTCTTTTTAAAGTTATCGTACATGAACTCTTTACTTTAAATTCAGTCTTTACTTTTTTCCTTGCACAATGTGCAAGTGGCCACTTTCTTTTCCTTACTAATTGCTCTAAAATCAAAAAATGTGGCGAATTTACTTTTAAATTTTTTATCAGAAAGTTGATGAAAATCTTGTTGAAAATCACGTTCATAGCAAACACTTTCCGAACAATTTGGGATTACGTCGTTACTACTCTCACTTGCTTGACATGAAGCGATTGGATTGTAGTCTGGATCTTGAATACTGTTATTATTATTAAAATCAATATCCAATATCTTAAAAATAAAATAAACTCGAAAAATAATTAATATGTTACAAAAATGCCAGACAGTTCAGACATCGCCCAACGTGAGAACACACAGTCACGTCACGATACACAAAAACACCCTCCCTAGAAACCAAGCAAACAGGCAAATTGTATTTCTAAAATGATAGTGGAAATCGTATTTTAGCCCTAAGCTTTATATAACGACGACAAGGCACAATTCGGGTTGATTTCAGATGTTATTTTATTTTCTACAGTCATAAACAAGAAGCAAATTTTATAGCTTCTTTGTACTGTACTATGACAGTTATATTGCGTCGCAGAATCTGCACAAGACAAAACAAATCAGCATTTGCAATTTACAGCTTAATAGCTTGTTTAGGTCGTATGCTCAAAATAGTCACTTTACTTTTAGTATGAACACATTTTAGACATGGCTGGCAGTAAATCCACATTACTTTGCTATGCTATAAAGTCTTTCTTTTCATGGACCTATACACAACCAGCACGACCAGCCATATGCGTATAAATCCTCTTAATATTTTCATAATTGGCATTTTACTACCATGCCATAACAAATCGAATTCGGATTACACGGAAACATATTAAGGGTCTCCTAGCCAATAAGGAAGGTCTTTCAAGTAAACAATGAACGAAACCCCATGGGCTTAGGAACAAATAATTCAATAGGGACATTACAAAACGATGTCTGACTATACCTGCGCCAGATATCGTAAAAGATGGTTAAAGACTGCGAGGCATCGCAGAACATTCTGGACCGCTAAAAACTAACGAAATGCGACAGAAAGTGGCACTTCCGAGTTGTGGTTGTCCGTTTTAAAACAAACTGTAGCCATTTACAGATAGGAAACCTTTGCATTGACTCAAAAGTCAAAATTTGAAAGTAGATGACATAAATGTTTAAAAAAATATTCTTTTATAGTGCCTCTTTCAAATTGATTTGAAATTTCTGAGAATGCGCTATAGCGGTCGTCATATTGAATTAATTTTTATCAAATTCTAAATCCACCTCTTGATTAGTGCCATATACTAAACCTCGTTGTTCTAGTAAGTTTTGAAAAACTGCTCCCAAAATAACCATCCATATTATTTTCCAGTCACTGGAGCGACTGAATTAAAAGTTTATTTCGTATTTAAAATTTTATAACGTAAGATTAGTAAACAATTTTGTTGTAGTCCGTCGAACTAAAGTATTAAAATCGTGGCAGTCTATTTTTCTTAGCAACCAAACACAGATAGCGACATTTTTTAGAATCGGTATTTTCGGAATCTGGGAGGCTCATATCGTCAAAATCTCTACATCAAAATTTTACCTGATAACAAAAGTTTCTCTTAAGCAATACTACGTATGGTGTAAGAATGTAAAAATTTTTGCGGTTTATAAGCAGGTTCAAAAAGCTCGGTTCGACCACATGTCGAGCTCGGCTCGACTAAAATGAAGCTCGGCTCGAAGCTAGGCTCGTACTTCTATAACAAAGCTCGGCTCGATTTCGAACCGAACTTCGGATTGGGCCGAGTTAAGCTCGAGCTTGACGCTAACACTAAAAATTACTAACATTATACGCTCAATCAAGTTTAAGTCATTGAATAATTCACCTTTCCGCTGTTATAGCTTTCAAATTTGCAATTAGTTTATTTGAGTTTATTTGAGAGTTTAATCGATATGTCAGACTTCGTTTAACTAATCCTCTACTTTGGAACCACCACGACGAGAAAGCGTTTTCAGTTTCGGATATAACAAAGTTTTATTTTGTGATAAATTTAATTCCAGGACAACGTCCGAATTCTTATATTGTGTCTTGCACGGTAACCTCCCTTTATAAAATTAATAGATTGTACATTCATATTTTATTGAAAAGCTCAATGTCTCTCATTTTAGGGACGTACCATTGTTCGGTTCACATTAAACGCCTATATCGTTTACCAATATATTGCTATAATTATTATTTTCTTACAAGTACGATTACTATCATAGGTTCTTCGGAGCTTTCTACTCTACTGATATTAGTGTTCCTTTATCTTTGTGGCTTGACACAGTACCTACACTTCGTAGTGGGTCCGCGAAGACTGTTCTTTTTTTTCTTTGTTGTCCCTGGCGTTTATTTAAGGTTTAGTTCCAATTATCTTTTATTGCGTGCTTTGGGTACGACCACTCTACCGCAAGCAGCTAGCCCTAAGCTGGATATCTCTACAACTACAGTCATCCACCATTACGAATCTTTTCTATATGTTCCCTCTACCTTTTTCTTGTCCCATCCGCTATATATGCACGGCACTTTCAGTACATCGGTTAGGCTTAGGTTGTGACAAAATCTTATAAATATTGCGTACGCCACTGAATCTACGCAAAGAGTCGTATAAAAACTTCCACCGTATTTTTGGTCATTTTTGCAAACAAAACGAACTATATAAATTAATAGAATTCTTAAAACTATCAATTTTTGTCCAAAATTTAAAAACAAAACAAGACCACTAATTTTTGTTTTTCGCCATTGAACTGATTCCAAAAATTTTGCCCATAAATGCGCAAACAATTTTATTGTATTTTTAATAATAACAAGAAAGGGATGCTGATGATGATCGATGGTACTTCCTTAGTGCTCATTAATATCTCAATACTGCACTATAGGGCTCTTATAATACCAAAGAGCACTTACAAAGCATTATCTACAAGCACTTTCGTTTTTCAAAAATTAAAAAATGATCGTTCCAAATTTTTAATTTTGTAATAACCAACGTGGCAGTAGATCGTTCGTGACTGGTAAGTGCTCTATAGTACTGTTAGAGTTTTCGAAGCACTAACACGTCACTATATAACCACATTAGTTGTAAAACTTGAAAATCGACCAAAAAGCGAACCCCATGTGGTTTTTATCGTTTTATTAGGTAACCGTATAGGCACTAATAATAATTTCATGCTACTAAAAAGTACTAACAAAGCGCTATCTATAGACATTTTTGTTTTTAGAATCCTTTAAATTAGTACCCTAAAGCTTTTTCGTTTTATTTAGAAATCTTGAAAGCATTAATGATTAAGTTAGGACACTAAAGGGTACTAACGCAGCACTACTTCATAAGCATTTTCGTTCTTTAAAAATTAAAAAAATTACCGTTACAATTTTTCATGCTATTGTATTTTTTGCATTTTTCGGAAATATAACATGCGATAATCCTGGGACAAAAAACCTATGAAACTCACTGATAGTAAAAGAGGGGATCTATCAATCTATCAATTATTCGTCTTTGATTAACACAGAACTATCGGTTTGCGAGTTAAGGTTTGATTATGAGGGTAATTCAAGTACGGTACTAAACTCTAGGATTGTAGGTAAACAGGTCTCCAAACGTAAGTGAAAACTCGGAATTAAAAATACCGTTACCGGCGAAAGTGCCCTGTGTTTGAAGTTTTCATTCAACGCCAAAAAAAAACAAGCAAAATGAAACTACTGCAGACACGATGTGGTATAAAATATTTTATAATACTATATATATTTAAAAGGAGACAATAGGTATTAATTATAAAAAGCAGTATTATTGGCCAAAAATTTTGAGTTTTATAAAAGTCACTTCCCATGTAGTT
The DNA here is from genome assembly GCA_036346225.1 of Platerodrilus igneus. Lineage (NCBI taxonomy): Eukaryota > Metazoa > Arthropoda > Insecta > Coleoptera > Lycidae > Platerodrilus > Platerodrilus igneus. The sequence continues at coordinate 3,685,068 of JARFIW010001108.1, read as the reverse complement.
TACTATCAAGATCTTCAAACTCATAGATAACTGCAGTGATCTATATAGGACTAATTACGAAAACAAATTATTTATAGGTTATGATTAAAATACCAAATTTAAAAGTGTAATTAGGTACAAAGGTTTAAACCTTCACATATAAATAGACAAAAATTACGTTAGATATTCGCAAATAACTAATTAACTTTATTAAAATTTAAACATTAATTTTTACTTCAAAAACCTGTTTAGATTCGAAAATATTACATTTTCTGTTATTTTAATACCAAAAGGAACTATTAAACTATGAATTGAAAGATATCTTGTGGTTCAATAATAGAGTTGATGTATTTAATTTACAGAGTAACTTGAATACTAACACGAAGCATATATCGACACAAAGGATAACGTTACGCACAATTTAAATTAATATATCCTTGCAATCGGAAATCTATTTTTATTTAATACATTTTTTTAATTTATAAATCCTATTATGTCACAGAAAACCTGCCCATAAGAAAACGTATTCCTCTTAGTTAGTTAAATATTAAGGATTAAACATTGCAAATTTCTGCATACAAATTTTAAAACTGTAACACTCACCGTTCGGTCCTCGGTGACGAACTCATCTCAGCGTTTTCAGTGGGGTTTGGTTTGCTGTAGATTTTTGACGTGGTGCTTACCTGCGATAACGCTAATACCCTAAGAGAAAGATAAAATATGTTGAATAAATAACGAGCACTACATCGTAAGCACCAGCGAGTATGGCACTCCGGAAAGCACAACAACGTTTCATCAAATCCCTAACTGAAGTGATGACATATAGTTCGTGTAAATCACTTCAAATGTTTGAACATTTATTCATCACCGTCGGGATTGGTTCATTCAAATTGGTTGATGTCCTACAACAAATTTGAATAGAGAACTTTGACACTTTGTTAATGTGTTCATAGTACATTCCCGAGAACAATAAAAATCCCCGAGAGTATCTTACGTATATTTTCAGCAAGGCTTTATTGGATTAATTAATCATTTTATGTATGCCTTCAACATACTTTCATTTAGTGAGTCCAGTCACCCTCTATGAGGCATTATGTTGGTACCTTACGTTTTTGGCGATCACAACTTTTCAATTAACATTTGCTGGTAAGAGGGTTTTGAACAAGGAATACTCAGAAAAGACATAGTGATAAGTACTATTATGTATAATTAATAAATAAACGTACCGCAAATCTTTCCGCTTGGAAACTTAAATTGAAACGTTTATTGCCTGGAGAAACTCTTAATTTTTTCTATTAATCTTACTTATGTAATTTATTATTATATTGTATAATCATGAAGAGAGAACCTACGGCCTACATCACTACTTCTATAATTAACCCTGTGCTCACTTTATTTTAACTTTTTCATAATAACCGTTTTGTCCGTTTCAGCTTTAATAAGTACACAAAAGAGATGAAAACGATGTCATTTATATTTTGTTGGAAGTTGAACGCACAGCTTGGAGCTGAATTTATAATCTACCCTTTAAGCATCACCCTTCCTTATTTTATTTTCCACACGAGTTACTGTGAGTGGAGCACGTTTTCTCTTTTAGTCTACAGAAATAACATTAATTTAGTCTTTCATTTGAGGAAACACGTAATTGCTATTTATTTTTCTTTAGACTGATGGTATTACGGAAGTCACTAAAACAATATGTTAGTTCTGAAATGTTGCGCCTCCTTACCTTCGTCTGTGACGTAGTAATTTGTATTTAGTGTAACAATGACGTGGGTTAATTGTGTTGTATAATAGTTTGAACGCGTACCAAACTGTCGCAATAATTAAGCCATAAAAGTCAAATAGCAAAATTAAATAGTTTCTCCATTAAACACTTAAAGCGCGTTGACACAGAAACGAAGAATTTTAGCTAAATATTTTTAGCACAAAGAACTGCGTAAAACAGAAAATGTACAAGATTTTCCCCAAAGCAAAGTAAGTGATAAAATTCATCCAACTGAAATATTTTGATAAAATGATTAGTTATTTTTTTTTATTTCAAGCAAAAGTGGAGAGAGGCACCATACGCAAAAATAAAATAAATCGGTCCAAAAAATGGAAGATATGGCTGTCCATGAGATTTTGAAAACGACTTCACTGAATACGTTCGACAGACAAACCTATTATATTTAGTACAGTAAACTGTATAAATGCTAACTTTTAATTGATGGTGTCTAATGGCCTGCGATTCCCTATGTAGATTAAAATAGACATATTCATCTAACTAGTAATAAACCATGTCACTCACTTCAGGTGTGCGACCGCAACTCTACAAGGTAAGCTTTCCGATGCGAGAGTGCATTTGAATATGAGGGTGTAGTCCTTTCTATATAAAAGTTGATATCATACCACCGGACTTGTGCCTGAAAAGTTGTTATCTATCCATTTTTGAAGATAAAGTGCCACTAGTTAAATAGTCTACTAACATAGGTAATAATATATGCCATTCAAAGTGACTTTCTTTAGTTTAATTACCTTGGATTGTTTGAATTTTATGTTAGATGACATTCTTTTAAAACTTTTTTGTTAATTCATTAACGCTTGCAAGTGTTTTACTTTATTTGTAAATTTGCAATTTATGTATACATATAATATACATTTTGATAATCAACAAAAGATTGTCCCAAAATAAGCAGAGTTTGTGTAATGGCGTCCAGCTTAATTAAGCTGGATATTAAGTTGAATATTTTTAATGTAGTAACAGGAAGAGCACATAGCACACATTATATAAAATACATGTTGTCGTAACAATTGCCCTTGTTTCGCTATTTGATAATTTAGTTGGACCTAACTAGGTTAACCTTTATCTTGAGATGTAGTATATAAACAAGGCGGCTCCTAAACATTGATACACGGTTTCGGTAATTTAATTTATACAATTCTCTATAAATCCAAATGACATTCTCAAGAAGTTGTTGTAATTCTTTTTGTTCGAATTGCTACTGTGTTACAATCTAAATAAGAAACAATTGTTCCTGATGAGATCAAATACAATTCTGTTTTGTGTTGTTTGATGAACACAACTTTATTTTGCCTTTTTCTTCGTGTCTTTTGCTTTCTCTCTCTTTCTTTCTCTCTCTCTCTCTCTCTCTCTCTCTCTTGATCTCTCTCTTTCTATTTATGACATGCATGCTGATATACAAAACCTTCTAAAGGGCTCTAATCAAATTTTAAAATGTTCGCATTCTACTAAAAAGACGACCTTTCGGGACTGTGTTACAAATGTTTTGGTAGTCTTTAAAAAAGTTTATTTAAATACTATCTAAATTTATTGGTAGCAACTACCGAGGTTTCGATTTCATTTTCTGAGAGAAGTTGCTGTTACACTGGTTGGAAAAGCCTTTTACTTTACCTCAATTGGGTAGAGAAACACGTTGCCTTTAGGAATGGAAAACCGATACAGGTTCGAGAGGTTCAAAGGTTATTTAAACCAATTCATCAAAGTATGTTTTCAATATAACGACTACGAAAAAACAATCAGAGGAAACGGCAGCAGACATGATGAAGTATAAAATATGTATAACACAAAAGATATTTAAAGATATTTAAAAAGATACATAAAAAGGATTAATTATTTCGAAGGATCATTATCGGCAAAAGGTTGTGCCTATTTTATATGCGACTTCCAATGTTGTAAGCCATCAAGATTTTCAAGCTCATAAATAAGTGACCTAAAACCCGTTTCACTTTATATAAGATAAATTTCGGAAGTATTTCAACAAACATTTTTTTTAGATTTATAACAAACTTTCTTCGTTTTAAATGTATATAATTCACTTTAAAAATTTAAGTATAATTCTCAAAAAAAAAGTCAATTTCCAAGTTTTTAGTAGTGACTCAGGGAATAGAAATTATCAAAAGTTATGTTAAGTCCATAAATAGGTAAACAAAATATTAAACAAGGAAATTTTTACTCAAGCCTATCTGAATAAAAAATTTTATCGTTCAATAGAAGAAGACTAATTGTTAAACGTCGAAATCTTAAATAAATAAGTAAGAATCACTGCTATGTTGATATTTTAAAACTTATTAGCAATTACCAGTATTGATTCTACGAAAATGTATTAACGATAAATGTATATTGATGTAAAAGGAAAAAAATTTCTTTTGGCACAAACAATTTGGAGATAAGTTCAATTTATTTTTTAAGAAATAGTAAGCAAATAGGGTGTATTTCAGAATATTGCAATTTATACAGAACTAATTAAGCAAATAAATTATTTATAGGTTAAGTTTAAAATACGAGTTCTTAAAGCGTTGTTAGGTACAATCTTTTACAGTTTCACATTCAAATAATGAATGAAAATTACGGTAGATATTCACAAATAACTATAATTTTAACTAATTAACTTTATTGAAGTTTAAACATCAATTTCCACTTTAACAAATCTTTCTAGATACGTAAGATTACAGTTCCTGCAGTTTTGATAGTTAAAAGGAATATTTAACATCAAAGTTTAAAGATAGTTTGTGATCCAACAGTATAGTTGATGCTTTTAATTTAGATAGTAACTCAAATACCAACACATTGCAAATATTGATACAATGAATAAAGTTATATAAATATCAAATTCATATAGTTGCTTAATGATGCAATTGGTAAATTATTTTTAATCAATACGGTGAAAGAAAGAAATAACTTTTGATTTTTCTAATTAATAAGATATGGTATGTCATATAAAATTTTTCATTAGTCGAAACGCCAATTATTGCGCACTTAATTAAATTTTAAGTTTCGAATAACACAAATTTCCACATACAAATTTTAGAGTTATAGCACTCACCCTTAGTTCTTCGGTGACAAGCTCATCTTAGGGCTTTTAGTGGGTTAGGATTTCTTGTAAATTTTTGACATGGTACTTGTCTGTTGCAATGATAAATTCTTAAGGGACAGTTAAGAGAGAGGTTGTATATATAACGAGAGCTATATCAAAGGCACCCACGCAAACGGCACTCCGAAAAGCACAACCGGGTTTCGTCATATCTCGAACTAAAGTGATCACTTTTGGTTGGCGTGAATCACCCCCTAATGTCATGTAGTACATCATTCAGTTTGAATGGAGCAATCTTGACAGGGATAAATAAGTGTTGTAACCTGGAATACCCAAGAGTATCCTGAGGTATTTATACCAAATAAATCATTCTAATCCTACAATGTAACTAATTATTTATATCATGCATAGGACCGTATTCAGGAAGTGGAGGGAATTACTTTCACTTTAATACAAAAATAATGGATTTATTGAAAATCAGAAATGGAAACTGGTTATGCAATGATTAAAAAGGAATCTTACGGATTATTTCATTTAACAACTAGCAAACTTATATTTTCTACAACGGTTACATTGAATCGATTAATCACTTTATGTATGTTGTTAGTACACTCTTATTTAGTGCGTCGAGTCACTCTCTCTGGGCACTGTTTTGGCGCCTTAGGTTTTTGGTGTTTTCGAATTTCCAACTGACATATGTTAGTAGGAAGGTTTTGGCCAAGAACAATTGAGTAGAGGCATAATAATAAATATTATTATTAAAAAAATACGTTACCCAAAATTTTTCGGCGTGAAAACTTAAATTTAAACGTTTATTGTCTGGAGTAGGTTTAGGTGCAATAGTTTTACAGTCTACACTACCTGACAGATAAATTTCAGAATATAAAGCTTATTGGCTGGGAATAACAATTTTTTTGTTGGTTCAAGTCAATCTCCTGTTTTGTAATTAGTCAACAAAATAAGCAGTTGCTACATTTCGTGGCGTTACAAGCTTTATTTTAATAATGAGATATAATGGATTTCCGGCCCTAATTGGAATGTTATTTACCATCATTATTTAAGTAAGTAATGAGGCCTGAAAATTAAGGTTGTTGAATCTTTACGCACTAATAGGTAAAATCCTCCAGTATATTGTATTTAATCTCTTAAATATACATTTTCTCCCGTTCGAAGTAATATGCGGTGATTGTCTCAACTAAGGGCACGTTCGACAGTTGAGAAGGGGTACTGACAAATTCGTGTGAAAGTACGTAATTATCGGACAGATTCTCATGAGTTATCTTATTGAACAGACGTACTGAAGTTAGTGCGGGTTAAATGCAGTGAAGCACCTGTGAATTCCTTCTCTTTTTCCGCACCTCTATCTGATAATAGTTATTCCACGATGTTGTTGGCTTTAGCAACAACTTCAGTGCAAATTCGCAGAAATCCGCTGCCGATCGACCAAGACCTAAAATTTCGTTGAGAAGAGCGTTATTTGAATACGAGAAGGAATACTAGCTCTATTTACTGTAACTATCTATATTAATAGAGGTTATTTCAGACCTAATTATTATTCACCTTGTATTAAAAAAATGTGCAACGTGACGCCCTCTGTAGAACCACGTTTAGTATTATAACACGTTCATCTTTTAACTGAAATTAACAGTAATACAGTTAGTAATATACAGAATCAAATTTTAAATTTAGGAGTAAGGAAATTTAGTGTTAATGCGATATCCAAAAAATAAACTTTATATTTTTGGTTGGTGATTAATTATAAACTTCGTTTTGAAATGACAAATGACGGCACAAAGAGCCGTTTAATTGTCAGTTACCTTTTATTTTTAACATTAGCGAGATAAAAAATTCACGAAAACTTCAATTTAAAATTTCATTTATAATTTCTACTTCTTTAATTAATTTTTCTTTTTTAATTTAGTTATTCTATTATATAAACATAAGCAGAATACCTAAGGCCTACGTTACTACTTCTAGGATTAACCCTCTGCTCACTTGATTTTAACTTTGCTCATAATAACCGTTTTGTCCGTATCAGCTTTAATAAGTACACAAAAGAAATGAAAACGATGTCATTTATATTTTGTTGGAAGTTGAACGCACAGCTTGGAGCTGAATTTATAATCTACCCTTAAGCGTCACCCTTCCTTATTTTATTTTCCACTCGAGTTACTGTGAGTGGAGCACGTTTTCTCTTTTAGTCTACAGAAATAACATTAATTTAGTCTTTCATTTGAGGAAACACGTAATTGCTATTTATTTGTCTTTAGACTGATGGTATTACTAAAGTCACTAAAACAATATGTTAGTTCTGAAATGTTGCGTCTCTTTACCTTCGTCTGTGACGTATAATTTGTATTTAGTGTAGCAATTACGTGGGTTAATTGTGTTGTATAATAGTTTGAACGCGTACCAAACTGTCGCAATAATTAAGCCATAAAAGTGAAATAGCAAAATTAAATAGTTTCTCCATTAAACACTTAAAGCGCGTTGACACAGAAACGAAGAATTTTAGCTAAATGTTTTTAGCACAAAGAACTGCGTAAAACAAAAAATGTACAAGATTTTCCCCAAAGCAAAGTAAGTGATAAAATCATCCAGCTGAAATATTTTGATAAAATTATTAGTTTTTTTTTTTTATTTCAAGCAGAAGTGGAGAGAGGCACCATACGCAAAAATAAAATAAATCGGTCCAAAAAATGGAAGATATGGCTGTCCATGAGATTTTGAAAACGACTTCACTGAATACCTTCGACAGACAAACCTATTATATTTAGTACAGTAAACTGTATAAATGCTAACTTTTAATTGATGGTGTCTAATGACCTGCGATTCCCTATGTAGATTAAAAGAGACATATTCATCTAACTAGTAATAAACCATGTCACTCACTTCAGGTGTGCGACCGCAACTCTACAAAGTAAGCTTTCCGATGCGAGAGTGCATTTGAAAATGAGAGTGTAGTTCGTTCTATATAAAAGTTGATATACCTCAGGACTTGTGCTTGAACCTTATCTATCCTTTTTTGAAGATAAAGTGCCAATAGTTAAATAGTCTACTAACATAGGTAATAATATCTGCCATTCAAAGTGACTTTCTTTAGTTTAATTACCTTGGATTGTTTGAATTTTATGTTAGATGACATTCTTTTAAAACTTTTTTGTTAATTCATTAACGCTTGCAAGTGTTTTACTTTATTTGTAAATTTGCAATTTATGTATACATATAATATACATTTTGATAATCAACAATAGATTTTCCCAAAATAAGCAGAGTTTGTGTAAAGGCGTCCAGCATTATTAAGCCGGATATTTAGTTGAATATTTCAAAGTAATTGCAGGAAGAGCACATAGCACACTTTATATAAAATACACGTTGTCATAACAATTGGTCTTTTTTCGCTATTTGATAATCAAGTTGGACCAAATTAGGTTAACCTTTATCTTGAGATGTAGTATATAAACAAGGCGGCTCGTACACATTGATACACGGTTTCGGTAATTTATTTTTACAATTCTCTATAAATACAATACATTCTCAAGAAGTTGTTGTAATTCCTTTTGTTCGGACTGCTACTGTTTTGCAATCTAAATAAAAAACAATTGTTCCTGATGAGATCAAATGCAATTCTGTTTTGTGCTTTTTGATGAACACAACTTTATTTTTCTTTTTTCTTCATGTCTTTCGCGCTCTCTCTCTCTCTCTCACTATCTCCTTCTGGATCTCTCTCTCTCTTTCTATTTATGGCATGCATTCTTATATACAAAACCTTCTAAAGGGCTCTAGTCAAATACTGAAATGTTCGAATTCTACTAAAAAGGCGTCTTTTCGGGATTGTGCTACAAAAGTTTTGGTAGTCTTTAAAAAAGTTCATTTAAATTCTGTCTAAATTATTGGTAGCAACTACCAAGGCTTTGATTTCATTTTCTGAAAGAAGTCGCTGTTACACTGGTTGCAAAACCCTTTTACTTTACCTCAATTGGGCAGAGAAACACGTTGTCATTGTAGATTATACAAGGAATTACGCATCATCGTATGGTAACTACTTAAGTCATATGTACCTCCAACATATGGTGATAGTAGCTTGCTTTAGCTTTATCTCATCAGACACAAGTCTTATGTGACAGACTTGAAAGTTCCGCAGCTATCGATATTTTTTGTCTAATTCGGTAAGAATATTTGTTGCTGTTGCAGTAGACAAGATGGATAGAAAAATGCTACTCAGCTCACAAGATCGAAGTCAATAACGGAAGTGGAAAAATGCCACTCTTATGTAATAAGTGGTAGTGTTTGGGCCCGTCGGAGGAACAATAGGACGGAAGGAAAAGAGATATTGAGATATAAAAAGTTAAGTTTACAGACAAGCATCCTATAAGAGGGGGAAAGAGGGAAAGAGAGAGAGCAAGGAAGAGAGAGAGGGGTAGAGAAAAAGAGAAATGACCCCATGTAAACAGAACAAGAACAAGACCACGTCCTGAAATTTTCAAAAGTAGGCATACTCAACTCAAAGACATCAAAAATCGGTAAATTTGCACAACAATAATCAAAGGAAATATAAAAGAAGCGGTAGCGTCTTACCCGTGTGCTAGACAAAAGAACAAAAATGTTATGAAATTTGTACGTCACAAATAAAGAAAGGAGAAGGGAACGAAATAGGATATTGAGTGAAAACTCCTGAATAAAAACACAAGGAATAGAAATTTCTCGTTTTTGCAACTACGAATGTTAACATTTTCAAACATAGGCATGGTTCTCAACTATTTGAAAAGCTTCAACTCAACATCAACTTCAAGAAGTCGAAAAAATTTGTTGCGTTATTCATGGCAAAGATATATCAATAATAAATGGAAAGAGGTGGAAAAGCGTAGACAAATGATAACACCGAAAGTATTAGAGAAATTTGTAGAAGTACTTTGAATATTGAGAAAGATAAAAAATTAAAGGTTAAAGGTATTTTAAACCAATTTATCAAAGTATGTTTTCAATATAAGATACGAAAAAAAACCAATTAAAACAAAACGGCAGCAGACATGATGAAGTATAAAATATGTATGACACAAAACATATTCAAACATATTTAAAAAGATACATAAAAAGATTAATTATTTTGAAGGATCATTATCGGCAAAAGGTTGTGCGTATTTTATATGCCACTTCCAATGTTGTAAGCCATCAAGATTTTCAAGCTTATAAATAAGTGATCTAAAAACCCGTTTCACTTTATATAAGATAAATTTCGGAGGTAATTCAACAAACATTCTTTTTAGATTTATAACAAACTTTCTTCGTTTTAAATGTATGTAATTCACTTTAAAAGTTTAAGTATAATTCTCAAAAAACAAATCTTTAAAACGAATTTCCAAGTTTGTAATAGTGACTCAGGGAATAGAAATTATCAAAAGTTATGTTAAGACCATAAATAAGTAAACAAAATATTCAATAAGGAAATTTTTACTCAAGCCTATCTGAGTAAAAAATTTTATCGTTCCATAAAAGAAGACTAATTGTTAAACGTCGAAATATTAAATGAATAAGTAAGAGTCACTGCTATGTTGATATTTTAAAACTTATTAGCAATTACGAGTATTTATTTTACGAAAATTTATATAAACGATAAATGTATATTAATGTAACGGGAAAAAAATTTCATTCGGCAAAAACAATTTAGAGATAAGTTTAAGTTATTTTTTAAGAAATAGTAAGCAAATAGGGTGTATTTCAGAATATTGCAATTTATACAAGACTAATTAAGCAAATATATCATTTATAGGTGAAATTTAAAATATGAGTTTCTAAAGCGTTGTTAGGTATAATGTTTTAAAGTTTCAAATTTAAATAATGGTTTTTGGTGTTTTTAACTTTCCAATTGACATATGTTAGTAGGAGAGTTTTGGCCAAGAACAATTGAGTAGAAAAATAATAATAAATAGTACTATTAAAAAAATATGCTACCCAAAATTTTTCCGCGTAAAAACTTAAATTCAAACGTTTATTGCCTGGAGTAAGTTCAGGTTCAATAGTTTCACAGTCTGCACTATCTGACAGTTAAATTTCAAAATTTAGAACTTGTTGGCTGGGAATAACAATTTTTTTGTTGTTTCAAGTCAATCTCTTGTTTTGTTATTAGTTAACAAAATAAGCAGTTGCTACACTTCGTGAAGTTACAAGTTTTATTTTAATAATTAAATATAATGGATTTCCGGCCCTAATTGGAATGTTATTTCCCATAATTAATTAAGTTATGACACATGAAAATTAAGGTTGTTGAATTTTTACGCACTGATAGGTATAAACCTACAGTTTCTTGTATTTAAGAGGTTAAACATACATTTTCTCACGTTCGAAGTAATATGCGGTGATTGCCTCAACTAAGGGCACGTTCGACAGTTGAGAAGGGGTATTGATGAATTCGTGTGAAAGTACGTAATTATCGGACAGATTCTCATGAGTTATTTTCTTGAACTGACGTACTACAGTTAGTGCGGGTTAAATGCAGTGAAGCACCTGTGCATTCTTTCTCTTTTTCCGCACTTCTATCTGATAATTGTTATTCCACGATGTTGTTGGCTTTAGCAACAACTTCAGTGCAAATTCGCAGAACTCCGCTGCCGATCGACCAAGACATGAAATTTCCTTTAGAAGAGCTTACTAGCTCCATTTACGGTAACTATCTATATTAATAGAGCTTATGTTAGACCTAATTATTATTAACCTTGTATTAAAAATATGTGCCACGTGACACCCTCTGCAGAACCACGTCTGGTATTAAAGCACGTTCACCTTATAACTGAAATTAACAGTACTACTATTAGTAATATAGAGAAACAAATTTTAAATTTTGAAGTAAAGAAATTTAGAGTTAATGCGATATCCAAAAGAAAATTTTATATTTTTGGTTGGTGATTAATTATAAACTTCATTTTGAAATGATAAGTGGCGGCACAATGAGGCGTTTAATTGTCAGTCGCCTTTTATTTTTAACATTAGCGAGATAAAAAAATCACGAAAACTTCAATTTAAAATTTCATTTATAATTTCTATTTCTTTAATAATTTTTTCTTTTTTAATTTATTTATTCTATTATATATTCATAAGCAGAGAACCCAAGTCTTACGCTACTACTTCTAGGATTAACCCCCTGCTAAGTTGATTTTAACTTTGTTCATAATAATCGTTTCCTTCGTATCAACTTTAATAAGTACACAACAGAAATGAAAACGATGTCATTTATATTTTGTTGGAAGTTGAACGAGCAGCTTAGGGATGAATTTATAATCCACCCTTAAGCGTCACCCTTCCTTATTTTATTTTCCACTCGAGTTACTGCGAGTGGAGCACGTATTCTCTTTTAGTCTACAGAAATAACATTAATTTAGTCTTTCATTTGAGGAAACACGTAATTGCTATTTATTTGTCTTTAGACTGATGGTATTACTGTAGTCACTAAAACAATATGTTAGTTCTGAAATGTTGCGTCTCCTTACCTTCGTCTGTGACGTATAATTTGTATTTAGTGTAGCAATGACGTGGGTTAATTGTGTTGTATAATAGCTTCAACGCGCACCAAACTGTCGCAATAGTTAAGCCATAAAAGTCAAATAGCAAAATTAAATAGCTTCTCCATTACACACTTAAAGTGCGTTAAAACAGAAACGAAGATTTTAACGAAATGTTTTAGTACAAAGAACCGCGAGAAACAAAAAACGTACAAAATTTTCCCCAAAGATAAGTAAGTGATAAAACGCGTCCAGCTGAAATATATTGGTAAAATGATTAGAGTTATTTTTTTATTTCAAGCGGAAGTGAGAGAGGCACCATACGCAAATATAAAATAAATCGGTCCAAAGAATAGAATATATGGCTATCCATGGGAATTTGAAAACGACTTTACTGATTACGTCTGACAGACAAACCTACCACCTTTAGTACAGTAAACTTTAATTGATGGTGTCTAATGGCCTTCGATTCGTATGTAGATTAAGAGAGACATATTTATCTAATTAGTTATAAAGCATGTCATTCACTTCAGGTATGCTACCGCAACTCTACAAGGTAAGTTTTCCGATGCGAGAGTGCATTTGAATATGAGGGTGTAGTTCTTTTAATATAAAAGTTGGTATTATACCGTCGTACTTATGCCTGAAAAGTTCTTATCTATCCCTTTTTGAAGATAAAGTGCCACTAGTTAAATAGTCTACTAACATAAATAATCAAATCTGCCCTTCAAAGCGACTTTCCTTAGTTTAATTACCTTGAATTGTTTGAATTTTATGTTTAGATGACATTCTTTTAAAATGCCTTTTGTTAATTAATTAACGCCTGCAGGTGTTTCACTTTATTTGTAAATTTACAATTTACGTATACATATAATAAACATTTTTATAATCAAAAATAGATTGTCCCCAAATAAGCAGAGTTTGTGTAATGGTGTCCAATTTAATATCCCACGTACTAGCAGGAGGGGCACATAGGAGACGTTATATAAAATACATGTTGTCATAACTATTTGATAATCAAGTTGGACTTAACTAGGTTAAACTTTATCTTGAGTTGCAGTATATAAACACCGCGGTTCCTACACGGTTTCAGTAATTTAATTTGTTCAATTTCTTTTATTCTCTTTAAATGCAAATGACATTCTCAAGAAGTTGTAATTCCTTTTGCTCGGACTGCTACTGTTTTGCAAACTAAACAAAGAACAATTGTTCCTGATGAGATCAAATGCAATTCTGTTTCGTGTTTTTTGATGAACACGACTTTCTTTTGCTTTCTTTCTTCATGCCTCTTTCTTTTTCTTTCTTTCTCTCTCTATCTATTTGTGCATGCATTCTTGTATAGAGAACCTTATAAAGGGCTCTAGTCAAATGGCAAAATGTTCACATTCTACAAAAAAGGCGTATTTTCAGAGTTGTGTTACAAAGGTTTTGGTAGTATTTAAACAAGTTCATTTAAATATTGTCTAAATTTATTTGTAGAAGCTACCGAGGCTTCAATTCGATTTTATGAAAGAAGTCGCTGTTACCCTTTTACTTTACCACAATTGGTCAAAGAAACATGTTGCCATTCTAGATTATACAAGGAACTACGTATCATCGTATGGTAACCACTTAAGACAATGTACCTCCAACATATGGTAACAGTCGCTTGTTTTAGTTTCATCTCATCAGCATAGGTCTTATGTGACTGACTTGAAAGTACCACAGCTATCGATATTTTTTTGTCTAGTTCGGTAGAGATATTTGTTGCCGTTGCAGTAGACAAAACCAACACCACGTCCTGAAATTCTCAAAAGTAGGCATACTCTACTCAAAGACATCAGAAATCGATAAGGGGATAAGGGGGGGGGGCGGAATTGGATATTGAGCGAAAACTCCAGAATGAAAATACAAGGAATAGAAATTTCTCGTCTTTGCAACTGCAAATATTGACATTTTCCAACATGGGCAAGGTTGTCGGCTACCATGTTTACCCTATTTGAAAAGCATCAACTGAACATCAGCTCCAACAAGTCCTAAAGATTTATTGCGTTATTCATGCCGAAGATATATCAATAATAAATGGAAGGAGGTGGAAAAGCGTAGAGAAATAACTCCGAAAGTATTAAAGAAATTTGTAAAAGTACTTTGAATATTGAAAAAGATAAAAAATTAAAGCTTAAAGGTAAACTGTACAGATGAACGAAAAAATTTTAAACCAATTTATCAAAAGAATAAAGAAATTTTGAAAAACTGAAGTGCTTTACCCATTTACATATTAATGGTAGAATATGTTCTCAAAATAAAGAAGAAAATAAGCAAAGGAAAACGACAGCAAACATGATGCAGAATAAAATATCTTTTAATACAAAATATATTTGAAAAGATACATAAAAAGGATTAATTATTATGAAGGATTATTATCGGCAAAGGTTTTGACTATTCTATATGCCACTTCCCACGTGGTAAGTTATCAAGATTTTAAGGCTTATAGGTGATTTAAAAACCAGTTTCACTTTACATAAGATAAATTTCGAAGGTTTCTTGGTTTTTAAATGTAGATAATTCACTTTAAATGTTAAAATTTAATATTCAAAAAACAACTGTCTAAGAAGTCAATTTACAAGTTTTTATTAGTAACTCAGCGAATAAAATTTTTCGAAGGTTATATTAAGTCAAAAATAGGTAAACGAAATATTCAGCAAGGAAGTTTTTACTCGAGCCTATCTGAATAAAAAATTTTATCGTTCAACAGAAGAAAAATAATTGTTAAACGTCGAAATCTTAAAAAAATAATTAGGAATCACTGTTATGTAAAGATTTAATTATAAAAATCATTAACAATGACAAATATTTATCCTATGAAAATTAATATAAACGATAAATGTATATTAATATAAAGCAGAAAACAATTTTTATTCGGCAAACACAAATTAGAGATAAGACAAGTCATTTATTAAGAAATGGTAAAACAAATAGAGTGGTATTTCAAAATATTGTAATTTATACAAGACTAATTACAAAAATAGATAATTTATGGGTTGTGTATAAAATATGAGTTCTAAAAGGGTTATTAGGTAAAACATTTTAAAGTTTCACTTTTAAATAAAGAAAACTCGCAAAAAACTATAATTTTAACTAATTAATCTTATTGAAGTTTAAACATAATTCACACTTCAAAACATCTTTCTAGATACGAAAGATTACATTTCCTGCTGTTTTGATAGTTAAAAGGATTATTTAACATCAAAGTTTAAAGATAATTTGTGATCCAATATTAGAGTCGATGCTTTCAGTTTAGATAGTCGCTCGAATACCAACACAGCAAAAATTTACACAATGGATAAAGTTATATACAATTCAAATTCATATAGTTGCTTAATGATGCAATTGGTAAATTTTTATTATTTAATACAGTGAAAGAAAGAAACAACTTTTGATTTTTCTAATTAATAGGCCATGTTATATCATAGAAAACCTTTCGTTAGTGAAAGCGTCAATTATTGCGCACTCACTTTACTTAATTAAATATTAAGTTCGAATACCACAAATTTCTTCCAAATTTTAGAGTTATAACACTCACGCGTGAATCACCCCCTGATGTCATGTAGAACATCAGCCAGTTTGAATGGGGCAATCTTGATAGGCATAAATAAGTGTTGTAACCAATTTGAATGTCCAAGAGTATTCTGAGGTATTTATACTTATTAAATCATTCTAATCCTGCAATGTAACTAATTACTTATAAGATACATAAGACTGTATTCAGGAAGCGGACGGAACTACTTTCATTTTAATACAAAAAATAATGGATTTATTAAAAATAAGAAACAGAAACTGGTTATGCAATAATTGAAAAGGCATTTTACAGATTATTTCATTTAACATGTAGCAATCCTATATTTTGTTATTACACTTTTATTTAGTGGATCGAGCCACTCTCTCTGGGCACTATTTTGGCGCAATAACTTTTTGGTGATCTCGACTTTTCAATTGACATTTGTTAGTAGGAGGGCTTTGGTCAAGAACGACTGAGAAAAGGCATAATAATAAATATTATTATTAAAAAAATATGTTACCCAAAATTTTTTTGGGTGGAAACTTAAATTCAAACGTTTACTGCCTGGAGTATGTTCAGGTTCAATAGTTTCACAGTCTGAATTATCTGACACTTAAATAAAAAAATTTAGAGCTTGTTGGCTAGGAATAACAATTTTTTTGTTGTTTCAAGTCAATCTCTTGTTTTGTCTTGTTCTGTAATGAGTAGAGAACCTAAGGCCTACGCTGCTACTTCTCGGATTAACCCTCTGTAAACTATATTTTAACTTTCTTTATAATAACCGTTTTATCCGTAACAGCTTTAATAACTACACAAAAAAATGATGTGATTTATATTTCCTTAGATTGAACGCACAGCTTAGAGCTGAATTTATAATCTACCCTTAAGCGCCACCCTTCCTTAATTTATTTTCCACTAAAGTTACTGTGAGTGGAGCACACTTTCTCTTTTAGTCTACAGAAATAACATTAATTTAGTCCTTCGTTTGAGGAAACACGAAATTGCTATTTATTTGTCTTTAGACTGACGATATTACTGAAGTTACTAAAACAATATGTTAGTTCTGAAATTTTGCGTCTCCCTACCATCGTCTGTGACGTAGTAATTTGTATTTAATGTAGCAATCACCTTGGTTAATTCAGTGTAATAGCTTGAACGTGTTCCAAACTGTCACATCTATAAAGCCATTAAAATTAAATACCAAAACTAAATGGCTTCTTTATTAAACACTTAAGGTGCGTTAAGACAGAAACGAAAATGAAATTAGCACGTAAAACTGTGTGGAATAAAAGGAATGACCAAAATTGCCCCCAAAGCGGAGTAGGTGGTAAAAGTTTAGCTGAGATATTTTTTGGCAAATTGAGTGAAGTTCATTTTTATTATTTCAAGCTGAAGTGGAGGGGGGGGGGGTGCCGACCTAAATTAACAGGCCCAAGAAGTAAATCTTTGAAAACGGCTCCACTGCGTACATCCGTTAGATGAAACTAGCATCTTTAGTATAGTAAACTCCATAAATGCCAACCTTTAATTGATGGTGTCTAATAGGCATCCAGCTCCTATGTATATTAAAAGATAAATTTATCTAATTATTATAAGGTATGTCGGCCACTTCAGGTATGTTATCGCTACTCTACAAAGTAAGCCCTCCAATGCGAACGTGCATTCTTTAAAATAAAAGTTATAATCAGATCGCTGGACTTCTGCCTGACCGACAAAAGTTCTTATCTGTTCCCTTTTAAAGATAAGGTGCCCCTAGTTAAATACTCCACTAACACAGACAATAAAATCTATCATATCCCTTTTGTTATTTTAACGACACTTGAAGGTATTTTGTTTTATTTGTAAATTTGCAATTTATATATACATATAATATACATTTTGAAAATCAAAAATAAGTGGTCTCAAAATATGCAGAGTTTGTGTAATGAGAACTTGCCTAATATCCAACGTAGTACAGGAAGTGCTCATAGAGCATATTACATAAAATACATGTTATCATAACAATTTGCCTAGTTTCGCTATTTTACGATCAAGTTGGATTCAACTACGTTAACCTTTACCTTGAGATGCATAGTATATAAACACCGCGACAACTACGCATGGCGTTGCGATATTGGTAATTTCATTTATTAGATTTTGGTCTTTTATTCTCTATATATGCAAATGGGATTCTCAAGAAGTTGTTATAGTTCTTTTTGTTCGGACTGCTCCTGTTTCGCAAGTTCCAAACAGAGATCAATTGTTCATGACGAGATCTAATGCAATGCTATTTCGTTTTTTAAATTAATACATTTTCTCTCTCTTTCTCTCTCTCGTTCTCTCTCTCCATTTCTCTCTCTCTCTCTATTTCTTTCTTTCTCTCTTTCTCTCGCCCTCTCTCTCTTTCTCTTCTCACTCTTCCTCTCTCTATTTGTTCTTTTTTGTATACAAATCCTTTCAAAAGACTCTAATAAAACGGCAAATCACGTTCTACTCAAAAGACGTCCTTTTGCTGTTCTATTAAAGAAATTTTGGTAGAAATGTAAATAAGTTCATTTAAACACTGTCTAAATTTATTTGTAGTAGTTACCGTAGTTTTGTGAGAGCAGTCACTATTAGACTGGTTGCTAAACATTTTTAGTATACACCAATTGGGCAGAGAAACATGTTGCTATTCTTGATTATAAAAGGAATTACGTATCATCGTATGTTACTGAGTTTAGACATTCATTTGCCTCTAACATATAGTTTGTTTTGGCTTTGTTTCATCAGGCATGTCTTACACGAGGTAAGTTTTGGGCCTCTTGGAGCGACTTTTTAAAAAGCTTTTCCAAAAAACTTCTTCTAACAAATTTATTTTATACCGAATTACAATGATTAAATTTAATTTACAAGTGCGTCATGTTCAGTAACGCTGGAGATCAAAATAATTCTAAGTAGAAATTCACTTTAATTAAGTAAACTAAAATTACGGTGAGTAGCTGAACTGACAACAATGTTAAAGTTGAGAAGCTCTAAACTGACTGGCCATCTTGGGCTCTCGAGGGTATTTATGCTATCCCTGCCCATCACATTGCTTGTGGGAACTGCAGAGTTCATGTCTGCTATTTTCTTTATTCATTTATACAATACAAAGTAACAATCTTAATTCTAATAATTGTTGTCTTATAACCTACTGTGACCTGCACCTGCAGCATCACGTTACGCCTGGAATACAATGTCTGTTTTCGTTCTCACTGTTTGGCTCGTTAAACTTTCATTAACCTTTTTATTATGCCCTTCAATTTTACATTGTTGCATCTAACTTACGTTTTAATAATTCTTAATTCTTAATAGTTCCATTAATTACATATATATATATATATATATATATATATATATATATATTCCAATTTCGGGGATATATAACTCGCGGCAGTTTTAAAAGCTTCACGGTTATCTACATTTTTTTACTAGCTGGGCAAAGATGCTTGTTGCCGTTGTACAAGAAACGACCTGTCGTCGGCTACGCTACAGACTTCGTAGTCGTTCCGTGAATAACCAAGAGCAAAAAATGTTTCTATGTCCAGTTCATATAACACAAAAAGGTGAACCAACCAATCTAATGACAACAACTGTGAATTTTTAAGCCAAATTACAAATGTTATTATGCTTAATGGAACGATGTTAAAGTAAGCTACTATCAGCGTTTACGTGAGGTACCTTTAAATTGAAGGTTATAACGTAACCGATGACATACGTCGTTGCATTATAATGAAGAAGTAGAACATAATTCCACGTCCAATTAGCGTACAGCAGTCAGTCTAGCAAATGTAGATGGGAAACTTTGATACCTATTCATATGTGCCCGATGAAACACAGACGATACAGCCGAAATACTACACGAGGTCGGCAACATTGTTAACAACAATACATTGTTTCTTCTGTAATCAAAAACATCACCAAGCTTCTCAATCCGCCTGGAAAAAAACAAAAAGGCTTAACAACCAACCTAAAGTTAAGTTGATTTTATATACATTAGCTTCCCTTTTAAATTCTAAGATTTGCTAAAAAAACCCTGATAACTCAAGATAAAATGTTCTAATGCAGTAATTATTTTAGCTGCGAATGAAATTCTAAATCTATTGATGAATAATATCACCTAACCTAAGTTTTTTCACTATTTTTTGACACTATTCGAGACATTTTTAAAATACGTTAATTTTTTTATTGGTCTTTCGATGCGTTTTAGTAGTTCACATGTATTTCCATGTCATTATTGGAATTTATTGCAGACCGTGTCGAGATTCAAACCCGGGACCTTGGCATAATAGTCACACGCATACCATCTATATACGGAGCCGCCGCCGTCAAATTGCAACACAAGCGGTCGAAAAATTACATATTTACTCTTAACAAAATACACACTTCCAGTAACTAAATCCGTGGAATGAGGTTATGATAAAGTAACTGTCATGAGCATATGGTACAAGCCCACTACGAGGCCTAATCATACAGCAAATTCTAAAATGCTATGTTCATTGTAAGGGTAAGTGTAAGCAATGCTCCGAGTTTATCGGCATTCTACGATATAATAAATCAAAATTATATACATTGATATTCTCCATCGTAACAATACAAATATTAAACGAACAATACGTCTGAGTAAACTTAAAGTCTAAATGTCTTTGTGCTAGCTGTTAGTCGGTAGATTTGGAAACTCTGGCGAAATTGTGAAAGCTATGGATTGGATGCTTTATAAGTGAAAGTTAAATGCATAGCCATGAATTTTTTAATCAGCGTCAAATATGTACAGTTAAACGAAATATGCCGTTTGTTAAAGTAGTTGCTAATGATCAAATTGTTAATGGGGGGGCCAAATAAGCATAAAAAATGAAATATAATTTACGCTATCTGAGCTATTACACAGTTTAAATAATCATGCTTTATATATTTGTAATTATGTACCTGGTTCCTTTTACATCGTGGCTTAAAATTACCTTCACTTGTAAACCATAATCAACGTACTGAAAATTGTTTGTGCACAAAAATCACTCTCCTATTAATGTTAATAGTTCAAACCCAACTTAGTGTAAAATTCGTACCACATAAGACAATTAATAATCAAAATTCAATAAGTATTTGAGTTGCACGATAAAACAAGAATGCTCTTTAAATCTGAAAATGGAACTAAATTTCTTATCTTGTTTGTTGTGTGCTAGAATCAGCTGTTGTAATGCATACCACCATGTATAGCACTAGTGTGGATGGCTTCCTACTAGATGTGTTAAAATGCAGAGTCACAAATATGTTGTACAAGCATAAATGTTTCTTGGGTGGAATTAATCACAATTCTTAAATAAGTTACCCAAAAGTTCTTAAATTATTATCAAAGAATCCATAAAAATATTTTAAATCATTTCCAAAAAATTCCTTAATTTAAGAAATCAGAAAAGCTCTATAAAATTTTGTATAAGTATAAGTTAAAGTAAATTCTTACGTTTAATTAAACAGTTTTATGTATCACGTTGAAAAACTTTTAAGGTTCGTTTTAATTTAATTCCACTAATTGAAATTATTTTACAAACTACCGTGCCGATGGCTTCTTTCACTCGAGTCGCAATGTCAGCTTCGAATTCTTGCAGGCTTTCACTTGTCTTTTGCCAGCGGTTCTTAACTTGTGCGTGGTAAACCTGTTGAAGGTGAGCATCTCTATATCTCATCTCAAGCTTCGATGTTAAGAGGCCGTAATCATTCTGCTGGTGATCGGGAATCGTTTGTATGATGTTAACAGCTTCCCCCTCGTAGGGCCATTATTAAGGAGATAGCCTTTGCTTTGTTGCATCAACCGTTGGCTACTGCCGCAGCTTCAATTGTTTCAAATATGTGGGCCAAGGTGTTTTACCATCAAATGTGGGTGGTTTCACTTTAAATTTTGACGGTATTGGCTCGCTTTCTACCATGCTTCTTATTTCTGGAATGTTCTGATTTACCACTTGATTTACTAATTCAAGTTAGTGAAATCACCTGTTCTTGTAGTCTCGTCACATCTTCTTCCATTTTTACCAATTTACTGTTCAACTTTTGCTCAACTGTTTTTATTTGTTCAGTGAAATCTTTTTTCAATGCAATGGAGCTTTCCATTAATCTTTGTTCTAACGTGGCTGTACTGTCATTCAACTTTTCTTCCATTTTGGCAGCATTTTCACTTAACCTTTCCTTTTTCAGCATTTTCACTAAATTTTTCTTCCATACCAGATTTAAAATCCTTAAGGAAATTCATTAAAGTTTCTGCGCCCATCTTACTTTGACTTCTTGTTACAGGCATATACAAACTACTTAAATATCTTTAGACTTGTGTTTTAAATTAATCACTATATACCCCACACCTTACACCAGTTGTAACGGGCTACTGCTACCGCGTTTCTCTAATTTAAAACAAGTAATAACAAGAGTCTTTATTACTTACTGTTCACAAGTCTAATTAACAGTTTATGCCTTATTTATAGATGTTTTCAGCTAATTAACAATAAAGCACTATCACACTAATGAATTTACAAGCACTAATATCTTCTTAAACTAACTTCTTTATCATAGGTCCATTAACAACACTAACACAACTATTATTTATTACACTTCTATCTATTTATGTATACTACAAGCTGCATGTACATTAGACACATTATATAACATTTATGTATACTCTTGGACTTCCAAAAGCTCAACTACTTTTACTTTACAACGATATAATTTATATTAGACATTCTAGTATAGACTAACTCTTACATTTATTTGCGGTCTTATATATACTCTGAATTAAAAAGGATGACTCATCCTCCAGTAATTGCTAGAATTCTTGAACCCTGGAGAATATGCAGAGCCTACGGCACTTGTGTGTTTGACGGATTGCCTAATAGTAGCTCGCAACAATATATTAATAATCATAGTATAGAGATAAAGGATGTCCCTCTAGTCACAGTGTAAATTACAATGAGACAAACCTATGTGACGACCCGGGAAGACGAATTCTAGCAAACAGTTTAGGTCGGTTAAATTTGCCTCAGCAGCAGATGGGAGAATCTTCTTACGACATGTACAAGTCACAACACGTGTGGAAAAGATGGAGAGAAGGTGAACTCGACAGGACAGTTTAAAGATAACCCAACAAGGTCGGGACTGAATCCATACTATAGGGGTCTCTTGTCTAAAGAAGCCGGATGGTACCAAAATTGTCATTTGATGCAATTTGGCCTCCGACTTGTCAATTAGAACGTGTAGTGGAAATGACATTTACTTCATTCTTTGGCCAAGTAATTTTACTTACCTCAAACAGCGGTTCGCTGTAACATTTTTTCGTTCCTTGAAGTTGAAATAGGGAAATATTCTTGAGAAATAGAACAAGGGATGTGGGAAGACCGAAGCTGCAATATCCAGAGACAAATTTCCAGGGCTTTTGAAAAACAAGTAGAAAGTTTAAAATCCGAAAAATGTGAGTAGATTTAGAAAGTGCTGTATTATTCTCTTGAATCGAGAGAAAGTTCTAGATTTCCTGCCAAATCGTGACCGTCCTCAAAAAACAGGCCATATTGAAGCTATTGCTGACGGTTTCAAGAATTTATTGAAGGCTTTGCGCATATCGAAATCATTGAAACCTAGAAACAAAAGAGTAAAGGTTTCTGATACTATGTTTTGGTGTTACTGATTTTGAGATTGAATCAGGTGAACCTCCAACAAGTACCGGTGGAATAAATAAAACAAAAGTATCTAAGAAACTAGATACCTGCAAGGAAAAGAAGAAGTGCAGAACTTCTAACGACAACATGTCTTCAAAGGTTGACTCAGACTATTTCTTTGTAAGACACAGTGACAATGGTCTTTTTTTGTCGTTGTTAGAAAGTGAGCCTAAAGAGGAGGTCACTACCAGTACCCCAACTGGAAATGGTTGTAAGCGACTGTTTTAATAAAAGTCTACGGCCATAGATCTGAATTATTCTGACACAACGTTGTCAAATCAATAGAATCCAATAAAGGTGATTGGTTGGTGCTTTGAATCAAAAATATGAAAAAACATCAAGATTCCACCCACCAATAGAAGATGCCTTTTTCAGCTATGAAAACGTAGTGAAGAAATCTCATAAAGAAAACAACACGGTTTCCATTGCTAAATACAAGAACACCATTGGCTTCCACGATGACTTTGACAAATGTACAGTGATGTAATTTATAGAGACTCCTGTTATTTGACGCAAAATAAATTAATGATGTTAAATATATTGTTTTATTTACCCCACAATAGGATAGGAACAAACGCGGTTTTATTAATAGCATTTCCATTCACCCCGCTTTAAGGGTAAATAGGAACAGGCAATTTTTTTTTTAAGTTTAACAATACTCGCAAAAAATATTTTAGAAATGGTCTTTGCAGAAGAGACCAAAACCGATAATCTAAGCTATACTAAGTAAACATATATTTAAAATTGAAGGGTTTACAGGGCTTGAAAGGTAAAAAAATCTTTCTATTCACCCTATTTTACGGTATGTAGTTGTGACGAATCACAGAGACCAAAGAGGACCAATTGCTTTTTATAAGTTGCATCAGTGTACATTCAATAAAATATAAACAAGCCGCACGAATAGAACGTTTAAGAGTGAATGCGAGATGACAATTTATGCGGTCTATTTCTAAATTTTTGGCTAATAATTTTTTATACTAAGCTAGCTGGTTTAATGTAAGGACTTCTAGACGGATGGACTAATTATTTCCTCGGCACATTAGGACACCTCATTCTCGTGATTTATCCAATCTAAGTTGATGAGTAAAACTTTACTTTTTACCCTTTCACTCCACAGCCAAATCGCGGTTTAAATCCACGAAGAACACGCGCATCTGGAGTACCTGGTCAATTCATCCAACAAACCACTATATAATTTGCGATTGACCTGAGGACCTGGACTTCTAAACACACTCGTTACCCATAACCATCCCTTCGTTTTTGTCTATTCGTCGAATGGCCGCCGACCTTTGATCGCGTCCGTTGTCACTCACGCACGTTTTTGTTCTGCGTTTCGTCGAAAAGTCAACGGCCTTCGAAGGCGTCCGTTGTCATTGACGCATAATTATGTATTAATCGACGTCTTTCTATTAATTTCATTCGAACTTAATCTTTTTAAACTCTCACCATTTGTTAAAATTTCGTATTCTGTTCACACCATATACGCGAATAGCTTTCTTAGGATTAATTTAATGTCTTCAGTTTATGTGAGAACAATCATTAATTTTAAAGCATTTTATGAGTTCGTGGTTATTGCAGTTTCTTGAACTCTTCTTTGAAACAAATATTATTGAGGGCAATAATGTTCCTGATTTTTATCGGTGGTTTTTCTTATTTGATTATGAATAGTTTAAAACCCCTATTGTTGGTGCTGTTCATCTTAAAATGTACCATGTACCTTTTGATGCATATACTTGTCCTGATTAAAGCTTATATTAAAAATGTTTTTTTACAAACTGTAAATTACCTGAACCTTTATAAAATTTTTCTGATTTCTTACTAAAGCTCCTGAACTGTATGAAATTGATAAATTTTTGTCTATCGACAAATGTATGCTTAAAGGACGCGACAGCGTCACAAAAATTATTACAGTAATTTTAAAATATTTGAAGTTATTTTTAATTTTTTTGCTTTTAGGTTGCAATGGGAAAAACCCAATCGTGCATCAGGACAAATAAACAAAGAATTGAAGGAGCTCCAGATGGTCTTCACTCTTTGAAGGACAACCGAAGCATTTCAGTTCCATATATCTTAAACGAAGGAACACCCGCATTCGAAAGCGTTAAAACGTCTAAAAATGACAAATCCAATGAGCGTGTTTCAGAAGAAGACTTGTCAGATGTGTTACACAAACCTACGCCAAATAGTAGTGATTCATCAGTTGAAGACGAGAAAGAGAAACAACCAACTCACGCAAAAACACTAACTATACCAAACTTAGACGGAGAAGATGTAGTACCAGCTTCAGGACAAATATGGGAACATACCCAAAGTTTAGACACCATCAAACTGCTAACATCTGAACAGGAAGTAGAAGATAAAATTGTACAACAAACTAGTGACGAGTTTATTGAATTGAGGGTTAAACCCTATAATGTAGAAGAAAGTAAATTAGAATACAAGATTGTGTATATAGATAGTTTTCAGGAAGAATCTGACAGAGAAAGTGCCAGTAAATACACTAACTCGATTGTGCAAGAACACAGTTTAAATAAGGAGCTAGATAGTGAACAGCAAGCTGTCGTTCATACAATCAAGCACCAAGAAATGAGTAGTTGGATGCAGCATGGTACTAACAAACAAACAAGCGAAAGTGGCCATTTCAGTAGAGAAACTTCTGGAGGAAACACAAGTTCCTCGAGTGGTTCTAAATATGGATACCACAACATATTTGATACTGAGTTTCGAAGACTTAATGAAAGCGCAGCCAAGAGTTATACCTCATATTCTTCAACTTACAAAGAAAGTCATTCGGTTTCAACACCATCACCAGAAAGCAGAGTAAAGGAGAATGACATCCAAAATGGACATCCTGTCAACTCACAAAATGAGTCCTCCATAACTACAACAGATATAACTACTGACCAGACTGTTTTCAAACAAAATGAACAAATCAATTCAGATGAAGCTGTTCACGCAGAAGCTATTGCAAAGCTAGTGAATTTTTTGCAGACCAGAACAGTGCTATTACAAACCTATCCCAAAGTAAGGAAGAGTCTACAGTTGAATCACAAGATATTACTGCAAAACATGCTCTAAAAGAAGCCGGTGACATGAAAGTCATTGAACAGAGTCCTGAATTTTTAAAAAAAGGCAATAGAGCAATTACAGATGAATTTCAAAACAATGAAGAACAAGAATATATTGAAATTGAATCTAAAATTAGCCCTAACAACAATACTGAAAACGAAGTTAATTCCAAACAAAATAAGGACGATTACCTAGCTGAAATTGAGAAAAGCACAAAATTCTTTGATGGTATGTTTAACCCGGTTACTGAAAAAGAAGTTGAATCTAAACAAGAAGAGGACAATTCCACAGATACATTTGAGAAAAGCAATAAATCTTTTAAAAGTGTTCATAGCTCGGTTACTGAAAAAGAAGCTGATTCCAAACAAGAGGAGCACGATTACGCAGCTGAATTTGAGAAAAGCACAAAATTCTTTGATGGTAAGTTTAACCCGGTTACTGAAAACGAAATTAAATCTAAACAAGAAGAGGACAATTCCAAAGATACAATTGAGAAAAGCAATTCATTACTTAAAGGTGTTCATAGCCCGGTTACTGAAGAAGAAGCTGATTCCAAACAAGAGGAGCACGATTACGCAGCTGAATTTGAGAAAAGCACAAAATTCTTTGATGGTATGTTTAACCCGGTTACTGAAAAAGAAGTTGAATCTAAACAAGAAAAGAACAATTCCATAGATACATTTGAGAAAAGCAATAAACTCCTTAAAAGTATTCCTAGCCCGATTACTGGAGGAGAAGCTGATTCCAAACAAGAGGAGCATGATGACGTAGCTGAAATTGAAGAAAGCAAAAAATTCTTTGGTGGTATGTTTAACCTGGTTACTGAAAAAGAAGTTGAATCTAAACAAGAAGAGGACAATTCCATAGATACATTTGAGAAGAGCAATAAATTCCCTAAAGGTGTTCATAGTCCGGTTACAGAAAAAGAAGCTGATTCTAAGCAAAAGGAGCACGATTATGCAGCTGAATTTGGAAAAAGCATAAAATTCTTTGAGGGTATGTATAACCCGGTTACTGAAAAAGAAATTGAATCTAAAAAAGAAGAGCACGATTACGCAGCTGAATTTGAGAAAAGCACAAAATTCTTTGATGGTATGTATAACCCGGTTACTGAAGGAGAAGCTGATTCCACACAAAAGGAGCACGATTACGCAGCTGAATTTGAGAAAAGCACAAAATTCTTTGATGGTATGTATGACCCGGTTACTGAAAAAGAAAGTGAATCTAAACAAGAAGAGGACAATTCCATAAATACATTTGAGAAAAGCAATAAATCCTTTAAAGGTGTTCATAGCTCGGTTACTGAAGAGGAAGCTGATTCCAAACAAGAGGAGCACGATTACTCATCTGAATTTGAGAAAAGCAAAAAATTCTTTGATGGTAAGTTTAACCTGGTTACTGAAAAAGAAATTGAATTTAAACAAGAAGAGGAGAATTCCATAGATACATTTGAGAAAAGCAGTAAATCATTTAAAGGACTTCATAACCCGGTTACTGAAGAAGAAACTGATTCCAAACAGGAGGAGCATGATTACGCAGCTGAATTTGAGAAAAGCACAAAATTTTTTGATGGTATGTTCAACCCGGTTACTGAAAAAGAAATTGAATCTAAACAAGAAGAGGACAATTTCATAGATGTCTTTGAGGAAAGCAATAAATTCCATAAAGGTGTTCATAGCCCGGTTACTAAAGAAGAAACTGATTCCAAACAGGAGGAGCACGATTACGCAGCTGAATTTGAGAAAAGCACAAAATTCTTTGATGGTATGTTTAACCCGGTTACTGAAAAAGAAATTGAATCTAAACAAGAAGAGGACAATTCCATAGATGCATTTGAGAAAAGCAATAAATTCCATAAAGGTGTTCATAGCCCGGTTACTAAAGAAGAAACTGATTCCAAACAAGAGGAGCACGATTGCGCAGCTGAATTTGAGAAAAGCACGAAATTCTTTGATGGTATGTTTAACCCGGTTACTGAAAAAGAAATTGAATCTAAACAAGAAGAGGACAATTCCATAGATACACTTGAGAAAAGCAATAAATTCTTTAAAAGTCTTCATAGCCCGGTTACTGAAGAAGAAGCTGATTCCAAACAAGAGGAGCACGATTACGCAGCTGAATTTGTGAAAAGCACAAAATTTTTTGATGGTATGTTTAACCCGGTTACTGAAAACGAAATTAAATCTAAACAAGAAGAGGACAATTCCAAAGGTACATTTGAGAAAAGCAATAAATCCTTTAAAGCAGTTCATAGCTCGGTTACTGAAGAGAAAGCTGATTCCAAACAAGAGCAGCACGATTACGCAGCTGAATTTGAAAAAAGCACAAAATTCTTTGATGGTATGTTTAACCCGGTTACTGAAAGGGAAATTGAATCTAAACAAAAAAAGGACAATTCCATAGATACATTTGAGAAAAGCAGTAAATCCTGTAAAGGTGTTCATAGCCCGGTTACTGAAGTAAAAGCTGATTTTAAACAAGAGGAGCACGATTACGCAGCTGAATTTGAGAAAAGCACAAAATTCTTTGATGGTATGTTTAGCCCGGTTACTGAAAACGAACTTGAATCTAAACACGAAGAGAACAATTCCGTAGATACATTTGAGAAAAGCAATAAATTCCTTAAAGGTGTTCATAGTCTGGTTACTGAAGAAGAAGCTGATTTCAAACAACAGGAGCACCATTACGCAGCTGAATTTGAGAAAAGCACAAAATTCTTTGATGGTATGTTTAGCGCAGTTACTGAAAAAGAAGTTGATTCTAAAGAAGAAGAAGCCATCCATGCTGCTGCTATTAAAAAAGCTTCTGAATTTTTTGGAAAACAGGCTGCCTACTTTGAAGATGAAAGTAAGTCCTCCAAGAACTTTGAGTCAGTGGTATCAACAAAAGAAAGCGGCAGTATTCTAACTAGCACAAGCACACGTGTGTCTCTAAAAACTGTAGAACAAGGAAGAATTGATCAAGATGAACCAAAAATTTCTTCCAGAAAAAAAACTAAAATTCCTAAAGCGCAAAACAGAAAAAATGTGATTCGTGTAGTAGCAGAGATTAATACAGCAACGAATGGTGGTGATATTTCATCTGAAAGTGGAGCTGCAAAACAAACCCATGCGCTTGATTCTAAGACAGACGACGACAAATTATATTCATCCGTTGTGAAAGATGGAACTATGCCTAAAAGGCATAAATAGACAAAATAAATTTCACTTGTATAAAATCGTTAATACATAAGTTTTATACACAAAGCACAATAATTTCCTGTAGGATTAAAATTTAAAGTTAAAGTAAGTTAATGTAATGAAACGTTATGAGTTGCATGCAACATAGATTTCTATATAAAATAGTATTCGTTAACATTAATTTTATTATAAAAAAAAATTCTTATAATAAAATGATCATTTATAAGTGTGTAGCGTTTTGGTTGTCTGGTATAACATTGTTCATGCTTCGAAGCAACAGAGATAACAATTATTTACACGTTAAAATATTGATATGAACTTACCATACATCAACATTAAAGACATGACACGCACAATGGAACTATTTAAAGTCTTTGTGAGCGTAATTAAATTGCAAATGTCTTTTACACTAAAAATTAAAACACTTTAGTTTGTATAACTGCGGAACGAATTTTGTAACGCATCGCGTTAACGCTAACAATGAATTGAATGTGAAAGAAGTAAAATTTAATTTTAAAGGGACACAATATATTGACGCGCAACAAAG
Source organism: Platerodrilus igneus (assembly GCA_036346225.1). NCBI lineage: Eukaryota > Metazoa > Arthropoda > Insecta > Coleoptera > Lycidae > Platerodrilus > Platerodrilus igneus. Next base: position 3,654,755 of record JARFIW010001108.1, on the reverse strand, counting down.
TCAGTTATATAGAACTCAGTTACCTGAAAACATCAAATATGTGGGAATACGAGAAGGTGAGATGACAGGTGTAGGGTGGGATGCGTTTTGTGTGAGGCCGTAAAGCAAGTTAAGTTTGAAAAGTACAAATTAGGTATAGTTACTTTAGAATTTATAAATGTAGTGAGGTGAGAGAATTGTAGAACGTTGAATGGTACACAGCTTTAAAGGATAGAAAGGAGGCATATGATAAATTATGGGAACTTATTTCGCTCCAGGCAAGATATTTTTAATACACCTGCGGGTGGAATTTGTATCATTATGACCGTTTATAGGGAATAAAACTGGAGTTGTTTATCCCGCCATTAAATTTATATTTTGGGTTGTGTTGTTGCTGTTGTTCAAAATATGGGAAAAAACAAGTCAGCGATGTGTACAGGACATCCAGTTACCCAAGTTGATACTCTTATTTGGAAGAAATACCATGTTTTGAAAAATTTCTTTAATTATGATCAACTTTTGGGTACCAAAGAAAGGGAGTTTTATGCAGAATAAGTCTTCTGTATAAAAATGACATTAAAAGAATGGCTGCGATTGACGGTTTGGCGTCTCGAGTTTGACAGTAGGAAGACTTTTCAGGGTAAGTGTTAACGTAATGTAAAATTTTGAATTTTAATTTGTTACTTATTATTTTGCATTTTATTATATTTATTTATTTTCTTTTATCATTTATCCATAGGAACCAGTTCCCGCACTACTGCAGTTATGCGACGCTCCCATATAACCTTACAGGATCCCCGCCTCTTCAGGACAAATCAAAATAAATTCATTTAACGTTTATATCACTCGTAATAGCTTCTATGTGGAAGTTTCACGACGACGGTGTTAATTGAAGAAGTTGTCCAGGGTTGTAAGTAGGTATCCCTAGTTCGGGTTACGTTGATTACGATGCGGCATCTCGTGGCGGTGAATATAATCGTATTTTTATAACTTGGCACCTAACAGCTGCTGGGCGGTTGTTGGCATACGGGTGATTTTTTTGATCGGTAAAAAATAATGCGGGCTGTTGAAGAAATGTTCCCAATCCTAAAGTGCTTGTTAGAGTCACGTGCTGTAAGAGGTGGTCCTGATGTAGCGATGGCTTCGGGGGTGGATCGGCCCAAATGATAGCGGGAGTCTATCCGACGACGGTGTTAATTGAAGAAGTTGTCCAAGGTTGTAAGTAGGTATCCCTAGTTCGGATTACGTTGATTACGATGCGGCATCTCGTGGCGGTGAATATAATCGTATTTTTATAACTTGGCACCTAACAGCTGCTGGGCGGTTGTTGGCATACGGGTGATTTTTTTGATCGGTAAAAAATAATGCGGGCTGTTGAAGAAATGTTCCCAATCCTAAAGTGCTTGTTAGAGTCACGTGCTGTAAGAGGTGGTCCTGATGTAGTGATGGCTTCGGGGGTGGATCGGCCCAAATGATAGCGGGAGTCTATCCATTGAGTTGTGAGAGTTCTTCATTTTATCCTGTTAAATTTGGTAGTTACGAGATAATCTGAAGAAAATTCTTTAGTACAAGAGTAACTTGGTAATATTTCTCTATTCTTAAGTTCTCTCCAAAAAGTTTGGTGGTTTTCTTAAAGAGAGAACACAAAAAGTGATATGCTTTAGAGTTTGGATCTCTTTTTAATCGAAGTTTGTTTGTATTGTACATTTGGGCGGTTGTATTTTGCATTCGAGGGGTGATGGACGAATTTATTATTGATTAAGGGGTGCTTTATATGTGCATGCTGTTTATTTACATGCTGCGTTCTTATGAGTTAATTAGGAATATGGTTGATTGCGCAATCCTGTAAAACGAACAATGGTATAAAAGGAGATCCAAACACTATAGCAAATCTTTTCTTATTGATTTCTTTATAAGACAGCCATCGAACTTCTTGGAGGACGCCTAAGAATAGTGCAATACGGAATTCACCAAGCTCCTCATGCACTAAGGGTTTACTACGGGTGAAGTAAGCGTTAAAAAACGTAAATTTAGATTTGTCCGCAAGGGGTGGAAACCCCGTAACAATGTAAGGGTGCGTCGGCTAGCTGTAGCGGTCCAGGAGTAGATTCCTACGGATAAATGAGAAAAGAAAATAAAGAAAAATAAGAAAATACAAAATAAAAATAATAAGGTTTAAATTTAAAATTCTACATTACGTTAACACTTTGAAAAGTCTTCTTACTATCAAAATTGAGGGGCGCTAAACAGTCTGTCACAACAATACTACTGATGTCATTTCTATGCGGAAGACTGTTACTCCGCATAAAATTCCCTTGTTCTGATAACTTATCTTTCATTGTCCATTTCAAAGTGGAGACAAAGTTTAAATAATTCTAGAATTGATAAAGATAAACTGTAAACATATAATTTTCGGAGTGTATTTAATGAGCGTCAGATGAATTTTGCGAAAACACATTCGGTTAAGTTTTTAAAAACGTGAGAAGCGAAATAGTTTTTAATGTCTGCAGGTGGGATTTTGTAGCAAATTGTTTTTATTGTTCTGGAATAATTTTAAATTGGCTAGATAAAAAATGTAGAAACGATTCCTCTATCCGCAATGCTCTAACCATTTGAAAACGCAAGAGGTTTGATAAAGAAAAGCACTTAAGAGCTTTAGTAACTTATTCTTTAATTATGGTTTACTCTTAATGCATTTAATTGAAAATGGGCATAAAAATGAGTAACAAAAATTTATTAAGACTGCGTGTTGTTAAATCGCATACCACGTAATTAATTAATGAAGAGGAAATGGTAAACCTGCCGTATTAATTCACAATAAGCAAGATAATTTAACTACCGCTGACAATAGAAGAAAAAAGTAATAAGCCACGATGCATTACTTCTATAAACTTAAGATGGAGAAATTTTATTTAATAATTAAACAACACTAACGGGCATTTAAAATTTGATATTCACATAACAGAATTTAATCAAGATTTAATAAAGTATTTTGGTAACCATTGGCTACTTAGAAAGGAAATGGCAATACAGCTTGTAAATAGCTAGAATTTAGCAAACGATAGAATGTTATAAATGTTTGAATCAAAATCGAATTTGATTAATAGTTTCTGTATTGAGGGAATTTCAAAAATTAATTTATTGATCTTCATTTTAGGGAAACACAAAATTCATTATTTAAGGTTCCACTTGCGCTTCTGTATTATGCTAGATTTTTTACTAGAACACATAATTTGGATTTAATATTAGTATTCTTTTAAGGTTATGTAGTTATTCATCTTCAAGTCTATTATACGTAAAAGATTAATACTGTGTTTGTAGTTCCCGGAGCATGTATTTCACTAATCAATTGTTTTATGCCAATTTAGTCTCAGTTTTAACGCCAGTTGCATCTTAATGTCAGCTATATAACATATAAAAATTTTCCACTTTTATCTACTGCTGGAAATAACTTTTATTAATTCACGGAAAATATTGCAACTATTCATTGAGAGAAAGGCGGTGGGACCGAAAGATATACCTAATTAATATATATGATTAGTTTGGGAATCAAGGCAAGTTAGTTGTTCTCTTGCCTGGGACGGTTGGCAAAGAGGCTAAGCGCGGGAGAGGGCCGTGAATTGTAGGAGATATAAAAATCTTCCACTCTACCCATGGCGTGTCCTACCTTGACTTTTTAATAGGCTGGCAGGAGTGGGTATTGCGGCAGAGGGTCGTTGAAAACATTTGCTGGCGACCATAGAGCAATTAAATGCCAGAGTTGAGGAAATTCTTGGTCGGAGTCGTGAAAGTATGATTAAGTTGGGGGGAAGGGTGAGATTAAAAAAGACTTCAGGCGGAAATAACGGACTAGAGGGTAGGGCTGTAGGGCATTAAAATGGACGCCAGAAGCGTGATAAAAAGAGGGCGAGAATGGTGGAATGACCTGGAGGTGCTTAGTAGGAAAGTAAGGAGGGAAAGAAAAATTTTAGGAAACAAAGATATAGAAAAAAGGACACAAGGAGCATGAAATATTTAGAGTTAAGACAGGAATATAAAATCAGGATAAAGTGGGCAAATGATAAAAAACTAGAAAAAGAGGTAGATAGAATGAGAGGAATTCATAGGGAAAAGCATACAGGCAGATTACAAAAGATAGACAGGAAATGGGTAACGTGAATGTTGAAATAGGCGATGGAACTTATACGACGAACGAGGAGGAGAAGCGGGAATATGTAATGGCGATATATTTTCTAGGCGCGGGAATAAGTAAGTGGATGGGAAACACGAAAAAAATGGAAAGGTTTGAGCATTGAGAGGAAAAATGAAAGTGTGGTAAGATTCAAGAAATAAGTCGATGAAAACTACAACGAGTCTTGAGGGGGTTGTAAGAACGGTACTTCACTAGGAGAAGATGGGGAACTAATTCCTAAGGAATCAACAAGGGGATCAAAGTAAAAGAATTATATAATCATTCCGTAAAGGTATGAATATTTCCAAAGGTTGAGAAAAAGGAAAAGATGAAATGGCTTTTAAATGGGAAGATAGTTACCGTATAATTTGAGTAAGAACCGCCACACTTGCGGCTACGTCCTCGAGGCTCCACCCAAAGGTACTATATTAGATTTAAACGCGAATACCTATGCGCTTCATATAAATCTGACTTCAGAATTAATTAATCGTCAAATATAATTTATAAGCTAAAACTAATGGTAGTAGTTAGATAATGGTATCCATGGCGTTGATTTGAGTGATCAACATGTCACTAGCGAAAAGTGAGGGGGAGGAAGTCCGTAACACCGGATAGCAGCCGCTGACTCTGCTTACTGGTGCAACTTGAAGGGTCGACTTAAAACTATCTAAATATATCTAAATTAGTATTTATTTATGGATTCGAACTTCTAAGCATCGCCAAATTCATTAATAGCTTATCAGCTACTGTATACATTTACAATATTGTCCGCCCTATCCTAAGTAATTTATTTTAACTTCAGCCTAATTTCGTCCCTAACGTTTGCGATCGTTCGATACTGACTTATTTTAATTTCAACCTTCTCTTCTATAGATAATACGACAAAAACAAGCAAAACGCTAAACATAACAAATCAAGCGACAGAACGATAATATATAAGTTTATGATACACGTATAAAATGTAAAAATATAAATAGTTAAATAAAGCATTAAACATATAACAATGCATAGAATAGCAAAAAAGCATCCCACAAATTATCAGGTGCACTCGCATAAGCATTATGGCTATTAGCGCAATCATACTAAAACGTGCTCGTTCACAATTAACTACAAAATTTATTTATTAATACAAATCAATGCTTATGCAAGTACAGGCGTCACAATATTTATAATTTCCTCGAATTTAAATTTCTCTAGGATCCTAATTATTCTGAGGGATCACAATCACTATCACTTTTGAGTCCTGGGCGTTGCACGGTTTCAGTCCAATTTCTTAGTTGAATAGTTTAATAAATAGAGAGGAAGTACAAGCATGTGTTAGTAGCCACCCTGGATATAAAATATGCATTTAACTCAGTGGATAGGGAAATCGTGAGATTGGTAATGATTAAAATGGGGTTTGAATGCAATTTGGTGTGGATGTTTGTGAGTTTTATGTGCGATAGGGTGGTGTTATTGGGAAAAAGGGTCTCTAAGGTAACAAGAAAATCCCCCAGGCTCTTCTTTGAGGTCGGTCTTGTTACTATCTTTTACGAAAATATGGTTTGGAAGGATGCGACAAAGGGTGTTTGAAGGTGTGGTAAACCAGGCATATGCAGATGATCAAATGGTGATGCTTGGAGCGAAAGCGCCGGGCGACATTGAGAGAAAATGGGAGAGTGTGCGGAAAGTATGTAAGGAATAGGCGAAGGATGCGAATTAGAGTAAAGTGTAAGCAAAACGGACTGATGAGTGGAATATCAGATACAAGGAATCCGAGGATACCAATTGATGGAAATTTGATAGTACTGAGGAGAAGTATAAAATATATAGAGGTGGTTATTGACAGAGAAGTGAAGTGCAAAAAACTTATAGCAATCATTAGAACCAAAACTTTGAAAATTATTTAGGAGGGAAGAACTAGACCATTGTTGGTTCAGGAGGCAGAGGTCTAGGTGGAGGGATCGATAAGAGTGGCTAACAGGAAAGAAGTTAACTTTGTGATCTGAAAGTATCTGCGGGGTATTGCCAAAACATATAAAATCGCACCAAATCTGGAAATTAACATAGTAATGGCGCATCTCTTGTTAGAGATGTTGGCAAGTATCAAGAGGGAAGCTTTTATAAAGATGAAAGCATTTTAGAAATATAATGATGTGTGGTAAGGGTTGGGCAGATTTCGTGCTAAAGGGTGTAAGTAAATGAATCCTGGGAGATGGCATAGCGGGGTGTGGAAGGAGGGAGATAAATGGCAAGGGATAGGAGTGATGTTGGTGAGAGAGATAGATGATGGACAGGTAGAGGCACGGGCGATCCTACAGGTAATCATAAGTGCAGATAGGAGGCAGCGCTAAAAGTTGGAAATTGTTACGGATTCACGAGAGAGCCTTTTAGGGGTTAGTAATAGAGAAACGAGAAACTAAGGAAGGTGCAGGTTTAAAATCAAACGGGCACTGGAACGAAGTTGAACGATTAAATTAAGGTAGAGGAATAAGAAAAAGAAAAAGAGGGTTAAGAATGGCAAGTCGGGTTGCAAGAGTATGGCAGGTAAGGAAGGCAGAAGAAGAAGAAGTGGACGCATCTTCAGGGCAAAATTAAAAAAGTGGAAGCAGGACACGGAGGAATCGAAGTGGCGGAGTTTATGGGAGAGAAGGCAGAAAAGTGGCGACGCAAAACTAATGCCAAGAGCAAGGAGGGGAATTGCGTCATGTTCTTACTTACAGCACATGATAACTATATGGAGTATTTGACTAGATTTAGGTTGCAGTAATGGAGGTAGATATGCGAATGTGTGGAAGAAAGTATCAGCATATTCTTATGGGTGTAGGGAGTGACCTAGAGCTGCTACAAGAACAAAACATTTGGCTCAATGAAAAAAGCGGGGGAATGATTTTGCGATGGGTTGGTGGACATGGGGCTAAGGAATATGATTTAGTTAGGAAGCTGGCTAAACATTTGATAAATGAGGTTGATATAGAGTAGGGAAATGGGAAAGGTAAAAAAGGGGTACCAAGGAAAGGCTGGACGTTGCAAAAGCAAGAATTCCTCTTTCTCATCGTACTAAAATTTAGGTTATTACGGAGTGATTGATGTCGAAAACAGGTTGACCAGCATCCATGGAAGAAGGGCTGTTATGTGCCATAAAAAGGCGATGGGCCTGGAGCGATAGGGAGATCCATCCGATGAAAAATGTATCTAATTATTTCTGAGCATTTTGCTTGTACAAGAGCGCAATTCATATCATACCCTAAATAAGATTTTAGGCAATTAACTAAAAATCAGGATAACAAACCTTTTTACAAAAATGATTTTCTAAAAATGGTTCTCGAGTCCTGTTATTACCTACCCTAATAAATTATCTAAAATGCGCTTCGCAAACTACACAAGCTTATTTTAATTACAACAAAACTGCTTGTCATTCAGTTTCAAACGCAGCATACGTTCAGTGTACGTATCATACAACTACATACCTATTTGTAATATAGTAGAAATCTGTTCATGGAAGATATACAACATGGCCGATTTAATTTTTCACTTTTGTTGTAAGTGGCATTTATATTATTTAACCCGAAAATTAGTACAACCAATTAATGATTTGATTATTTATTAGTTGAAAATCAGTTTGACAATCCGTAGTCTCAATAAATTTTATTAATTATTTTTATTTCATTTACAACAAAAATTACGATTAGTAATGGAGTAACTAATTAAAAATATCTTTAAACTAAGAGACAATTTACTAAAACATCTTACCTGCAGACATTAACAGATATTTAATTTCAAAAGTTTTTAAATGCAAAACAAACTTGTTTCGCGCAACTCGGCTCTATCTTATTAACACACTCTCAGAAACTTACATTCTAAAAGCTTGTCTATCTTAATTATAGATTTCAGTGAACTACCCAGACACTAAATAAGTAAATATAATTGGCTACATTTCTATATTCCCTAGAGTTTATCCTGACCTCATTTAATAAATTATCTGGAAGTTATTTTCAAAAGCGCATCTCTTCTAAACTAGAATAAAGAGAGTCTTTATTATAGGTTAGAGTGTAGAAATGTATACTCGATCATATAATGTGTGATATTTTCTTTTACAGGTTGTTTAGATCTTCAGGATTCTAAGGTACAAACTCTTTTTATGGCCTAAATTTTCTCATTATTTAAAGCTTGATCACATACAAAATGAGAATAATTAAAATTAAGGAAAGCCGCAGAAAAACGTGCATTTCCATTGGGGTTCTTGAGGAAAAGATCTCGCTCATATTCAAAGAGCTGTTTCACATAAACCGGGCACTAACTTGGAGAAAATGATTTTTGGCATTGTTTTTGTGTTTTCGGGGTCGAGATTCGTCATACAGAAATTATCGACGTGTAGGTTTAAAGTTGCAACAGAAATTCGTCACCGGCTAATTTCGATCTAAGATATTCCTGAACCTTTCGTTTTTCAGAGGAGTCCTCAATATATATATATATCGTATTCGATATATGTGTTATGCAACCAAATATGCTGGGATGTCGCATCGACTGTGGTATCACTAAATTAAGTGTAATATTAATCACTTTATCGCAGATTTTTGCAATCCTGTGCATATAATACTTTATTCAGATATTGATACTGATAATTCGTAAAAGGACTATACTCAATAATCTTCTAAGAAATCCAAATTTCTATTTATGTAATTGTTTCCAAATGATAAATCTGAGGTACCTCCACGTATTGCCAGACTCGTATGTGTAGAACATACAAACACTTTCTACGTAGCTTTATCTATTCAAACCTATTTTAAGTAAACAGATAAGGCTTAAGTAGAAAAGCCTGAAAGTTTTATGGTGTAATGTAGCGGTAAACTGAGTGCTAATGGTGTCACATGTTATCAATAAAAATAAACGTATTCATTCCTTGTGGTAAGCTTTGACCTTTCATTCTTATTATAATTATTGTTATATTTGTAGGACATGCATTTATTTTAAAATAATAGCAGTATCAACAATATAAAAATGTCTAAAACTTCCCTTAATAACATGAAAAAATCAAGCAAGGCGCTCCAAATCCATAAACAAGCCATTCTCGTCAATAACATCAAAACCGAGATAGATATTTTTGGAGGCAATCGAACAAATGCGCGTTATCAAGACCTACACAAAATTTTGGCTACAACGTCAATAAAGTTGCAAGACTTAAAATCAAAAACGCAAAAGTCAAACAATCGGGATTACTGCGAAGAAGTTCAAGGACAAATTCAGCAATGTATAAAACGACTCGAATCTAGAGCAAGTTTCAACGGCAAAAAAGATTTAACACCATATTTTTCCGACAAACTAACGCTGCCAGAACCAACACTATCTGAAATCACAGAAGAAGAAAGCTGCGAATTTGCATGGCGTTTAGCAGAATTAGAAGAAGAAAGTGATAGGTTGGAAATGGAGCTCAAGGGTTTCATTGATTTAAGCGATGCTAAACAATTAGCTTATTTAGAAAAGCAAATTCGAGGTTTGTATAATCAGTTAGAGTGCGTTTCGGCAATGCCATACACCCCGCTTGGTGACAAGAAATTAGCGATTGGGAAAAGACTTATCAAATATAACAACCAAATAAAAAAAATCAAGCGCAATATTAGAAGAAAAACTAAAAGCTATATGAATTTGAATTTTAGAGAACCAAGCGATGATCTTGTAGTAACTGCCGAAGACCAATTGGGCGAACTGGAGGAGGCCGTAATATCCTTTAAAGGCGTAAAAGACGACGACAACTATCGAGAACTGCAGCAGAACATAGAATGGCAAAAAATTAATTTACACAGGATGAGTAGCGATAACTCAGATGTGGGGCATAGAAGCTCCTTGTTGATGCAAAGAGTAAATAGTTTAATGTTGGATTTAGAAGAAAAGGTCGAAACTACAGAACACCAGCCGAGTTTCGAAGAACTGCCTGTTACTGAAAACTTCATACACTACGTAGAAGCATTTCGAGAGCATTGGGATAATATAGAACAAAACTTATCTGACACTGTAACACATGCAAGTATTATAAATGTATTTCAAAGCATCTCCGAAGAAGTTGAAGATGTTATTATAAGGTTGCGATTTCTTCATAATTCTGTAACTGAAGAAGATAACCGTGAGGTAGGCATGGATGCTGTTACACCTACAGAAGACGTAAAAATACGTCACAGTCAGAAACATTCTCCAACAAACAGTTTTTCAGAAACATGCATGGCGTATCTCGAAAACTATGGAAAACTTGAAAATTTGAAGGAACCACAAGCCCTTTTTTGCGATGATAACCAAATAGAAACTCAAGTTCAACAAGACCATGAGAAAAATAGTTACGAAAACGCTTTTGCAGATACAAGTCAATACAAGCCTTACGAGGAAACGTCCTACAAAAATTCTTACAATGTTGAATATCAGAAAGACATGCTAGCGCAAGCACCTTTGAACCATGCATTTTATGACGACAACCAGCTAGAAGTTCACCAAGATGAACAAAGCAAAGCTGCACCAAACAAAACAAACCAAGAAAGAACAAAAACCATCACAAAAGAACTTCTAGTAACGAACGAGACAAAGATCGGAAAACAACAGAAACTTCAGAACACAGATTTTCTTAAATCTTTTAAAACAAACGGTACTGACAATCACTTCATCAACTTAGAAACAGCAACAGATTCTAGTAATTTGAGAACAGCAGAGGTAAGTGATTCAAGCGGCAAGTTTAGTACGCCAACGTCAAAAGCACAAGAGCTAAAAGTCATTACGGAGCTGGTAAAAAATTTGAGGTCAAAAATAATGAAGCTCGATGAGTATTTTGGGGATGATTTATACAATGAAATTGAAGATAAACTTAACATCTGCAAGGAGCTGCTCGAAAACCTAGAATGCTCCGATGAAAAACTTCAACAAACTAAAGAGCGCTTACAAAAGAAAATTAAAAAATATCTTAGAATTCTCGAAGACAAGTTTAATCAACCCACTTACGCAGACGCAACTAAGCAGCATTCCATAAATAAAACCATACAAAACATAGGCGAAGAAGTCACACAAATTAGAATTGCAATAGAGAATCTTAGTAAACCATACGAAGAACTCAAATCGGAATTGGAAATGGTCAAAGAAAACTTGGAGAAAATCAACGATGAAAATAACAATACAAGTGTAATTAAACAACAATACTTGGAAGAAATTATCAAGCTAAAACAACACCTCCAAGAAAGACGTTTTACACTACAACTTTATCAAAATGGAAAGCAACCTTTCCACTCGTCAACAATCTCAGATCCTCTCGAAGAGTTAGTACTCGTTGAAAGCAAAATATCTAATATTAAGCTTGCAATAGGCGAACTGAACGTGTCTTCGCCCCAGGATCAGCTTTATCAAGAAATATCCCAAACAATAAAAGCGTGCGTTGTAGAAATTGACGGAATCGATGCTGGAAATGTAGCGTTTGTTCGTGAACAAAAACGAAAGCTCTCAATGGAATTGCGTAACTGCGAAACACTTTTAAAGGGTAAGCTCCCAGACTTCCAGCTACACCAGGACAAATTTAATAAAATCAGAAAAATTTTGCTCCGGTTGTCGGATGTTGAAACACAGATAAATAATTTTTCGGGAAATAAAAATGACCCAAGGTATAGTAGTTTAGATGAGCTCTTGGTGACGCTGATGATTGAGCTCAATAATGTAGAAACGCATAGCAATAAAAACTTGGAGGACGCAAAGAGTATTTGTAATCAAACTATTTTAAAGTCTATAAAAACGCTTTCGGATAGGGCAAATACTTTATTTTGAAGTAGTCCAAGAGATTTGATTTTAGGGCGTCCGAATAAATGTAGAAGTCGTAGATTTTAAAATTCAATTTATATAGAAATTGTTTGAACCTATTTAAGTTAATGATAATTATTAAATAAGCAAATAATTATAGAAAATTAACTGTACGAATTCTTTAGAAATATTATTCTTGCGCTATTTAATTAGAAATTTATTAATTTATTACTACGTGCAACAAAAATAATAAATTGTTTTTAGCCAATCAGTTTATTTATTTCTTTAGAAGAAATGTTATCCTAAAAGGTAACAGGAATGTAGTCATTGAAAACCAGTATACGAGTTAATTGAGAAACTTATTCAAGAATTAATTGTGTGTTTGCAATTTGCCAAGAGAAAACAAGCCAGTGACCAGTTTTGCTGTATTTGCAGCTCGTCAAGTTAATGCTTCTATCTCTTAATCTCCTCTCTTCCTTTCTCTCATTCCTTCTCTTACTCACTCTCTTTCTCTTCTTTTCATTCTCGTTCTTTCTATTTCCCTCTCTGTCTGTCTTCCTCCCTCTCTTCTCGCCCTCGTCCTTGCTCTCGCCTTCGCTCTTGTTCTCTCTCTGCTTCTGTTTCTTTTGCTCTTGTTCTTCCTTTCTCTCGCTTCCTAGCTCACCACAAAAAGCCAACTAAGATCTTTGAATTAAAAACATGACAAGCTGTAAATACAACAAAATCGGCTGTTGGCCGGTCTGTCTTTGCAAACTATAGACAACCTAACCACAATGAATATATTAATGTTAATTGATTTTTGGATTAAATTCCATTTCAGAACCATCATTACCCTGACGGTAGAGCTTTTAAATTGAGTCATTTTTGGTATACCTTGTTGCGTTTGACTAGGGATCACTTTTGAATATTATAACATTGTAAATTGATAACCTACTCAACTTTATTGTATGGATGTGGATCGTCCATATTAGCGCCTATTGAATTAAAAATTGGAGTAAAATTAAAATTTTTTAGTTTTGTGTTTAAACAACGAGTAAATCCAGGTGAACATGAAAATATTGTTCTCGGTGGTCTGACATTTAGTAGGTGTTGTTACCCTTGGGCGTTACGCCAAGTAGAAACCGGTTGCAAAAAGAAGAAAATTAACTTTAAGTGGACAAATTTATATTGTAGTGAAGCAAGTTAATTTTCTAATTCCCCTACAAATTAATATTATAACGTATAGTTCATTTTTATTTTTTTTAAATTCACCTCAACAGAATATTCCGTCCCATAAAATTATTTATCATCTAAAGTTTCATGCTCTTCGTAAATAAAAATTGAAAATTTTTAAAAACCCGAAATATAAATTTGTTTATTCCAAGTTCAAGAAAAGTCACGGGATAGATATGTATCCACCGCATCAAAGGTACGCCACGTGTTGTTTGTTTCGTTAGACAGCGCCAACTGTAACGAAAAACGAGTTAGTTGAGTTTAACCCCAAGGGATATAGATGCTCTTCCTTAGTTCTTTGGCGGCGATTCTAAGGATAGCTGTGCTCATAGTACACGAGTGTAATTAAATCAAGAACGTTAACAAATGGTTAGTATAATCCTTACCTAAATGGAATAATTAATTTTATTATCTTTCAGCGCAACTAAGTTTAGAAAATAAATATAGCAAAATTACGCAACAATATGAAATATTCATAATTAGTACAGAGGATGTCACCTTTAGGCACGACAAAAATTCGGAAATAATGGAGGTATAGATTGATTAATAAAACGGACCATCAAGCTTTATTCAAGATACTACCATCTGGCGATGCAGTTTATTGAACCTGTTTAAGATGCGCAAGGACAAATGTTCAATGTGGTTGTTAGAATCCAGTATGCTGTTAGAGACACTTGTTGGGTAGGAATCTGATGATGAACTTTAACGTTATTGAAAAGTTTATTATACGTCATAAGAAATAAACTGAAGGAAAGTCGTTCTAAACACATTTTCTTTTGATCTCAAACTAAACGACTATAGTTGAAATTCTTATTTTATGCATGAACTTTTTTTTAATTAAGACCAATAAATTAAAAATTCATTTGCAAGATATATTATTTCATATGCGTTAAATACATTTTAGAAATACAGTTACTTGAAATATGATTATGTGATCAATTCACATACCTATGAAATTAAATAAACATATGACCTCTATTGTAAATCAAATGTAACAGATCTGATCCCTCCAACACTACCTATATTTTTCAGAAATGTTAAATTCAATTAAAAATTTAAATAATGACTAATTTGAAAATTAAATTTTATTTGACTTTGTAGTGATAAATTTTGTTAGTAATAAATATACTTAGTTGGGTTATCATTATAATTCTTGTTGCATTAATTAATATAAAGGTGTTTAAGCCGTACAGTACCGGTCACGAAAGTTGACCCTACATTAGCAAAACGGGTTTGAGACGCCAACTCTATTATTCTAGGAATCAATTATATTATTACCACAATTATAGTTAAAAGAGATACCATTTAGTCGGATTTAAATTAATTAAAGGCTCCAACACGTCTAAAAACACGCCACAGTAGCACCCTGTATAATTCTGATTTCATGGTAGTATTCAGTTAGCAATATATATCAATCGAATTGGTAGTTCTAATCAAATTCATAAACTTAAAAACGACAAAAGCATCGGTTTAGTTCTGCTAAATAGATATGCGAACGGAACTTGTGTTCATTAATTAATTTAAAACACAAAAGGGCAAACAAAATATTTATTTCAGTTGAGTTTTACAGAGAAATTGTCATTTTAAGAAAGCTTGGAATTATGAAGTAAATATCCGTGAACCGACCAATAGAAATGTTTGCCACAATTATTTCAAATATAAAAGAGCTTTTAGAGGTTTCAGTTAAATAAAATGGAATTAAACAGTGACAGGGTACACGTGTAAGTATAATACAAAATAAGCCCACACAACTATATAATCAGGTTTATATGTAGTCACCTTTCTTGAAAAAATCTAAAATAAATAACACTTTAAGCACTGATAGTGCTTCTTAGGCTATACTAGTTGTATTTGATAGTAACATCACAACTTAACTAGAAACTCCTACTTGTACATTAGTATTCTGTTCGATGTTGTCCCGTGACTATTTAGTTCTTATCAATTTTCGAATATGAGATCGTCATTCTGACCTCATTTCAGCATTCATTTCCTTTCCCTACAAATCTAGTTTGATGAGACATGGATCTACACCACATGTGCTACTGCAATTAAGGACGATTACAACTGTAAATATATGAAGATCTCACAGTCGCTAACTCATAGTTCCTATTAAAATTTTTATGTAAAAACTATTGTATATTTTATATAATAATTAATAATATCTTACTAATAATCAAGTTTACATATACGTTAACATTTAGTAAGTTTAAGTTATTATACAATGCACCCTTCCAGTGTTATAGAATTTAAAGTGTCAATTAGTTTATTTCACAGTATTTTACTTTGTATACGTTTCCCTGAGGACTTTGCTAACCAGTCCTACACTCTGGGACCACCGCGAAGTGAAAGTACTTTCACCGTCTCGTGTATATCATAATATTTTTATTTCGTAGTGTATTTAATTTCAGGACAACGTCCGAACTCTTATTTGTATTTTGCACAGTAACCTCCCTTTATATAATTAATACATTGTACATTTGTATTGTATTGAACCTCGGGTACCTCATTTTGGGACGTACGCTTGTTTGGTTCGCACTGTACGTCTATTCTGTCTAGCAGTATTTTATAGCTATACTTATTATTTTCCTACTTAGGTGCATTCTACTATACTGGTATTAGTTTTCTCCACCTTTGTGGCTCGGCACAGTACCTACGCTTTGCAGTGGGAACGCGAACTCTGGTTTTTCCTTTCTACGTCGTCCCTGGCGCCTATCCAAGTTTTAGTTCTTATTTTAGTTTCTTGCGTGCGTTGTCTACGACAACTTTACCACAAGCAGCTGTTGTCGTTCGCCAGTACGATTCTCCCGCATATGCCCCTCTACCCTTTTCTGGTCTCATCCGATATATGCACGGCGCTTTCGGTGCATCCTTTACGATTAGGTCGTGACATATACATTGTAGTAAAAGTCACAAACGTTTAGTAGCAAAATTCACCAATATTAAGTTTAAGATAATTAAAAATACCATTAAGTACAAAGTAAAAGGATTTCAATGTATCAATTTTAAAATGCAAGGATAATTGAATAACCGCATGCCACGTGGATTTTGCGCAAATTTTGCGAAATGAGATCTTATGAATTTACGTCGAAATTACGTGTTTCATTCTAAATACTCAATAAGCAAACTAGTCACCATACAATAACACCCCTCCGCAAGAAGTGAGAAAAATAACATGGCTAGAGAACCGCTAAAATCAATTAATTAATTACTCGCGAATCAGTAACAAAAGAGTATGTCAAAGGTTAATCGTAGGGACGGGAAATCAAAGAACCACATTGGTTAGCAAGTAGCGACTGGGTGATGAACGTGATGGATACACAGATAAATGACAAGACTCAAGACTAAGAATTCGGCCGTTTAGTTCATACCACTTTGGTGGGAATTTAAGTAATTCTTTTTATTGTGGATTTCAGTTGGTAAAATGGATGTCCTTAATTAAAAACAGTTATTTAAAAGGTTAGTGTAGATAGTTATAAGAGATTCTTTTGTTACGGGGTAAAACCTGTCTAGCTGGACATTAAAACTGTAAAACGTCCACATGTACTATAGGTTATATTGTTTACTTTATTAGATTTATGAAGCCTGGACACTGGAAGTCGTTAACAAAGTAAAGGATATAGTTATATGCTTAGGAAAACAAACAAAAGGTGCCACCAACTGAAAGTGATTAACTTACGCAATGTTAAATGCTTTATGCGTACAGATTTATTAAAAGATGCTATGCTATTTACATTTATTTAAATTTAGATAATTTTAAAATGTACCTGTTTTCAAGAATGCTATTATGTGAATAGTGGTGAAATTTATTTAGATACCTTATCTATCTGTTTTCATGAATATGTGAATGGTATTAAAAGTTTAGTTAGGTAACCTTAAAACTTTTATATATACCTGGCTCAGGAATAATACTGATGTATTGAAAATAGATTTAGGTAACGCAGTGAGATTGTGTTTTATTGAATGAATATATTGATTTATTGTAAGACGAACTCCATTACACCAGGAGGTAAATGTAATCAAAATCCCTAACGATTACTCGTCCTTCACGCGATTATTACACTAGATGAGATGAGTTGGGGCCCATAAATTTGATAGTGTTAAAAACCGTTCAAGGTAAGTGATATTAGTAACGTAGTATTAAATTGCACATAATGAATTGTTACAGCTTTTAAATCATTTTGTTTTATTTTTTTACTTAATTCTACAGCGACATACTTTGCACCACAATTGCTAGCCGGTGCATCCTCTTGTTGTGAAATTCCCGGCCGTCTTGAGCAATTTCAAAATCAATAATTTAACACTGCAAACTCTAGTAACAGTGTAGCTAGAAATTTATGCTATCGGTATGGCATCCCTATATTCCTCATTCGTCGGTCAATATCTTGGAATCAGCGGTATGATCAGGAAATTCTCAGCTCACTCACAATTTAATCTCTCCGTTATCAATGACCAATAATCGTGCTCAAAGCAGTTACGGGTAAGACGAGCGGACAAGGATGAAGAGAAGAGGTTCAGTAACGGAATTGTCGCCAGAGTTACGATTACAGAAAAGGGAAGAAAGGGAATGAATACCAGTCAGAGAGGGTTTTGTGTGTGTGTGTGTGTGTGTGTGTGTGTGTGTGTGTGTGTGCATATGTATGTGTGAAAGAACAAAACAGAAAGCACACAACCCAATTTACATTAAAAAAAAAGATTAGTGGGTATACAACAAATACATGCGGAGCGAGCACTAGCCTGTTCAATACAGTAAAATACAACACCCAATCAATAACACGAAAAAATAAACGGAATAGCTATGAAATTTAGTCCAGCATGTTTACACATATTTTTGCTCCGTAAAACATACCCATAAAAAATATAAATATAAAAATAACAAAAATTTTACCTACTTACTAACTACGTTGACTATAATGAGCTCTTGCCAGTAGGATTTACTAAACTTAAGACACAACTAAAATATTTAAAATAGTAGACTTAGGCACATTAAAAAAACAGTAGCAACAATTAGTTAAATACCACAGCTAATGGACAGTTATCGAGTCTATATTTAATTTCAAAACCAATTCAGTCAGTAATCCATTTATAAAAAGACAGTAACACATAAAGCCTACACCTAAATTCTATTCTAATAGTAACAGTATTAAATAAATAACAATGCTTAGTTCAATATTTATATAATACAATGAAACCCATTCATCGCACGTGAGTAGAGCATTCGTTACCTGTTGGCTATGATGATATTTTCTCACATAGGCTGTTAAGGGTTATTGCTAACTGCAACCTACCTATACTATGTTAACTTAACCTGTGTAAAACGGCAGGCAAACGAAATGTATTGTAATGACAATGTGAGATTTCAGTGTCAAGGTCAGATAAGTATTGGTTCAAAGCACCTAAGAATGTGGGTTAAATCCGGGCTAAAAACATTAAAATTTCTATTCAAAGAACATTTATAAAAATTTTTATTAAAAATACTTTTGGACCTTTACATTCTTGTATTCAGATCAATATTTTTATTTAACCAAGGAGCTTGTCTAAACCGAAGGACTCTCTAAAACTTTTTTAATTTTAAGCCAAACCACATTTTAAATTTTGTAATGGACAACATAGTTCTTCATGCGAAAGATATCTAGACATGGCTGCGCCATGTAAATATTGACATCTAAATACATTAAACATATACAAATAAAACTGAAACTATAGCCTTCATTGATATATTTACTGCTTGTATTAGCATACTCATCTGAATATTGAGAAATGCCGCTACGAATTTCCAGTTCCAGAAACATGTAACTCTAGTGCGTTACTGAAGTAAACATTAGGTAGGATAGATGAATTTAGTAAGTTCGGTTAGATAGAGTAGCTTTTAGCAAAATGTCATCCCTGTAAAGTTCACGAACATTAGTAGTTTACATGTAATAACGTTGCTATTCCAAAATAATATTAAATTAGAGTGAAAAGCTAAATAGGGCAGCACCTGGTACATTAAATACATACGATGTTAAATATCAGTACTTTACACACATATCTTTGTAATGAATTTAAAAGATTACAGATACGGAACCGGGAAATAACCGCTCATATTAAATTGTACAAATTAATGAGAAATTCAACCATGAGATCGACATCCCAAAACTACTATATACATAACTACCCGTAGAACAGATGCTGAGAACACAAGGAATGGCGCAGACAATCCGTATTGCACGTAATATCGTAAAAATAAATTAGGATCACACGGACAGAATGCACAATGACCATTAAAATAGAACATTTTAGACACATAACACGCGATAGCGAGAGCAACATGAAACTACCCCCCTTATAAAAAAACACGGATCGACACGCGGACACCCATCGCGATGCAAAGACATTGAACCTCAGGTACAGGTGAAAGGACGTGACGGTATTTAGATCCGTAACTGTTAATAAAAAATAGGTGTCCGACCGCAGATATGGGCGGACGTGAAAAATACATCGATCTCGTACAAGTTGTCAAAGTGGGAACTTTTGTCCAACTGCAGTTGAATTTCTACCTGCAACAAATTCCAGCAGCGGCTGTCATTGGAACTTTTAGAACGGAAAAATTGAGATGTGACTAGAACTATAAGTCAATTAAATTTTTGTTTATCCAGCTTATTAAAATCATATGCCGCTTGTTTCTTTTACTAATTACTGTATATCTATTTATGGCAATGATGAGGCGTAAAACTTATTAAAACAGACCACAAATGTTGGTGTACGCTTATTTAACACGTTGTACGAGGATGACAATTTAAAGTTTGTATATGTTTAATTCTTATAAAATTATTAACTGTAAAAGCCAATTATCAAGCAAATTTCAATTGGCTAAATTTTGGGGAAATCGAATCACTACTAATATTAGGCTAGTTTTTAGAGAAACACGCATTTGGCCAATTAGGGGTAGGTATTAATAACTTCTCTGTTTTAGTTATTTACTGTTAAAGTTTATGTTTTGCAGAATAGATTAGGTATACATGAAGTGGAGTTTCTTCTTGTATATTTTAAACTAGTAAAATAAGGTGACACTTTTTCAAAGTGAAGCGAAACTCCATCAGCTCTAGCGGCAGCAGGAACCTCCGCATAGTTATTCGAAAAATCCACTTTCCGATTAGACTTTGCTTTTGTCTGGTGGGTTGGCACTCAAGGACTTTAGCATAGACAAGGAGTTCAAGGACCTCTCAAGGTAAGCATAAAAGTATTTGGTAAAAGTGTAATAATTTATATACCCCTAAAAGTATTGTTTGCTTTTTATAGAACCCATTCAGCGCTACTGTAAGCTAGCTGATGCATCTTTTAACTGTTACGTCACTCGTTTTCTGTAGAGTAAAAAATACATAAGCAACGTAATATCACTTGAGCACGTAACAAACAAAATTTTTTCAATATCCATAAGCTCCACAGTTTTAACATTTTTCGATTTCAATATCGCATCTAGAGCCAAACCAGAGACTGTAAAATAGTGAAGTGGATTAAACTTGTAATTCAATATACCCATGATTAGTGGATGTTTTCCCTTTCAGTACTACTTCAAATTTAAGTAACAGCGGCAGGACGAGGAACTGTCGATCTTTGACGGAACTCAAATGCTAATATTTTTATAACACCGTAGCTATGATCACATCAGACTCTTTACAACTGTCGCGGTACACCCGCAACACAAAATACTTGAAGGTTATTTGCGGTTAAACCATAAATTATCCTATATACGTGACGGAGGTAAATTGACCTGAAAGCTACATCTTATGAGATAATTAAAGCTAATTCCAAATAGAACATACCACCCATCAAAATACAAGGCATTTTCGAAAAGGAAATAACTACAAAGGTGGAACAAAATAAAAAAAAAATTAGTATAAGGAAACCCAGGAAATGCCTACGGGAACAAAACCAAAACAAAGGAAATACAGAAAAAGATAAAGGAAAATCTACAACGAATATAAAGGACAGAGCGTAGCGAGAGGGCGTTTCAGCTCGCTTTGTGCGGTTTTGAGAATGACGACCCTAACTATTACATCAGCTCTTGAATGGACCGCAACAACACATCCAAGGGACAATCGAAGGGTTGGAACATTATCGGCTTTAACTACCACTAACGTATCCACGTTTTAGGCCATTTAGACTGTTGTTGAAGCATACCCAAATACTTCTTAGACCACCAAGATCAGAAATCTTGATGAATTCGATGGATCAATTGCCAACGAGACAGGTTATTAAGCGGAAAGTCAAAAGAGGTAGGTTGTGGGAGCGCGAGTAAAGGGACAAAAGTCAGAAAGTGGCCTAGTATCGGCAACTCAAGTCGTTGGGGTCACTGCTCACGGGGGTGAAAGGTAGCGAGTTTATGATGTCCTCAATCTGAACAAAGACAGTGGTTAGTCCCCGTAGGTCAGAACTTGCTCACCTATGCTACTAAAAGGCAAGGTTTCAATTTGTTTCATTATCGCATTCCACAATCCACCAAAATGAGGCGTAGAAGGCGGTATAAAGTGCCAAGGTATATGTTCTTTGCGGCAGCTGATTCTGCCAGAAAAATTAACGTCTACGGGCATGTCTGAAATTTGTGCCGTAATCACTGTAGAGATGATCACAGAGGCCACGCTTGACAGTGAATCGGCGTAGACCAGCTAGAAAGTGTCGTTTGACAAATCAGGAGCTAATTCAAGATGGAGCGCCTTGATAGCCATGCATATATAGAGACATAAATATGCCATCAACACTTTAGCATCCTGTACTCGCGATATGGTGGTAGAGAAAGAAGCAGCAAAATCAACGTCCGAACTCAAAAAGGGTTTGGCATGTGATTAACAAAGTCGATATACAAATCTGTAAAGCGACTTTTACTAGATAAAAGAACCTGATATTTCCTGTCGGAGTATAAGGGTGCATGAGATAGGTGACCACCAAACCGCAAGATTCAATCTCTAATACAGGGGGACAATTTGCGAAGAATCTCTTTTAGAACTGAAAGGACTGGATGGCATGCATCTCAATAGAGGAGCGAATCTGTTGAGTATATTTAATACGGGGTTCAAAGCATTATGGAGCTCGAAACAGGAAAAAGATCCAGTGTATTTTGCCAACAAATTTTGTATGTTATGGACAAAGCGGAGAGTCCAAGCGACAATGTGAATGACAAATTGAAAAGATGAATGACTTTCCAAATGGTTTTAATCTAAGAAGAGAATGCGAAAGCGTCCAAAACATTAGAAAATTCACGATGAGAACTTCTGAAGAATTAAAAGGCGGAATGAGCACACTGTAAGTATCTAAGAAGCGATGCAAAGCAGACGATGCCGCCACCATAAAGAACAATAATACAAGTTGGAAGGTAGTAAACCACGTGATCCAACATAGGCAGGATTATCAGTGGAAAGATTATGATGCCAAGAAGCGTAAGAAGTGTTTTCCCGAATATAAGAAACTCGATCGGCAACAAATATCTTCCATTGCTGCGGTGGGGGAAAAGCTCCAAGGAAGAACAACCATAGAATCATAGCAACAAACATTTTTTTCAAACGTAATATGGTAATAAAAAGTTAGTAGTTTCAACGCCAAAGCGGCGGCCAACAGTTAGAGTCTATGTTACAGGCGGAAAAGCTACTAAGTGTATCTTTTCCAGTCAAATTATAAAATGGGGGCGGCCTGTAAAACAAAATTTAAAGGGGGGTCACTGGCACTAGCTAGCGGAAGGTCGTGGATCATATAGAGGGTTAAAATTTTGAAAAAAGAGTTAAATTAATTTATAATATACTACAAAAATGTGGCACTTACCTTTCATAAAATATTGTGGCTTAATGACAATTGCCAAGGGCGCCAGACAAGTCGAGAATGTCCAAATGTTCGTACAAAACCTTGAGAGACTTGTCATCCCAAGGAGGGACAATTGTTTCTTTTAATCAATTCCTCACTTTTTTACTACTTATATAAAAACATAAGAAAAACTATTGACTTAATCAACGGGAAACAAAACTATTTAATTCACAGAGCAATAAACGTGAACCTCTTACATTCATTGATTTAGAAATTTAAGTGAATAGGTGACTATGGAATTTATGAAAATTTTGTGTACATAAGTAGTTATCAAACACTTGTATATGAAAGAAACTTATATTATAAATCTTACATTAAATTAATCCTACGGTTTATGGCCAAAACGTCCTAACAAATAAACTAACTAAAAATTGGTCATGCTACTTAACTATAAAAGCTTACTTACTAATAATTGTCCATTGTTTGAGGGTTTGTTTTCCAACGTAGAGCAGTTATTAAATTTGGGAAGAGAATCTCGCTTGTTGCTT
Source organism: Platerodrilus igneus (assembly GCA_036346225.1). Lineage (NCBI taxonomy): Eukaryota > Metazoa > Arthropoda > Insecta > Coleoptera > Lycidae > Platerodrilus > Platerodrilus igneus. The sequence goes on along the minus strand of JARFIW010001108.1, from coordinate 3,631,331 downwards.
CTGTTTGTAATGTTTAAGAAAATTGACTGGCACACGAACTCGGCAGAATTTTGACAATATCACTTACTTGTGCGTCACACGCCTACAAGTTTTTAATATTTATCTTGCATCACTATAAATCCGCGAACATATGGGCATAACCCTCGCGAAACTGGAAGAGTAACACTTCTTTCCAATTTTTTTACTAACGGGATACGAAGTGGAATATTCTATGTCATGCCAGAGAACGCTACCCGCAAAACTACGTTTCTCTCTACTTCTTGACCACGGACGGCCCCATTGGAGGAACTCTCCGTCTTTTGGGTAAGCCTTGAGTTATATAGATTAAATCCTACCCTAATTATTATCTACGTCATTTTCTGTTATCCAATGACTGAACAGAACCTCCCACAAAACAAGATTTCAGAAACCAAATCCAACCCCTTTTTAGATAATGGTCATGGATGCAATCACTTTCCCAAGGGTTTAAATAGTTTGTATCTTCTCGGAATTGTAATTACTTGATTGTGGACCACACCTGTTGGCGACAGTGGTCTGCCATTAACAAAGACTGGCTAACCTACTTGAGCCGAAATGGATTTTAAATACAATGGATGTCTCCGGACTACTTAAAATTACTTGTAATATTTGAACAAATCAAATTGGAAATAGTTTCCGCTATTATAATGTTTTGTTTCCTACAATCCGCTGTAAATCAACGAAAGTATTAAGCTTTTCAAACTAAAATTGGTTTTCTTTATTTGCGCTAAAAAGGTACTATTACATTTTAATTTAATCGGATTTGTTAGTCTGTTACCGACCTAAACTTTTAAGAAGTTTATTGTATTTGACTTACGATGGTCTAGAGCTTTAAATGATGACCTGCCGCTGGAATTTAGTAGCTTGAAGCTATCGGTATAAATGTGGTCTTTTATTACAAGGGAGCCTGACTGAATGTAAAGTAATTTATTGTGAGAATTTTTGTCTATACTTTATTCAAGTTACTGAATTTTTAATTAATTAATTTTTTTAATTGTCAACATTACAAAATAATGTTACATCTAGGCAAAGAGAGGATACGAAGCAAAGCAACTTTGAAAACGAAAATAAACGACAGCACAATAGCTACTTCGAAAGCGTCGGCAAAACAATGAACTTTACACTTAGAAAATTGTGTCGGAAGTAGCAAGCAAGTCCATAAGAAGTTGTAATTTATGCACATGTCTCTCCCAAACACGATGTAAGTAGGAGAGAGGGCTACCATCCTACTCTAATTTCAAAGATCACAAACGCTGAAATAAATGTTTTACCAAAAAAGTTAGAGAAGATAAAATTCCTGTAGGGTCGAAAATACGGCCCATTGGAAAGTAAGTTGCGCTTAGTACAGACTGTGGCTGAACTAGAAGAATTAGGGGTCTGAGGTGAGATTCCAATGAAAACCTAGAACTTTCAGAGACTGAGTGTCAGGATCCACAAAGGAGCGAATTGTTGCGAAGTGGGTAGATCTTTTAGTATTTCCGGACAATTACTAGACCACTTATATAGTTCAAAACTATCAAGTTTCAGAAGAGTGCTTAGTTGATTCCGTATAGCCAAGGTTGACTCCATAGAGTCTCCACCTAAAGTGATATCATCGATATAGGTATGGTTGCGAAACGAAAAACAAAGGAGGCTATAAAAATGAAGCTTTTTGTGTTCGACCAACTGCAAATAACACAACATAAAACAATCATGCGGGACATAATAAGAAAAGTCAGAAATAAACCCAGCTTAAACAGGTTGCATGTGCTTGGAATTTAAATAGTCGCGCATGTACGAAACGTATTGTTTATGAATCAAAGGTTTCTTGGTTAGAGCGAGATCACGACTACCGGTAAAGGAATGAGTTGGATCTTAGAATGGCAGAGAAACGACATACCGTTTCTGTTCAGTGCGGCAGAGAGTGTCAACGTAATATTTCATCACATGTGAAAGGTTTAGCGCCCAGCACCTCGTCAACTTCCCATAATTTCGTAACAATATCTTCCAGGGGGGAAAGCAGACTCGGTCATACAAAACAAAGTAGAGATTTCAGATGTGGGGGAGGCCGGTATAGTTCTCACTAAAACATATCTAAAAACAGTGTTTAGAGTAGTAGATTTTTCACTTGACCTAGGATACGGTTATTTAATAAGACTTTAGGGTAAATATCTGCGCCAAGTAAAATCGATAGGTTCAAAGTGAGCGAAGAGCGGATTAGCCAGTTTGAGATTAGGTAGATGAGCAAAATTTTGAGAATAAATATTAGTAGTAGGTAAACTCTCACAAATTTTGAGAAGTACAACAGCTTCAAAATGAATAATAGGTGAGGAATTACTTTTGGGTTTGAGTGAAACGGTTTTAGGGTCATACTTAGCCCCGAAGCACCCGGAGCCTAAACTACTAAGGGAGAGAACGCAGAGTAGCGCGGAAACTCAAATATTTCAGACTGTTTTGCGAAATAAAGGAAGTCATGCTACCTGAGTCGAGTAAATTCCAACAGCAGGCCTCGAGGAATGAACATCTATCTACCTTCGTCTCCGGGCGAAACAAGGTGAGCAGTGGAACGGTGACAACTCGAGAGCGTTTTCCTGCTATGCGGGGTGCCAAGGAATGGGGACACAAGCGAAATTATTGGGGATGCACATACGTCAGTCCTGTTCGACAAGCTACCTGACGATGGAGCGGCCTGTGGCGAATAGCCATTCTGTCGGTCGAAAACCACAGACCGGTGGACCCAGGACTTGGATATCGTATAGTTGGAGAGCAATCAATAGGCAGATCCGAGAAGCTATTCGCCGCATCAACTACCAGCCAAAACATGGAAAAATTTATAACAACAGATAGCGACGAGACAGGCTAAATCATTTCATGATTAATGCTGTAAGAGAAAGTTGGACCTGAGAGGTCCAGGATCGACCAAGCTGAGGAGTCGAGTAAACAACGAAATTTAAGGAAAGAACGAAAGCGATCAGTGATTTCCACTTGAACGGCAGAGAGAAACATAACTGAAAGTTTGCCGAGAGAATTAAATAAGACAGTATTTGACGTTGATGGCCAATGCTGCTAGACGAAGTGAACGTTTCCTCAGAAGCAAGAGGAGCGTGGCTTGTAGCGGTTATAAAATGCAAAAGTTGCAGGTGAAACCGTAGAGGCAGCAGAAACAGGGTTCAAATAAATATTGTTGCTGTAACAGCAACGGATTTAGGTGAAATGCGATGAAAGTGCATGGCGTTCATTACAATGGCGGCTGGAAATAATGGATTTGGACTTAGTTGATACAAAGTTTATGTTTTTTGGACAAAGGTGCACCGATCTTGTGAAGAAGGTTTACCGAAAGTATTACAACAATATAGACTATGATCTTGCTGACAAAGCCGACGCTTAATAACATTAGAACTGGTATGTACTAACACAGCGGAGCGAGACCTGGACATGTTAGAATAAATAACTTTGTTTAAATCGGCTTTATAATTGATCGACCAATATGACAAGGATTTACAAGTTTTTCCTAAGTACGCAATTACCTGTGTATAGGTTGAAATGGAGATAGGGTTCTGATGCAATTCAAAATTGCGAGCCGTGTGTACATCAAGGCGATCTAGAATCATGTGTACCAGAATGAAATCTCATTACTTTACAGGTAGATCAAATTTTTAAAGCGCCTGCAAGTAATCGACAAAGATGTCCGCTAATTTTTGTAAGCCGAACGGATGGTTAGAATTCAACTTGGAAAATTTAACATTGTTTTGCCACGGAGCGGATATAATCCGAAGAATATTACGATATTTTTCTTGGAGCTCATTGTACGAAAGAGGGTAATTGGCGTACATAAGATCAACATTCATAAAGGTAAGCACTGATTAAAAATATGAAAAATTATCCACGACTGACGGGTCATTATTTAGATGGACTAAACTCTCAAAGCGGCAATAAAATTTTCAAATAGGTAACAATTCGCTTTAAAAGTGGGAAGAGTAAGCAGCGGTAGAGACACTTTGCCTTAAAAGTATCTGGTGGAATAGATAACTTAGCTCGGGACAAGGCATGTTTACTCGGACGATTTCATTAGAAAGAAGTTAGTATCGAACCGTTTACGAATCGCGTCCATCCTATGAAATTGGTCATCGGCGTCAGTGGCCGATGCGATTGCACCAATTTTTACTGAAATGCAGTTTTGTTATGTTTTAAATGTATGTAGCAAAATTGAGGTAATGATTCTGTATGAATGTTTGTTGGTTTATGTATAACAAGCTGTGTATGTGGTAAATTTGCACGTGTGTGATTGAATGTGGGTATAAATATTTGTATTGCACGTTGTTTGTAATTATTTCTTACACTTTGCCTGTCCAATTCATTCTGGGGTTTTTCTAGAAAGAAGACAGGAACTGAACCTATTGCTGTAGCAACAAATTATTAAGTAGTTGTCATTATAAAAAGTTATGTATTTCAAAATTAAAATAATTTCTTTACAAACTAAAAACTAAGATGTATTTAGCATAAATTGCTATAACATAAAAGTGGCCCTTCGAGCCGGATATTAAACAGATTTTTATAAATAAACCAGGGTAGCCGAGAACTACTGCCGTCGTTACCAAAATATAAATGAAATATAAAGAATCAGTGCCGCTTTTCAATAAATGCTGTGCTTGTAAATAACGTTCTAATTCTATTGCAAAGTAGCAAGCACTTAAAATAACGACTGTTTAGTGTCAAAATATTCATCGCATTAAATACAAATCCGCTACTACCTTCAAGTAATCGGCTCGGGTAATTCATACTACAGTGTTACTTCGAACTTAACAGTATTTCTATACGCGTGACAGCTATATTTACTGCTAACATAGGCCTGCAACCACAAATTGATACGAGCAACAGCTACATTGACTGCAAATATAGGCATGCAGTCTCAAAGCGAAAAGCGTGCATCATATCTTTTCATCTAATTGGAAGTAGGCATCAGCTAAAGCACCGCCAAAGTAATACACCACAGACAGCTTCAAGCAATTTACGCCTTGGAATATCCAACAGATTACACCAAAGGCATCATCAAGGAAGTTATCCATAAATTGGGTTAGGTATTTCTAACTTTTAAACTATTCATTAATACGTGCACTTTGTTTCCTATTATTTCTGTCAGTGTCAGCCATAGTGGAATTTAATTATAATGGCAGAGCATTTAAGATCTATAAACATAAGACGTGGTGTCTTAAAATCAAAATGCATTAATTTTGATAAATTCGTTGATAAAGTTCAAGAGAAATTAAATGCCGCAGACACTTTAAAACTAGATTCAACTACTTTAATTGACATAAAAACACGTTGTGAGAAATGTGATAATGTCCTCAATGATTTCAAATCAGTACAATCTGAAATTGAGTTATTGAATCCAGACTTTGATGCTCAACTCATTGAACGGGAACGGTTTGAAGATGCATATTATACGATTATTTCAAAAGCAAAGCATATAATTAAATCTCAGAAGTCACGAGAGTTATTCAGTACCAAATTCTGTGAAAAGCCCACCCAATGAGAATAAATATAAAATTTTCCATTATCTGATTTTAACCTGTATGATATTCTCATAACATTGTTTTAACAAGACAAGTATATTCCCATATAAAATCTTAAGTACAAATAGTGTTGTGAGATATTATTTAAGAAGCCCAACTTTGAAATTCGTGTGTAGATATTCTCTTGCAAAATACAAATCTTATTGCATTTATTAATCATAAGAACAATGCCCAATTTTTAAAGTAGTATTAATTGATTGTGTTAATTCAAAATCCGTATGTAAATATTCTCCTGCAAATACAAGTTTTATTGCATGTATAAAGCATAAGAACGATGCCCAATTTTAAAATCAACATTTATTGATTGTATTAATTTATTTCAGCCGTGTGTAAATAACTATTTTCTAAAAATACCTTAAAACAAGTTTTCGATTAATACTTTTCTGAACGATAAATTGCATGCTCGTTAAAAATATCATGTATATCTGTTTAAACAAACTATGATTTCGGGAATCTTTGAAAAGTCATATATTATATACGGCAAAGCAATAAATCAGCTAATTTATTATCTTGTATGAATAAACGCTCCAATTCCAAAAATCGCTACTACCGGAAAGCTATAAAATAAATAAGACAACGCATTTTAATAGCTCTAATTAGAAGTCGTGAGAGAGAGAGATAACAGCGGTTGATTTTGTTTAGTAACAAAGAATGGAAGACTTTTAACGACTTCAATAAGTTTATACAGACCGCTCATTAAACAGATAAACGCGAAATCGGGGTATTTGTTGCATCACGCAGATGTGTCTTTCTTTTAGATGGAAATCGAAAGGCGACGTATTGAGTTTGTTTTAGTATATAGAGATGGTAGTAATTAGGTAGCAGTTAGTCATTCTAACGGCATGCAACATGTAAGTTTCGAGTAATTTGTAGTTCATTCATTCATTAATTCATTCTGTCGGCGTTTCACACGTAGCACAAAACTTTGAATATAATTATGAGGTATAATTCATTACTTTAAAATAAATAAGATCAGTAGAAAGTCAAACGGTAATTTTATTCTATTTAATAACTGTACTTTGCAGACTAACTGATACTTTTACGTCTGAAAATGAAAATTTGAGAATGAACTTTTGAATGCAGTTAATTCCAATGGTAACCATATTTTGAATATTAACTGTAAGTGAAGACATGTAGCCAAAAGAAGAATTTGAAGATACAAGCTGCAAATATAAATTTGATTTGAGAAATAGGGTTATTTGAGTATTAATAAGTAAATTAACCTAGAATAAGTTTATAACTTTATAAAAATTATTTGTCATTAGACAGTTTATTTTCAGCAATTTTGAGGTTAGAGCCCGAAGTGTTGTTGACCCTTACAAATATTATCTGTTCGAGTCGTTGATCCACACCGCCCAGACAGAGTAAATTGCGTGACTCACAAATGAGATATTTTAAGGTTTTGTAATTATTAACAAGGATTGGGTGAAAATTATTTTAACATTTAAGAAGTCATTAGTTAAATTTTCTGTCTAAACTTAAGTTGTAAATTGTATCTATAAACGTTATGTGTATGTAGGAGAATATTTAGATAATGTGTATTAAAAAAAAGATGTTTTTGAATGTATAGAAAATTGTTCATAGGTGTTACTTGAGATTTCTGTTTTATTTTAATTTCATAAAATTTGCAACGTATTTTCCACTGAGCTAGGCAGGCAGAAAAAGAGCACGTAAAATAGAAACTTACATTTTCTATTGCATCTTTATAGATACAAAGCGGCTGTATCCGATTCACAGCATCTTTGTGGCTCCCAACGTTTAGGCAGCCGGATTCACAGCAATGTATATATATATATATATATATATATATATATAAAGACAAGTTATTTGCAGTCCGCAATAGAAAATTGTATAAAAGTAAGATGTATATATATATGTATATGTATATATATATATATATATATATATATATATATATTGCTATGATTATAAAGTTATTTGAGATCATATAAGTCACAAAGGGGGTATACTTCATGCAAGTATCATAAAAACCACGAAAACCCAACATCTAATCCAAAACTATACATAACTTATTCATTATGGAAAGGCAAGTACAAATCGCCCTGTATAAAATCAATAGCAAGCTACAATCAATTAAAGGAAACTCATTCCGTAATAACTTCACTACATTCAATAAAATAAATAATCGCTGAAACAATTCAATCAATTTTAGAACATTTAAGGCCATTCATAAGCTCAAAACAAATACAAATTCAACATATTTTAAAGAAAATAACGGTGAAATAGAATTTCTTTCAATTTAAACGTATTTGGGCAAAGAAATTAATAAATGTGTGTAATTGAACCAGTTTGTAATAGTCAAACACTTAAAACAAACGTATTCAAAAAAGGTATGGATATTTGACGTGATGGTAATATGCGCAGTTTAGAGTGTACATAAATTGCCATTCTTAATAATACGTGCAATTTAAAACGTACACAAAATACCATTTATTAATCAAGTCGCTCTAGAAAGTTCCAATATAGGTGCAATTTAAAACGTACATATTAGATCATCCAAAATCATATAACCATAAGTGAAACGCGTTTTCCACGTACAAACAACTGATAGCGTTCCGCCAGCCAATGAAAACGCGTGGAATATTTGAGAAGAATTTTTTTCTATAAAACTAACGAAGCAAATAAAGAAGAGGCAATTTTATAATCCACGCGCCGACTGTTCTATTCTGAAGGAAGATTATTCTAGAAATAGAATTTTGAGTGAAACTTGATAATTTTAAAAAGTATAACTTATAAAATTCAAACGAAAAGTGATATAAACAGTAGAGTGGCTGTTAAAATAAATTTATACAGAATTTTGCCGTTGATATAAACGTATGTATAGAAATAATTAATATAAATATAAATCTTTGCAATATTATTAATTTAGGGCTCTAAGATACTAAATAAACGACGCTAAGTCACTGGTTAGGACTTCTAAGGGCTGTTAAATACTCTAGGTTACTGGCAAACGACTCCCAAATACTGGGTAAAAGGCTCTAAGTGCCAATAAATTATCCAAATTACTGGGTAAACACTCTAAGCTACTGAATAACCAACTCTAAGTTACTGGAAAACAATTAAGATTGGTTTGTTAGCCGAAATGTCAGAAATTCCAGAACAAGTGCGAATTTGGGGTCAAGAACCTACAACAAGAAAAAACAGCAGAACTATACGGTCAGAACTATTTCTTCCATTTATAGCACGTTGCATTTGTAATTTTACATGATTTGTGTATTCAGAAGTGAGCTTAAAGTTTGCATGTGATTAAAATATAGCGTGTAAAAGGTCAACAAAAATATGGTTGCTACGTACAATTATGCTTAAGAAAGGGATATTTCTTTGAACGTTTCACGAAGCTATTCGCGGTAAGATACATTTCTTTTGATGGCTTTACTTACTTTAAAAAGGTGTAAAAGTTTATAATCTTCGTAAAGAGCGAATTCAATAGGAGTATTTATTTTAATTTAAAAGTTCTATAAAAGTAAATGATATTAAAAAGGGCGTAGATTTGTAAATTAAAATATGAGAAAATTTTTATTTAGTTTATTATACAATTTTTAGTGAGTTTCATTTGTTTTATTCAGGTGTATCAAATGTTGGAGAGGAGTGAGTAAAAATTCTCTGTTATCATATCGTCGTTCACTCTCTACGTGGTATCACTGAGCTAGTCGAAGCATAAATGTGATTGTGTTAATTTTAATTTATTTTAAAAGCACGGAGAGGTGGTGATCAGCAGGCAATTAATCGTTGTACTTCTGGCAAATGGTGATATCGTAGCAATATATATACACACTTTAATATTTCGGGAAAATTAAATTACTGTGAATGCCTCGAGTTGGAGCGCCGCTGAAATTGCTGTAACGGCCTATATGAGTATGCGTGCCACTAATATTGCTGTGGTACGCCTATGAGTAGGAGCGCCCTTTAAGTTTATGTTGTGACTTAGGTACAGCAAACTGTATTAATGAGAATGCAATCGAAAATATGAAACTACTATTTTACTTTCCTTCAACTTGCCTGGCTAGCTCAACAGAGATTACGCTGTGGAATTTACAAAAATGAAATGAAATTTCAAGATATATCTATAGATTCAAAAAACATTTTTCTTTTATACAAAAGAAATTATAAAACAGTTTACAGCTTTAGGTCATACAGAACATTATTCGGAACTTACTACTACCTACTTATTTTAATCCTTACCTAATCTTTGTTAACAAGTACAAAATCTTCTTTAATTTATGTGTGGATAATTTACTGATTCTTTATTACCACGCTTGTGAGTATAATTGGTCAACGACGCTGCACAGATCATTTAGTAAAGACCAAAATACTTCGAACTCCAAATTCAAAATTTGCTGGTAATTATCAGCTTCACAACAAACTTTTAATAGGTTAAGCACTTATTTCAAATTGGGTTACAAATATTTAAATACTTTTATCAGTTAGAAACAAAGAATCATAATTTTTAGCTAATCAAAAACCTGATTTCCTTTATCATCAACGGTATTAAATACTTCCTGGACCCATTCTGAATCTCCATTTGAAGTAAGAACATCAGTTTGCAAGGTGTATCATTACTTTTAGTCAATTAAACTCAGCGAAATCTCTTACATCAGGATCCTCTATGTCAAAGATTGTTCAATTCTTGTAGTGTTTTACAAAATAATTACGTTTCATATTTTTGCAATGTTCTACGTAACTTTTTGCATGTCATAAAATGAATTATAAATTGCTCAAACTTACACGTTCGAAGAATTCATTCTTTACTCAAAGCTACATGGCCGATCTTGTAAAATGAATAAATCTTACATGTTATTTGACTGTAGAAAAGATGAAATCGAATTTCAAATACTGAATGAGCGGTTCTAATTTAGTTCCGATTTATATACAAAAATTCTAACTATGTCACTTGTTCTAGATCTATTTGGAAGGATTAGTCACCCTAACTAATTTAATATCTTCAAGAATATTGCGTTTATTGATCTAGTTAATATAAATTATCAAGCTATTATAATTTTTTTCTTCTGAAGCGAAATAGGTTATGGGCCTTTGGGAGCTTCTTTTTAAAAACTTTTATGTCCCAAATAACTCTTCTATCAATTTTATTCTAAATTATACAAGTACAAAAATGACTTCTTTTTGTTACAATCAACTTAAACGTTTATATTCACTAAACCAATTGAAATTGACACATTACTTGAAGTTAATTATCAATAATTAATAATTAAAAATTATGGTGAGTAGCTTGAACCACCAACAATGTTAAAGTTATAAAGTTCGAAACTTACTGGCCATCAGGGGCTCCTCAGGGTATTTATGTAATCCCTGCTCTCACATCATCTTGTGGGAAATGCAGATCACATAGTCTGCTATTTCTTGATAACATACAATGTCTTAGTTCTTAGTAATCTTAATTAAGTCTGCTTTTATTGCAGTTCATCGTGTCCTGCACCTGCAGTATCAGGTTGCGCCTGGAATACAAGGTAGTTGCTTCCGTTCTCATGTCTGATATGGACTTTCGTTAACCTTTTATATTATTACCTTCAGTTATACAACGTAACATTCTATTTCATAAGACATAATAATCGCATTTGAATTTATATACATATTAATTGAGGCATATGTAACTAGGGACGTCTATCCTTTTCTGATGCACGAAGTTAATGTTCGCTATTGCTTCTTTATAGTATTTGTAACCATTAAACTCGCGTTATCTTATCTCGGTTTGTCTTTTTAATAGGATGCGTTTCTTGGATTAAAGCGATTATGCATTGATACAAATAATCGACTTATTTAATGACTTTTAACAACATTTCTTAGTAAAATGACTTATTTGAAAATTCTGTAATTAAATTGTTTTGTTTAAAATTAATTTTTGGTCACAGAATTTTATACTGTATTTTAATGCGGATGAACTGAATTGATATTATTTTATGCAATAAAAATGAATAGGTTCTGTGTTAAATGCAATACGTAAAACTGACCCCATTGTTTTCAGTAATGCAGCGTTTTACGTTTTATTTTAAATATTAAAGTGTTATATTTAACCCGAATGAATGTATTTTATCTACACACGGAAATTGATTACCTAATTAATTAAAGCTATCAATTGTATTCTAAATGTTTGATTGGCCATTTTATTGGGGTACAGATTTTAGCTTCGTTTATCTTAAAGACGATAGTTTTGTTTTATGCTTTGTATTAACGAGGATGCGTTAAATTGGTATTATTTTATGCACTAAAAATGAACTATTTTGTATTAAATAAAAATGCGTAAAACTGACACCATTTTATTTTCAGTAATGCAGTGTATTACCTTTTATTTTAAATGATTAAAGTGATTTGTTAACAAAAATTATACAGATCAGTGGATAATTCATTTTTCAGATTTCGTGTTCTACAACTAATCAAAATTAGGTGGCGAGTTACATATTTCTCAAATTAATATGTACAAATTTAAATGCAATTATTAAGTTTAAAAAATAGAATGTTACATTGTATAATAGAAGGACATATTATAAAAGGTTGATAAAAGTTTATAAGCAGACATGAGACCGGAAGCAACTACTTCGTATTTCAGACGAAACATGATACTGCAGGTGCAGGTCACAATGAACTATAAGAAAGCAATTGTAATAATTATGATTACTAAAAAGTAATACATTGTTAATCGTTAATAAATATAACGTACAAGTTGTCAAATCATTATTGTAATTAATGTATAAAAATAAATTTGATAGAAGTGTTTTTGGAAAAAAACTTTTTAAAAGGAAACTCCCAAAGGCCCAAAACTTATTTGGCGCATCCGGAACAGATTCCAGAGTGGCACTAGCAAATCCAAAATCGAGAAACTGGTAGCTGTGAAATTTAATTCTTTACTGGAAAAAAACATACAATTGGACGAAGTAAAAATCGACTAAATCCAATAAAGAAGGAAGACTAATGGAACTGGCAATTAAACTTTAGTGAGTATCATAATTTCATTTTCCTAGCCATTGTTAATTACATATTGATATTAACAAGTAAGATTTGAAACAAGAGAGTTTTATATACGCATTTTATGCACAAGTTATTATTACATTTAATATCACAATTTAATACTAAAAGAATTTACGCAGCAAAAGTCTGAACCTTATTATAACAAATGTGTACAATTATTTACAGTTCTTTGAACAATTTATTGTAGTAATTATTACTGAAACAATTTATTCAGAAAATCTGAAACTTGATGAGTTTATAAAGGTTTATAATTGCACACATTTATTGCAACAATTTAATGAAACAGTTATTTAGCAGAAGTCTAAAGTAGATGTAATTATAGCCAAAGTTATAATTACACGCAATATACGCAACGATAAGTGATTCTTTAAATTAGTTTAATACAAACTTTACTACGGTAACTGAGAATAAAATTATAATGATGTATACTGCAAACCTGAGACTATACTTAGATTCAATACCAATGTACAATGGTAATCAAGCGCTATTAGGTATTACCATTACCGCTTGTGAAACATTTTTAAAGTCATTTTAAGAAAGGCCGATGTTGACCGCAACGTCTGGTTTTTACGCTTAATTCTAAGTAAGCTAATGTGCAGCGCATTGGCCTTGATCGCTAGTAGGGATGACCGCACAGAATGGGACGATTACAAACGGATATTGATAGCGTATTTTAGAGACCAATGTAATATAAAATGACTGATTAGGGACTTAATAAACCTACAAATGGAAACTAATCAATCACCATACCAATTTGGTATGCGATGTCAGGACGTACAAAGTTTAATCCTAACCAAACTAAAACTAGAGGAACCTGATCAAAACATATGTTCAATAAAGATGAAGATATACGAGGAAAAGGCGAGAGACCCCTACATAAACGCGTTACTCGAACGTTTATCGGATAAGATTGAATTTCAAAAACCCCCAAAATTTAAAAGAAGCAATGAACTTGATTGTAGAGGAGGAAAACGTGATGTATTACAGAAACCGGAATTACAATCCAAACGCAAATACAAATTACTTACCAATTAAAGCAAAACAATTCGCGAGGCAAAACCGACACAACCCAAATTCGCATCAATTAACGCACCAACAAATCAATCAAGAAGTAACAATCCAAACTTTAATAACACAAATTTTAACAACCAATTTTAGTAATTTGAAAAGCAAACGGTAAATTCAAATTTTATTAAACCCGCATTTACACCAAAACTCAATCAGAACGCGAATCGAACATGGCAAACATTTGGCGCAAATTCTAACAGAAATGCACCCAGGACAAGTAATAACAACAACCCCAATAATTATGGACACTTCATCTGGTAACGCCAGACAAAACACAAAAATATCGCAAATCTGACCCGACCATACACAAAAACGAGACTTCATTTCCTAGGAACCGTTCCATCAAGAAGTAGAAGATTTTAACAATAAAGACACAGTTAATTATGCGAACCTAAGTGGACACGATGAAACAAATCATTCAGAAAATTATCTTATAGCAACACAGTCAAACATAACATTGGATTAACAGATGATAAACCGATTTTCACCAAAGCATACAGACTACCTAAAGCAAGTCAAGAAGAAGCAGATAGACAGGTAGCAGACTTATTAAATCAAGACATCATTCAACACTCGAATTCACCATGGAGCAGCCCCGTATTAAATGTACCGAAGAAATTAGATGTCTCAGGCAAACGCACATATCGAATGGCTATCGATTACAGAAAACTCAAAGAGAAGACTGTAGACGATAAGTACCCACTACCGAATATTTAAGAAATATTGAACAAGCTAGGAAGATGTCAATATTTTTCGACATTAGATCGCGCCTCAGGATACCACCATGTGGAAATGAACGAGAAAGACACAGTCAAAACAGCTTTTAGTACACCTAGAGGACATTATGAATACAAACGCATACCGTTTGGCTTAAAAAACGCACCCGCCACTTTTCAGACAGGTACGGACAATATTCTGAGAGGAATACACAACGAAAAATTGTACCTGTACGATATAATCGCATATTCAACATCACTCGATGAACACATTGAAAGACTAGGAGATGTATTTGAACGTTTACGAAAAGCTCATTTTAAAGTTCAGTTAGACAAAAGCGAATTCTTGCAAAAGGAAATAGAATTTGTCGGACACATTATAACCCCACAAGGTGTTGTGCCAAATCCAGACAAAACAAATGCCGTATTAAATTACCCCTTACCAAAAACAAAATAAAGAAATAAAAGGATTTTTAGCACAGCGTATATTACAGAAAATTCATTAAAGGTTACGCACAAATTTCCAAACCGTTAACCAATTGTTTAAAGAAAGGCAATAAAATCGAACACACACTAGAGTTTATCAAAGCATTAGAGAAAATTAAGCGCATCCTTACAGTGCGTCCCAAAAGTAACGGATATATTCGATTAAATGATTATTGACAATTTCTGAGTAAAAAGCTCTGACACGTCGATTTTTATTTTTAAATTGTCATTTAATTATGTAATTTTTAACCCCCCCACTCTTCAACCCCTAAGCGCTAGCATCCCCAACTTAAAAATTTTAAATAGCAATGTACCCCTTGTGATACCTCAATTAACAGCATTTTTTATGCAGAAATAGAATTTTACAAAAAATTCTAAATACGATGATAAACAACTGTTTTATTCAATAAAAACTTATTCACTTAAAGTGCCAATTATCGGGTATGCCTTGACAAACAAAATGTTTGTAAAGTATCAAATAAGTTTAGTGAAAGTACGTTAGTTAAGTGCGTGTTGCTTGTTTAATAATAAGTCAGCAAAAATGAGACTTAACGAAGCCGAAAAGATTGTAATTTTAATGATGATTGGCTTTGGAGATAGAATTCGAACGCACAAAGAAGTTCGAATTTTATTCAATGAAATTCATCCCGACCTCCCCCCCAATCTCGTAATCAACGATAAGCCGAATTAAAAATAAATTTCGAAATATTGGACACGTACGAGATAAATCTAAAAATGGACGTCCATCGGCTTTAGATGAAGATTCAGTCTTGGATGTCTTGCTATTTGTGCAGGAAAATCCACATTCAAGCGTTGCTGGAGTCGCTTCGCAGTTCAATGCATCAAAAAGTGCAGTTCATAGATTTTGCCGTAAGCAAAAATTTCACCCTTACAAAGTGCAATTAGTGCAAGAGTTATCAGATGATGATTTTGATAGGCGAGCGCAATTTTGTAAGACCATGATGGAACTTTGCAATGAAAATCTTGGGTTGGAAGGAAATATTATGTTTTCTGATGAGGCAACATTTTATTTAAATGGTACCGTTAATAAGCAGAATTGCCGTTATTGGGCTGATGAAAATCCGCATTGGATGATGAGTTAAAAGTGTCAAAGTTACATTACGATAACATTAGTATTTGTACAATTTTATTGATCATTGGAATAATTTTATTAACTGTATATTTATTGTATAAAATGTACCTCAGATATAAGAACAAAGAAACAAATGTGACAAAGAAACTAGAAATAAAACCTTAGGGACAATGAGTTTTAAAAATTAAGTACAACCCTTAATTTTCATCCAAGTCGGGAGGTGTTACATATTCCTCAAATTAAAATGCACAAATTTAAATGCAATTATTAAGTTTAAGAAATAGAATGTTACATTGTATAATTGAAGGACACATTATAAAAGGTTAATGAAAGTTCATAAGCAGACGTGAGAACGGAAGCAACTACTTTGTATTACAGACGAAACATGATACTCCAGGTGCAGGTCACAATGAACTATAAGAAAGCAATTGTAATAATTAAGATTACTAAGAAGTAATACATTGTATATTATCAAGAAGTAGCAGACATGAGATCTGCACTTCCCACAAGATGACACAAGAGCAGGGATTACATAAATACCATGAAGAGCCCCTGATGGACAGTCAGTTCCAAACTTCAGAACTTTAACATTGTTAGTAGTTCAGCTACTCATTGGTAATTATTAATACATAACTTTGATTAATTGTTAATTAAAATTAAGACGTTAATGAATATAACGTATAAGTTGTCAAATCATTATTGTAATTACTGGATAAAAATAAATTTGATAAAAGTGTTTTGGAAAAACTTTTAAAAAGAAGCGCTCAACAAGTTTAACAATTTGAATAGGTATTTTTCATCGATAGCACTTTAGAGCTATGCGAGCGCTTACTCTTACTTTCCCATGAGTCGTTCAAAAACTTTCAACTTGTGGTTTGCAGTCTAATTCTTTTGATTTCAGAATTAGAGCGGTATTTTTTGGAAAATATCTATATAATTTTACGGATCGCAACTACAGGTATCAAGGTTCTGTTAAAAGACACTATTTTGCAAGGATGCTTTCAAAAACATTTTTCTGATTAGTGAAGCCTATAAAACTCATAGAATATATACAGTAGCCATTTTAAATTATCCTTATCCAGTCGTTTTTATCAATTAAAATTTTATCAAAAATTAAAACTTATATGTTCTGTAGATTAAGCAAATTAGCGCAAGTACAAAGCTGGCCTTCAATTGTCAAAAGGGTTGCTAAGTCGCAATAGAATTTGCCATTTTATTAGAAGAATACCCACTTGAAAACTGAACGAATAATGAGCTATTCAATTCGCCATATCTCAAATGATAAATATCGGCCTATTGTATGATTCTATATCTGTAGTTGAACGACGTATAACCTACTTGTCATTATTTAAGTAATGTATACGTACTTGCAAAGTGGTTAAAGTTGATGCGAGTTAAATCGAAATCTGCCTGGATAACAATCTATAGATGGTAAGTACTTATGAGTATTATTCTGTTCCTAGCAAGTAGTAAGTAATTGTTGCGCGAGTTTTACTCACATTTCAAAGTATTTTCTATTCGTGTAACATACAACGAAACAGTGAACGTTTGTTATCAGAATGCTTATCAAACGTTCGATACATATGCTTCTATAAAGCCATAAATTTCATAACTGGGCCGAAATTAATTAAAATAATTTGGAATATTTTCGCTCATACACTTACACAAATGTTTCAAATATTCAATTAACTTTTGTGGCATGAGAAATACATACTGGGATTATTAGGGGAATATTCTTGCTTGTAAGTTTAAAAATATTTAAGCTGATTTTTTTAAATGTTTTTGGGTAGTTTACTGAGAAATTTTGTTTGAGTTCAAATATTTGTCACATGCTATGGAAAGGGCGGCCTTTACATTTTTAAGCCATTTTCTACACAATGCACTAGGTTGACGTTGTTTAGGATTATGCTTGAAAGTCCTTTGTAGACGTTATCCTGTTACGTGGAATTCCGTAGGAAACTTTTGTAAATATAGTTGGAATTACTTTTATGTAGAAAAAACTTATTATTTAAGTAAGTCCTCTCCTTACCTACTTTTAAAAAACACAGATTATATACATTGCTGTGATAAGGCGTTGTTTAGGGGTGTATTGAGTAGTAAGGGTCGTGTAGTAACCATAAATTGCGATAGGAAGCAGAAAACTGCATTTATTTAGCAGAAAATTAAGTAATTCGTACATTATGTAAATAACAAGCATTTAACACTCTGTATATAGACCGTTATTAATTTTAAGTAATCTTTCAACAATAAAACGCGCATTCAAAAGAAGTGATAGTACATGTAATTAAACATGCGTTGAGAAGTGTTCTAATTAGGTATAAAACAAATACAAAGATAAGAGATAAAACCTATCAAAGCTTTATACAACTACGCGGAAATAATAAACATTTTCATAAGAAAACGCAATTTTCAAAGATGCATAAACACAAACGAAAACAGCATTAAAGTTACATCATTTATT
Organism: Platerodrilus igneus; assembly: GCA_036346225.1. Classification (NCBI taxonomy): domain Eukaryota; kingdom Metazoa; phylum Arthropoda; class Insecta; order Coleoptera; family Lycidae; genus Platerodrilus; species Platerodrilus igneus. Next base: position 3,612,935 of record JARFIW010001108.1, on the reverse strand, counting down.
TTGTACAATATAGAAAATGCGATATCTACACAAAACAACGTATGGTCAAGATAACGATGTATCAATAGCAAATAGATATTACACGGAAAACCAAATAAATTACATCAGACACAACTTCAAAATGCAGGAAATACAAAGGCCTGGTTGGTTGAGATATCTGCAAAACTTGTTGAAAACCCAGCCCACATGTAAGTGGAAACAGCCTATATTAGCACAGAGCAATGATAAGACAGTTCAGTTTAAAACTCAGGCAGGACGAAGCTGCGTCACTGTTAATCAGAAAGTCACGCGTAATTTAAATTTAATAATATATCAAGTGTATGTTACAAGTGACAATAAGTGTAATGATTATGAAGATTTCTTTTGCCGTTTAACGTGAGTAGAATTTGAGGTAATTTATTTAAACTAATAATATAATAATAGGCTTCGAATTGGTTGATATAATACTTCTAATTGGTGGTACATTTTTGAATACGTGAATCTGGGATATAATAATTTAAATGTGTTGATAAGAATAATTCAATTGGGCGATATAACATTTCAAATGTGTCGACAATAAGAGTAATTCAAATATTCAAATTTTAGTTGATATAATATTTCGAATGTGTTAATGATAATAATTCAAATTGGTGGTGTTTTTTTGAATAATTCAAGTATACGTCGATAAGAATAATTTAAATCTGGGTCAATATAATATTTCAAATCAGTGTCGACAATTATATTTTGGTACAATTCTGGAACAATTTGGAGTTGCAAGATTCAATGCAAATAAAAATAAAGAAGGACGAAGTAATTTATGGAAAGCGAGGGGTTCAACTAAGCAGAGCAGTGATAAACGAAGGAGGACAACAAAAGGGTGTTGATCCACAACCTAAACAACCTGTAGCAGGTCAGATCTATTTAATTTTTAAATTTCAATACTAAATTTATTTAATTTATATAAAAATTGTGATAAAGTCAACAACAAATATTGCATACGTTAAACTTACGTAATATATTATAAAGAGGTCTAGAACGTTCCAGGTTTCTTTGTTAAAAAGAGGTAGTTTTTTGGTGACCTTAGATTGGATTCAAGGCATATAAATTTTGGGGTATATGATACATATGATATTGAAGGGTGTATTTTAATATTTTTTAAAAATTGTATATAATATTTCTTTTCATTATATGGAATTAATTGACTTCGCTTTATCAATTCAAACAAATAGGTAATCATAAAGGGGCGGAGAAAAGAAAATTGATCATCGTAACGTTGTGCACTCTGTGTAGATTAAATAGGGCTAGCCGTGGCATAATAGTAAAATTAGTAAAATTAAATTTGATTTGAGAACAGTTAAGTAAAAATGTCATTACACCGAGCACGGCGTTATCATATCAATATATATATATATATATATATAATATATCTATATATACATATATATATATATACATATATATATATATATATATATATATATATATATATATATATTGCTATGATAATAAGACCATTTAGGAGTATATAGGGCCACTAAAGTAGTACACTTTATATAAAGATCATGAGAGTCTAGAAAACTAGGCATTTTATCAAGAAAAAATGCGAAATTCGACGATTAGGCTAAAAGGCAAATACCAACTCCCTGTATATAAACTATAATTATAATTATATTCGAAGAAAGAAAGAGTATTCGTAAAGATTCAACTAAATAAACAACCTTGCAAGTCATAAAAGCACATGGACACAAGCTATAAAACAATACGCGTGTATAGTGCATCATTATTATAGAAGAAATTCCATTTAAACGAGCAGGTTGCGTGACCAAAAGTACTTAAATCAAACACCTTGATAATTTGGCAATAATAACAACATGAGGATAGAGTAAAATTCAACAGATTTGCTGTACAAACAAAGTACGTGATTTAGAAAACCATGAAAGATGTTAAATTCCAACTAATTTATATAAATAACCTGAAACCCTACGTGCAATGAAAAGCGTCTCGACTTTGTTATACATGGAAATTTCGTAGAAATACCTAAGCCTGCATGTGCAAAGCAAGGTACAAAGCGGTAATCAACGAATGATGCGCTTGACTCATCAATTACAAACAGATAAACGTTTTCTTTAAATACCACAGGATTGGTTAAACAAATCAGTTTGACTCTAATAAGGGCACGATCCACATCACCTGATATAAAATTTTAACGTCAAATTGCAAGTGATTTAATATTTAATAATCTATATGTGGTGATAGTTAAATAAGTGAATAATAAAACAAGGATTGTCGTTTAATCTTCAAAACGTAAGTTATAAAAGGTTGCTTTAAATAGGTTTTAAGATTTATATTAACCAAGGACTCGCTACAATTTCTGAATCCGACCTGGAGAAGGATGTCCAAACGATTTCTGGATCCGACTTGAAATATTTAAATAAATGCCCGAAGAATCCACCTGGCGCAGAATTTCTAAATCCCATTTGGGTAACTCCTGGATTAACTATAAACTGAAGCTGAACCAGCGAATAAAGAATGTACGTGAAGCAGGCGAGGATATACCTGGAAGTAACTAGAGCAGAAACCGGTCTGAATTGGGGAAACGAGACACGCTAAAAGGAAACCACAGGTTAGTTATTATAAATGTTTTGTTGCATTGATAGTTTTATTTCTGAATATTTAAAAATATTGCATTCACGAAAATTTATGTGATGGTCAACAGAAATCGTTATGGCACACGTTATAATTTACGTAAAAATTTAAGGAAGATTGATGAACGTTCATAGGGTTTTATGTAATAATAAAAAAGGTGATTTTTGCTGACTTTTTGATCAATGAAACGGAGTTATAATTATTTGGAGAAATTATTTCAATTTTATAAAAGGAGTTCTGTTCAACAACATTATAAACGCTTTGTACAATGTATATATTAAGAACATTATATAAGTTGTGGTTAATTGTGTTTAGCTCAAATACATAGGAAGTAGAGATAAAAAGGGAAATTAAAATCTTTGTTGTCGTATCGTCGCAAGCTCCATGCGTGGTTAAAAAATTGAACTAGCCGAGGCATTACAATTAAAGTTTATAAAAACAATAATTTTTTTTGAGATAAAATGGGGGCACCGGGGTGTTGCAACGATATCGTAGCAATAAAAACATTTACAAAAAGCATTAAAAACACAAAAAAATAAATTAAACTTCTCTGTTTAACTTTTTCTCCCTTTCCCTTGGCCACAATCAGAAGGTTGATTTGGGACAATTCTCTATTGTTTCCGATAGAATTCAGTTACGTGCTAAACTGACGTTAGCTATCAAAATTCATTTTACTCTACAAAAGAGACGTAACCGTAAATAATGCACTAGCTGGCTTTCAGGCATATGCAAATCTTTTCATGAGTATACAAATTTAAACGCTTTCAGTTACACCTACATAGAAATAGAGTTGGGACGGATACAATGAAAATGTACTCGGATACCGAGTACCGGATACTCAATATGCATTTGAATACTTCTTAAAAAAATCCGAGTACTTTACCCTAAAAATGTACTCGAATACCAGTATTCGAGTACTTTTTTGAGATACTGAGTACGGATACTTTGAGAATTCAATAGGGAAAATAATTGTTCCCACAACCCTCTAGAAACGTGCATATAACACTTCAAGTAAGTAGGCCCAAAACCGAATGCTAACACAGTAATACGCACATAATATATGTGTGTATCTATATCTATACTGAATGTGGTACGTCGTAGTGTAGTATAAAGGTGTACACTATAACTGCCCGTTAAAATTGCACACTTCGGGAAAAATTAAAGCAAATATTATCAAATTATGATAAAATAATTATTAAAGAAACCATAAATATGTTCTTTCTTCTGATTCTACAGATGTAATAAAGTAAGATAAAAAATACGTTTATTAGTTTAAATACAAAATAAAATCTAATTATTTTAGTAATTGAATATCCTTGAATTTGAATATGCCTTTGTCACTACAAAAACTTCAAAATATTCATCAGTTAATCATTTTCGTTTAGGCAAATCGATCTTTGATGATTAGGAGAATACTATCTCAACTGGAGCCGATGATGGAATGCATTAAATTTTAAAGATATTTTTTTAAAATGAAAAAATTATCTAAAACTTGAATGTTGCATCTCTTATTAGTGATGGATTCGAACCGAACCGATCCGAACCATTTCCTAGGTTCGGTTCGGTTCGAAAACTTTTTAGTCCGGTTCGGTTCGAGGTTCGGTTCGAAAAAATATATTCCGGTTCGGTTCGGTTCGGTTCGAAAAAAACGAACCGAACCTCTAACCGAACCGAACCGGTTCGACATTTTAAACAACTAGTGCGTTCAACTACAACAATTTAAATGTTAAATGTAGTTATTATATTTAGTAGTTGCTACTTTCAAATAAACCCAACAATAATTTGCTTTAGAGTTTAGTAGCATAAATCATATTTATACTATTTGTTCAGGTTTGATTTTTCAATACGTACTCTCTTTAACAAAGCGTAATTACAATTAGGTTAATAGTGAAAGTCACCTCTAAAATTTAGAATGTGTTAATAATTGATGATTTTTACTAACGTCATTTTACCGTGAAAGAACGATATCATACGATCTTTGCGATTACTTTTATTTTAGTTTTAGTTAGTATAATAAAAGTATCAAGACAATAAGGTATTGCTGATTTCTTATACAGTACAAACAAAAAGCTGTTTGTCAGTTTATCCTTATTATTATTATTTCTTTTAAAAGACAATATCAGATGGTTCTCGGAAAGAATCGTAAATCTACTTCAAACAGCGTTTACGTTTTTCATAATAAAATATAACAGTATTTATGGCACGGGCATTAAGTCTGCTTATTATTTGCATTATACTGTGTTATTTTATGGCGACATTGATTGAAAAGTTTATACCGCCATGAGTCATAAACTGCAACCCTTGGTTTTGAGAGAAAGTTCGGGGTCATTCTTCTGGAGTATCGGCTACTTCTAAAGACGTTGGTGGTAATGGCCACACTAAACAAACAGTAAGTAGTATGGTACCATGCGTTTTGTAACACCATTTGTTGAGCAATTATGTACAAAAGAAAAGGAGATTAGCTTTTGCTACAAGGTCACATTTTTTAATATTAATAGAGAGCTGGTTTTCATACAAAAGTGAAAAATTCAAAATGATGGATTAGTAATACATACTTAATTAAGATTTAAATTGTTTCGTTTATTCTGAAAACTTGTGTAGTCTCTAGACCGTGACCTCTACTTCTATATGTTTAAGATGGTTTTCAACACGACTTCTGTTCACTAAATAAAATAAGCTTGTTTTTAAAACCAAATTTTCAAAATCCTTTCGAGTTTCTTTAATATCCAATACTAGTTATAAACAAACAATAATTTGAAATAAGGAGCATTAAACAAATCGAACTAATCTAGAATTTTTTGATCTACAAACGTGCTTCGATGACAAAATTTATTAGATATGTAACACTAATTAATACCTATTACTTCTTTACCTATTGGCATAAAACTCGATGACCATGTACATTAGAAAATCGTTGTATTTCTTATATGCTTGCGACTAGTAATTTTTAAAATGTGCATTTGGGAAAAATGACATGTTTTTAGTGAAAATTAAATTTTTAAACTAAATTTTTATTTATAAAATCGAACCTTTCGAACCGAACCGGACCACGGAACCTTGAGCTAGGTTCGGTTCGGTTCGAAAAATTTGCCGATTCGGTTCGAGGTTCGGTTCGAAAATAAAATGTCCGATTCGGTTCGAAAAATCGAACCGAACCTCGAACCGAACGTCGAACCTGTTCGGTTCGTGTCCATCCCTATCTCTTATCCTTCTAGTAGTTAAATATTCCAGCTCAATTTTTGATACTTTGTTAGTAAAATTACTAATACTAGCATTACTTTGATTAATTGGCTTGTGCACCGATGTACGAGTATCGGAATCTGTTGGAGAATCACTAAAATCAAAGAAATTATCTATATTTTTGCCTCCGCTTTCATCCGATTCTTCGGTGCATTCAGTTTCTAGTTGTGTGTTTTCACCAGCAGCTATAATGCATAATTTAATATCTCCCAAGGACTTTTTAGGATTTTTAATCACATTATACCACTTAAGTTTAAACTGAGGAAGTAGAACGGCAGCTATAACTGGATCATCTTTTTCCAAATTTAAAATGTTAGCAAAACGTGTATTTAAACTTTGTATACACATTTTTGTAAGATGTTCCCTTCCATATTTGAACTTGGATTGGGAGAAAGGTTTTCAAATTTGTTTCTAAGCGATACTAAACTTGGCAACAAATAACCAAAAGAAACTCTATTTTCGCTTTGTGGCAACTCCAATGTTAATGCCAAGGGTCTCATCACTGCCCAGATTCTTCTAGATACAATACTTCAGTTTCTTTAAACCGTTCTAACATTAAACTTTGAAACAAAACTGATAACTTCTCTTTTACTTTGTAACAATTTCGATTTTCTGTTATTCAAATACACAAGTTTTGTTCGATACACCTAATCAATAAATGTTAAATTTCTATTGGAACCTTTTATTATAAAATTCATACATAGTACGCCCTCTACATTAGAATAGCAAAAGTACACTTCAAATGAACTTCTAGTTGTTTGTATCTTGTTTCAATATCCTCCTTCCTCGCACATACTAGTATAATTAAGGTTGCCTCGTGTAATAAGCCATTTTTAATATCAGATGTAGTCCGTAGACACGTATTTTTCGGGGCTTGCAAGTTTTTAATTAAACATGCCGCCCGAGCAATTATTTAAGTGGAGTCAACATGTTCCATAAGTTAGTTTTGGTAATAACATCGACCTAAAATGGTTGTGGATATATTTTTACGGTAAGAAAGTATTGCACAAGCTTACCCTAAAATTTTTATTCTTTCGTTTCATTTTAGCGCAAATTCTTGAAGTTCTTGAAGTTCTTGAAGTTCTTGAAGTTCTTGAAGTTCTTGAAGTTCTTGAAGTTCTTGAAGTTCTTGAAGTTCTTGAAGTTCTTGAAGTTCTTGAAGTTCTTGAAGTTCTTGAAGTTCTTGAAGTTCTTGAAGTTCTTGAAGTTCTCGAAGTTCTTAAAGTTTTTGAAGTTCTTGAAGTTGTTCAAGTTTTTATTCATTTTTTAGTTTAGCGTTTTAAGGATTAAACTACCTATCATTAAATATAGAGATATTTATAATTCCGAATTTTAAAATATTCAAGTCAAGTTACAAGTAAAAAAGTTGTAGAAATTTAAGTATTGTAAAGAATCCAATTGTTAATCATAAAACATACACTAAAGTGAGAAGCAGTTTCAATTGTTACTAGGCAGGAATGTAGAAACTCGCAAATGTTATTGGTTAATATGAAGGTTAAATCCGGACCCCTGTGTCAGCTACGCTCAACTATAAGAGTAAGGACGCAGATATAGCAGATGGTTAGCGGTGAGTCATCCTCCATTTTTTTTTTTTTTCAAAAAACCTTCAATTAGAATGCTCAGATAAATTTTCGAAAAAGTTATACCTAAGTTTGTTTAAAATTAATTCTCACAATTTTGCTAAAGTTCATAGTTCAATTAATTTGTTTCATTTAAAAATTTAGTATTTGAATAAGGCATAATTGACCTTAACATTTTTAAGATCTTTGTATAATATTATGTTTGAAGTTACAAAGTTGTATTAAAGGGTTTGCTTTATCGAACATGTGATATGATAAGAATTGTTTGCCAAATTATAATGTATAACACATGGTGATAATACACCTGATGTATAATTTAATGTCGACAATAAGTACTTTTCTTTGACCTTTAGTTTTATTAAAAATTGTTATTAAGGATGTGTAACCATAACCTGAGAAATTATTTTTGAATATGTAAATTTTTTTGTGAACTGGAAAGGATCCTATCCAAGGAACATGAAGTCATTGTAACGTAAAGTAAAAGTAACATATTTCTTACAGAAAACTAAATTAATTTATGCATTTAATAAAACAATATTCCAAGAATGCTTAGATATTAATATTAAATAGTGAAAACGGAACTGTTTCGAAAGTCTCCGTATAAATAAGTTGTATAAACAATGTATATATAAATATTTTTTTAAAAAACAAAATTAATAGAAAAAATTTTAAGTTGTCTCAAAATTTTCTTTCTTTGAAGTCAACAGTGCTTGTCCTACAGAAGCAAACTGTTATAATTTAGAAGCTTTAGTACTGAAGGAAGGTATTATTAGTGTTAAAGTTAAAAGCTTTTCTTGAAGGTATAATTTTGATTAGTGATTTACATATCATTATTTTTGTGATAAAGTGACTAGGCTCTCATGAAGCCCTAATTGGAAAATGTTTAGGTGTGATTAAATTTTCAGATAGCACGAGATCGTCGTTCCTATTCCTAGTTGCAGAGACCACAGTAAGTATTTTTGTATATGTTGCTTGTCGTAAATTTTTTTCTCTTTCGAAGATTTCCGTATCTGATCTTCGAATAATTTCTTATAAAATACTTATTAAGATATGGTGGCGTCCAATAAAATTCCTTTTGTTTTTTTCGGTATACCATCCTACGACCCTAGCTCATAGCTCTGCCCTGAGTTGAAGAAACTTAGCTGGCTGGAAAAACTCTTTAGAGGGATCCTTTTTCTCAAAGCCATTCAACATCCTTTTACCCTGGGCTTGACTATCAAACAGGAACCCCTCGTAATCTATCGAGGCTTTGCCGCCTGTATGGTAGAGTGGAATTCCATCTGGTTATTTCAGGCGAATTCAACGTATCTCCTAATATTTTAGTTATTATTTCGTTGCTTTTCGGTATATTTGTTTCTTTCCACAACTGGGAACATTTAACAAAAGCATTCTTATCTCTTGTTCGTACATCTGGAATTGTTGCAACTGCTTCTTTGTTATCCGAAGTACCGATTAAACTTAAAGTATGCGTGGCATATCGCAAATGTCTTGGTAATATATATATATATATATATATATATATATATATATCCTGGCCCTGTTTTTCATCTGTTTCGTCTTCATCCACATATAAATGCGTTAACCGAAACTCAGCTTCATCCTCATCAATGTCGTCCAATTCTTCTAAAACTTCTCTTTTGCACCAAATATTCTAAAAGCTTTTAGAAGTTACTACCATTATCTGTTACTGTTCCTACAAGCTTGTTGTCTGATAACCCAAATTTCAAATTTATATCTTCTAAAATTTTAGCAATATTTCTGAAGGAGTGGACTCCTTTAAACCTATAACAAAACGCAACCGGTTATAATTTTTATAAAAAATGTTTTTGTTATTCTTATATTAGCACAGGTTTCGCCTATCACAACTCCAACATCAACATATCAAAGTTTTAACAAATTTTACAGGTCGCCAATGTACGTAAAAAAGAGCGGGGTCCTTTGTTTGACTGTTGAATTCCTATTATTTTATTATACAGAAAAAGAAATAAATTCTTAAATTTAAAATAAGTTTTGCATGCAATTGCGACTGATCCACGCTGAAAGTTTCCATCTAACCAATGAATGGTAACTCTCAAGGAGCTTGTCTTTTTGTTTGACCATATATCTGCTGTAGTGCATATGTAATTAATAGTTTAAATTTTTTTCTTAATAATTTTGTTACGTTACGTAATTCGTGGCAGTCCCGGTTCGGGCGCCAAAGTTATGCTACGTTGGCTCGTAGCCGTGCGTAACACAAAGAAAATCAAAGAAATGACCGGGTTCAATCGGAGATTAGGGGGGTTGTAGAAAGCAGACCAACATACAATGTACGCGGCTGTAAGGAGTTAGTGATAATACCTGCAAGAAAAAAAAATAAATAAGCAAACCTGAAATAAAAGAAAAAGCATAGCAGCAATGATAAGTCTAAATTATTCAGTACTTTGTAGAATGTAAAAAAAAACTGTTTGGATAATCTATATAATATAACAACGGTAAAAGCAGTACAAAAATTTTTAATACAAAGTGAGGTAATATTGGGGAGTAGCAGAAACGTTTCCTCACACACCAATTAAACATAAATCAGACAAAATGTTAAAAGAAAATAAATAGGTTAGACACAATTGATATGAGTAATTCAGTAGTATTGATCTTTCTTTCTTTCTTTCTCTTTTTTCTTTCTTATGTTTTAAAATATCATGCAAGTCTTTTGTAAAAGGTATCAGAACGACAAAGATATGGTAAAGCAACGGATAGATATTTAAAGTAATAACAAGTAGGAAATAGTTCAACTTACAAAAGTCCTTCAGCAACGCTTCCTTGCAACGGAAGTGTGAGATTCACGATGTCCTACGCTAACGAAGCACTTCACCCTGGACTGTGAGGGTGTTGATGGAACTTATCACACGTCACACTAATCACACCTACGCATTTCACTAGGGTTAGCAGCAGACACCATCACGCGACGGAACTATGTAGCATTGATAAATTTCTTGTTAATTCTATTTCCTGAGACAATAATTTCGAAATATTTTGTAGCACTAGTTTAATTTCAACTGGGATCAAATGTATACTATTTTCATAAACCTCCAAAAAGCAGTGAGAAACTTCAACCAATACCTTTGTAAACCGGTAATCTGTTATATTTCGCAAATAACGAAAATCGCGCAGGCACTGATCTATTTTTTGGATTCTTTGGTGTTTAGAAAAATGCAGAAACTACAGTATCCACTGTGTTTAAATAATCCAAAGTATGCACTAATCTGATAAGACAAAGGGACACTAGACGAGATCGCACACACAGTTTAAGTATAAAAAGACAAATCAACTAAGAAAACACAATCAGTAAAACAACGCGTATCACTAAGTCAATGTTCCGTAAAACGCACGTGCAGGTCGAGTAAACACGTTCGCCTATCAGGCATACTTCCTTCAAAAGGAATTAGAACTACACTTTATACAGTTAATATAAAACTTTTACTTCACAAGAAAAACAACTAAAAACAATTAGTAGGCACGCGTAAGCAGTAAAACCGTCCGTCAAATGTTCCGTAAAACACACGTGCCTCGAGTTTAACAAGCTTTACCGCTTTTATTTCCAACAGAAAATCAACTAAAAACATGCCGTGCTTGTTCAGGAACAATACGAAAATTAATCCCGCATTAATTCTCACTCTTGTCAAAGCAAAAAGAAACAGTCTTTTCCACGTAATTAATATATAGGAACCAAGAACGAACTACGACTCCTCATCTGTTTATTCAACTCGTTCTATTACAACTTGTTATCGTCTCTTATCTAGACTTGTATATTCACATAAGCAACAAAATTTATACGAACGGCAAGACAAGGACGATGCAATCCACTCATTATAATACGATGCACTCGCCTAAGGAGTTAATAAGTATCAAATATAAAAATAGTAGTTACAGAAATGTGTTTACTAATTGGGAAAAAGCGTAAAATGTTAAGCTATTAAAAATGCACGTTACAATTTGCATCTTTTCATGGTGTGATTCTATAATTCTTTTCATAACAGTTTTTCTATTTGGTACTTTTAAATCCATTCCTTTGAAAATATCCTTGAAACCCTCATGCTCAATAATAGAAATAGCACTCATAGTGTTCACCACGAAATTTCTTATTTGGTTATTGCATTCGGATTGACTTATCATTTTTCTTTCTTGCTTGACTATGCTTAGGATAGATGGTTGTATAAACTTGGTTCGTTTAGCTGAAGAAGCTTTATAACTTTGAGTCTCAGAAAATTTTCTATTTAAATCTTTTTTCATTTTCGTATGCTATATAATTTTGAACTTTGTTGGGATGAACTCTTTTTAAATGTTTGAAAAAATTTGAAGAAGACGCTTTGCTTCCTATAATAGCCTTTTTTTGCGGAAGACATAGTTGACAGTCGGCTGTAATGCTGTCGTCATTATTAAAAGTTTTTCTTATCTTAAAATACTTGCCGTCTAATATTGAACTACAATTAAGTAGTGGTGGTGGTGGTTGATTTGCGTTTGTCGATTTCGATTTTTTTACTATCTAAATCATTGGGCATTTTTTCATTAGGTTTTGTACAAACGTTCATGAAAGAACAGGTCTTAGTGTTTTGAGCACTTTGAAATGCAGTTTTTCCTTTTTCAAAAGAATCTAAACTAGAATTAAAATTTAATAATTCTGAATTGTCCATTTTGTATTCAAAATCACCAGAATTTGTTGCGTATAGATCTTCTAGACTACTCTCTATTTTTCTTATTTCTGAAGTTGAGGATGGATTCATTCTAGAAATTAAAGGTAAATTCTGGATGTATACTTTATATAAGTTAATAATTTTATTTTTAAAATTACTGTTACAGCGATGGTACAATTTATAGTTACTTTATAGCTACACTACAACCACATATAACATAAAAATGCAATCAGAAACGGCCATATTTTGCAGGATTTGTCGAATGTAAAAAAACACGTTTATATTATAATACGTGGTGTAAAAAAATTCGGTAATTTCGATAGCTACTGATGGTAGAGAAAAGTAAACATATATACGAAAATAAATGATGATAATAAACAAACACTTACTTCAAACACTTACCTTTGTAAAGTAGCGAAGCGATACACATTTGGTGCAATGCTACCGTGCAAAACAGGATATGAAAATAGACTCTTCTATGTTGTGAAGCGTAGCACATGTAATTTTACGGCTATCTACCACGAAAATCGATACTACAAAATTTCGTGTTTTCTTCAAGGTGATAAGAGACTTCTTGCACATGCGAAGAGCATAGTTTATTGATATCAGGACACTTTGTACAAGCACGGTGTTTAAAGTAATACACGGTACAATAACATTTTAATATACCGGGCGGACGTAAATAATCAACAAACTCCAACTTCGAAAATAAAATAAGCGATAAACTATATAATATAAACGGAAATTAAGCGATAAATTATACAATATAAACGGAACACGTAGTACTTTTAAATTTTTATTTTTGTTACTCATTTGTATACAGCATTTTCTGGGTTGCATTATAATCAACGAAAATTCTACTTTACAAGTATCCAGCTTATAAAACGATATTTTACTACAAATTAGTAGCACATGATTGGCAGATAATTCCCTTTTGGTGTAACCACTTGTTAGTCGTTACTATAGAAATAATTTCAAACGCAACGTCTAAACTTTTGCTTCTGAAGTTGTGAGTTTTTATATGCAAATTAAATAGAAATTCATAACTAAATGCAAGAATAATTTACGAATGCTAACAAATAAAATATTGTACTGGTTCAATGAGGTGACTGGTTCGTCAGTAACTCCTTGTTTCGGCTGGTTATTAATGTATAATAAATACTATATTTGGTTAACTTTACTCTGCCTTAATAAATACATTTATTAAAGGTAAAGGTTAATTTTATGTTTGCTGTTTTTGATATTTTTCAAACATCGTCCTGTATCTCAAAAGCGACATAGCTTACCCTGGACCGCCGTATCGTTAGGTTAAGGCAAATATAAGCCATACACTATTTCTTTTCTGTTAATTTTTGAGATACCCCGCAAGTCTTTACACCAGCTAATAAACGAATAAGAGTAACATAAATGAGAGTTGTAGACAATATATTGCAAGTTTATATCTTACGGATTAGTTTGCTATACTGTTGTGTCGTTGGCGCTAACTATTCAAGAATTCAAGTAAATAATTTTTATTAAAGTATCCGAAGTTCTGAAAAAGTACTCGAGTACCGGATACTTTCATTTTTAGTCTCGGATACGGATATCGGATACAAAATTTTGAAAGTATTCGAATACAGAGTACTGGGTACATAAAAAGTACTCGAATACAAAAGTACTCGAACATTTCCCAACTTTGCCTAGAAATGGCTTTGAACTTTCTTAAAAGAACGGTTTTGAGTGAACCCTCCTGATTTGAATTCCGCTAGAAGATGGAAGTTATAAGACATGAATTAACTGACTTTTTTCTGCAATACGGGTTGAAAGAGCCTTGTGTACACTTTTTACTCACCTACTAATTTAAAATAAACACAAATAATAAAAATAAATCCAAGTCGTTCACGTGACCTATATTATCCAAACATGAATATCACAACATTTAACAAACCCATCGAAACAAATAAACTAAACTTTAGTCCTAATTGGTCGAATATGCGTGTAACATCTTAGATTTATGAACTATAAGTATCTAATCAAATTAACACGTTCGCTGAGTTACCAGTCACATGTAACCGGCAAGTAGCTTTCCGTTGTAACGGTACAAAAATCTGTCAGTCTTGACCATCTAGCGGGGCGAAGAAAACATTCATTACTAGAGAAAGAGCTTTCCGTTGTAGCGGTACAAAAATCTGTCAGTTTTGACCATCTAGCGGGGCGCATTCATTACTAGAGAAAGAGCGGTGTTAGAGGTATCCGCATGATTTTTGTAGTCTGTAGTATCGATTTGTTTAAGCTACTGTTACCAGATGTCAGTGGCCGGTAACGCATTGCGTAGATATTTATTTCGTAATTACAATTATCAGGCACGTATACATGGTAGAATCGTATGTGAACTTGTTCAGTTAAGCGTGTGAAAAATGACTTCTCGAGGCAAGGGAATGGTTCAGTTGCCAGCTGATCAGCAGGCTATTTACCAGAAACAGAAATTAATAAAACTTTGTACCCAGAAGTGTCATTTAACAATGTTGTTCAGGTCGCAAATTGTGGTTATGTTTCTAGCTTTTGGTGGCTGTATCACATGTAAATAAAAGATATGAGTAAAGATGAAGATCAGCCTAGTGTCGTACTGAAAACTGAGGTAGAGGAAAATATGGAATCTGAGGTGCTAACTGAAGAAGTTCTACAACAGTTTGTTACTCGACGAAGTTTGGATGCTGATAGTGTTCCCAGTTCTTCAGGTGTTAACACTAGGAATAAAATCAAACGGTATGATTTCTCAAGTGACTCTGAGCCTGAAATTGATCCATTTGCTAACTCTTCGGATCTGAATCCAGATTATATTCCTAGCGATAACTATTCCAGTTCTGATGCAGAACCATTTTCTCAATAAAATTCAGACGATGAATCGGAAACGGATGATTCAGAGGAAGAAACTGGCGATATAACCGGTAAGTTTATAAATCATGACGTAGTGATGAAATTTATAATTTATTTTATTATTAGGGCCTTATATGTGGAGCACTAAAGACAATTAGAAATCACCATGTTATTGAACATTCTATCGAGTGCAGGATCAACCTTGAATATGTGGATGGTTTACTTCTATTAGATGAATTATCTATGTTCGTCACAGAAGAGACAAACAGGTATGCTCAACAACAATTATGTACACAACGTAGAACACCGAAATTCAGACAAAATACGTAGAGTCCGACTGGAAAAGAAGAAATGAAAAGATT
Source organism: Platerodrilus igneus (assembly GCA_036346225.1). NCBI lineage: Eukaryota > Metazoa > Arthropoda > Insecta > Coleoptera > Lycidae > Platerodrilus > Platerodrilus igneus. The sequence continues at coordinate 3,597,605 of JARFIW010001108.1, read as the reverse complement.
CTTCGAAATATTTGTCTGCATGGGTTTGGTTAAAGTTCCTAATATTAATTTATACTGACCAAAAAACACTAGGCGGCTCCGTGGCGTAGTGGCTTCCTGGCCAATGTAGTACCTTTGGGTGGAGCATTGGAAAATCACATGTAAGGTCAAAAAACACTTTGGACCATAATCAGTTGATTCCATCTGTGATGCTCAGAGATATATTCCTGTCCTTACTTCAAAATTTGTATTTCAGTCATAATGATGGTTTACTGGAAAGCATTGATCAGTTATACCGAATTTGGCCCCTTCTAGATTAACGCAAGATTCATGGCTGTAATAACTCCCGGAAAAAACATCGTATTAAACAAGAGTATAGTGCCTTGGCGTGGTTGCCTAGTGATGTGACAATATATTAAAAATATGCGCCATAAGTACAGAGTCAAATTATACAAACTTTGTACCGTTACAGGATACACTTACAATGTGAGAGTGTATTGTGGGAAACAGGATTCAATAAAAAGTAAAGACCATTCACACAAAGTAGTTTTGAAATTATCTAATGTCTGGGTTGTTAGATAGTGGCAGAACCTTATACGCGGACAATTTTTATTCTGGAATTCCGGTTGTAAAGTAGTTACTAGATCGGATAACTTTGAATTGTGGCACACTCAGGAAAAATAGGAGGAGTTTACCAAGAGAAATCGTTACAAAGAAATAAACAAAAAGATATGTGGACTAGAAAATCAACACGGTATAAAAATAATACAATGGCAAGACAAGATCTGTTCTAATGTTATCGAGCAAACCTGAGCATTTAGCTAGTTTATGTCAAACTAGGAAAAGGGCTCGACCTAATAAGAATGGAGAACTAGGCAATGATATTTTGAAACCTACTGTTGTATCGGATTACAATAATGCTAAGAAAGGTGTTGACTATAGCGCTCAAACGTCCGCATATTATAGTTCTTTAAGGAAGAATTTTAAACGGTAGCGTTTGAGTTGATATTTGGTGCTGCTATGGTCAATGCCTGGATTGTTTATAATGAACTAAATTCTAATAAACTTCGACTACTGTTATTTCATGGAAAGCTAGAATTCCTATTACCACATCAGCAAGATTCCATGTCAGTTGAACCTGCTATCAATTTAAAAAGAATACATTTGCCGAAAACAGAAGAAGGGTCAGGAAGAAAACGCCGTAGAAATTGCGCAGAGTGGTATAAAACACTAACGCAAAAAATGAAAAGCAAGAAAGCTAACAAGAAAGTTACCAAAGTAAAAACATACTGCGATGACTGTGAAAATAAGCCAGCTTTATGCTTCAATCTGAGACACCGGCGATAATATCCTTAACCCTAAGATAGAATTTTTTCATCTATATAGATAAATATCTGTACAAGAATTTAGCTTTTTCATACAATACAAACCACTAGTTTCTTTAACTGCAAATAACTACTTTACCGGGATTCGAAGTCTAGTGCGATGACTGTTGAATATTGGGCGAGATGAATACCACCTGATACCGGTATTGGATTTAGTTTACTTATAACAGTTTGCAGTTCTAATAATAATTTAATATAAGGTATTCTACAAGGCACATATGTCCGGTACCTCCTGAACGGTAACTGGTCTCACCAGACCTGGGGGTCCAGTAATGCCAAGATCGACATTGTGCCAAAACTTGCCGACACAGTGAACGTGTTAATTGGCACATATAGATTGATTCGGGTAAAACTGGCATTAAATAAATTTTATTTAGATTTACCCTAAAAGTGTGGGGACCGACCCCGTAACAACATAGGGGTGCGTCGGCTAATTTCAGTCGTGCGGGAGTGGGTTCCTATAGCTGAATGAGAAAAAACTAAAGAAGTTTGCAGATCTAATAATAATTTAATATAAGGTATTCTACAAGGCACATATGTCCGGTACTTCCTGAACGGTAACTGGTCTCACCAGACCTGGGGGTCCGGTAATGTCAAGATCGACATTGTGCCAAAAAATGCCCACACAGTGAACGTGTTAACTGGCATATATAAATTGATTCGGGTAAAACTGGCATTAAATAAATTTTATTTAGATTTACCCTAAAAGTGTGGGGACCGACCCCGTAACAATATAGGGGTGCGTCGGCTAATTTCAGTGGTGCGTGAGTGGGTTCCTATGGCTGAATGAGAAAAAACTAAAGAAGTACAAAATAGTAAATAACATCACTTAAATACAAAAACTCAAGGTTACAGTAGCACTTACCCTCTGTCAAAATCGAGGGGCACCAGATCGTCGGTCACAGCAATTCTCTATTACAATATATCTATACGGAAAACGGTTTTCCTTATAAATCTCCCTTGCTTAGGTATCCTAAATTTTATCACCTTGTACATACTTCGCTCAAAAATAGTTTACCACCCTAATTTTGTCATTATTCATTAAACTTGTTAAGCAAAATATCTAACTAAGATTCTATCGCTCAGGTAACTGGATATCCTGCACACTTAACTGGCTTTACCTATTTCCCAAATAAATTAAAATAAAAATTCAACCTAAATAAAGCACTTGTGTTTGCTTCACCGATGCATCACACCACATCTGTTGATGAAGAAAGCGGAAAACCGGAAATAATCATGTACTATAACAACACAAGAGGATGGGTCGATTCTATAGTTCAAAAATGTGCCAATTATTCAACTGGACGTCGTACTATGCGTTGGCCTAAGACTTTATTTTTTAGAATGCTCGATATAAGTGCTAATGACGCATTTGTTTTTATATACTTCTTTTAAAAACAATCCAAACACTACCAGATTTGATTTCATATCTCTTTTGACAAGGCAGTTGGTAACACCGCATATGAACGAAGACACGACTTCCACTAAACGTATGAACTTCGGGCATGTATACGCAGAGTACTAAGCATTCAAGTAGCAATTGCTCAAAGAAACGCAAAACTGGTACAGAGAAAAACCTGTTATAGTAGGAGAGCTGTTGACGTTTTCAGTGATTATTGGTTCAAGACCTATTTTTTGTGTGGATGTTGAAGGAAGTATGCTCAAGTACCCGTATTAAGGATTTTGCTAGATGGTGGTATAGGAGGGATGCTGAACGCCCTCTACATATAAAAAAATATTATTTGGTCAAGGCTGAAAATTTGTGCACAACTTTTCTAGTGATCCAGGAATGCAGGATAGTATTTGCAGATCGATACATCGGTATTTAAAGGGTTGCCGATTACCCCAAACCTTTTCCTGGTGATTGAAATGGAATTTGGAATATTTCTTATTTTATCTTCAAAATCGAAAAAATTAAAGAGGTAACTTTTTAATTAACATGATTTTGAATTCATTTTCATTGCTCGCATTTGCTAAATTTGGTTAAAAAAACACACATCCTGAGTCACATCGACAGCTGATCTGGAAAAAAATAAAATTATAGTGTAACATTTTTATTTTCACTCATAATTTATTAGCATTGAATTACAAGAATAATGCGCTAAGCGTGCATTGTTCTTTATTGATCTATTTATATTAATATATCTGTGTCACATAAAGCTATTTCCAAGCGCATCTCTAGTTGTTTATTTCGTACTCCACGCCTCTAAAGTCCCGACCACTCTGTTCTAGTTTCGACAAGTTAGTCGGCCACTGGCAACAGCTTTGTTAAGATGTATTTTTGGCTAGAGGCTGGCAACCTTCACATCAATTATTAATTAGTGAGATATCTTCTACTAACGCGCAACACGTAGAAAGAAACATGTAGAATTCGTCATGTAGGATCCAGAAAATTTAGAATTACAGTTATTTAGGAACAGTCGATTTGAAATTTGTCTAATAAGAAACTTGTCTGATAAGAAATTATGGATGTTAATTTGGATGCAGTCGTATCTAATTAGGATGGCTGGTAACCTTGTTTGAAGAACGAAATTTTCGTCTCAATTTATCGTAAAGCAACAAAAGCAGTTTTGGTTCGTTATTAGTTATAAGATATTTCATGCATGTGTTTTAAAGGTTAGAGCACGTAAACTTGCTATTATGTTTACAACATGTAAATTGTGTAAATTTCAATTAATTGTTGAACTGGTTTTATAAGCCGTAAAACAAAATTTTGTCAGATTAGCTTTCTATAATAACAAGCTTTGTTCCATATGAACCTTCGGTAATTTTAACGTATGTTTTCGACGTCATATTTTTTTGTTTTGCACAGTTGACAGATGTTGTTTTGAAAGCAGATGCTTTGTGCAGCTGTAATGGAATTTAAACAAAACATTCCTATTTTTGTGATCAGCTTTTATCTATACATAAATTATTAAAAGTAAATATGAAAGTTCAAATTCTCATTATGTAAGATTCTAGTAATTGTAATCTACCTGAAAAGATCTGCCCAGGTTAGAACGTAATTCAGTGTGTTATGCTTACAAATTATTATCAGTTTAATATTCATAACACGTTCATGTTTAAAGTATAGTTGGTTGTTTAAAAAAAAAAGAAAGTCAAAACTTTAACTTTGATGTAGTTGATAATGACAAATTTTTTTGTTACAAGTTCCGATATTTTAAAAGAGTTTTTTTTAGTAAACCATTAGTTCAAATTTAAGGCTTTTATTTTGGTCAAATGCGATCAAATCTAATTACATAAAGATAAAATTTTTCTGAGTAATAATTTTGGTGCTAATATTATATTGGATATACATTTTTTATTTTTATATACTTTTTAGGACACAAATGGTGTTCTATTTTTTTATTTATTTAATCTTTGCAATTTCTTACAGGAGCTGCGTCTTATTTTGTTAAGACAAGTTTTTGTTAACGAAGGCGATCATTTTATCTTTGGGTTTCTACGTCCGCCCTTAGAACTGTGCTTTGCAATTGTCGTAATTATCTCAGGACATAGTGGCGCCTATTTGATTTAGCTTGGCTTTGGTTTGCAAACAGAATTCGACTTAACACCCCCCCCCCACACTTCTTATTGCTCTACCCAGGAATAGACCCCTAGCTATGTCGAAAGACTTTTGGTTCACTAGCGTCTTAATATAAAAGAAATAACGTTTCAGTGGTGCTTTCAGTATAATAGAACAAAAAGACTTTTTTCTCTTTTGTAAAGAAAAAGTCGTTTCAATAGCAAACTTACTGCAAAGAGATAATTTTATGAAGGTTATAAAATTGAATTTAAATCCTTTTGATGCAGAAATTGATAAAGATCGTTTATACAATATCAAAGCAGGAAAAGCTGCATCGAATGTTATATCCAATTTTTTACTGAACACATTTAAAAACGAAAATGAGCTGCGCGAGAAGTTTATACCTGAATGTTCTGAAAACGTCAATCGTTTCGAGAAACCAATTAAAAAAAGCAATTCTCAATTTCGCGTCAGGTACCAAAAGGAAGATAGTGAACATTGGTAGTTAGGTGCAGGAAATAAGAATGCAGCAAGATTTGTTTGAACGCCTGTTAGCTTTCTCATTGGAAAGTCACGTTGTTGTTTGCACTGCGGGTGCAGGAAATTGGGGTTGCAATGTTCTTCAGCTTGTAGCCAGTGTAATGGGCATGCTTTCCTCAATGCGACATCGTATCAGAACGATTTCGATAAAGAAAGTGCTAATGACCCCGAAATCTTAGAAGGTTTATAGACGATTATTGTTGATAACGAGGGTGATGATAATGAATGGGAAATTTTAGACCAACTTAATGAAGAAGACGATAATGAAGAAGAAGAAAAACAAACTGAGACCCATATGACTTTCATAATGATAATCCTTATAATGAATAAATAACGGTAAATCGCATAAAAAATGTTGTACACAAAAATTATATAAAATCAAATACTCTACAACTTTTATAACAGATGCTAATACCATTTAACGTACAGCAAGCGAGATATGTTTTTTGTGACCTTTCATCTTTAATATCTTAAGACGCGAACATGAGATTATATGAGACTTTTGACACATCAATTAGAATGCCAAAACAAAGGTTTATACAAATTTTCAGCTCGTTCCGAGGTGAAACCCCTAATTTGACTGGGCTAGAGGTCAGTGATGGAGTCAACTTAATGCGCATTAAATATGTATCTTAAGAGTGCTTCATTAGAAAGTATATTGCATATAACGTTGCTCTTTTTTTCCCAATAATTTAATACCTGCAAAGGGTAATTCATATTTTTTCAAGTTCATCCTGTTTAAAGTTGCCTAAAATGAGAATTATGAATAATTAAAATTGACTTCAATAAATTAAGTGCAAATTCTAAATCTAAAATTCAGAATATATGTTTAATTAATAATTAAATCAAGAACTGGTCCAGATAGCGACTTAATATAAATAAATACTGCTGATATAAACTCGTAATTATATACTTTCTAGTAAATATTATATACCATCGCTTCTTGTAGCCGTGATCGTCTAGTGGTTAGGACCCTACGTTGTGGCCGTAGTAACCCAGGTTCGAATCCTGGTCACGGCAATGTGAACACATTGTCACAAAAGAAGCTTTTTTTTAAATGTTTAATAAAAACCTTCAAAAAGTTACATTTCTCATGAACTACGTTTACTTATTTCTTTTTAGTAAGTAGATTTCATGATCTAGATTCTGTTTAGGACCGAACTGTTCGAATTATGACCAGTTCTTGAATACGGAAGTAAGTTTGAGTTGGTATTCGTCGGACGCAAAATAAACGTCCAGCGTAGTCTGCTTTTTTAATCGTCCGTATCTCCACCAGCTAAAAATTCCACTTTTCCAACAGGATAATGCTTGTCATATCACAAGAAGTTCCTTTTACCACCTTTAAGAGTCCTTTGTCCATCTTTTGTCAAAGCCTCTAAGGTTTCCCGTCTTATCGCTTATTGTAAATGTACCGGACGTAATGGGAAGAAGGCTGCCGAATTTAACAAGTCATCCAAAGATACTGGAAGCCTTGGAATGGATTACGCGCTGTTTGGGAAACGATGACTCAGGAGAGAGTGGACCACAGGCTGGAATCTATGACACGATTTTTATAATTTTATAATTTTAATCAATTATTGTCGTTAGGTATTTAAACATGCAATAATTAAATCGAAAACTGGTTTAGGTATCGACTTAATATATGTAAAGTTGTTGTTTGTATTCACAAAATTATACGTATTATTATTTTTTTATAATAACTGTTAAATACCATCGCGTCATGTAGCCGCGATCATCTAGTGCAGGGGTGTCAAACTCGCGGCCCGCGGGCCACATGCGGCCCGAGATGAACATTTTTGCGGCCCAGTCAATATATCCGACGCAAAGTAAAAACAAAATAGAAATGTGAATTAGAAACGAAACCAGCGTATAAAATTAAACAGCGTTTTTCCCCCGAAGGGCAGAAAACGACTTATTTCAGGCCTTGCCTAGACTTGACCTTGTGAGATTACATTTCCGTTTCTTTCAATGATCTCTGCTGATTTATCCCTCATTTCCACCTCGACGTGCGTCAGCCCTCCATGCGCTCGCGCACTCTGGCGCCCACTTGACCGTCACGAGCGCGCGGGATATACTTTAGTACTTTGTTTAGGGAAGTCGTCAAGAGATTACCTGGGTCAAGCCTAGGCAAGGCCTAAAATAAGTCGTTTTTGGCCCTTGGGGGGGGGGGGACGCTGTCTATTATAGTCCTGTGCTTTCGGCTTGACCTTGTGAGACGTGTTTAGGATCTGACGACGTGGAAGCGTACTGTGATTAAGATTAGGTATACTCTAGTAGCGGCCAAAAGGGACGGCAATAGCCGAGAACTAACGTATGTTGTGCCATCGTGATAAGGTAAAGGAAGACACATATAAAATAATTTATATTGCACACGTAAGATGAGCTCCATCTAAATGGGAACAAATGCAGATGTACATAAATTCTGTAGCGGAGCCTGAGGTAGCTTGACAATATCTTTATAACAGAGTTTAAAAAGTCCGTCGTCCCTTTCCAGTTTCCGTTTTTTAATATAATATGTAAAGGCACCTTGTTTTGTAATCTGTGTGAGGACACTGCGGACCCGGCAGAGTAATTAATTTTTGCTTCTACAAAAGCTGTCTTAATCCAACCCGCTATGGTCGCTCTCGAGGCTGGGCCAACTTTTCCTAAAATTGAAATAAAAGATGAACTGATTTATTGTTTTCGAGGAGAGCTCGATTAATGTATTTGTGAATTTCTGTGCATTATTGGGTCCAAATTTGTATCGCAGTTCTCTAATAGCTTCCAGCCTGCCTGTCTGTAAGAAGACCTATTTGTTTTAGATTCAAAGTCAGGCCAGAACGACACTGATCCCTGTTCTCTACTCATGATTGTTTATTTATTTTCGATAGCGTTAAGTCGTGTATTCTGCGACCCGAAGCTAGCAACAAAATCAGAGCTAATCTTCTAGACACCTGGAATATACTACTTCTGTCCACATCGTGGGATTCCATCCAGAGAGTGAGTTTATCTACGTCTCAGATAACCTTGTTATTTGAAATTGGGTTCGTAATTTCAATAGCTTTAACTATCCTTTTAACTAGTGGATGACCCGATATCTGTTTGCTTTTTGTAGCGTCCGCTACCGTGGCTATTATGGGTTTATGCGCTTTGATTGTAGGTGGCGCAAATCCCTTTGCGTATTGAGCGACTGACTTTGGATCAGGGTTAACTGCAAATATGCCCTGGAGTTTCGTCTATGCAACCCATCTTCTCCAAGGAGCAACGTATGTTCTAAGAGAGGATTTTCGCCACGAGCTTTCGAGCAATTCTCTATCCACCCGGGACCAATCGCCAATAAAGCAGGTCTACCCCTTATCTTCCAGGCCTACAAGCGTAACTTCTGTGGTTGGTGTAAGGGCTTTCGAGTTCGCGCATCTATTAGGGATTGCTTGAGGTTTGATAGTTGAAAGGGAGGTGCCAAAGCACGTATCTTCAGGTCACCTTTCTAGAAAACCTTGTCCCAATTCGGTACTACAAGTATATAAATACCTTTTGCCGAATTCAGGTGGTTTTATACTCTCGGTATTAGACCGGAGGGCATCAACACCCATGCTAGCTGGTATACCCATGGCTTGCTGAAGGCATTCGTATATTCGGCTTGATGGTCCGTCACATCCATTGACACGTATCGCAGCACCATCCTCGTAGTTCTGCTGGCAAGAAGATCTATCTGCGGTATACCCCATCTCTTGAAAATTTAACGTGTTATGCTCGGGAGGAAGTGCCAATCTGGCAAAGGTTAGCTCCTCGATAGGCTGTCCGCTTTGCTGTTGTACACTCTTGGCATATATTGAGCTATCAAGCTTATCCCCCAAGCCTTTGCCAACTCGAGCAGAGTGTACGTCAGCTCCAACATTTTTAAAGATCTCATTCCTCCTTGGTTCTTCAATTAGGCTACTGCCGTATTGTTGTCGGATTGAAGTAGTGTGGTCTTTCCCTTTATGGGGCGCACGTTCTGCTTTATGTAAACTACAAACATTTCTTTGTAGTTTATGTGCCACACCTTTTGAGCGGGAGACCATAGTCCCTTCGTTACAAAACCTTTATCTGAGCCCCCCAGCTTGACTCGCTCACATCTGTGGCTCTAAGTATTGAGGACTGGGCCTGGAAAATCGAGGACTTCATTTCTAAATTCCTCACTTACCATTGGTATTCCGCAAGCAATTTTATTGAAATCTTGTAATTCAAAAACGGCCTGTTTTTTCTGGAAGCGTCCGACTTGCGCGCAACAAGTATCTCGATTGCAGCCTTCCTAGAAGAATAACGAAGGCTGCGAAATTCATTTTGCGTAGCAGGCTTTTTGCTATCTTTCAATTCCAGCACTGTTTGCTCTGAATCTGTTCTAGGTCTCTCCTTATAGAATTCACATTCTTTGAAGGAAACGCCACCGTGTTTAGTTCTGTGTTCCAGTTTATTCCCAAATAATCCAAACTTCGGCGGGGTAACAATATGCGGGTTCGTATCGCGACACGGTCCGCTTGAAAAATGTTAGGCGAGCATTTTTCACAAAAATACACCTTCGTTCGGATGAGAGGTAAAATGGAGGTCCCGTGTGTGAGTGTTGTCACGCACGCTAAAGATCCATACCTTGCTTAGAACAGCAAGGATTCTGCAAAATTCACAATTTTCCAGGTAAAGAAAAACTCGCTTCCTGGACAAAAAGTACCTTCGGGTGGAGCATTGGAAAAATCAAATGTAGGGGTAACAATATTGACTTTTTCTTGTTCACACACAACCCCAAGGTTTCCAGAAACAATATCGCTTCCTTTGTTTGGACATAAAGACTGTCTGAGTTTTGATTTGTAAGTAAAAAAGTCGTCAAGGTATACGACTATTCTCGTGCCCTTTTTGCGAAGTTGAGCTGTTAGCCAATTTGAATTCTTGAAAATTCGAGAGGCGCGGTTAAGAGGCCAAACTGTAGACATGTCATGAGGTATTCCATTTTATGTTTTGCAAAAGGTATAAAGAGCGATTTTTTGACAAACGGTATTGAATAGCCGCTGAGGGCCTCCAAAATTCTTCGTGGAGCTTCAAGGGTTTTTCACTGCCCTCGGTAATCCCTCAACTGGCACGCCTGAACGCTGTTATTGTTTTGTCATTGTTTCCTTGGTCTTTTCACCAATCGATCGGGTTTGTGCGTATAACCCCGCTTTCTGGGAACTGAATCTCTGTGTGGCTGATCTTTCCTGGCAGAGAACAATATTAATTTTAATTTCCAGGTACGTTATATGCAGTAACGTATTGGGATCAAAAATATTATAAGTTGATAATCACTTTAAACTAACTAAAATTAGGGTGAGTAGCTGAAATAGCTACAATGTTAAAGTTGTGAAGCTCTAGACTGACCGGTCATCTTGGGCTCTTGGGGGTATTTATGCTATCCTTGCCCCACACATTGCTTATGGGAACTGCAGATCTCATGTCTGCCATTTCTTTCTTCAATACAAAATATTACTTCTTAGTAATCTTAATTCTAACAATAAGATTCTTATAATCTTTTGTAACCTGCACCTGCAGTGTCATGCTACGTCTGAAATACAAAGTATTAACATGCGTTCTCACGTCTGTTTTATGAATTTCCTTCAATAATACATTGAAACAATCTAACTTAAGATTTAATAATTGCATTTGATTACATATATATCCTAATTTGGGGGATGGGTAACTGGCGTCTTGGCTGTAACACTGCCCTATTTGGCCTCGTTTGACCCCTAGACAAATTGTGTGCTGACATAGCAAAAGGGGTGATTTTTCTGTGAGACGTACAAAAGGAACCCCCGTAGTGTCTGGTCAATTCTGCTAGAGATTTCTCTGTAAATAGATGGGTAGAAAATGGCGGTATTGCTTCTAATAGTGTTCCCACCTGAGCATTTTTTGGAAGGAAAAGCTTTCTTCTTTGTTCTATTACCTCTGCCCTTCGGCCACACACATATTGTATAACACCATCCGAGAACATCCTGAAAACCGCCTTGGGTCCAACTAACAGGCTATAAATATCCTTCTTAATTATCGGGTATTACTTAATTAAGGTTTTCGTTGATTCCGCAAATGTTTCCCTCTGAAGTAAGAGGTCATAAAAGATGATTCCCAAAGCAGTGTAAGCTTTCACCATCTGCTCTTGAGAAGTCGCTTCCGTGGGCAGCATATGGCTAAGTTGCGTGTTCACTTTTAATGCACTATAAACTGGTGAAGCTTGCAATTTCTTTTGAACATCCGCATACCGTATCTTATTGAATGACGGTTTTCCTAGCCTAAAGCATTCTATGCCCTGTGCTTCTATGTGCGGTTTTGGCGGTACGATCAGTGGTTCCTGTTCCCTTGTTTTGGGATTAAAGTCCATATTCATAAAGTCATCTTCGGATGCTTTATCGTCTGCCAAGTCCAACAGCGGAGGGATATTTCCACGCTTCTCATCATAGTCATTCGAATCGAATTTATCCCTACGCGTATCCTGATTTGTGGAACCAAAGGTATCTACATAACTTTTAATTCCTCTAATCTATCTAAGCGACTTTCGTTTTTTGATTGTAAACCAGCCGACAATCGGCTAGAAGGTCGTCCGCGCGAGGTCTCTGTCAGCAAGGGTCGCGATTACCAATTCATTTTGAACAGCGGATCCCCTAATCTTCGATGCTAAGCTTGCCGGTCTTATAATCAAGCCAATGCAAAATGACCAATCTAACATTTTGACCTTTGTTACAGGTGGAAAAGCTACTAAGTGTATCTTTTCCAATCAAATTATAAAATGGGGGCGGCCTGAAAAACAAAATTTAGGGGTGGTTACCGGCACTAGCTAGCGGAAGGTCGTGGATCATATAGAGGGTTGAAATTTTGAAAAAAGGGGTTAAATTAATTTATAATATACTACAAAAATGTGGCACTTACCTTTCATAAAATATTGTGGCTTAATGACAATTACCAAGGGCGCCAGACAAGTCGAGAATGTCCAAATGTTCGTACAAAACCTTGAGAGACTTGTCATCCCAAGGAGGACAATGGTTTATTTTAATCAATTCCTCACTTTTTTACTACTTATATAAAAAAAAACTATTGACTTAATCAACGGCAAACAAAACTATTTAATTCACAGAGCAATAAACGTGAACCTCTTACATTCATTGATTTAGAAATTTAAGTGAATAGGTGACTATGGAATTTATGAAAATTTTGAGTACATAAGTAGTTATCAAACACTTGTATATGAAAGAAACTTATAGTATAAATCGTACACTAATTTAATCCTACGGTTTATGGCCAAAACGTCCTAACAAATAAACTAACTAAAAATTGGTCATGCTACTTAACTATAAAGACTTACTTACTAATAATTGTCCATTGTTTGAGGGTTTGTTTTCCAACGTAGAGCAGTTATTAAATTTGGGAAGAGAATCTCGCTTGTTGCTTTTGTTTGTAATGTTTAAGAAAATTGACTGGCACACGAACTCGGCAGAATTTTGACAATATCACTTACTTGTGCGTCACACGCCTACAAGTTTTTTTAAATATTTATCTTGTATCACTTTAAATCCGCGAACTATGGGCATAACCCTCGCGAAACTGGAAGAGTAACATTTCTTTCTATTTTTTTTCTAACGTGATACGAAGTGGAATATTCTGTCATGCCAGAGAACCGCTACCCGCAAACTACGTTTTTCTCTACTTCTTAACCACGGTCGGCCCCATTGAAAAAACTCCCTGTCTTTGGCTAAAGCCTTCAAATATATAGACTATTCCTATCCTAATAATTATGAGCGTCATTTTCTATTATCCAATGACTGAACAGAACCTCCCACAAAACAAGATTTCAGAAACCAAATCCAACCCCTTTCTAGATGAGAATCACGGAAGCAACTATTTTTCCCAAGAATTTAAATTATCTATTCCTTCTACGAATTACCTAATTATTGCAATGTGGGATCTACCTATGGCGGCCGTAGTCTGGCATTAACAAAGATCGGCAAACCTACTTGAGCCGAAATACAATGAATGTCTCCAGATTACTTAAAATTACTTGTAATATTTGAACAAATCAACTTGGAAATAGCTTTGTGCTATTATAATATTTTGTTTTGTCTAACCCGCTGTCAAGCAACGAAGGTTAAGCTTTTCAAACTGAAATTGGTTTTCTTTATTTACGCTAAAAAGGTACCATACATTTTAAAGGGTTTATTGTATTTGACTTACGATGGAGTCTAGAGCTTTAAATGATGACCTGCCGCTGGAATTTACTAGCCCGAAGCTATCGGTATAAATGTGGTCTTTTATTACAAGGGTCCTAAATAAAATGAGGTAATTTATTGTGGGAATTTTTGTCTATACTTTATGCAAGTTACTGAATTTTTAATTAATTAATGTGTTTATTCGTTAACATTACAAAATAATGTTACACCTTCATGTCCCTGAAGGCTTTTTCTGAGAGGCTTGCTGCCCCTGGATTAAATGCTTGAACTAAGCCTACTGTAGGGGGTGCGTACCTTATCTTATTTAAAACTTGGGGGTCACATATGAACCCCAAGAGCTCGTTCTTACGGAAAATAAACGTCTTCCATTGCTTCCAACCTTCCGGCAAGGAGGCATCTGCCATCGCAGCCTCATCTGGATTGCTAGATTGCTAGTTTTGACTATATCCATTTCTACAACAAAAGGGATCTTGACAGGTGTTATACTAATTTTTTGATGAGCCGTACGCCTCTCATTAATCTCCCTGCGTCGCAAGCTTGACTAAGATCGACGCGCGCGGCTCAGCCTGAGCCATACGGCTCGTGTTTGCACACTACGTCTCGGAAATCTTTGAGCCGCGCGGTTCATTTGGACGAGCCGTCCCTTAATGAGGAGACGGCTTCCATAGTCGAGCTTGCGGCTCTAAGGATTGATCACTATGCCTCCTAGGATCGGGTCTCACTTCAGCAAAGGCGGGGGCCCACCGTGCTATTGTAGATAACCGGGACTAGGAGTGCTCTGTTACCATAATGCATGCTATACCATTAATAAGGAAAAACCCATTTGCTTATCCAAAATTTTACGTAACCGATCACGATTGCACTACAACGTAGGGATGAACTGTACATACACTCTTTGATGCGAAACAAAGCGTACTGAATTATATCCCGCGCGCTCGCGATGGTCAAGCAGGAACCGGAGTGCGCAAGCGCGTGGGAAGCTGACGGACGTGAAGGGGGAAATGAGGGATGAATCAGCAGAAATCATTGAAAAAACGGAAATGTAATCTCACAAGGTCAAGCCGAAGGCACAGGACTAAAATATAATATTCTTTATTTATAAAGTATACGGATCATTTTAAATTGTACGCGCCAAAATGTAAAATTCTAATTGGCTGGAATGGAGGCCGTTTCACACGAAGCTATTAACGGCAAACTGCTACGCATTAGTTGAGACACCTAACCTGATAAAACGTAGTTATACATACGTTATCTTACAAGTGGTTATGATTATTGCTTAATTTATATTTATTGATTTGTGCAGTTATTCTCTGCTTGGTAAGTTAATATTCAAGAAAAAACATTGATATTGTAATTAAAATGTTTTATTATTTTCTGTTAACAATTGCTTATTAGTTTCATCTCTTTGTATTTAGTATATCTATATCGAAGCCAAGTGGTAACAAACTAAACGAAAAATCGCCGACAAACATTGAATATTCCAAGTAAAATGGGAATTGGAATATCTTTGCTGTGAAGTAAATGATAAAATAATATGTTTGATTTGCAATAGTACCATTTATGTATCGAAGTTATACAATATTAAACGTCATTACGAAAAACATCAATCAAAATATAATAATTACGAAGGATTATTTAGACAAGAGAAGTTGAAAGAGCTCCAGTTCGGTATGAAAAAACAACAGTCAATATTTAGTAAAGTATTGCAAGAAAATGAAAAGGCAGTACATGCAAGTTATGTCTTGTCCGAGTTGATAGCTAAACACTCGAAGTCTTTTACTGAAAATGATTTCATCAAGAAATGTCTGCAGAAATTATTTGTCCTAAAAGTTCGAAGGCTTTTTAAACAATTTTTTTGTCTCGAAATACAGTTGCAGAAAGAATTACCGACTTGGCCGCCAATTTAAACGATCAGATCAAAGCAAAATCATCTAGTTTTGAAAGTTTTTCATCGCCTGTGATTAGAGTACGGACATTGGTGGCATAGCCAAATTAGCTGTGTTTCTTCGTGCTTGCGACAAGGATTCAACTATTTTTGAGGAAATATTGGAGCTAATACCGATGCATGGTACTACTAGAGTGTTTTTGAACCTGTGCAAAAATACAATCTACCTTTGTCAAAATTAAATTCTGTAGCTACAGATGGCGCTCCTTCCATGACCGGAAAAAATAACGGCTTCGTAGCATTACTACAACAAAAACTTAGTGAAATTCTCGGTTCAAATATTAAACATACGCATTGCATTATACATCAAGAAGTACTATGCACGAAGGTAATCAAAATGGATAATGTTTTGTCATATATAAAAAAGTTATAAATTTTATAGGATCTCGAGGCTTAATCAACGACAATTCACTGCTTTCTTAAGTGAATTAGATAGTACATATTCAGGTTTATCCTACTATAGCGAGGTACGTTGGTTATCATGCTCGAAGGTTCTCTAACAATTTTGGGATTTGAAAGAAGGAATATGTAAGTTTGTACAAACTAAAAATCAAGATACAAGCTTGTTCTCCGATTAAATATGGTTGCAAAATTTATCTTTTATAGTTGATATAACCAATCACTTATCCGATTTAAATTTATCGTTACAAGGCAAGGATTAGATCATTACGATCATGTTTGACATAATTAAAGCATTTGTTAGGTTTTTTTTTCGTGGCATCCACGTTGGGCGCCAAAAATAGATGTTACGTAATTCGTGGCAGTCCCTGCTCGGGCGCCAAATTTATGCTACGTTGGCTCGTAGCCGTGCGTAACAAAAAGAAAATCAGAGAAAAAAAATGACCGGGCTCAATCGGAGAGTAGGGGGGGTTGTAGAAAGCAGACCAACCTACCATGTACGCGGCGGTAAGGAGTTAGTGATAATACCTGCAATAAAAAAAATTAGTTAAGCAAACCTGAAAAAAAAAGAATAAGCATAGCAGCAATGAAACGTCTAAGTTATTCAGTACTTTGTAGCATGTAAATAAAAGAGACTGTTTAGATAAACTATATAATATAACAACGGTAAAAGCAATACAGAAAAGTGTTTAGTACAAAGTGAGGTAATATTGGGGAGTAGCAGAAACGTTTCCTCACACACCAATTAAACATAAATCAGACAAAATGTTAAAAAAAATAAATAGGTAAGACACAATTGATATGAGTAATTCAGTAATAATGATTTTTCTTTCTTTCTCTTTTTTCTGTTTTAAAATAGCATGCAAGTCTATTGTAAAAGGTATCAGAACGACAAAGATATGGTAAAGCAACGGATAGATATTTACAGTAATAACCAGTAGGAAATAGTTCAACTTACAAAAGTCCTTCAACAACGCTTCCTTGCAACGGAAGGGTGGGATACAGCGATGTCCTGCACTAACGAAGCACTTCACCCTTGACTGTGAGGGTGTTGATGGAACTTAGCACACGTTACACTAATCACACCTACGTATTTCACTGGGGTTAGCAGCAGACATTATCACGCGTCGAAACTATGTAGCCTTGATAAGTTTCTTGGTAATTCTATTTCCTAAGACAATAATTTCGAAATATTCTGTAGCACTAGTTTAATTTCAACTGGGACCAAATGGATATTAGTTTCATAAACATCCCCAAAAGCAGTGAGAAACTTCAACCAATACCTTTGTAAGCCGGTAATCTGTTATGTTTTGCAAATAACGAAATTTGCTCAAGCAATGATCTATTTTAGGTTCTATGTTGTTAGAAAATTCAGAAACTACAGTAGCACTGTATTTAAATAATCCAAAGTATGCGCTACTCTGAAAAGAAAAAAACCGCGAAACTAGATCGCACACACAGTTTTAATATCAAAAGACAAAACAACTAAAAAGAACCATAATGGGTAAAGCACGTGTATCACTTAAGTACGCCCGTCAAAAGGTTCCGTAAAACACTTTTGTACAGTTAATATACAATTTTTATTTCACAAGAAAACAACTAAAAAAATCGTGCCGTGCTAGTACATGAACAATACGAAAATTAAATCCCGCATTAATTCTCACTATTGTCAAAGCAAAGAAGCAACAGTATTTTTAACGTACTTAGTATATATCGGAACAAAGAACAAAACACGACTCGTCGCTATTATAACCGCTTATCGACTCTTATCTACCTCGCTAATAACATAAGGAACATCTAAAACGTGAATGTCACAATCGTATCTAACAATTAATTACAGGCTGTTTATCGTTTTCGATAAGTTGGAATTTATTTATTAATGAGAATTAATCTTGAATTTATCTATCTTTTAAAATTAATACACGCGAGTTAAATTGCATACAATTCTAAAAACTATTCGGACGTATTTACTTGATACAAACAGCGATTCAAAGGAAACGATGCAATCTATTCATTATAAGCGGTTTATAATTTTCAATTTATCTATCTTTAAATTACTACACACGAGTTAATAAATATCAAATACAGAAACAGCAATTTGCAGAAATGCATTTATAAATTGGGAAACAGCGTAAAAGTTTAAAACTACAAAAATTGCACGTTACACATTCAAATGTAAACTATTTCTTTGGGAAAGTCAACCGAAAAATTAAGATTTAGCGCACTTTCCAACGTGCAACAAGAAAAAATCTAGTTTAGATGATACTGCATGGTATCAAAAATACGCAGAAAA
Source organism: Platerodrilus igneus (assembly GCA_036346225.1). Lineage (NCBI taxonomy): Eukaryota > Metazoa > Arthropoda > Insecta > Coleoptera > Lycidae > Platerodrilus > Platerodrilus igneus. The sequence continues at coordinate 3,579,358 of JARFIW010001108.1, read as the reverse complement.
AATTTCAAATCTTAGAATAGAATTTGAAACAAGGTTTAAAGATTTTAATTCTTTGGAAGGCAAATTTTGTTTGTTATCTTCGATTTTCTCAATAAATAAAGACTCAGAAGTGATTGAGGTTTAGTGCGACTCAAACAGCCAAATTTCATTGAAGTGGGTGTGCTTGAATTTCACAAATATTTACCGGTAACGTTTGAAAATACTCGAAAATTCGCATATGAAATTATTTCCATGGAAATGAATCTCCTGTCCGAACCTGTAACGCTCACTTTGAGTCAATTTTGAAAGTAGTCTCGGCCAATAAAATTTCTCCCAAATTAGGAACGATAGTAGCAGAGATGAGATGTCAAGTATCAGGACGTAAACAATAATTTAACTTTATATATGTTTATTACAATGTACTATTCAAAATAAAAATATTTGTTTTTATGAACATTTTTTTGCGGCCCTCCTAAAGTTAAGCATTGTTTATTTGGCCCAAGTTAGCTTTTGGGTTTGACACCCCTGGTCCAGTGGTTAGGACCCAACGCTGTGGCCGTAGTAACTCAGATTCCAATCGTGGTCACGGCAATGTGAACACATTGTCACAAACGAAGTCTTTTTATTTGTTTATATAATAACATTCCAAAAGTACGCATTCTTTAGAACAATGTTTTTCTTACACATATATCCACCATTCTTTTGGTGTGTAGGTATTTTGACAGGAGGAGGGGTAATTTCATATCGCCTTTCTGTTGCTGATTAACTTTATGCTATTGTTCTGTATCAAAATGTTACTCTAATCTTGATTATAATGCGTTCTGTTGGAATGAAAGATATAAAAAAATTAGCTCAAGACCGTGCTGTATTAACAAGAAAAATCAGTTGCTATTTTCAAAGACAGCAAATGTAGGAACGAGAAACAATTGTTAACATTATATGTATGGGGTATAGCACTATACGGCCGTGAAGCGTGGACAGAAGAAGAAGCACTAGAAAAAAGATAGAATCTCTTAAAATGCGCTACGACAGATGTATTATTAAGATATGGATAGACAAAGTTAAGAACTAAGGACAAAACAGGTTCTAGAAATAGTAGCAAAAGAAAGATATCTCTCGAGAACAGTAAAAGAACGGGAGAAATATGATGAAAGGAAACGTTTTAAGACATTGGAAAATAGTGCGGGACATATTAGAAATAGAGCAAGGAGAAAAAAAAGAAAAGAAGAATTATGTAGGAAACGGTAAAAAATAGGAGAAATATGATGATTGGTATTAAGGTATTGTAACAATTTTATTTTTGCAGTAGGAGAATCCATTCATTAAACGTACAATGAATAGTAAAATACCTTTATTAATTAAAATAAATATTCAAGTAACAATCAAACTTTTATAGTATTATAATATCAAGGATTATTAGTCGAGTTGTTTCCGAGTTCGGTGTAATTTCACAGCCACTGGCGCGCGCGTGAGAGGTTCGAGAACTAAAATCCGGAACCTCCCACCATACAAGAAAGCAGCGAGCGCACTCGTCGATAGTTAAAAGTAGCGTCAAGATGCATTCTAAGAGAATGGCGAGTGACCTCCGAGTCGCTCTATGTTTGTGAAACACTTCCTGAGTAACGGTTAGTACCTAATCCACATTTTGTATATTCGTTGTCATATTAGCTAATTTACAAAATTTATTTAGCGCAACGACCCATTTGAACTCGCAACGACCCATTTGAACTCGCAACGACACATTTGAAATCCCAACGAGAAATTAGAAAACTGCATGGATAACGTATATATCGCACACCACGTCGAAAATCGCAACTGTAAAATTTGAGACAACATGATCCCTTTGAAGTTACAATTTAGAAAGCTTAATTTGTTGGCTACGCAATGAAAAATTATTTTAGTAAATAAATTTAGACAACGGAAGATTACGTTACAAAGTAATGCTGCCGTGATCCAAGTAAGGAACCCGCTTTGCTCCTACACCTGTGTTAAAGCATGGAAAGCAAGTATAATTAGTTGCTGTTCCCGCGCTGCGAGGTAATTTCCATTACATCAAGGGACAACTGCTGCTCTTGGGTTCGTAATAGAATTAAGATTTCCTGAGTACTTTCCTTCTGAAAGTACATTATTTCATTTTGTTTGTTAGACGTACAAAATTGTTATTCAGTTTACCTGTAAATAAGCTGGTTTTCCCAGTATTAAATTTGCTTTCACTTAGCTTCGTAAATACGTGATCACACGTGGCTTCAACGTAATTTAACAGCTGCTATTACATCACCTGTTTGTTTGTTCACTATTGTCAACAATTGCCCAATGGCTAACACATGTTTAGCATTTTAGTACAACCACTATTGATAACATTAGAGAATATCTTGGTGATTATTTTGACTTCAAACTAAATTTAAGTTTGTTAACCTAAAGAGAAAATTTCGTATATTCATTTGTAAATGACTCACACAGATCTGATTGGGTTATAAAGAAACTCTAGCATTTTTAGTTACATAGAATTATAAAATATTTGAGTAAGGATTAGTTGATAACCTTTACTACCAGTTTTGCAAGTACTTCAAATTTTTATTTTTATTTAATTACAATGATACTTTATTTACTGAAACCAAGAAAATTCTTATTAGTAAATTAATATTCTTCATTTAAAGTTTTTTTATTCTGATCTAGTCTGATCAGACTTGGTAAACAAAAAGCAATAAGAACTAAAATTTTATGATCCCATTATGCAGAAAATATTCTCTATACTTTTAGGTATACTTGAGGGACGCAAATAGTGTTCCCATTTTTATGTGACTTAATTATTATTCTTTCTTACAGGAACAGCGTCTTATTCTGTTAAGACAAGTTTGTGTATCAACGAAGGCGATCTCTTTTTTTTGGGTCTCCAAGTCCGCCCTTAAAAAATAGCTATGCCCCTAAAATAAATCAATTTGGACTTGGTGGCGCCTGTTTGTTTTTTTTGTTAAGTGTAACCCTCCATAGATTTCGACTTACCCCCCCATTGCTCATAGCTCTACCCAAGGAATAGACCCCTAGTTACGTCGGAAGACTTTGTTTTGCTGACCCCCAACTTCTAGAGTCAGATGTATGTATTAAGAAGAGAGCATTAGTTAAGCTCAATTTAGGAAAGAATGTGACCGTTTGGGGTTAGCGATCAAGAAAATATAATACGTTTCACTAGCGCCCAACGCTTGGGGCTTCGAAATTTGTTTGATCAAAATTTATTTGGGGGCTCGAAATTTGTTTGTTCAACGAGTAATTTGTTGAAATTCGTTCGTTCATAATTTAATTTAGCTCGAAAGTTGTTTGTTCATAATTTGATTTACCTTAAAATTTATTTGTTAAAATTAATTTGCTTCGAAATTTATTTGTTCTAAATTTAATTTGATTCGAAGTTTGTTAGCTTAAAATTTATTTTCCTTTGAAGTCCATTTGTCCAAAAATTATTTTGCTCGAAATTTGTTTGCTTAAGGTTTATTTGACACTTAGATTTGTTTGTTTGCTTTTGATAAAAGATTGGTTGTAACGGTAATCCCCATACACTCAATTCGTTAATTTGGTCAAATTTACTTTTGACTTTAGTTCTGTTTTGACCCCTTAAATTTTTTTGATATTGTTTTGGCAAAAATAATTTTACCAAAAACATTTTTGAATTTTACCTTTAGTAGTACGAATTTGTTTTGATAGCTTTTGTAAGATTCGGATTAGTTAGATTTATCGGTTTGATTCCATTAGGTTGTAGTAACCATGTCGGAAAAATTCCAAATTGTTTGTCTACTTAAAGAAGAATTGGAGTATGAACTAAGAATCAGAGGAGTGGTAAGTGAGAGGCCAGTGTTGGAGAAACGGAAAATTTTAGGTAGATTGTTAGCTAAAGAAATAGATAAGCCTGGTTGTTTGGTTGACCTTTCGTGTTATGAAGTAGATTTTGCAACGGAAAGTAAAGAAATTTCAGTTTCAGTCGAGTCAGTTCGTAATATTGTGTCCGAGTTTGAGGGCGACTCATCAGACTCAATTTTAGAAGAGCTTGTTCAAGGATAAACCACCTTTCGGGACGAGCTAAGCGTATGAAAATCCTTCAATAAATCCCGATGAAGCAATTAAGTTTAGAAATGAGACCGTAGCAACGATATTAACTCTTGAAGCTGAGTTGTACGATAAAATCAATAAAAGTACAGAGTCCACCTATTTAGATCGGTCCGTTGTAGTATCTCCTTTAGTTAGTGCACCTATCCATTCGACTTCGTATGTAACACCTTCAGTACCTATAGGTTCATGGCCTGTAAAATTCTCAGGTGACCCCAAACAACTACATTCATTTTTAGATAGAGTTAGTGATTTAGCACAATCTCGTAAGGTATCCGAAGCTGACTTATTTGGATCAGCATGTGAACTTTTGTGGGTGACGCTTTGGTTTGGTTTAGAACAGTGAAAAATTCTTTGCGAGACTGGAACTCCTTGTTAGAACGTTTAAGGAAGATTTTCTACCTGGTTCTTCGGATGATGACATTTGGGAAAAGATCAGAAATCGTCGTCAAGGTAAAGACGAAAGGATTATTTTATTTGTCGCGCATATGCAAACCCTCTTTAGTAGACTGACCAACGAGCCAGCAGAAGTTACTAAAGTTAAAATGATTAGAAGAAATTTGGTTCCTGAATATATTTCGGCACTTGCATTGTCGGACATTCAAGATTTGTCGACCCTAGTAAATTTGTGTAAAAGGTTAGAAGAAGCTTCTTTGATGAAACTAAACTCGGTTTTGGCGTCTTCTAATAAACCTAATAAGATTTGCAACCTCTAAGCATCCATATGAGAACAAACATCCTGGGTTGAATGAGAAAGTTTATGCTGTTAAGAGTAGGGTGTTTCAGAATAAATTAGTCAATCCTCAAGTAACAGTAGCGGATAAGAGCTCTTTAGAGTCCTCGGTTTGTAATTCCTTTAGTCCCGATAAGAGGAATCATTTTGTTTGTTGGAATTGCTCCCGTAGTGGACATTGGTTTAGAGATTGTAGAGCAACAAAAAATTTTTGTTTTGGATGTGGTCGAAAAGGCGTTAAGGCAACGTCATGTCCACATTGTTCAAAAACCAGTAAGGCGGCAGGTACATAGTGGTCGGTATCCTGTTCCGCGTCATAAGGCTACAGTTATGATTTGTAAACAAGAAAATACTTTAGTAAAGACGAGTGGTCGAGATGGCTTACAGTTGTTAAAAATTTTGTCAGGACTCTTCGAAGCCTAAGAATAATACTCTGTTCATTGAGAAGCAGTGTGATAATCGACCCTACATTATGGTGAAATTAATAGATAGAGACATTACCGGTCTTCTGGATTCGGGATGCACTACCTCAGTAGTAGGATCCTTAGCACTTTCAATTGTTAGAGAATTAGACTTGAAAATTTTAGTTCAGCAAAACAGGTATCACTACAGCTGATGGTTCAATAAAGTCTGTTGTAGGCTCAGTAGATTTGCCAATTTGTATAGGTAATGATTGCCGCATCCTTAATGCATTAGTGGTTCCGTCCCTACCGCATACATTTATTTTCGGTAGTGACTTTGCAAAATTATTTGGTGTAGTTGCTGACTTTAGAAGTAATAATTGGTTTATCCAAAGCAATGTTGGGAACGACATAGGGTATATAGGTCCGTCTTCCATCCCTTTGAACACTGAAGATTCTTTATGTGGTTTACATGACCTCTCAGATGCTCAAAGTGCGCAAGCACAAGAGTTAATAAATTCATTTAGTGAGATTAGCAGCGACGATAGATTAGGACGAACTCACCTAATCGAATTGGACATAGACACAGGCAATGCCAAACCCTTCCACAAGAAACCATATGTCATGTCACCATATATGGGTAAGATATTGAATGAGGAATTGGACGACATGCTTAGACTTAAAGTTATAGAACCGTGTACTAGTCCGTGGTCCTCTCCAGTTTTGTTGGTTAAGAAGGCAGATGGAGAATATCGCTTCTGTTTTGATGGTAGAACCCTGAACGACTTAACTGTTCATGATTCGTACCCCTTGCGAACGTAGATAGAATTCTCAATATGTTGAGAGGTGCGAACTACATTTCGTCTCTGGATTTGAGAAAATCGTTTTGGCAAATCCTCTTAGTGAATCGTCTAAGGATAAGACTGCCTTCAGTGTTATCTCACGAGGACAATATAGATTTACATGCATGCCATTTGGGTTGAAGAATGCTGCGCAGACGCAACAGCGTTTAGTAGATGCAATTTTGGTCCACGTTTTGAACCCCATGTATTTTGCTATTTGGACGACATAATATTATGTTCGTCATCTTTTGAAGATCATCTAAAGTTATTAGTAGAGGTTAAGCAACGTTTAAAAGAAGCTAACCTTACCATAAATATAAGTAAATGTGAATTTTTAAAAAACACTTAAATTTTTGGGTTATATAGTAGGTTCGAACTCACTTCGTACAGATCCCGATAAGGTGTCGGCGATGGTTAACTTTCCCGTCCGAAAACCACAACGGAAATTAAAAGGTTTATAGGAATGTGCAGCTGGTACAGGCGCTTTATAAAGAATTTTTCGTCTTTAGTTTCGCCTATTAATGACCTCATTAAAAGTAAGAAAAAAGGTCAAACTGTAAACTGGAGTGCGGAAGCAGAAAATTCATTTGTGCTAATCAAGCAAGCATTAGTTTCTGCACCTCTTCTTTCGCAGCCAGACTACTCGGCACCCTTTATCGTTGAGTGTGACGCAAGCAACACTGGGTTAGGAGCTGTGTTGATTCAGAATGTAAACGGAGAAGAGCGTGTAATTTCGTACGCAAGCAAAACCCTGAGCCGTACTGAGCGCAATTATTCCACCACTGAAAGAGAGTGTTTAGCGGTTATTTTTGCAATTGAGAAATTTCGTCCGTGGGTAGAAGGAGTTCGATTCACCGTTGTCACCGATCATTTTTCGTTACTTTGGTTGAGTAATCTTCAGAATCCAACTGGAAAACTCGCCAGATGGTCAGTTCGATTAAGGCAACACTCATTTGATTTGGTGCATAGAAAAGAAAAGTTCAATATAGTTCCAGATTGTCTTAGTCGTGGTGTTCCTTTAGAAAATCCAGAAGTTAACTTAGTAGAGATTAAACTTGATGCAGTAGACTTGTGGTATGAGTCTTTGAGAAAGAAAATTTTGTTGTCACCGAAAAGCTACCCACAATGGAAAGTAGAAGATGGGTTTATTTATAAGTTTATACCTTCCTTATTACCGCATTCGGCGAATGTTGTAGAGTGGAAATATTTGGTGCCAAAGTCTCAGCGCGTAGATGTCATTAAATCATGTCATGACCCCCTTCAGCAGGACATTTTGGTTCCTTAAAACTTTGTCTCGAGTCCAAGAATTGTATTATTGGCCAAAGATGATCTTTGACGTACGTAAATTTTGTAGGAAATGTTTGATTTGTGGTGCTCAAAACCACCCAATAGAGGTCCCCTTGGAATGATGGGAAAGGAGAAAGAAGTTGGACTACCATTCCAAACCATTGCATTAGATTTGATGGGTCCGTTTCCTCGTTCCAAACGCGGACATAAATGGCTCTTAGTTGTTGGTGATTGGTTCTCGAAGTATTCGATTTTGCAACCTTTACGTAGTGCTACCGCACATTTGATCGAGAAGTTTTGGAAGAAAAGGTATTTCTTGTCTACGGAGTACCACAATTTGTTATTTGTGATAATGGTCCACAATTAGTTGGACGTATTTTTAAAGCTTTGTGTGCAAGGTACGAAATTCAAAAATTTGGTATAACGCTGTTTATGCTCCCCAATGCAATTTTGTGGAAAGAATCAATAAGACAGTTGGTACAGCAATCCGTACATACGTAGAAGAACATGATACGTGGGATGTTGAGATATCAAAGATCCAATACGCGATCAACTCAGCAAAACATGAGTCCACCAACTATTCACCAAATTTTTAGTTTTTGGTCGTCAGGTACCTTTAAGTGGAAAAGCTTATAAGGATAATTTTATACCTGGTGAGGATGTTGATGTCGTCTCCAGTAGTAGACCTTCTTATGTTTTGGATCGTCAACTTTTGTTTGATATTTTGGAAGTGTCCGTGAAAATTTGCATGTAGCTTATCAACGTTCGTGTAAACGCTACAATCTTCGGAGAAGAGACATTTCATTCCGAGTCGGAGAGTATGTTTGGAGAACTAATAAGGTCCTCTCGAGTGCTAGTGATAAATTTTCCGCTAAGTTAGCTCCTAAGTTCGTTATGAGTAAAATTCGGAAAAACATTCCAGTTTAGTATATGAGTTAGAAAACGAAGATGGAACAAGAGCAGGAAATGGCACATAAAGGACTTGAAACCAATTGGAGTATCAGATCCAAATGAAAATGATGATTTTGACGATTAATTCCGGTCCGGTCATCTCTTTGATATTAAGTAATGACGTAGTGGTCTGTTTTGTTTTGTTCCAATTCTTGATCTAGTGTCGGTCCACTAATATTGAGTATTTTGTTTGAGGAGTGAAATAAGTGGTTTGAGATTTTGTAAGTTTTGTAAGTTGAGGTGTGCCTTGGTGCACGCTGGTCGTTTTGCTCGCGCGTTGCTCGGAGATGTGTTTGGAGGATGTCTTTGACAGATATCCTTACAATGTAGAAGTAGGTGGGCTATTTAACTATTGGTCCTGATTTCTACATGTCAAGGTGGAGAGAATGAATTGTTCTTTCCCTTGTTCCTTTTGACCGTTAGAAGTTCTTAGATTTGATAGGGTCAAAGTTGACTTGGTGATTTTCACCGTTTGGTCCATCACTAATGAGATCAGTTGTTCGTTAGCAATTAGTGATAGGATGATCAGTAGGGTGTAGGATTCTACAACCCTAACTGGATTATTTTGGGTTTGAAATTTGATGAGTAACCTGATGGTTAGGTTACCTTTGTTTTGATTATCTCTTTGTAATAAAGTGATAATATTTTGTATTTGAATTTGTTAAGTAACCGTATGGTCAGGTTACCTTTGTTTTGATTATCTCTTTGTAATAAAGTGATAATATTTTGTATTTGAATTTGTTAAGTAACCGTATGGTCAGGTTACCTTCGTTTTGATTATCTCTTTGTAATAAAGTGATAATACTTTGTATTTGAATTTGATAAGTAACCTTTTGATTAGGTCACTTTTGTTTTGATTATCACCTTGTGATGATGCTTAAATTTAGACCTATTAGTAGGGTATTTCTTTTGATTCTCACCTTATAGTGATGATATTTTGAATGGTAATGCTGTTCTGATGAGGAAGCATTCCTGTTTTTTGTAAATAGAGCTAAATGAGCTCCTGGAAGTGAAGTTTTTTGAAATTAGAAGTAAATTGTAAGTGTTTGATTTTAGGTCAGAAATATTAGCCTTATTAGAAGTAGGAATCTCAAGTCAAGAAATTTTGTAAATTTAAATTCTTTTGTCCCGTGGAGTGTTTGACTCTCTAATTTGACCCTCCCAATTTTGATTATTACCGATTGTGACTCCCCGATTTTGTCTCCCGATGGACGTCAGGTACACGTAGTTACCAACACACTCTCAATTATAAATGAAGGTCCCCCATTTGAGTAAATTTATAAAATTGCATAGTTGGTTAGGAAGATAGGAAAGGCTAGTATTGTTGTAAAAAAATTTTTTGTATTAGTTATATTTGAAGTTTTTTAAGAAAAATTTTTTTCTTTTAGGAAAGAGGTAGTGTAACAATTTTATTTTTGCAGTAGGAGAATCCATTCATTAAACGTACAATGAATAGTAAAATACCTTTATTAATTAAAATAAATATTCAAGTAACAATCAAACTTTTATAGTATTATAATATCAAGGATTATTAGTCGAGTTGTTTCCGAGTTCGGTGTAATTTCACAGCCACTGGCGCGCGCGTGAGAGGTTCGAGAACTAAAATCCGGAACCTCCCACCATACAAGAAAGCAGCGAGCGCACTCGTCGATAGTTAAAAGTAGCGTCAAGATGCATTCTAAGAGAATGGCGAGTGACCTCCGAGTCGCTCTATGTTTGTGAAACACTTCCTGAGTAACGGTTAGTACCTAATCCACATTTTGTATATTCGTTGTCATATTAGCTAATTTACAAAATTTATTTAGCGCAACGACCCATTTGAACTCGCAACGACCCATTTGAACTCGCAACGACACATTTGAAATCCCAACGAGAAATTAGAAAACTGCATGGATAACGTATATATCGCACACCACGTCGAAAATCGCAACTGTAAAATTTGAGACAACATGATCCCTTTGAAGTTACAATTTAGAAAGCTTAATTTGTTGGCTACGCAATGAAAAATTATTTTAGTAAATAAATTTAGACAACGGAAGATTACGTTACAAAGTAATGCTGCCGTGATCCAAGTAAGGAACCCGCTTTGCTCCTACACCTGTGTTAAAGCATGGAAAGCAAGTATAATTAGTTGCTGTTCCCGCGCTGCGAGGTAATTTCCATTACATCAAGGGACAACTGCTGCTCTTGGGTTCGTAATAGAATTAAGATTTCCTGAGTACTTTCCTTCTGAAAGTACATTATTTCATTTTGTTTGTTAGACGTACAAAATTGTTATTCAGTTTACCTGTAAATAAGCTGGTTTTCCCCAGTATTAAATTTGCTTTCACTTAGCTTCGTAAATACGTGATCACACGTGGCTTCAACGTAATTTAACAGCTGCTATTACATCACCTGTTTGTTTGTTCACTATTGTCAACAATTGCCCAATGGCTAACACATGTTTAGCATTTTAGTACAACCACTATTGATAACATTAGAGAATATCTTGGTGATTATTTTGACTTCAAACTAAATTTAAGTTTGTTAACCTAAAGAGAAAATTTCGTATATTCATTTGTAAATGACTCACACAGATCTGATTGGGTTATAAAGAAACTCTAGCATTTTTAGTTACATAGAATTATAAAATATTTGAGTAAGGATTAGTTGATAACCTTTACTACCAGTTTTGCAAGTACTTCAAATTTTTATTTTTATTTAATTACAATGATACTTTATTTACTGAAACCAAGAAAATTCTTATTAGTAAATTAATATTCTTCATTTAAAGTTTTTATTCTGATCTAGTCTGATCAGACTTGGTAAACAAAAAGCAATAAGAACTAAAATTTTATGATCCCATTATGCAGAAAATATTCTCTATACTTTTTAGGTATACTTGAGGGACGCAAATAGTGTTCCCATTTTTATGTGACTTAATTATTATTCTTTCTTACAGGAACAGCGTCTTATTCTGTTAAGACAAGTTTGTGTATCAACGAAGGCGATCTCTTTTTTGGGTCTCCAAGTCCGCCCTTAAAAAATAGCTATGCCCTAAAATAAATCAATTTGGACTTAGTGGCGCCTGTTTGTTTTTTTTGTTAAGTGTAACCCTCCATAGATTTCGACTTACCCCCCCATTGCTCATAGCTCTACCCAAGGAATAGACCCCTAGTTACGTCGGAAGACTTTGTTTTGCTGACCCCCAACTTCTAGAGTCAGATGTATGTATTAAGAAGAGAGCATTAGTTAAGCTCAATTTAGGAAAGAATGTGACCGTTTGGGGTTAGCGATCAAGAAAATATAATACGTTTCAGTATAGCGCGGTATATATTACAAGTAGAGAAAGGAAAACAAAAAGTAGAAGTAAACCTAGATTAGACTATTGCACACAGATAGTGAAAGATGTAGGCTGTGGGAATTTCAAGAAAATTTGTAGGTTAACTCAGAATAGAATTCAATAAAGGTACTCTTTTCTTCTCTTTGGCTGTTTTCCTTCGAGATTCCTACGAAATTTTTTTTGTACACTTCTTAACAGTTTATACTTTGGTTAATACAGATTTCTAGAAAACACATAGACGTTGTGGAATCTAATCCCGTTTTCGTGTAAAGTTAAAGATATTAGAGCATTGGTCTTCCCACAACTCGATGGCGCGGTGAATATTGCCCTTATATTGGATGGAAACAAAGATCCATGTTTACCAATTTCCTTTGCACTAGATGTGGCACATGCATCAAAGTTTTCTATAGATATTTTAACTCCCTGCTCAACATCTGCTGGAACATCATTCTTCTTTTGGGAATGATACTGCTTGACGCTGTCTGGTGTCGTTGTTCTAGCTATGTTATATTTTTTACTAGCAGAACGGACACATTACACTTTCCCGGATTTCACTTATTGCTTTCACCAAGACATTCCTGGTGTAATGTTTATTGTGTGCTTACATCTCTTAACCGTGTTGTAATTCAACTGATTCAGTTCTTCAGCTTAGTAGATCCTGGACCTCTCAAGTCCAACTTCCTTGTACAGCTTTTATCTAGTAGATTCTGTCTGTCTCGTTGATATATGTTGTGTCATCTTTTGTTATGATGCTTTTGCGGGTGGTTGATAGGGTGAGTAGCTTCCCGGATCTTCTTCTTGGTTGCTCTTCAACTATTACGATATCCAAATCCTGGGTTCATCGGCCTGTAGTTTTCGACCGACAGGATGCCTATTCGTCACAAACCCTTTTATCGTCAGGTAGCTTGTCGAATAGGACTGACGGATGTGCATCCCCAACGATTTTGTTTGTGTCCCTATTCCTTGGCGTCCCGTATAGCTGGGAAACTCCCTCGAATTGTCACCGTTTTACTACTCACCTTGCTTCGCCCAGAGGCGAAGGTAGGTAGCTGTTGATTCCGCGACGCCTGCTGTTGGAATAAACGACTCCAGTTCGGAAAAATGCCCGTATATATATATATATATATATATATATATATATATATATATATATATTACCACCCGCCCGGCCGCAATGCCACCCGTCCGCCTGTGCGTAGAACATGTCATAATTTGCGGAGCGGAGGCTAATAGGATGCATTTACTAAATAGATAAAAGAATGTTCCTTATAAATATTATAACAATACAATTCTTTATACAAATTTATTTAAAAAAATAATACAATTACAAATAATTGTGAATAAATCTATTAATATTTTCTATAAACAAACGGGTTGTATTCAAACATTGAATCATGGATAATTAAAGCATAAATCTTCATCGACGCTTCAAAATTTCTTGAAGCACCAAATTCAAACTTAGCGTCAACAGTTGTATCCTTGAGGCCTTCAAATTGATGACGGCAGTCTAACACAAATATTTGTCCATCTTTGAACTTTTTATAGTGCATTAGACATTTATTAGAAGACTTATCCGGGTAGTATTTTTCCATAAAAGTTGTATAAGACAGGTGCGCAGGCAAGTAGTCGTTCTGCTCACAATCCAAACTTAATCTACCTTAAGGGAACGCCTGAGACTTTAAAAATACTTTGACATGAGTTATATAGGCATTTGTAAAGTTTAAGATGACGCTCGTGACGTAATGAGTATGCAAAGAGTTGCAAACATTCAAGAGGCGCTGTCCATGTATTGCGAGTTATCTAACTGAGGCTTTGGGAGGCGCTGCGCCAGAATCGGCCAATCCTATTACTATGCCGTAGGTTTATACCAGCTCCTATGGGTAATTCCTATAAAGTATTGTAGCGCCTATCGGTCTGGCGTTGACCAGAATAAGGGTTTGAATACACAAAACATAGTTGGTGTGCACCCTGCGGCGTGACATCTTTAAATATCTTATGATTCACCGGTCTTATGTGCGAGATCGTTCGATTGAAAGGCACAAGGATTTTACGTTTAAAGGTTATTATTATTATAATGTTAAAGTACAGTAGGAAATCTCGAGAATGTAATTTGCATACCCTGGTTTGTTGTAGATAATCCAGAACAATTGGATAGGGTATAAATTAACGTTAAGGGATTCTGAAGTTCGGTTCTAATTGCAGCTTCGATTATAATAAATCACGATGTTATTTCTACTTGAAGTTGAGTTCTAATGTAAAACGTTGATTGCAATATGCTGTAATTTAGAGCTCTGAAAGTCGTACAGATGTGATATAAATCCTCATATAAATAACTGTTCATTTAATTTATTACAGTGATTACACACATTAATTGTAGTGCTTCAAAATTAAGTTGATTCAGAAGATAGAATCGTAGTTTAAGAAGTTTATACTTGTATCGTTAGTTAAGGATCTAAAAGTAAATAGTTGGTTGATCATTCGGAAATTTTATAGTACTACTCGTTGCTGAAAAAGGCTTGTATAACCAGTTTGAAAATAAAGAATTGTTTTTATTGCAATTGACTTTTCGTTACAGTATGTACATGTACATGTACATGTACATAACTATAACTATAACATACGGTTGCCCAGCACCAAGCGATTAGTTTCGTAGCATGCACTTTTTTGTTCGCTTGTTATCTATTGAATCACTGTCCTTTCGCGAATGAATTTGTTATGTTTCGTATATTTATGTCTTACGTATGAAGTGAACACAAGGGTGGTGCTTTATTAATTAATAAAGAAGCTAGCGTTTAGACGCAGCAGACAATTGTCAGTCGCCTCAAATAGGCACGCCCTTTCTACAAATTTGTCATTAGCCCACCTTGACTTTAGTCCAACATTACTTAGCCCCGTCCCTTTTCTTTTTTAAAATATAACCCGTTGCTATATTTCCGAAACTGACTAAATCAGAACTTTTGTAAATACTTACAGCAAACTGTGCTCTTATTATATTTCCAGATTGTGTTTTGTGTTGAGTTTTAACACGTCTTTTAGTAATATATATCAAGCGGTAGTTAACCTTACCATATTCTTTTTGTAGGTATATGCAAAGGTTGCATCGTGGTTCCTAAATCTTTCTTTAGGTTTACAAGCTTTTAATACGTATGTAGTGTACAAATCAAAAAATTATTAATTTTTCCGTGACCGCTATCTATACTTTAATTTTTTTTAGATTTATAGAAGCGCTGCGGTATACGGGCTCTCAATTCACACGCTGGCAATTTTCAAATTCGACAAGTTGGGAAAAGTCTTTAATTTTTCTTAAATATATAAAGCGGTCGATACTTATACTTTAGACTGTACACCCGATATATCATTCTGAGCAAATGTCAATCATTATAAGGTGTGTGTTTTAAACTGAAGATCACACTAAAATTTTTAAGGTTTCTTTAATTTTTCTCCTGTAAAGATGAACAAGCTTAAATTTAACCGAAACGTTAGTTCAAAAATTAAAAGGCTTCGGTTTGGATATGCAAAATACCCGTGAGCAGACCTATGATAATTGATCTAACATGAAAGGACCTCGATAAGGAGTTCAAAATCGCATTTGTATAAATTCATGCACTTTTTTTGTCCAACTAGTTCCAGGACGGAACACATAATGATGAAAAAGTATTTGTTTTTACACCTGATGATTATAGTAAACGACTACAGGTGTTCGTTTTGCAATATTTCCAACAAATGTTGGCTACGCGCAAGAAGGAAAACTTCATTCGGCAAATATCTAAGTGGGGAGGAACTTGGTAACAGTCAGGTTGCTTAACCCCTTTCGCGTATAACTGAATATCTGTGTAATAGGGTATATTTTTAGAAAATACTCAGGAAAAGTGCAAAAGATGTAAAAAAGAAAAAGATTAGCTCAAGGCCGTGTTGAATCTAACAAGAAAAGAAAGCTGCTATGTTCGAGGACAACAAACAGAAACAATGAAAATATTGTTAAACGCATGTATGGAGCACGGTACTGTACGGCTCTGGAACGTGGACAGTGGGAGAAGCGAACAAGAAAAAAATAGAAGCCTTGGAAATGAATGATGAAGGTGTCGTGGACAGACAAAGTTAAGAACAAAAAGGTACTAGGAATAGTAGGTGAAGAATGATATCTGCTCTAAGGCTTAAGGGAATAGTGCGGGATAAATTAGAAGTAGAGAAAGAAGAAAAAGAGAGGTAGGTGTAAATCTAGATTAGAGTATTGCACACAGTTAGTGAAAGATTTACGCTGTCGGAATTTCCAGAAAATGTGTAGGTTAGTTCAGAATAGGAAACAGTGGAAGTACGCGTCTATTCAGTTCCAATACTGAAGACCTAATGACTGTTGTAATGGCGAATATCCTCCTCTATATTTCATATATTTTACGTTAGCCAATATTATTTCTGGCTCATCTGTAACAACAAATTTAACCTTAGCGTATTGATCCCCCTTTCCTTTCAATCTATCTTTTGCACTGGTAAGTCAAAGTCGTGTTTCTTGCGACAAAAGAAATCCTAGGTAACAGACGATAAACGGCACATGTAGTAGACACGAAAGTGGTTGTATGTTTGCTTACTTGGTTAAATAACAAATGAAAGGGGAAAAGATGGCGACACTGCTCTTACAAAAAGATAGAACAATTCATAAGAGGAGAGGTAGAAACCCTTATGCTCAGGACACTACAACAAACTCCCTGAGGACACTCCATGACGGTTTCCACTATAAGTGACTGAACTTGCAAAAGAACGTTACGGTTGGTACATACAATGGGGTCACTATTTGTGATCCAAGTTAAATAATAACTCTATTGAAAGAATTGGAACTTACAGACTTTCAATTCGTCGCATAAGTCGATCAAAAATAATTAGAGCATTACTCAATAAAAAATATCTATTTCTCAAATTAAATAAATTTTGAATTTTAATTACAATTCTTAATGAAATATTTACAAAAAAAATTCTTGATGGTCAAAAATAACGGGCTGAGTTTATTCATTTTATTTAAATAGTAACATTTATAAAACATATATCCTCTGTATAAGCCTTTTCAGTTTTCAGATCTAAATATCTTACAGATGGTTAATAAAGCTTTAAAGTATTTTAGGTAAACGTAAAAACACTAATAAATGATTTGTGTTAATCTCAGCATATGCATGTCAAAATAATCTAATGTATTTTAATTCAATAAATATTAAATGGAATAAACAATTTAGCTATTGAAAAATAATATTTGAAGAAAACAACGGCTTCCGTATTCTATGATACTTTCTTCAAAAGGAAGATGTTCTAAGAATTAGCAAAGTACTTCGTTAAACAACTAATTTGTACTTTTTTTTTATTACTTCAATTAAGTGAGGTATTGAATCTACAACAATATATTTGTAACAATTCACTTCATAAATCAAAAATCAGCAGCCATAAAAACAGTGCTTACTTGATCAATAAGAATAAACGATAAGCGTTGAAACTACTTTACAAACAGTAACGATGAGTGATAAAATTCAAATCCTGTGTGATGGATGGCGTTCTGGTTTTCATTTGACAATCAGACGTGTACTACTATTTAAAACGCCATTATAACAATCAGCTGTTCCAACATTAATAATTTTATTTTTTCCCAAATTAGCGCTACAACTATAGAGTATTGCTGATAGTTGAAGGCAAACTTTTTACGAACTATCAACAAAGAAATAACTTAAGGAACTAACCAATACCCATGTTACTTAATATAGAGGGCAATTATAAGATTGCACGACCCTCAAAAATTATTAAGCATCTTCAAGGAAGCTTAGAAAGACACAAAATTCTTCAATATTCGTTTTCATAAAACGTTCATTACAGGCGCAAATGTAAAAAGCCACCTGTACGATTGTGTTTACAACGACAAACATGTTTATAATGAAGGCGTTTTAGCGCTTGAATATAACACAGCCCACAGTACGTGTAAATATAGTTTCATAGCTTTTTAATTTAACCAATACTAATAGATCGGCTGGATAGTTGGATCTTAGAGAGAATGTCTGTAATGTCATGCAATATATCGTAGGTAAATGGTGGGAGTGAGGGTCTATTGCTGTTGCCAGGAATGTAGAAAGGAGTTTTGTATGTCGGATTTGATTTCTGTCTTGGGGAGGTTGCAATTTTCGTCGTAAAGTAGGATCCTGTCATGTAGAATTACTAGGTAATTGTGCTTCAGTTTAAGGATTTAGATTAAGGAATGAAGCTGGATTTCAATTGCAGGAATTAAGAGTAGAGTAAATAGTGGTGGAAGTTTACAGGTTCTTGAAGTAAATAATGGGAATGGTCTTGCGATGTTGTTGAGCGAGCGTCCTCAGGATGTAGGCTTTAGAGAGAGCTACAACCCTACGAGATATTGGATGATCGGAATTATGATTTGATTAAAAATTATTCTACGTGTGGGTTTAATAGGTTGTATAGATTTGGGAAGGGCATGGTGGATATTATTAAGGGCATGTTTTGTTTTCGCACCTAGATGCATTTGCGTAAATATCTAAGTCAATAAAACGCATATGATTTATACCAGTGTGTATAGGCAAACATTTAAAAGCGAGCATGTTTCATAAAGTATAAAGAATTGAGGCAAAAGCGTACTCGTCGTTTGAAATGTAGGAGTTTCCACATTTAATAAAACGCAGCATATGTAAACAAAATATGGACACTAAAAATACGACTACGTTCAGTTCCGGGCATGCATGATGTACCAGTTGTTAACAAATTCCGGTACAAGGCTTTGATGTACGTGCAAATTTGAGCGTATAAAGTAGGAATACCGAATAAAACCTAACGGGTTGAAAATAGCACATAATTGTAACGACTTGGCCATGGTCTAATAACAAGATAGCGAGCGGTTAACCAATACGAAAACGTGGAACGAATTTGTCTATAAAACCGATCGTAACCGATAAGAGAGGGCATTTGATAATTGACACACGGATTGTATTGGTTGAAACAAAAGTATTACGTAAATTTCAGTTTAGTGAAGTTAAATTGAAAGTCACATTAATTAAAAATTCCAAGTGGAAAACAGTAAAAGTGCTCGATTGAAATACGTGCGTATAAAACTCTGCCGTTGGCATAAAACGGCACAATTAAAATCGACTCCAAGTAAGGATACAACTATAAATCGACTCGTAGTATGGGAAACTAAAATCGAGAATAATTCCACTTTAAGTAAAAGAAACTACGTAACGACTGTAAGTATGGGAAACTAAAATCGAGACTAAATCGACCCAAGTATATTCAACTAAATCAAGACTAAATAAAGACTAAATCAAAACTGACTTACTGGATTAAAACTCTACATAAAAGTGCGTTTAAAAAGGGGAATAGTTCTTTGAACGTTCAACGAAACCATTTACAGTAAAATACAATTCTTTTTGCTGGTTTTAATTGCTATAAAAGGGTTTAAAAAAGGTTATAAATTTCGCAATGAACAAATTTTATAGGAGTGTTTATATTTATTTTGATTTAAAAGTTATGTAAATAGTAAATGATATTAAAAAGGACGTAGAGTTGTAAATTGTAAATTTTCTTCGCTTATAGGAATTTGGTAAATTGTGCTTGTATTATTTAGGTATATGGAGTGTTGGAGAGGAGTGGGCAAAAATTCTCTTCGTATTGTCGTTCACTCTGCGCGGGGTATCACTGAGCTAGTCGGAGCATTAATTTAATTGTGTTAATTCTAAAACTATTTTAGATGCACAGAGAGATAGCGATCAGCAGGAAATTGGTCGTTATATATCTGACGAGCGGCAATATCGTAGCAATATATAGACCTGTCCATCTGATGAACAGAAGGTCATTCGCTGTTCTTCCTCGAAAATTGTCAAAATACACAATTATTATTAAGTATTGTCAGAAATTCTCATAGGAGTTGTAATTAATAATAATCTGTATGCTGGGTTTGGGCCGTGCTACATTAGAAATTGTTTTGCCTCATTTGCATATGAAATCAAAACATAGTAACTAACTGATAGCTACCTAAAACGTACTAAAAATATTTTACACTCAAAGCTCTATGATACACAACAAGCCAATGCATGGCAAGATTTTAGTGTTTTACAAAGTTTTAATACTTGTTTCTTTGCAGATCTGAAATGGGTTCAAGCTGTTGTTCCCAAAAGCCTGCTAATGATTCAAGAGTTGAACAACGTTCTACGATAGAAAACCGAAACGGAGTAGAAAATCTTGGTTATACGGACTTTCATTCTTTACCCGATCCTAATGTAAAAGTAGTAAATAAGAACGCAGAGGTCAATCAAAATGGGTTAGCAATTAATACTCAAAGACCCAAAACACCTGTAGAAGATGTCAAAAGTATAGTACAAGTCAAAAACGTTTCAAAACCCGATAACGACTCCTTTGCAGAAAATGATAACGAAAAGAAGAACAATAAACAAGGTGTAACGTTTGCCGATGACGTTGATGTTTTTGATAGCTCCAAGAGTTCTAATAATTCACAGGAAAAATTTCCTGAACCTAAACAAGACATCTCTGAGCCCAAACCGCTTTCAATTCCTACAATTATAGTGGAACACGTGGATGCACCTACACAGGCAGTTGTGCAAAACAATCACATGAATCTTGAAGAAGATTCGTTAGACGAAAAGTACAAGGATCTATTTGCCCAACCTGCTCTTGTTCACGAAGAAGATTTGATAGACTTGGTACTCAGTGATGAAAGTGCCAACACATCAGAGGTATCGGATACAAAAGCCATGCAAAAACAGTTAACGGATGAAGAAAATGCTGAACTCCGAAGAATTTCCTTACACTTACGCAACGTAGCCGATAATGTTCAAAAAGTAGCTTCACTAATTGATCGGTTTGATGGGGTATTTATGCCTCTTCTACACGATGAAATAGAACATAATTTAAAAGGTTGTGCTCAAAGCGTTATTGAGATAGAATGTCCAGAACAAGAAACGTTTGTTAAACGACAAGAAGAAATTCGGCAGAAAATACTAACGTACTTAATTATTCTTGATGAAAAATCGGAAAAGAAGCCAACAGAATCTGAAGAAAGCCCACTAGAATCTGAAGTAGCTTCAACTAGTGGGTTAGAGAAAATAAAAGAACTTCAAGAAAAGGTGGAAGCTTTATGTCCGCAAATAGACAAAGCTGAAGAAGGTGTTCCAAAAATAGTGTACGATGAGATTACGGAAAATCTACAAGTGTATCATGACGAAATAGAAAAATTGTCATCTAATGATAACGAGGAATTACAAGAACTAAAAGACAGCCTCCAAGGAAAAATACAAAAGTATTTGGAAATTATTAAAGGCAAACAAATAGCAGTGGAAAAACAAGTGTCGGATGTGCAATTACAGAACGATATTGTACACATAACAAATTAAATCTAATCCTGGCATAACCCTTGATTATCAAAAGATTCCCGTTCCTAACCTTTTGCTCCAAATCTCCTACTAACCAAAAATTAATCATGCATACCATAAAATGGGGTGAATAGGATCACTTTTTAAGTTTTACAATAATTTTCAAATAAATGGTTTAAGATAAATAATTATTTTAAAATATTATTTTAAGAGTCTAAACTCCTACTTTCCAATCCGCGTATTGGTTTATTTTTCTTAATCACCATTAATTAGTTAAGTTTTTTTTTAAGTTCTGTGATCCTATTGGTCCGACAGTTGGGTTGAATAGGATCACACATATCAAATACACAACTTTAACCTAGAAACCCATACTTTGGACCACTAGGATAAAATTTTTACATTTTTTAAAATAAAGGGTACCTAACTTAGGGGATGGAATTGAAAAAGCTGTAAAAAGTACAGTGGTATTTCGCATAAAACACTGATTATTTAAAAAAGTGTAATGAAACATAAGTTTTTTAAGTGTACTAATTATAATTCTAATAGATACTAATTCTAAATAGCTACTATAACACTGTAAAATATAGACACGAAGAAAACGGCAACAGCAAAAATATAACGACTGTTTTCATCGTGCATAAGGAAAAGCAAGTGAATATTAATTGGTTTAACTAAATAACTAGAATTCAAAAAGTAATATTGGTGTTATCAAACGATTAGAAACTGGAAAACACGGTTTTATCGGATAGTATGCGACCTTCGTTCGACGAGTCTTTAGATGGAAATCACATAAGAATCAATTATACGTGGTAGTACTGTATAACCAGTTAACGGATACCTAAAACAAGGTACTAACTATTTAATTATAGCATAAACTTTACGTTTCAAAGCAACCAGATTTGAGTTAAAAATTATTGTAGAGCGGGCAGGAACAGGTAAAATAGATAGGATGTTGATGAAGGATTTAAGAAATTATTATAAAGCAGGCTTACGATTAACAAGGGAAAGAGGGGTATTTAATTTATCCTGAAAATAAACGTAACACCCTCTCCCCCCTAGCAAAATTAACAGATCGGGGTAGGAAAACAGAAGTACGCCAGTGGACAAGATTAAAAAGTTCAAAGAAAAAAACCTAAACAAAAAATTCGCTTAAAAACTAAAAGAAAATTCGTTACGAAAACCAAAAAATCAGAAACAAAAGGAACACCCCGAAATAAAAAAGAACCCTTATCCGGCTCAAAGAACGAATTGTAGAAACAATAGAACTCCGAACAAAAAAACCCAAACACAAAAAAATTCTTTTAAAAACTAAAAGAAAATTCGTTACGAAAACCAAAAAACCAGAAACAAAAAAACACCCCTAAATAAAGAAACATCCCTCATCCGGCTTGAAGGACCAATTGTAGAAACAATAGAACTCCGAACAAGAAAACTCAAGAACAAAAAACAAAAAAAATAATTAACATCAATGGAACATCAATGGAAGTGAACAAGAGCAAGAAAAGAAAAATAAGGAAAAGAAAAAATGAAGATGGGTAACAAGCACTCAAGAAGGACTAAGTTGGAACGGCCTCAGCACTGCGGAGTTGTTAAAGGACGCATGTTTGTCAGAAAAAGCAACACAGATATTACTCTCTAGAACAGGATTGGTTTCCCGCAAAAAAAACAAAAAAGGAAAAAACAAAAGCGAGAATGAAACCGAACAGTAACAACCAAAACAGGACCCGAGGGTCAAGCCTCAAGTATGCAAAGGAACAATAAGGGAGAACAAAAAGAAGAGAGGAAGAGCGCTGGTAAAAGAAATGGTGTGCAACAAACTGTGGTAACCAAGAATATCAACAAACAAAGGGCCAAAAAAAGAATAGCCAACTAGACCTAAAGTCGACTAAGTGGTGGTTTTCGAAGAAAGAAAAACGGACTAGAAAGCACCTACCATATATGCGGATGAACGAAACATGATAGGTATAGGGACCGACAGCAGAGAAGACCAGTAAAAGGATAGAGAGAGGAATGTGGAACGAAAGGAACGAGAAAAAAAAAAACCAAAAAGAATAACACCAACAAGTACAAGTACTAGAACTAACAAAAAAACTAAGAATCTTACAAAAGAAAATAAAACAGCATCCCAGTGTAGTTATGTATGAGTATGTTGTGCGTGGGCGTGTACGTGTGTGTATGTGGGTGTGCTGTTGATGTACGAGTAGGCGAGTGTATGTGTGTGTGCGCGTGTGTATGAACGGTATGTGTGTATGTAGCGTGTGTGTATAAAGTGTGCGTGTGTGTATGTGTTGAACCGCTGTAATCGCCTCTTATGACAGGCAGGTCGTACCGTGGGACTATTCTATTCCCGGACCCACACGGGTGCAAGGAATACAAGTAGAAAACGAAAGAAAGGAGAACCAAGTAGAACTGTGTTTTTAGGAAGTGTGTGGGTGTGTGTGTGTGTGTATGAAGTGTGTGGGTATGGATTAAGCGTGTATAAAGTGTGTGTGTGTGTGTGTATGTGCTGGACCGCTGTAGTCTCCTCTTACGACAGGTAGGTTGCACCATGGGACTATTCTATTCCCGGATAAACACAGGTGCAAGGAAGATGAATAAGAAAATCCAGCAAACAGGCAAGTAAATAAAAAGATCGTTAAGTCCAAAAATTAAAACCTACGAAGAGCAAAGTCGGCATAAGAAACTGGGGTGCGAGGACTAGATCTTGGGCTAAGGCATTTACGCCGTCAGAAAGAAAATGAAACAAGATCAAGGACATTATGACTTTGTCAACCAACATCTTCAGGTTCTACATCAGTATAGCCAAATTTCTGCTTCTTATGGGCAGTTTTCTGCCAAACAGGAACAGCACGAGATGTAGTAGTTTTAGCACGATGTTTAGGAGGTCGCAAGGATAGTTTAGAAAACTCAAAATGCGTCATAGGAGGACGTTGTTTGTTGTTAGGATTGGCGGTAAGAAAGTCAACGGCAGAAAAGGAAGCATCATGGGTTGTCAGAATATCAACGGTTGAAGAAGAAAAAGTATTGACTGTACGAGAATCAACCTTATGAAGAGAAACACAAGCAGAGCACGCGACAGTTAGGTTAGATAAAGGTGCAGACGCAGATAAAATTTTATCGACGTTGGATGAAGAACTAGCGGTATTACAGTTAGGAAAGAGAACAGCATCGGCTGTAGGAGTATCCACCTTAGGAAAAAGAGCAGAACCAGGCAGGAGTTCATCAACATTACAAGAACAAACAGGATCAGGAAGAACTTCATCCATGATAGATAAGGAAGTAGAATCAGGTTGACCTTCGTCAACATTAGGTAAAACAGGACATCAACTAGGATTTCACCAACCTTAGTTAAAAGAACAGAAGTAAGTAGCATTTTGTCAGCATGAGAAAAATGAGTAAGAGTAGGTAGCGTTTTATCAACGTCCGATAAAAGAGTAAAATCAAGTAAGACTTCATCACTTATAGACAACGGACTAGGAACAGACTAAACTTCAACCACAATAGGAACTGATTCCTTAACAATAGTAGATAACAAAACAGGATCAGGTAAAACTTTGATGACAACAGCAACAGGCATCACAGCTACGAGTTCACTAACTTCCACAGAACCTTCTCTATGCGTATTAGGAATTATCGTCACTTCAGCTACAACTGTTATTATAGACACGACAGAAATTTCTCGAGTAGAACAATTTAAGAAAGCGGGAACATGTAAAATTTTGACAACAACAGCATTATAATTTGAATTAGGGCCGCTTTACTTGCGGCCACGTCCCCAATGCTCCACCCGGAGGTACTACATTGGGTTTAAACGCGAAAAATAGTCGTGCTCCTAATTTATTCTTACTTCATAGTTGATTCACCCTAAATAAAAACTAAATAAAAATCTAACAAACCTAAAATCTAACAAACCTAACAAACTCTAACAATCTAACAAACCTAAAATCTGACAAAAACTGGAACAAAAACAAAACAAAAACTAAAAACAGGGTTGTAAATAATGGTATCCCTAGCGCTGACTTTCGAGTGTACCCGATCAACAAGCAAAAATGAGAGGGGGAGAGATCCGTAATACCGGATAGCAGACGCCGGTTCTGCTTACCAGTGCGACCTGAAGGGTCGTCTTAAAACTATCCAAATCTAGCTAACTAATTTAAATCCATCCCTAGCTTTCCCTATCGTTCCCTAACTGATTTACATTATGATTACAATCTTCGCAATTCTGTTCGTCCTTCCCAAATATATACTGCAACCAAAATGGCGACAGAACGTCAAACAAAGCAAATAAGCCACATAATACATGCTATATATAAATAAATATAAAGTGTAAATATAAAATATAAATAAATATAATTATGTAAATATATAAATAAATGTTTAATAAGCGTTAAGCGTTAAGCATATAGCAGTGCACAAAATAGCAAAAGCATCACCCTATTTATCAGGTGCACTCGCACAAGCATTATGTCGGCTAGCGCCTTTACACACCAAACGTGCTTCTTAAATTATTTCAAAAACTACTAATTAATGTAAATCAATGCTTGTGCGAGTACAGCCGCCACAATTTAAGTCTTACCTCGATAATAAAATTCTCCAGCATCCGAAGATCTGGTCGTCTGTAACTTACTTCTAAAAGTGGGACGGGGTGCACTGCTAAAGTCCTGGTGGGTATGCACTAAATGTTCTTGGGGGATCACAATCACTATCACTATCACTTCACTTTCAAGTCCTGGGGGAATGCGCGGTTGCGCTCTGTTTTATTATCCTTGTTTACTTTATTGATTTAATTTAATGAGGGTTTATGATTTATTTGTTATTGTTTATTTGGTATTATTTATTCCCGATTTTCCGCACATAATTATGAAGATAGGCAGTGATTGTATTAATGGAGTGGGGTTTTTTCGTGCATATTGGACATTTTGGTATAATAATCTATTTTTTTTTTTTTTTTTTTATTTAATATCAGGTTTTGGTTATGCTCGTATCCTTACTCACGCCAAGTCAATCTAAAATTTTTCAATCCTCCCACCAACCCCACCGAATTTTTACACGCGGTCGTCATTGATTGTCTAATCTCGTGACCCTTCCGCGAATTCTTTTAAGGCTGTCCAGAACGCCTTCTGGTTAACCACTTCCCGACTTCTTCTAGGCTCTTTGGCCATGCCAGACCTAGGATAGCTAGTTTGCTATCAGCCAACCCTCGATTTCCCGCCTCAAGCGGGCAGTCGAAGAGCACGTGCTCTGCGCTTTCCGCGCCCTCACCGCATTCGCAGCGGTCGCTGTTGGTTAGACCGAACCTTTGTAAATACGCCTTCAGGGCGCCGTGCCCTGTTATCAACTGCACCATTTTGTGATCGAGCTTAACCTCGATCTTACCTCTGGCTTCTATGCTCGGTATGAATTTGTGGGTCAACCTGCCCGTGGCAGCGTTGTTCCACCTCTCTTCCCATTGTCGAATTGATTTTTCGCGCAGCTTTCTTTTGATTAAAGACCTCGGTATCGACGAATGTGATATTCGAAAGTCGCCCGTCGCGGCCTCTTTAGCTAATTCGTCAGCCCTATCGTTTCCTACGTTACCATTGTGCGACCTGACCCAACAGAACTTTAAACGTCGAAACTCTAGCGCCGTACGCGCTATCCTCCAGACGTCCGCTTGGAGATCTGTCGAGGTGTTCATGTTTGTTAAAGCCGTTAGCGCCGATTTACTATCACTGATTATATAATACTCGTCTCTGCCCGTATGGTTTATTACGTAATCGATAGCCTCTCGTATGGCTACCAATTCGCACTGGAAGATAGTGCACCAGTTCGCGAGTTTGGTTTGAAACCGAAACACCTCCCTCTCCTGCTTATACACGACAAACGCCGCGCCTGCTTGCCCATCGTCCATACGTGAACCGTCCGTATAAATTCTGATACCCATCACGTCCTCATCACCTTCGACAAACTCGATCCCTCTAATATCAGCCGGGTGCCCTAACTCAGATACAACAATCTTTCTTGCAATTTGTGTTCATGTTTGTTAAAGCCGTTAGCGCCGATTTACTATCACTGATTATATAATACTCGTCTCTGCCCGTATGGTTTATTACGTAATCGATAACCTCTCGTATGGCTACCAATTCGCACTGGAAGATAGTGCACCAGTTCGCGAGTTTGGTTTGAAACCGAAACACCTCCCTTTCCTGCTTATACACGACAAACGCCGCGCCTGCTTGCCCATCGTCCATACGTGACCGTCCGTATAAATTCTGATACCCATCGCGTCCTCATCACCTTCGACAAACTCGATCCCTCTAATATCAGCCGGGTGCCCTAACTCAGATACAACAATCTTTCTTGCAATTTCCTATTACCAAGATTAAGATCTTCGATAATTTCGCGCCCTTTTCCTATATTTATTAATCGTCTATCTCTAATCTCCCTAACGACATATTCGATAGGGAGAGTCCTACTGATCACCAGGACAGCTTCCGTGGAGGTGGTCCTGTACGCCCTCGCCGCTTTTACCGCGGTTATGCGTTGTACGCTCGTCAATTGACGCATCTCCCGGACTTTACAACCTTCTGCCCATACAGAAGCTGCGTACAGTATTGCCGGTTCAATTGCTCCGGCATAAACCGTCCTCAGCGATTCGCCCCTGAAACCCCACTTTATTTTAGCCGCCGCCATCATTTTATTTGATATTTCGCCGCCCTTACTTTTTACGTATTGTACGTGCGCTTTCCAATTTAATTTATTGTCGATCTTGACGCCGAGGTAGGTAATACAATCTTTAAACGGGATTTTCTCCCCTCCTAGCTCTAACCTAAGAGGTCTCTGTCCTGGTTTCGTGCCGAAATAAAGCGCCTCTGACTTCGCCGTGTTAAATTTTAATTGTACCGCCTGCGACCATTCGTGTAATTTATTAAGCGCCTCGTTCGGTTTTGTGCGCATATCCATTAACAATCTCGATCTTACAATTAAAAGTGTGTCATCTGCAAACCCAACGATTGAGCATCCTGCGGGCAACTTGACCCTAAAGATGCTCTCATACAACAACTTCCAAAATGTGGGACCAGAACATGACCCTTGCGGGCATCCCCTTTCCACCTCACGCGACAGAACTTCACCCGGAATTTCAACCTGTGCTAATCGCCCCGAGAAATAGCTCTTGACCAAAGACATCAAGTTTCGCGGACAACCCCTACGATCTAACTCGCAAACGATTAATGGCCACCAAGCAGCATCAAATGCTCCTGAAATGTCCAAAGCAACAACGACACAGTACTCTTTGGCATCTCTTGCCTGCTTAATTTCCCCGACAACGAACTCTAATGCGTCGATAGTCGACTTGCCCTCCACGAAACAAAACTGTCGGTTATTAAAACCGCCGCTGTCTCGCACTAGGTGTTCAACACGCGTAGTCATAACGCGATCTAAAACTTTCCCCAGCACCGGTAGCAAGCTAATTGGACGATAGCTGCCCGGATCTGACGCATCCGCCTTTTAGGTTTGGGTATAAATTTCACATTCTGGATTTTCCAGCAACGCGGAAAAACGCCCTTTCTAAACAAAGATTAAACAACCCAACAAAGACACAGGGGGCTAACAGGCACGCCTGCAGAGCTGCGTCTGAAGTGATTCCATAATGCCCCGGTGCCTTCTTAGGGTTCATCCTCCTAAGAGCCCTGACGACCTCGTGAACTAGGATTGCCTTATCGGCACCTGTTCCTTGCGCCTTTGCAGCTTCCCGACGTATTAAATCGTGCGACCCTTCATCCCCCTCGGGATTATCCGATGGGAAAAATTTCTCTAGTAAATATTCCGCTGTGGTTTTAAAACCTTCCGTGTATTCGCCATTTGTTTTCTTTATATTACTGAGCGCGATTTTTTGTTGTTTTCCTCTAATTACGCGGTATGCGATTCCCCAGGGTTCTTTCTCTGAGTTTTGCGTGCAGAATTCTTTAAATTTATTCGTTCGCGTTTCTTCTATTAATATTTTATATTCGCGGTAACTTTGATTATATTCTATTCTCCGTAGTTCTCTTATATCTCCCGAGGCGCGTTGATAGCGGCGCCTTAGGTTACGCGTTTCTGCCCGCTTGGTGGTTAGTTCCCGGGTCCACCAGGGTACGCTGTCTTATATGTTTTCTTTTGCGGCATGGAATACGACGACGCGTTTACCACCGCGTCGTTCAATTTTTTCGCGAGTGTTTCTACTTCGTCTGCCTCTCGGCAGTTAAATAGCTCATTTTCGAGCGCAGGGATACTTTCGCCAAATTTTTCTTTAAACCGCTCCCAATTTGCTTTCTTATTACAGAACCGCGGAAATATAGTTAGCTGCTCGTTTGCGCTTGTTTTGGTTTCAACGTCCCATGTTATTAATTTATGGTCAGAGAGCGTTTCCTCGTCCGACCTTAGTTTCCAATTAGACAACAACAGCAACAGACATTAAAGATACAGGTTCATGAATTTCAACAGGACCTTCGCTGACTAAATTAGAAATTATCGTCACTTCAGCGACATGTGTGCTTGCAGACACGACAGAAATTTCTTGAGGAGAACAATTTAAGAAAGCGGGATCAAACTCTTAAGAAGCTAGCTGCAAGTCACTAATTCGAAGTATGGGTTGTAATGGTGGTGGAGGCACAGTTTGGGGTGAGAGTGAATAAGTAGTGCAAGCAGAAGAAGGAGTAGAATAGGATATAGAACTAGAAACGGAAGAAAGTTTGTTCGAAACTACATTTGCCGAAGAAGGGTATGTTTTGATAGTATTAGCAGGATGGCTTGAGTGAGGTATAAGAGAGAACGTAGAGTGAGAAGCAGAAGAAATTAGGCATCTGGAGGTGAGGGCAGAATTTGAAGAATTATTCGAAAACCTATTAGGAGTAGGATGACAGTGTGGACAGTTGTGGCGAGTAACTCCTTTATAT
This sequence comes from Platerodrilus igneus, assembly GCA_036346225.1. Classification (NCBI taxonomy): domain Eukaryota; kingdom Metazoa; phylum Arthropoda; class Insecta; order Coleoptera; family Lycidae; genus Platerodrilus; species Platerodrilus igneus. The sequence continues at coordinate 3,549,468 of JARFIW010001108.1, read as the reverse complement.
CCACAACCATAACAGTGGAGTACTTTAAAACGAGTACAACGGGTCGAAACATGACCAGGTTTGTCGCAATTAAAGCATACGACCTGACGAGTAGAAGTAGAACTAAGAGGAAGAACAGTAGAACGTACGGAAAAAGTATCTCATCTACCCGTAGGCGTAGGAGAATCCTTAACAACTCGGTCATGTGAAGAAAAAGGATTTTTCTCAATAGTAACAGACTTATAAGCAAAATCCAGGGTAGGAATTCTGAGTTTAATAAAGTAACAACGTCGTCCCAACATTTGAGGGAACGCTGATGTGCTCGGAAGACAAATAAAGCCTTTCCGCCAAGTGATTCCGGAGTAACAAATAAAAGTTGCTGAGCAGAAATATTACGCGCAACACTGAGTTCCTTAATACGAATCAAGAATTCCGGGAGAGAACGTTCACCTGAAAAAGAGACATTCCATTTAGCGAGCGGGTATCATTTTGTAGGGGTCATAGTATTGGCAGTAGTAAAAGTATCCAATTCTTCCTCGGAATCGGAAGAAAGATAAGGAACTTCTTCGGTAACGGCGGTAGCTACATTAAGAGTTTGAGGACTGGAAAAAGGCTGTTGACTAAAATCAGCAAAAATAACACGTTTGACTTTTGTAACCGTCGCCTCAACATCCAAACGAATAATCTGTAAAGCGAATAATAATTTATTTTTCATAAGGCCTTCCTTCTCAGAGCTAGCCAACATCAATTCACAACATCGCTGATTATGTACCCATAAGGAGCGTAAACGGGCGAACTTATTATCAGTAACATCCCCGGTAAAATCGTCAGAAGACGATCCAAGTTCGGTAAGCGCGCGTTTAATAGCCTTATGATCCTCTGTAAACGTAATTGTATAAGAACTAGGAGTAAAAGACTGATTCATTTCCACTTGAATCGCGTTACGGGCGGCTTTACGCAACCCCTCGACTTTAATGTCAGAGTCAAATCCTCGAGAAGACAGCTCGGGTTTTAACAGCCTCTTTACATCCAACCCCCACGTAACCATTGTGACCAAAGAAATACATACTCTATATCAGAGTAATGAGAAGTCCAACCTCAACGGAATAACCTATAAAATATTATAAATGAATCGCAACAAAACGATTTTATTCAATACGGAAGTAACAAACGGATTAAATTTCGAAAAAAAAGTACTAAACGTATGTCAATAAAATCAATACAATCAGAAATAGGGCGCCAGAGCTTTCAAAGAATCTACAATTATTGGTGAAAGCACAAGTTCAATAATCTGAAATTAGCCAACCACTGATGTTGAGCGATTAAGAAGGAAAGCAGAACTAAATTTTAAGAAAATCATCGAACCCACACAAGTGGTATCAGGCCGAGAAGCAAAACAATAATTAGGGCAGAAATTAAGCGAAACATAATCGAAGCGACCGCTAACCAAAACCAAAATCGAAGCAAAAGTTAAGCCAACGTTACACAAAACAAAATCGAAGCCCCACGCCAGGGCGTCAAAATTTATACTACGTGCATTGACGTAGCCTAACAAAAAAAGGAAGAAGAAAGAAGATAAAGAAATTGACCGGGCTCAATCCGAGAGTGGACGGGGTATAATACATACAAAAATTTAAAAAAAACCTGAAATAAAAATACACGCACTCATTCATTAAAACCATACGCAACATAAAAAAATATAATTAAACAAAAAAAAACATGTTATATCAGTACAGTAGTACCGTTCATTTACATTTCCAATGCTCCACCTGAAGGTACTACATTGGCCAGGAGGCGAGTTTTTTGTTGCCTGGAAATTTAGAATTTTGCCGAACCCTTGTCGTTCCAGGCAAGGTAGGGATCTTTAACGTGCGTGACAACACTCACACACGGGACCTCCATTTAACCTCTCATCCGAACGAGGGTGTAATATTTGTGAAAAATGCTCACCTGCCATTTTTCAAGCAGTCGGCCGTGTCGGGATTTGAACCCGGGACCTTGGGATCCGTAAGTACAGTAGTACCACAAACACATAAAAACAAAAATAAGTAGTAATCACAAAATGCATGTCAGGAAGAACCAAGAAAGAAAATCAATTCTTAACATAGCGAGCTGCCGTTTTTAGGTATCTACCCCCATATTAATTAACAAAGAAACAAAAAAGAAATTACAACTCTAAAAACCGCAGTTCTAAGCCGTCATCTAAAATATAAAATTAAGTATATACAATCGTTAAAATATCAATAGTAAGTGTCAATCCCCCCCAGTACAGATGATAATCATTTTAGAACCACAAGGGGAATCATCCAACAAAACTGAAATATATTGGTTTAACCAGTTCATGTGACCCATACAAGAAAATAGTGGATATATACTCACCCATGTGTCGAATATGTTGGACCTATCACACCCTCCTTAGGGTCGCAGCGAGGCAGCAGGGCCTAGGAGTTTATCCAAGACAATACGACTTCGCAGAAAACAAATCGACCGAGGACGTCATAAACCAAGCCATACAAACCACTAAGCAATCGCACAAAAAATACGTCCTAATAATATTAGAAAACATAGAAGGCGCATTTAATAACCTTTAGTGGCCTTCACTTTTTACCAGACTTACGACCATAAACTGTCTATCACAACTGTACCATTCCTTCAGGAGCTACTGCAAGTACAGGAATGTAACCCTATAAGGCCCGAAAAGCATTACCAGACATATAAACAGAGGGTGACCGCAGGGCTCCGTATACGGACCACTAATTTGGAATATTGTAATGGATGAACTCCTGGAAAAGCTGGACACCGTTGACGAAGTGTTGTCGACGATTGCATACGCCGACGACATCTTGCTGGTGGTTGATGGCAATTCCAGAAAGGACATCGAACGTAAAGCTAACATCGCCCTAACCCAAGCACAAAGTTGGTGCAAAACCAACAAAATTACCATAACACCACAAACTAGACGATGTAAATATAAGTAGAATACAAAACACAAAATGTCTGGGCTTAACTTTAGACGAAAAACAGAATTACTTTACACATATAAACACCGTGTGTGCAAGTGCAACTTATGCAATGCAGAACATTGCAACGCTGACTCAAAGGACTTATAAGATACCGCTTAATTGCGTAAAGCTTTATATCAACAGTGTGCTCGGGGCTATGGTATTATATGTCGCGAGTGCCAGGCGACATCGCCTTAACACATTCTAACCTAGACAAAAAATTAACAGTACAAAACGAAATGCTTTACTGCAACTGACGGGGGCTTATGGGACTACCGCACATGATGCACTTTATGTACTGATGGGAACTATGCTTTTGGACCTAGTAGTGAAATAGCGAGCTGCAATGCACTATCTCACACACAATGACAACCAGCAACTACAACGCATCTTAAACACAAACCAACTGCCCACGACAAAGACGGAAATAAAGAACTACGTACTAGTAGAATGGCAGACACGTTGGGCTCAAAGCACAACCGGTAGTAGGGTATATGCAATGATCCCAAATATCAGAGACCGCCTAAAAGACAAATACCTGGTGCCCAGTCAAGGATTTATTCATTACCTAGCTGGCCACGGACCCTATCCAACATACAGAGAACGCATAAATGTAGTTGACAACGGAGACAACAACGGAGACCGATCTCTCCGGAATTTCAAGAGTTCCGCTCTTGATGACCAGAAGTAACAAGATTAAGGCAAATAACACACAAATACACACATTCACATATACATACACAAACACTGTACAAACACACACCTGTTCACACACTTACATTGCCTTTTCAACATCTGGATATCCGGCTGTCGATGGGTCCGGACTGATAAGGCAATATCCGTTGAGAGTTTTTTCTTGACGACTGGGATATCCGGCTGCCAATGGTCCTGGTCCTAGAGAGGGAACCTAACACTGATATCAACATTACATACACAACACATATACCCTTTCCCCCACATAATACATGCCTCAAGCCCCCCCCCCAACCTTACTCACTGTTACTTTCTCAAACGCCGTACAAACACAAATGCCTATTCACAAACTTACATTGCTCTTTCAACATCTGGATTTCCGGCTGCAGATGGGCCGGACTGATAAGGCAATTTCAGTTGAGCGTTCTTCCTTGACGACTGGGATATCCGGCTGTCGAGGATGGTCCTGGTCTTAGAGGGGAACGCAAACGCTGTACAAACACAAATGTCTATTCACACACTTACGTGGCTCTTTCAACATCTGGATTTCCGGCTGCCGATGGTCCGGACTGATAAGGCAATATCCGTTAAGCGTTCTTCCTTGACGACTGGGATTTACGGCTTCCGATCGTCCTAGTCTTAGAAGGAGAACCTAACACGGATATCAACACTACATACACAACACACATACACACACCCACACACATACACAAACATAACACATGTCCTCAAGCGCGGACGCACACTCACCCACACACCTTACCCACTGTTACTGTCCCGGGGCGAAACCAGGTCTGCTTAAATTTCAGTTAACAGACTACTGAAACGTTGGAACAAATAAAAAATAAATAAGTAAAATCGCGACAAAAAGTACTTGCATCTGTTTGGTATTTGGGAGGTTGCCTGGAGGAAAATTTACCTGACGTTCTTTATATTCTACTTTTTGTCTTTACCAAACTCGAGAACCCACTTCGTATTTACTGTATCTGATCGGCAATCCCTACTTGTCAGCGTTAGACCGTAGGAGGTGACACATGGTTACTTAAATTAAAGTATAGGTAAATCACATTTCACAACATCCAATAAGGAGGGTGCTATTTGAAAAAAACGTATTTTTTGTTTATTTGAGTTTTCATTCCCTCTGTATAATAAAAAGTATAAACACGCACGATATGTTATAGGTAATGTTACTTCATGATATAGAAAATCTTATGAAAGAATTCACCCTTCAAATTTACTACGGGAATGAATACAATTTTCTAAAAATGATTTTGAAATAGAATAACTCACAAATAGTAAACTGTCCATTGTAAACCCATGATACCTCTGTATTGTTTCCTTCACTATCAAAAGGGCTCTCAGACTATGGTACTAGATGTAGGGCGTTCCATTTAAAAAACACAATTTTGGGTTCATTAGCATACCCCGTATATAAGAGAAAATATCTTTAGATTATGCAGCCTAGCTATAGCTATTGTTTAAGGAAACCCCGGAATAACAAAACGGTTATAGAAGTTTCCCGGAAGACTTGGACACCCTGTGTATTGTTTGCCTACAAACAGAGCCACAGGTCCAAAGCCTGTTCTATATGCAAATTATTTTAGCGGAGTCTATTACCTACAACATTAAAAGCAACACGACAAGGATAAAGGACAATGGACGAGTTAAGAACAGACAGGAAAACTGCACAAATTAAAGCGCTACTGCGCGATGTGTTTCAGGTAAGTTAGTTCAGTATATTTTCTATATCATTCCCACCGTTGATTTTTCTAATTCCCATCAGCTCTCCACCACGCCTTGAGCGTAGCGTTAAAACACTTCATTCCACGAAGTACATGACAAACAAGATAAGACTAATTCTAAAAATCTTGAACAGTAATAGGAATGCAAAACCGCATTTATATAATGCGTTATAATCTACTTAATTTTACAAAAAAAAGTTCTTAACATAATTATTAGAATAAAATCGCGGTGTTGAATGAGGAGTAACAATGGCGTCAAAGCTTCAAAAAGAAAAACAAAAAAAAGACTCTTTGTACAAAAGTTTATATTACACGGAAGATTTAAGTTTTAATTATTGTCCTTAGGCGCCACCTGGTTTTTAAACAGTAGGAATATTTGCAATACCACAAAACAGAGATAAGTAGCTACCCGATCATCAGGTTACATTAGCTGAGCGCAGAAGGGTCTTCCTTGTTGCCACCTCGACTGCATTAAATTAGTCGAGAATGTGAAACTTAAATACTTAAAATTAACATAATTCACCATAAAACTAAATACAAGATTTATTTTTCTTATATTGCATATAGATACATACAAATTTTTAAATACTTGTACAATATTCTCTTTAACTCAAAACAAATTAAAACGCTGCCTTATTAACAAGATAAAAACAAAATATGCTGCAGCAACAAAAACTTTACGTTTACAAATTAGTCAGCAATACGGCATTAATAATAATTAAATTTCTTAATCCCACCCTATCAAAATACAATGCTAAAAAGCAGGTTAAGCTCTTTTTATTTACACAATAAATCCTACCTTTGATCATAAGTACCGTATGTTCGAAACATCAAAGAGACAAAATAAATCCTCAAAGATACTTTCAAATAGAAAGATATAGATAATTTTTGCTTTGCAGCAACAGTAAGATAAGGCAAAATCTCAAAAGCAGCTTTAAAGGGAAATACAGAAATATAATCATTTATGGTTTAAAAATATTAAATAGACAGGGTAGTACCACAAAGATAATTTCAAAAAGATAGATAACTAACCATTTATGGTTTGAAGTATTATTTAGGCAAGATAAAATCTCCAAGATATCTTCAATGAGAAAGTTAAATAACTGATCATTTATGATTTAGTCTATTAATTAGATAAGCTAAAACTCAAAAAATATTACAAAAAAAACTAACAGATACCAACTATTTAGGTTCAGACGTCCTACTCTTGAAAGGTATATTGTCCCTACTCTCTCTCTCTGTCTGTCTGTCTGTCTGTCTGTCTGTCTGTCTGTCTGTCTCTGTCTCTGTCTGTCTTTCTCTCCCCCCTTCTCTCTCTCTCTGCATGCACCCCAATACTTTGATCCACCGCAACGTGTTGTTAACCAGTGACTTCGTGTTGCTTCGAGCTTAACGTCATGCTAGATTTCTTATTGATTTGTTTAGTTCGATTTCTTATTGAATTGCTTAGTTCTATTTTTATTGAATTGCTTAGTTTGATTTCTTATTGAATTTCTTAGTGCCGTTTTATGTCAACGGCAGATTTCTTATGCACTCGTATGTTCGAACGCGTACTTGCTGTATTATTTACTCAAAGTTTTAATTATTGTTACTTCCACTTATAAATTTTTGTTTCACTTCACAATTGAACCTTGCGTAATACTTTTATTCCGATCAGTGCAGCTTGCACTTCGGTTTAAGGAATCAATCAATGTTATCAGCCTGATGTATATTATATCAACAAGCCATCCCACGTGCTTACTGTTTTTTATCTTGTTATTTTACCATGGAAGAGGCGTTGTACTGCACTTATCAAGGAGCCGGCTGGATTTTACTCGGAGTTATGTGTTGTATGCATCGTTCATATGCTTCAAAAATCACGTAGTCAATAAGTTTTATATTATGAATTTCGTTGGCAATTGATACTTTGTACTTTTTAGCATCACGTAATTGTAATTTTGAGGGATTTATGAACTATTATATTTAACCTTGCACGTACGCCAAAACGTATGGTTCCATATTTTGTTATCCTCATATGCTAGATTTTCTTCGAATTTGTCGATTTTACACTTAAAACATCACGTAGGCTAAGTTTTACAATGGGATTCTTTAACAGATAAAGTCAATTACATGCGTTTATTGACTTCTTGCGTTATGAAATTTGTTTGTTTTAAAAGGCCTGTTTACTCTGAGCACGCATTGATTATTTCCTTACACTAATGCGTAGCGTTTAAAAAAAATCGTTTAATATTTGTTTTACTTTAGATACCCCTAATTTGTATTTATTTGAAATATATTACTGTTCCTAAAATGAATTGAACAAAAACCACTCGCATTGAACAAAAGCGATACAAAAAACGAAGGATAGTAAAGCACTGCTTTACCAACTAAAATGTAGTCAGCAGCCCGAAGTCGTGAAAAACCACTCCTATGTGATGGGTGGTTGTCTCGGGACTAAGAGAGAAAGATAAAAAGATACGGATAGCTAATTTTTAGAATAAGCATTATAGAGAATTAGTAAATGAAACCTAGACAAATCATCTTCCTACCGATCTCATCCACTGCGATAAGAAAATCAGACAATAGTTATAAAACTGATTCAAATTTACCGACATAGTAATTTTAGAAACAGTAGCAATCACAGGCTTACTGAAATAATTATATGATAAACAGTTATTCTAGGATAGAAGTAGAAATATTTTTAATATACCAGAAAAGCAAAAAGAGATTAGCACTGAAAACGACAAAAATACGAGAGCCCTTCACTAACGCCTTCACAAAAATACAGAAAAAGATGTTCAAACATCCCTATGATACATAAAAACAGTTCATAGCGAATTTGCGAAAGAATACACATCGATTAGAAATTCTTTGTAGCCGAACGGCAAAATCGAATTTTTACTACAGAAGCATAAGTCGTAACCAGTGTGTGTGTGTGTGTGTGTGTGTGTGTGTGTGTGTGTGTGTGTGTGTCCAGAGAGCAAAGTATTAATCCGGCATAGAGTAGCATATGTCCAACAGATTCGCCAAGTTGTTCAAAGTTAGAAATGAATCCAAGTTCAAGCGCATGATACATTTAAACAATACAAATCTAAAAGGCAGAAATTTAATTCATATAATGAGAGAGAAATTAATTATAAAGAAGAACACGGGCATCAGTACTTACCTATCATTAGATAGATACAAAATATTTTAGATCTTTAATCTGCTGTGGTTTTTAAAATTTACTATCAAAATCTTATAATTTATAAATTAGTGTAGAACCTATGTGATGTAGTTTACATAAGTTATAATTAGAAGTTAGTTTCAGAAAGAAAATTTTAATTGGATTAAGGAATGATTTGGCTTTAATATTAATTGTAGAAGCTTAAAGGTAATTTTATTTAAGTTTACGTGAAAATAATTCATAATGGCATGTTAAGGAAAAATCAGACACAAAATAAAGGTAGTAATTAATAGAGATGGTTAACACCAATTATTTAATATTTAGAACGAAACTGAGACAGATTTTTTTAATAGAAAAGAAGAGTCAAGCACATCGTCTGTTGAAGTTAAATAATTGGATTCTTTTTATACATTCAATTATATATTAACTCTTTATACGCTTCAAGATAATGGAAACGTTTTTTATGAAAGCTCAATCAGACTTGTTTAAAAATAAATTATTATACAAATTTTTACAAAGGCAAATGCAAACCTGAAAGTTTATTATATACAGGATTCTTCAATTAAAAATACGAAAATATAAAGTTAGGTTAGATTGTTTCTGAGGAGTTTTTAATTAAATTTCTGTTTTTGCATTTAAATTATTAGTTTTTGGACAAAGTGTATTAGCTTATTTTGACACTATAAAAAGTTACTTACCAAATGGTATTAACCAGATAACAATCAAGGCTTAGTTTCATTATGCATAGATTTCGAGGATAGGTAGGTTTACACCGAACACACACAACTAACAAAGATTTATCACAATGTGTTTTTTATTTGTGAATGCAGTAGGTATTGTCACAAACAATATTGATAGAAAGTGTAAGTTCTAAGTGTTTATTTAATATAAACATGTCCATCGCAATCTTTAGTTAGTATAGAAATGAACCAAATCAATTCATTATTTTTAATTTGGGCTTTTTAACAAAAATAATTTTTTAAAACTATACTGGTTTTTATATACAAAAAGTGCACATCTTTATAAAAATAGATAACTAAAGGATTATGAATATAGAACCAAGTTATTTAGACGCCAGATTCTTACTCATCGATTAGATAGGTAAAATGTGCAATAATTAATCGCTTTCCCGTACAGAGGCATAATAATATTGCAAAAAGTTTAGAATACAAAATAAATATTTAATGCAATTAATAAATCAAGTTTTTTTCTATTAATCTAGATAGATAAGTTGAGGCTGAGGCAATTATTGTATTCTTCTATTACACTATAGTGGTTAAAGTCCTACTATGTGTTGATCATGTACATAAACAGAACCGCATGTCCAAATCCTGTTCTTTATGCAAAGGATTTTAACGGAGTCCAATACCATCTACAACATTAAAAGAAACAAAAGGTAAATGGCGATGAATCAGGTAGAAATAGACGAGGGAACTCTACACAATACGGCACTTCTCCGCCATGTCATTCAGGTAAGATAGTTCAAGGTAGTCTACATACCATGACCGCCATTAAATTTTTAGCTCCCGTCAGCCGTTTCATCATTTCTTGAGCATAGCGCAATTTTATTGGTCGAAGACAAGGACGTCCATTTTTTGAAGCGTGAGAAACATTCTGTATAAAATTGTATTCCACGATATACATAATATACATAATAAAACTAATTCTAAGAGTCCCGAACAGTGTGAGAAACAGATCCGTAAGATAATTATTAAAACAAAACGGTCGTGTAACCAAATGAGGCGTATCGATGGTTTGTTTCTGATTTTTGGCAGCAGCCTGTTAAAACTGAATATCACTTAACCGAGATCAATTAATTTTCTTAATAGTTTCTGTTTATACACAAATTTCGTTCATTACAGTGTAATAACATTTTTTTGTGCTAAATATATTTTCCGAGGATGGCCGTTATTCAGGATGTAGCGGTATTCAAAAGAATATTAGAGTGCTCTCGGTCTAAACTCGGGGTCTATTCCTGCGGAGGCATGTGATGGTCGGGGTATTTTCCGAGACTAAATCTGAACTCTAAATAAACTTGAGCGCCACTGCGTCAATAAGGCTAACACAAAAATTCATCCTAAAGATAAACGCAGACAAACCTTAAGGGAATAATAGCTACCTGAATTTAAAAATGAAGTAACATAGTTTCTTTACTTATTTTTATCTCAAACAAAACGGATAGGTTATTGAGCTGTTAGAGATAAAACGATTGAGAGTTTTGACCAGTATCCAATAAAATTTGTTTCTTTTCATCTATGTACAAAAATTAAAAAGGTTACAGTGTAAATACTATGACATGAAAGTAAATGCTGATGAAAAATATTAAGTAGACAAAAATCACAGTTATTAACAGGTTAGGCCTGTCATTAAAAATTTTTTTCAAAATCTTATTAAATTATTTATATGCTGTAATCATAGATCTTTGATATAGGTCACAAAAATTGTCTTTATTTTATACTTTAGTCTTTCTAAGGCTTTTACTGAATTTTGCAATATCATGAATTATCTCAATACGAAACTTACTAAGTAACATATGTGTCATCTGTTTTAAACAAACATGGGAAACTAGGTTCTTATCATTACATATGCTGTTTTGAAGTGTTGTTTTTAAAAAATATTTAAGATAAAGATACTGAGACATGAAAAAATTTGTCAAATCATTTAAACTACACCAAATAAAAATATGATTTGTTCTAATAAGACACCGTTCAAACTTGTAAATCCAAAATCTTTAATTTCGTATCAGCTAACTAATTACTTTCAGTTTAACTTACTCAGCTTCTTAAACAAATCTTTCATCACTTACGTGTTGGTTCCTCTGGATCATAGAAATAGGAATTGTACTCACCAAAGCTTGACGGCATTAAGTAATAACAATAAAACAAAACACCTGTCTAACATAGCATCTTGAGTCCGCCATCTTACCTATGATCCACGAAAACTTCTTTACAAAAACTAAGAATTACATCTTTAGTTACAATGATTGGTATTGAAATGAGATTCTGTTTTTTTTAATCCATATACTCTATAATCTAAAGCTGCTTGCGTTTTGTAAATACTTAATCTTAATTAGAACTACTTCTAACATAGCTCGGTGCTATGGTCCCAACGGCAAGCTAAGTGCAACTGCCACGAGTGGAGCTTTCTTCAACTCATAATGGCTCAAAAACTCACACCACCTTTTCAGGAAACGTGTCTCGTCGTTACATGCCGACGACAAGAATGATCTCCTACGTTTTATTTCAACGCGCATGATTATCCAACTACGACTGCGCGAGAACTCAAACATGTTGGCAGCGACTTTCTCGCCTAAATTCCTGCAACCCACACAGCAATAAGTGAACCACGTATATGCCTTAAACTAATGTGTTACAACAGGTTTTAGTTGGTTTAATACAAATTTGGTCAAGTGGAGCGTGTAACTTCAACACATGATTTTGGCATGGCTACCAACTCTAATTTAAATTCGCAGGTACGACAATTAAGTAATAATTTCAAGTGGCTAAATGGCGTTTTGGAAAATTTCCTTTTCGTTTCAAAATTTAAATAAATTTTATAACTTTGACGGCGTATTGTCATGATCTGCAAAACACTTGTTACAAGTAACCAGTAAGAAAGGAGTGAAATCAGAAACGGAATGTTCGCCTGCATTACGGGGTAACAAGGGAAGAGGCGACAAAGAATAAGAAAACGAATGACGCGCTAAATACATTCGGAAATTGGGTAGGTCTCAAGAACGAAACGACAACTCACGCCAACCAATTCACCTTTTTCTTAAAACATCTGCACCTGCAAGGATAATTAAACACAAAGCGTTCTTAAAATATAACACTAATAAATAGTTTCTAAGAATTCGGATAGCAGAAATAAATTATATTGTAAGGATTAACATCTGTATCCTCCACTCCTTTTTAAACACTAATTGTATCTTGTAACAATCAAATCGAAAGGTGTTTTAGAAATAAAAGAACTATGCAAATATGCACCTTCCCGCAGGCTGTGCAGGGTACGGGTAGCTGCAATGTTTGCGCATCTAATCTCAACTTGTTCTACATGTATTACGGTAGCTAACCCAAATATGCAGTACCGATAACGTAAGTTTCTTTGGTAAAACGAAGCTAACCTTAGTTCTAAGAATCGAAAAATATCGAGTACAAATTTGAGCTGAAAATTTAAACATTTCTATTAAAGGAATTTCACCTTGCAATTACCTACCAGTCAGGTAAAGAAAGAATGCACGTTCCTCATGATAAGAATCTACAACTACCCCCTTTAGCAGAGAGAAACCAATGCGACCATATGCTAAATATCCATCAAACTCGTTTAACCAAAGTAATTGTAAAATTATTTCCGAATAAATAATGATGGAGATTCCAAACAGAATAGAAATAAATTTTAGCCGGTGTTTGCCTTGTCAAGGTAACACATCTGCTTTTTCAAAAATCTATTAAACTACCAGCATTCAGGAAATTTCTAATTAGTAAAGATTACATCTCTAGATTAGGGACCAGAAAGAACATAAACAAGCAAACTCGTGAATTTAATAAATGACGAGCACAGTTGGCTGCCTAACTAAGCGGTTTTAAAATCGTAGAAGTTCAACAACCCGCAAATTCAAATTAGTAGAAACTAAAATGGCTTTTAAAGTAAGAAGCCAATAAATTTTCGAATACAAAATGAAACGAAACAGTAAAACCAGTGACTAGTTAATTTCGCTTTACAAACGACGACAAACTCAACTAAAGTTGTATGCTTAGGTTTGTTTTCGTGGCTGACGTGTGCTTAATACTTTTGTGATTGTTATTATTTTGTATTTTCTAGACACACCTGATGTCTTGACTTGCTTCCTGTGGAGTAGTATTCTCTACTGAAAATAAAGATTTTTGGCGTCACGTTGAATAATTTTAGAGAATAGCTTCATGACTACAACAAAAGTTATTTAATATCACCCTTCTATTTAGAAATACTAAAAAGCATTTTTAAAATGAGTAACAAAAATAGAACACCCGGTACTAATTTTACACGGAATGTTTGCGCTTTCAATATTCATAAACATAATACATCTGTTAAGAAAATCGAAAATAGGTACATAAATTTCAGCGGGTGTTCAGTTTCTACGTCTAGTAAATGGATAACGACCAATTAAACCTTTTATGCTTCATTACTTTAACTGACATTTCACAAGCTATTACTTGCTAGTGCTTCTCTGCCCCAAGGCATTTGAATATTGAGTAACTCAATTTGCATAGCCATCATGAGAGAGGTCTTCTCCACTTCGTGAAGTGTATGAAAGACTTTTTACTAAAATTTACTGTGATTTAACTTAAGAACTAAAACATACAAAAGTAAATCTAACCTGTTATGTATTTTGGATACATTAGGCTCTTATATTAGCTTATTTTTATATTAGGGTCGGCTTTCACAGCTTTGATTGTTGATTCGCTGTTTAAACTATTTAAGATCGCATAGGATGCGATTCGCCAAGTATATTTATTTGCCAATTTAGATGGATTTTCGAAATCTTAACAAGTCCTTGGTCTCATATGAAAAACAACATGCAACTTGTTATTTCCTAGTTTGGTTAAATTGTAAGGCTAAGTTCAACATTTTGTACCCAAAACTATATAGAAATTCAGGTGTTTTGAAACCTAGTTTGGAAAATTGTAAAAAACATTATAATCTTCCAAAGTCCGTGTAAACATCTTATAGATTCTAATGTACCTCAAGGTTTCAACGTATTTCATTCACACGGTGCCTGGAATACAAATTTTCCCCGGTTGAATTATCCTTGAATGTTGTTTTCTCAATTTGATCACTTCCACATCATGAAGCAGAATGGGGAGTCGTTGATGGCAGCAAGTACCTTCGAACCAGTAAATACCTTCGATCCAGCAAATACCTTCGATCCAGCAAATACCTTCAAGCCAGTAAATACCTTTAAACCAACATATACCCTCGAACCTACCAACACCGTCGGTGTACAAAATACCTTCGAGCCAACAAATACCCTTGAGTCACAGGCACCGTTGATGTACAAGAACCCTTGAGTCTACGCTCACTCTCGAGCTCGCTTTACGTACTATAAGATCTGTCAGGAGCCATTGCATTTTTCACGGCAAACAATCAGCTGGAACGTTGGCCCAACCAATCTAAGGGCAGCAGCTAGCGGACGGTGATTAAGGCTGTGTTATTTTTGCCGCATCCCGGAACGGATTTGTTTTACAACCCCCTTTACCACAAACAGTCAAGTTTCAAGCCCTGAAAACCTATATCGTTCCAGTCGGTAACACCCGGTACCCAAATGAATTGATTTTTGTTGATTAATCAATTTCTTTACTGATCACGTATATCCTTTTGAAAACAATATCTTTATTCAAACTTTGTAATATTGGAAACTCTCACTCATAATTATTTTAAGACTACTTGAATTACTGTTTTTGATTAAATTTGTACGTCATTATCAGATCTGATGCTCATTTAAATATTAAGTAACAAAATTTTGTGCAATTAATTTTTTCTTTTAACTAAAATATGTGAAATTATTTATTTCTTTTGTTAAACATTGTTTTTGGATACAGATTATTCGTTATTGAATATAAGTATCCTGACTCTAGTCTGATCAATTTTCCAAGAGGTTGAATCCAAAATTTTAATCTACTTTGAAAGGGTTTTTGTATCTACTCTAAAATTATAATCGTTTAATATCTTTTAGATACAGTGGCGTCAAACTTCAATTTATTTTGTTTTCAGTTTAGCAAAGAATATTTCAATCATGCTTCTCTCAAACTTCTCCTTGGGGTAATAGCTATGTTAGCCGTTGGCATAGCAGTTTTTTTATCTTTCCATCTCATAAGCGTAAAAATTTTAAGTTTCTTTGAGCTTCTGAATTACCACGTCTCACGGAAATTATTAAAAATCTAGCTCGCCCCAATTATTTTAAACGTGTTATTAATTAAAAATTTAGAACCATTATAATGGTGTTTGCATTGTGACGTTCGAATTGTTGCTCTATATCCCTCCTTGGGGCAAAGTCTCGAAACGCATTATCAATAAAAAATAAAATAATAAGAAAACTATTACAAAAGCGTCCAGAACGTGGGCTCCGAAATATTGTTCTTAAATTAGCGCGTTATATGTTATCATATAGTTATACGAAAGAATTTCCGTTTAAACCTTTTTGTTGCATTAGAGTCCACAACGTCTCCTGAGCTCCAAAATTTTTCTTAGGTGCGAATCTGTTTAGAGGAAAATTCTTCCAAGTATTTTAAATTAAATTGTAATATATAATTGTGGGAATTTAATCTTTTAGTTCTACGAAATTAATTTCAATTTCTTAAATTAATTTTATCTTATCTCTTAAGGCGAAATATAGGAACTCATATATTAAATTTGAATTCAACCCTCGATAAACGAAATTCTTCTTTTACTGAAAATAGTTTTAATAGGTGTAAAGCTAATTCTTGGATTATTTTGGACGTGTGTTTCACACCGGTTTGCTATTTGAAAGTTAAGTTGACGTTTAATGAATCGAATATTCACTAAAGTATTACAGCGGACATATATTTTTAAGAGATAATATTCGGGTTATTTAATCAGGCCGTTGCAATATATAGAACAAATCATTTACAACTCACATAACTGGGTTGTCCGCAACAAAAGGAAGGAAATTATTCTTATTGGTATCCAAGGCTGCATATTTATACTGTAAAGTATATCAATTTAATAGTTTACGTCGTTTCAATTAAAGCTAGTATGTTGCACATTTTGGTTCGAGTTAATGATGTTTTAATCGCTGTATAAAAGTCGTTTTCATTGTTGCAAGATTAGCCTTATGGTTTATGGCAGTTCAAATTGTATAGCATATGTTGTGTTTAATTACCTTGCATCAAATTGTCGTTTTGTAGTTGTAGAAACTTGACCTTGATTCCGTGTTTTTGTTTTGGCAAGTTCTTACAGTAAAAATCCTTAATATTTTAAATGTGTTGCATTAGGAATTAGTTCGTTTTAATAGTAGAGCTGCTTATCTAAAACTTTTAACAATCCATTTGTACGAATTGTTTAATTTGTATTCTAGACGATACGTAGTTTGACTATTTGATATTGAAGAAAGCAAATACTTCCCAGAGTGTTATTTTTGCATAGCGCATTAAATTTCGAGAGTTTGTTGGTATCTAAGCAGGAATAGAGATATTACATATTAGCTAGGTTTGTTACTCTGATACGTTTGGCTGTGATGTCGTTATAAAGTTATAGGATCAGTTTTTTGTAATTTAGTTTTAATGGCTCATTTCTATTCCATACGCATTGCAACGCAACTTGTTTGGTTTTAGCCAAGTTGAAACTCATAGAAGGGTAGTTGTTCCAGCAGTTGTAGATCATTCTCTAGATCGAGAATACTGTAAATTTTGTGCCATTTAGGGCACTTAGTATTTGCTTCGACATTTTATTTATACGTGGAGCGAAGTTGCTAGTCAGAAAATTAGGTGGCAATTAGTCACTATAATAATTAATTTTTGTAGAAAACTTGTTCAGTAACTTGCAGGTCATACCGCTGCTTTTTAAAAATTTTGATCTTTGCTTGACGTTCTCCTTCGACAGAAAAATTTTAAAGAAAAATATTTTCTGTGTCTGATCTGGGAATTAGTTTGTTATAACTATAATGCCTTATGTTTGTTTTAATCTCCATATTTTGGTAGGGTATCATTTAAATTAAACCTTGCTAAGTAAATTACATAAGCTTTTTGATTTTATTTTGTTGAGTAAGAATTTGGTGAGTGGTATAAAATAGTTACTTTTTGGTCAATGTTTAAATTTGCGTATCAACTATAAACGGCAGTTGCTTACATACTAACCCATCAATTATAGATGGATCCTGATTACAACTTTTACCGATTACGACTTCTACCGATTGTAACATCCACAGATTTTGTCTCGTTTCTACGTGTGGTACGCCAAACTACCCTCACATTCATTTCCAACAGTAAGTCATTTGAATTTTTGCTTTCCACCTGATACACATTTCATGTATGTTTATATTTAATAATAATATATTTAATAATTGTAATTGGTTGTAATGTTACGAAGGAATAAACTTATTTTTAACAAAACTTTTACATTGGCACACGCTTAGTGAATGCGTATTTTAAATCGGAAATTCTTATACAAAAAACAACAATATTGTATCCGTATAAATTATATGTATGAGTTTCTTTTAGATACACGCATATTTGGCCGATTAAGTTTGCTTATTTTTGTGGCTAGGTGAATAGGACTTGGATTTTTTTTTATAATTTGTGTTTATTTTAAATTAGAGAATGAGAAAATGTGTACACAAGGCTCCATCAACCTATATGGCAGTAAAAATTGTTAAATCATTTTTTAGAATATTCATCTTCTAGTGAAACTGAAGTTAGGTGGGTTGGCACCCAAAGGCTTTATTAGACAAAGTTCAAAAGTCTTTCCAGGTAGGTGTAAAAGTACGTAGTGAGAGTATTGAAATTATTTCATTTGCTTTTAAAGAACTCACCTGTTACAATTTAAAACTAACTGATGCAATATTTGCTCTTACGTCACTTTGTTTTTGTTGAGTAAATTAATTCAGGTACTTGCACGTAACGGATTATTATTCTTTTTCATTTGCATTAAAGGCATAACACATTGTATATTTTCTCTTTCTATGATACCATCCCACTTTCAGTGTTGAGTTTATCTCTATACCCCGAAGTTACATAGTTTTGTATTATTTATTTCGATTTTATGTCCATAATCCTCGGCAATTTTAGATGTTGCACATTTCAACTCTAAATATTAATTTAATATGACAGAAAAGAGAAAAGTGAGCCGAAGAGACTCCAACTGATGTAGTAATAGCGAAAGCAAATGTACAGTTCAAGAAGTGTAAACACAACAAACTCACTGATGAATTCAAGCATGAAACCGGAAGTGCCTTTGAGGAAATTGTACCGCGATGGGTTACTTTTAATGGAAACCGAATATAAAAAAAGAAAATTTATCGTAAACGAACTAGATAAATACGGACGTACCCTGTATATTACAATTTTGTAAATAGTAGTGTTCATTAAGCTTGGAATTTTAATAATTTTTTAGTTTTATAAAGGGAATGTAGGCAATAAACTTAAACCACAAAACTATAGTTAAATTTTTAGTGTAATACATGACTCAGGTCAATAATTTATTTCAAAACTGCAAAAAGTAAAACAAATTTCAATGTTCATGTCAAAATACAAAAATGTAAGCATGGGTAATTACCGGAGTGAGTTTTTGAAGACAGAATAATTATAATAGTAAACTTTGTAACGTGGTCGTGATACTTTAAAAAAGTTTTTAGAATGATTAGAAGAGTAAATATCGAAGGTGGTTTTTTAAGCTTAAAGGTCTAGCTTAAACTTTTGTAAAAAGAATTACATTTCATCACGAGATCGACTTAAATAGGATTCCCAAGAATTATCGTTTTCCAGAAAATTTTCACTAGACTGTACGAGTTAGCGCCTATAAATCTAAGACGGTATTGAAAGTCTTTCAAGGTAACTGCTATTGGTGACGTGGCTTAAACTGTACCTATTTATTTTTACATTTAGCAAATTATTTTTATCTATTTTTATAGGAACCCACTTACGTACTATTGTAGTTAGCCTGTGCGCCATCAGTTGTTACAAGATTCTCGACCTGTTTAAGAAATGCAAAATTTAGCAACCTAACGCTTCATTCACCTGTAACAAACCTTAGAATGAATAACATAAGAAAGTTCAGTGAGAATTGGCAAACTACTTCTAATGCACTACTTTCTATTTGCTAATTATAAACGGAAAACTAATAATATCCATTGGGAACGTTAAACAAGTGGCAAATGACAGGACACAGGAAAGTCATGCTATAAAAATGAAATCATGCCAAACGGAATTGTAAAAGGCACCTAATTGAACTAATTTTTAATACTAAAGGCAAGACTAAACAACCAGCACTCAAAAAAAAAGTCAAAAATATGCTACGTTTACCCTCTGACAGTACCGTACCCTTTTTATTCCATTACTCGTTCACTCATAACCCGTCCAAGGATGTAATACTAAAAAATATATAAAATAACATAAAGGTACACAAGAAAGGAATTGATAAAATTATCACGACTTTTTCAATAACTGCCAATTCTCGCATGTAACGTCAAACAAATTAGACTTAAAAGAAATCAATCCGGAAAAAGGGCAATGTGAGAAGAACACCACATGAAGCGTTTCTTCTACCTGCTTATTCGCAACGCCAGACCAGTAACATTAAAAACACCTTGCAAAATGTCTCAAACGACCGAACGCCGTAGAAAACTATTTCACCACCTGGTAGTACCTTTATAACTGTCGTATTTTAATATAAAGGATAATACCAAACAAATTTCAGTCAAGAGGAGATCTAGAACTGAAAGCGTAACTTCAAAAAGGCAAAACACAGAAAAATTGTGCCATAAATACTATCAGAAACAAAGATGTACTTTATTTGTAACTGCTACTTCTAAATGTCACAAATCTTTATACAATTAACATTCAAGAAAAGCCTAAAGTGTCTGATATAGTATGATGAAATGGAGAAACATAGAACAACCATACAAGAAATAACACATAAGCACTCCAAAAAAAATGGTAAGGGCTATCAAGTGTCAACTTAGAACCCTTAGTTTACGACCTTTCAGTATGGGGTAAGTAATAAATAAGATAATGTAGAAGTTACGCCTTGGGCGACTGTGTAATATATTATTTTATAAAGATCTAAATTAAAGCGAAAGTAAATATAAATTTAAACGTAAGTACCTTCTTCGACTGTAAGGGTAAGCAAAAGTATTAAAGACATGGCTGATTGATGTCCGATCTCCTCAGGGCGACATATGCTACAAGGCAGATTATAATTGTAACTTGTCATTCCAACTAAACTACGTAATGGTTTCATGAATAGATAAAGGAATTTTTATGTACTAAATAAATGAAATTGATTGATATATGAAGACACCATGGTAAAAATATTTGTTAAGGGTTAATAAACTATTTAATAAGAGTAAGATAGGAGGGTCCTGGTCTATATAAACCGAGTCGTAAGCAACGGGCGGGAGATCTGTATGAGCAGCTGACGCTTTAACATTACTTGTCTGTTGAATACAAATGTTAATTTTTGTAATTTAATATATAAATGACGTACAGTGTTTTGTTAACTTTATTACTTCTTTTATGAATTCAACGATAAATGTTTTTAAAAAACTCAATTAGCAAGCCCAACCTGTAATTCGCAATGTTAAATAAATAGGAAATAAGAAAAGGTTTTTGGCATATGCAGCACAATCCACATTACGTAATATTAAACAAGCATGCTAGAAATAATCCAAAAACGCGCACATACAAAACTACCATTTGTAACTGTTTTTCCAAAGCCCCTCTCCAACACCTTCCAAATAATTGACACTTTGAAAAACCGAGAAAAATGGCCAATCCGTTTGCTATGGCTCCCTCAACTGAGAAATTATAATCTACAAGTAGCGCGTAAAATTATTCTGTCCATCGAGTTTACGTCGTTTGACAAAAACCCAAAAATGTTGGGCAGTAGATAAATAGACAATCGAATGAGACATTTTCCAATAGCAAAAGGAGAATAAAAAATCAATGACAGGGAAAATACCCGAAACACTGGCAGACGGTGAATAAATAAAAAAATAGAGGAAGACACTTTCGAATAGCAATAGAGAAAGCAAAAATCGATGAAAGAGAAAATGCCAGAGAAACTCACAGAAAATGGAACAAACCACTTTTGGATAGCAAGAAAGTTGATCAATGATACGGAAAACACCCTAAAACTCACAAACAGTAAGTAAGGAAAAATGGAAGAAGACACTACCAACAGCATAAAAAGTTCGAAAAGTTAATGACAAAAACACCCGAAAACAAACACAGACAGTAGATAAAAAAATGAAAAAGATTACTTTCGAACAAGTTCAAAAACCAGTTTTGCAGAAAATACATGAAAACTCCCAGGCAGTAGATAAATAAAAAAATAAAACAATATATGTTCGAACAGCAAATAAGAATTAAAAACTAAATAAACAAGAAAATACGCGAAAAACTCACCTGCGATAAGTAAAAGTTTATAGAATATAACATTTTAAATACCAAAAAAATTATCAAAAATTAATCTGCACCGGATAAAGAGCATTTAGTCGTGGACAACATTCCCAAAGGTTAACCGGAAAATGCAAACATTAAATTAGAACAAAATTTGTCAATGGTTGCTTAACAATGCTGCCAGGGATATACCGGACGGACACTGGGTTTGGATTTGGGTTTAGAATGCTTTGTCGACGTGGAATAAGGAACTGTTTGTCTAAGCAGGTACATGTAGGTTTCCGTTTTGCACTTGGAAACGTGCGAAATACTATGGTTCAATCAGCCTTAAAATAAAGCACATCTTTCTTTTAAAACTGTTTATCCTCTGAATGATCTTACAGGAAATACTTGAACTGCGCAAATATAGTGTGTGCTTTTTGTTTAATTGACATGTACGTGAAACTAACCGATCAAGTTGAAACCGGGAAAACGTTTACCAGAGGCTATCTTTCATTCATTTTGCTTCGGAAAAATTTGGAATGTTTTTTTCAAAATCTTTTACTGGTTGAGAGCAAATAGTATAAGACCTGATACATTTTTCTAAACTATGTAAGATGGTGTTTTCATAACGACTGTTAGTACCAAGTGTCCTGGTACACGAACCAGCTTAAAATACGGTTCGTAGTTATTCGGCAGGCGAAAATTGGTCACCAGTGCTTTTTAAATTAGAAATCAAAGGATGAGGTTCCTGGCAAGATTTTTGGATATCGTTGATGTTTTAATTTGCATTAAAAATGTCCGAGAACATTTCTGTGCTAAATGCAGAAACCCAAATCTATACCAAAATCAATGATAACAACCAATATTTAAATGTCTAGGCTTTTTGAAATAGCTGAAAGCTGACAAACTAGAGGAGAATAAAATGATTGATTTGTAATACGAATTAATTAATGAGTGTTAGCAAAATCTGACCAGCCCAGAGAAGCTACGGGGTACCCTACTTTTTTTTGTATAAGCGATGTCTTAGTCTGATGAAGTTTTCCTAGTCGGACTCCAGGACCTAAAAGTGTAATACCTTTCTTCTCTTGGTTATATTAATCAACCAGTATAAACAATTTTGCACAAGCTTGGCCACCTATAGATTTACACAGCAATATTCAACAAACAAGAAGATTTTCTTCCTGATATTTTTTACCAGGAGTCAATCTACTTCTTATACGAAACTAACCCATTTTCTTTAAAAAAAACAATCGTAAATATTATTAAGTTTTGCCTTATTAAAGCAAACAATCTAATCATACGACTTCTGATAGATAAAGTAATTATAGATAAGTGTCACTAATACAGTTTATCATTAGTTTCTAGAAAGTACAAGCTTAATTTATAGTGAAACTAAGCAAAAAGTTTTTATGTGCGTGTCAACTAAAAGAGTAGTGTGTCATCCTGTAAACAACAGCAGCCTGTTTTGAAGAAGATGGGGGCGAATATTTCAAAACGGGGATCTTATGATTTTACCGTAATCGAAAGAAGCAACAGTCAAGGTAAGAAAACACAATTGATGGAAAATGTTTGCATTTGTCTAACACCAGAACAAATTTACGAAGATATAATAAAGGGGTCATCTCCAACTTTGTCCATAAAAATGTTTGAGGTGGTAGGTCAAAGTAGCACCGATAATAGCCCAGCTAAGAACTACTGTGAAAGTACGAAATCGTCACACTCATTTGAAGAATTTAAAAGTCTTGGTGCGCTTTCGATTAAGTATACAACTGCTTCTCAAACCAGCGAGGATTCGCAACCTTTTGAGGACGTATACAAAGGACTTGAAAGATTTTCGACAGTTAAAAATTTTATTGGTCCTCAGGATAATACAGGTCCACGCTCATTTGACGAAGGATGCAATAGCCTTGATCAACAGAAAAACGCTTCCGAAAAAGGCAAAGCCTCTCAATCATCGGAAGACATGTATAAAAGTTTCGAAAATTTTCCACTTCATAAGAATGGAGTTGACTCTGAAGGTAGTATAGGTACATTGTCATTTGAAGATTTCAAAAGTCTTGAAACTCTTTCACCGCTTGCTGATAGACGACCAAGTTGCAGTGGCGAGTCGTTTTTTGATACCACTGAAACGGTCGAACAAGCCAACAATTCTCAAATGCATTGGCGAGAAGCCTTTACACAAGACTTTTGGGCGGACAACCCTGTAGCACAAAAAGAAGACCATATCCAGAAAATTGAAACAAAAATTGAAAAAATAGACAGTACAGAACCAAATGCAAAACTCTACAACGAATATAGTAACGTCATAACGCCCGAATCGATCGAAAAGTTACGCGATATTATAATAAAAAGGACAGAGTGTGTTGCAAGTAAAAGACAGCTGGTAAATATTGTTGAACAAGATGAAGAAGAGGAATATGATGACTCAAACGAAATGCAAATTAACGCTAGCGCACATTTGGAACGAAAAGCGGCGCGAAATGTTTCGTTCAAATCGGATGTGTTTTACGAGTTGGATGAGGAGGAACTGGAGACGGCATCGCAAGAATCTTTTTACGACGCGTTACCTGAAAGATTGGAAAGAGAAAAATCAAGTTTTAGAAATGAACTTGAAAGTGTCACAAAAGAACCAAACGATTTTCCAAGCGAAATCAACGAGGTTTTAAGTGTTGAAAAGGTGTTACCCGTTGAAGAAATTTCACGCTTGGATAGTGATTCGCTTGTGGAATCCGATTTATCGTTTGAAAGCGCACTGGTTATGCAAAATGATTCGCTTGTAACACCCGGTGATTCAGTAACACCAAGTGGAGAGGGTGGAGAGGGTGGACAGGAAGATGGTGCTCTTAAACCGGGTACACTAATTGACAACCATTTAAAAAGACACTCGAACCCTGAGGTGCAAGCACCGGATTTAATTTGCTTTCCTCGCGCTTTCGACAGTCCAATCACCAACTCTTCCATTAAACGTTGGAACTCCTTTGACTTAATAAACTCTTCGGTTATATTTCCAGTCCAGCAGACAACTTTAGATGTCAATTGGTTAAAAAGGCGTTCTTCTCGATTTCCCATACCCAAAAGGTCCATGTCGCTGCAATTAACCAAATCAACTCCTAACCTCTTTAACATCGATTCAGAAGATCCAACTCCTGAAGAATCTGCAGAGGAGCAAATGAGATCGTGGCGTCAACAAAGCGACGCTCAACAAGAAGCTGCAAAAAACAAAATTTTGTCGCTTACTTTGATGATAAAGGACTTTAAGTACCAAATGGAAAATTTTGACAGTGGAAGTGGAAATCTTGATATGTATCCAGCTTTAATCAAGATCATGAGGGATGTTAACGATATTCAAACGAGTGACTTCAACCAGGAAATACTACAGCTAAAAAATGGTGCTCTCAATGAAATTTATGATTGCTTAAGAATCCTGCAGACTTCTAGAATATCGTAACGTGTACTTTTACAATTAGCAAGGTTTATTTATTGCTAGATATTTATTAAAAAGTGAGTGCTAAGAAGATTATTTTGCAGCGCGTGAGAGTCTCCCACTTCCGTTCCCACTCTATAATATAAAAGAACAATTTGAAATACCAATAAACAAGCAATAACTCGTGTTACAAAGGCAACCTCAAGGTTAAAGTCTATTATTAACAAGTGAATTCATTTGTCATAAGCAGTATGGTTATCTAAAGTTAAACAGTTCGTTATCAGCTGCCTACCATAAAGCCAACAACACATTAAGATTACGTTAACTGCTGAGTTCATTTATAATTCTGTAATTTTCCGTCCTACATTCTAAGGTAGCAACGTATATTTTACATAACAATTGAAGACCGTCCTTGTAGTTCGACGAACGTGTATAATGGGAACATTCCAGTCTAAAAAAAAATACGATGTCGCCACAGGTGAATCGTCAATTAAAGGTGGAAGTGATTCATCACGAAGTGACCGTAAACGCGACCATAAATCTCGAGTTTCACAAGTGACGTTAAATAAATTAAGCGTGCAACAATCCGAAGTGGATCAAAGTGTTAATGAAAATGAAGATTCGAACCATTACAGTAAAATCGAAAATGAAAGTGCTACTCTTCCAAAAGCTGCAAACAACCTTCACGGCGATATAGAACCCGAGTTGAAGCACCCTGGAAACGAAACAAAATTAAACGACTTATTATCTGAAACCGATAAGAAAGAGAAACAAGACGTTAATATAAATAAAAACCTTCACCTTGAAATCGATAAACAGCAAGAGCTTGATAGCCCGAAATCTCCAACAAGTAGTACGTTAGTTTTAGAAGATATCGTTGAAACAAAACAGGATGATTTCGTTACCAACAGGGAAACACAGGATGATAAACAAACCGAGAAAGTTGCGGAAAGTGATACGAAGGTGTACGAAGATTTAGCGAAAAGCAATAAAACTGGTTTACCTCCAGATGGCGAATTAAGAACAAATCTTGTTGAAGAATGGCTTCACGAAAATCAAGTAAGTTTAAGACAAGACGTTTGTAGTGCTAAATTGAACGAAACATCCAACGTTGATGAACAGCTTGCTGAGAGCAATGTAAAGGAAGTAAAGCACGAAGAAACTTTTTCTAAAACACCACAAGCGGATAGAGAAGTAGTTGGCGGTACTGAACAAAATACAAAACATGAAGAAGATATGTCTAAAGCGTACGGGGTGGATGGACACTTAGTTGTAGAAGACTCAACACATGAAGTAACTTTTTCTAAGACGTTCCAGGTAGATGAACAGGCAGCGGGGGGCATTGTACATGACGCAAAACACGAAAAAGCGTTTGGTGAACAGGTACCTGACGATATTGCACAAGACGCAAAACACGAAGAAGCTTTTTCTAAGACGCCCCAGATAACTGAGCATGCAAATGGCAGCATAGTACAAGACCCAAAACACGAAGCGTCTCAAGCACATCAGGTGAGCGAACAAGAAGCTGTCAGGATTGAAGACGTCGAAAAGGCTGCGTTTAAAGCATCTGAGTTGAATGCAAAGGGAACCGACGTTGTACAAGACGAAATACACGAAAAAGCTGTGTCTAAATCGCCCCAGTTAGATGAAAATGTACCTAGCGACATTGTACAAGAAGTAAAACACGAAGATACTTGTGAAAATATACGGCATGTTGTGTTCGGTAGTGATAGTGATACGGAAGGCGTAAGAAGTGGCTATTGTATAAACGAAGCGTTTATTCGCGAAGAAAAGAAAGCAGCTTTGGACAGTGTTGGTTTTACAAAATGCGAAGAAAACGAGCAAGAAGCTATCACTGTTTTAAACAATGTCATAAAAGAAGCGGTTAGTAGTAGTAGCCATCACATTCCGGAAACTCACACAGAAATTTACGTTGTCACCGAAACGTGTTCTTTGGAACCTTCAAGAAAACGTCCAATAATAGGCGATCATCCAAGTGTCGAAGAAATTAGTGAGTCGATAGAGAAAAAAGACGCAAAAGAGGTAAAACTGCAAACCAATGAATCTCAAATTGATGACAAACAATCATCCCCAAATGAAGAAATATCTACCGTAAAGGAGGAAGTGCATGGAATTCTTGTTAGCGATTCGCACTGCAGTACTAACAAGGAAGGAAATGTTGTGTCACATATATATTTAGAAAACTTTGGTAGTGATGACGTCCATTATACATTAGACAAGTTGCAGTTGATGGAAGGTCAAATAAAGAGTACGAGAACTCGTATTTTGAGTATTAAGGAGATCGATTAATTATAATTTATATATTTGTTTTCGAGGTCTGTTGTAAAAATTCTTATTCCTATAATGTATAGAGTGCTATAAATATAACTAGTGAGTAATGATTCGTATAATTCATGCAACCGCAATGAGGTATGTTTAATTTCGTGCAATTATGTGCAAATAAAAATGTGATCACTGTGTTATTTATTTTTTAGTAAGAATCTAAAACGGATTTAGTAATAATTGTCATGGTTGGTGCTTTGGTTGACGTAACTTTAAATATTTGTGGGCCATCAGCTAGTTTTTATCTACGTACTGCAAAGATGCGGTATGCAAATATACTACATTAGTGAGTCTTTTTATATCTCAGCCAGCAATCTTAATATTTACAAGGTTCATAAGGTATTATATCTAACCACACGAAGTTCCCTGGAAGACAAGTGACTCACGTGTGCTTCTGCGAAATAATTCAAATCCTGTATTATGTTCGTTTAATGTTTAAAGACGGTGAGCAAAATTAGTTTCGCGCGATTAACATCAGGTATTGCTCAAGGCTAGAATATTTAACGGTTTTTTCTCTATAGAGTTATAATAAACATTGTAGTTTGTTGGCTGGTGCTGTTTAAGGTAGGAACTTGTTTAAACTTTGACCTATTGATTTAAAAATTAGTGTTGTCAACTGTACTGTTTTCGAACGGCTTTTTCTCATTTGCAATATTTGCACGCTGCCCCAAAATTATATCTTGACTAAACTTATTCAGCCCTTACCCTTACCATTTCAAACCAAATGTCATTTCGGTCAATTATTTGCTAGTACAATATTTTGCACGCTGTATCGTAGTTCTAGGCTTAAAAAAAGGAATCATTTTTAAGTCTTCCCTATGTTTATATTAATCTAGCCTAGAAGTATCTTGATATCACGCATTTTGTTGTTGGCCATTAAGCCCGATACTACAACGAATCTAGAGGGGGTGATTTTAATAAGAAGATTTGCTCAAGAACCGGATTAGGGCCCCTGTAGCGATTTCAAACCGAAAATCAAGTAACACAATTTGCAAAAATAGAAACCGTGAAGTAAATCTCTCAATGCTTCTCCACTTGCAGTTACAAACTAAGCCTTGCATTACATACCCTTAATGTGTGAAGACAATGAGCAAAATTGGTTTAATGAGATTTACTTCAAATATCGTCCAAAGCTGGAATATTTCATCATCATTAGGTATTCAGTCCTAGAACTGGTTGGACGCGTACCCTCATTGTTTCCTAGTCTAAACCGACCTACACATTTCCTTGAAATTTGCAGAGTCTGCATCTATCACTATCTGTTTGCGAAAGCCTGATCTCGATCTACTTCTACCTCACTTTTCCTATCACTGCTTGTAATATATTTCGTACTATTTCCCAGATATGCTTTAGAACGTATCCTGTTCTTTGATTTCTCTTTTTGTTCGTTTCCCACAGATATCTTTATTCCTCTACTGTTTCTACAACCTATTTGTTATTAGCTTTGTCTGTCCATGCTACAACCATCATACATCTGAAGCACAATATTCCAGTAGGCTTCTATCTCTTTCTGTCTGCTTTGCCTGCTGCCCTCATTTCATAGGCGTACTGTGCTCTGCTCTACACTATAAACAGTTTTCTTCTTGTATCTATGTTCGTTGTCTTTGAACATAGCCGCTGATCTTTCTTGTTTAATGCAGTTCGGTCACCTTCTATTGTTTTACAGTTATATACCTTATTTCCCCGATATTCAGTGGTATGTGAAAGGGCAATGTAGTACCTTTGGGTAGAGCATTGGAAAATCAAATGTAAGGTATGTGAAGGGGCGTAAGCAGCCTTTGGCTGCCAAGTTCCCCCAGCACTTGAACCTTTGTCCAATTAATAGTTTTTACAATTTATCCTTTCACACAATCAACATTAGTTGAAAATACTTCACAACCAACAGCCGTAGTTGTTTATAATAATCATCAAATTTAAGAGCACTTATTTTTTTGTCATTGAGTTCTACGTCTTGAAACTGGTTGGACTTGTACCTCAGCTTACTTATGTTCTGAGCTAGCCTACACAGTTCCCTGCAATTCTTACAACAGTCTATATATAGCTTGATTCCCTTCGATTGTTTTCTAATTATATGACGTATTTCGCCGAAAGTCAGTAGTATGTGCAGGGGGTCAAGCAGCACGTGGCTGCCAAAGATTCCCCAACACTTAGCCATTTGCCGTATTAATGTTTTCCAGTAAATCTTATCGCACAATAAAATTAGTTGAGAGTATTGCTAAACCAATATCTGTAGTAGTTTATAATAATCACCATGTTTAAAAACAGTTATTATTTTTGTCATTAGTTTTTACAGCTTGTGGCTGGTTGGATGCGTAGCTCCATTGACTTCTATTCTGAGCTAGCCTACACATTCCCTGAAATTCTCATGGCCTACATCTTTCACTAAATGTGTGCAGTACTCTAACTTAGGTCTACCTCTACTTCTCTTTTTTCCTATCTCTGCTTGTATATTCCGCACTATTCCCTCATGTCTTAGTGTGTTGCCTATCATCCTATCTCTTCTATTTTTTACTGTTTTCCACATATCTCTTTCTTTCCCAACCATTTCTAGTACTTCTTTGTTCTTAATTTTGTCTGTCCATGGTATCTTTATCATACGTCTGTAGCACCACATTTCAAACTTTTCTACCTTTTTCTTGTCTGCTTCTACTACTGTCCAGGCTTCACAGCCATACAATGCCGTGCTCCATACGTATGTTTTAAGCAATCCTTTTCTTGTTTCTATGTTTGTTGTCTTTGAACACAGTAGTTGCTTTTTCTTGTTAAATGTAGCAGGACCTTGTGCTAATCTTTGTTTTATATCTTTTGTGCTTTTCCCATCTTGCGTTATTTGACTTCCTAGGTAGCAGAAATCTTTAACCTTTTGTAAATTCTCGTTACCTATTTGTATTCTTGTTTTCGATTTATTTTCTCCTCTTTTGCATACTAGAACTTTAGTTTTATTTTTGTTAATTTTCATACCGTATCCCTCTGTTAGAATTGTTTCTATTTCCTTAAGAGCAGCTTCTAACTCTTCTTTGCTAGATGCTAATACCGCTATAACATCTGCAAATCTAAGCATATCAATCTTTTGTCACTACATGTATTAATTCCAAATGTCTTCCTGCGTTTGACAGTATTCATTGCCTCTTCTATGTACAAGTTAAAAATTAATGGGGATAAGACGCATTCCTGTCTTACCTTTTTCCTAATATTTACTTCTCTACTTTCTTGCTCTAATTCTATTACCGCTGTTTGCTCTTCGTATA
This sequence comes from Platerodrilus igneus, assembly GCA_036346225.1. Taxonomy (NCBI): domain Eukaryota; kingdom Metazoa; phylum Arthropoda; class Insecta; order Coleoptera; family Lycidae; genus Platerodrilus; species Platerodrilus igneus. The sequence goes on along the minus strand of JARFIW010001108.1, from coordinate 3,518,798 downwards.
AACAATGCACTCTCCGTCTATCCCTAGAACTCATTCCAATCTTTTTGAGTATTTCAATCATTTTTTCCATTTTACATTATCGAATGCTTTTTCCAGATCTATAAACCTTATATGTACGCTTTCTCCTTTCTCTATTGTTTTCTCCATTATCACCCTCAGTGCTAAAATAGCCTCCCGTGTTCCCCTGTTTGGCCTAATCTCAAATTGATCTTCTACTAGTATTTCTTCATCTCATTTTTCCATCCGTCTTTGTACAATTCTAGTTAATATTTTTGACACGTGTGCTGTCACACTTATTGTTCGAAAATTTTCACATCTATCCGCGCCTTTTTTTTGTATAGTTAATATGATGTTACGTTTGAAATCTTTGGGTATCTTACCTGTCTCATAGATATAGCTTACGAGTCGGAAGAGACGTTCTGTTACTGCTTGTCCAGCGGCTTGTAGAGTTTCTGCTTGCATCTTATCTATACCCGGCGCCTTACCATTTTTCAGATCCTTTAATGCTAAATCAAACTCCTCTCTAAGTATAGGATCTCCTAGGTCATCATTTTCAATGTCAGATTCCTGTTCTAATGCTGTTAGTTCCTTTCCTGAATATAAATTCCTATATATTCCTGTCATATAGCTACTTTCTCTACATTTTCTATAATGACGTTTCCTCTCACGTCCCTTATATTTTTGCCATATGGTTTTATATCCCTAAAATTCATTCTAATTAATTTGTATGTTTCGTCTGACTTTTTTATTTCCATCTCAGTTTGTACCTCTTTGCACTTTTCATCAATCCATTGTTCTTTAACTTTCCTGCAGTTGCGAATAATTTTCCATTTTATGGCTTTGTATCTCTGTTTTCATGTTTTGTCTGATCTATTTTTGTATTTTCTCTTTTCTTCTATTCAATGCAGGATATCCTTTGTTATCCATGGTTTCTTATTTTCTTTTTGTGTATACCCCAGACTACCTCTGGCCGCCATGTCTAAGCTGGATTTAATATTATTCCATTCTGTTTCTGCTTCTTTAGTATCAAAAATTTTCTTGATATCTTTCAGTAATTCATTTGACTTTTTTCAAATCTTTCGTGGATATCTTTATCTTTTAGCTTCTCAAAGTCATAGTGCCTTTTTCCGTTGCTCTTTTTCAGATTTTTAAATTTAAGTGCGGCCTTCATAATTACGATGTTGTGATCAGTGTCTATATCTGATTCCGGGTAGTTTCTTCAGCTTTTTACCTGACTTCTATACCGTTGTCTAACAATATTGTAATCTTTTTGATATCTTCCTCAATATCCTGGCATCTTCCACGTGTATCGTCTTCTAGCATGATGTAGAAATAATGTATTTGTGATTGTTAAGTTGTTCTTGTCGTAAAATTCTACCAGCCTATTTCCTCTGTCATTTCTCGTGCCTAAACCAAATAAACCTACCATCGCTTCTACCCTACCCTCATCTACCACTGCATTAAAATCCCCCGTAATTATTAAATTTTCATGTTATTTGTAGATCGCCTCTACCTCTTCCTCAATGCAGCTAGAGGTGGGCATGTGTTGTAACATTTTTATTTTCAGTCATAATTTAATTGCATTGAATTACAAGAATAATGCGCTAAGCGTGCATTGTTCCTTAGGGATCTACTTATATTAATATATCTGTGTCGCATAAAGCTATGTCAAAGCACATCTCTATTTGTTTGTTTCGTGTTCCCTGTCTCTGACGGCGCGACCACTCGGCTCTGGTTTCGACAAGTCAGTCGGCCGCCGGCAACATCGTTGTTAAGATGTATTTTCGGCTGGAGGCTGGCAACCTTCGCATCAACTATTAATCGTTGGGATATCTTCTAGTAACGCGCGACCTGTAGAATGCGACAATGTAGAATGCGACAACGTAGAATGCGACAACGTAGAATGAAACATGCAGAATTCATCAACTAGAATCCAAGAAAAAGTTAAGAATTACCATTATGTAGGAACAGTCGATTTGAAAATTGCCTAAAAAGAAATTTGTTTGATAAGAAATTATGGATGATAATTTGGATGCAGTCGTATCAAATTAGAATGGCTGGTAACCCTGTTTGAAGAACGGAAATCCCGTCATAATTTTTCGTGAAGCAACAAATAGCAGTTGCGTTCGTTATTAGTTGTAAGATATTTCTTGCATGTGTTTTAAAGGTTAGAACACGTAAACTTGATATTATGTTTATAACACGTAAATTGTGTAAATTTTAATTAATTGTTGAGCTGGTTTTATAAGCCGTAAAACGAAATTTTGTCGAATTAGGTTTCTATATAACATGCTTTGTTCCATATGAACCTTCGATAAGTTCAACGTATGTTTTCGACGTCATATTTTTCTGTTTTGCACAGTTGACAGATGTTGTCTTGAAAGCAGATGCTTTGTGCAGCTGTAATGCAATTTAAACAAACATTTCTATTGTTGTGATCAGCTTTTATCTATACATAAATTATTAAACTTAAATATGAAAGTTCAAATTCTCATTATGTTAGGTTCTAGTAATTTGTAATCCACCTGAAAAGATCTGCCCAGGTTAGAACGTAATTCACTGTGTTATGCTTACAAATCATTATCACTTTAATATTCATAACAAGTTCATGTTTAAAGTACAGTTGGTTGTTTAATAAAAAAAAAAGGAAAGTCAAAACTTTAACTTTGGTGTAGTTGATTATGACAATTTTTTGTTACAAGTTCCGATATTTTAAAAGAGTTTTTTTAGTAAACAATTAGTTCAAAATTTAAGGCTTTATTTTGGTCAAATGCGATCAAATCTAATTACATAAAGATAAAATTTTTCTGAGTAATAATTTGATGCCAATATTATATTGAAATACTTTTTTTATTATTTCTTTATATACTTTTATAGGACACAAATGGTGTTCTATTTTGTTATTTATTTAACCTTTGTAATTTCTTACAAGAGCTGCGTCTTATCTTAATAAGACAGGTTTTTGTTAACGAAGGCGATCATTTTATCTTTGGGTTTCCACGTCCGCCCTTAGAACTGTGCTTTGCAATTATCGTAATTATCTCAGGACATGGTGGCGCCTATTTGATTTAGCTTAACTTTGGTTTGCAAACAGAATTCGACTTACCCCCCTTCTCATTGCTCTACCCAGGAATAGACCCCTAGCTATGTCGGAAGACTTTTGTTCACTAGCGCCTTAATGTAGAAAAAAGACGTTTCAGTCTTTTGTAAAACAGAAGTCGTTTCAGTGGCACCCATCCAACGTAAGGCCTAGCAAGAATAGTTACAGTGTACTAGTATTATTACTGTATTTACCGGTTTAGATTCATATCTAAACATGAGTACTCTTTCTTTCTTTTGTAAGTAGTTTTCTACACGTCGTCTTTTTTTGCATAACTATCCCCACACCCGAATTTTCTTCCTCTGATCTTGTATGAATTACCCTAAAGCCTCCACTCCAAAAATTCCCCGCCTCTGGTCAGCTGACTTCGCTGGTTCCTACTATATCTAGTGCTAACCTATCAATTTCGAGTTTCAATTCTCTAGCTTATCTACTTGTTTCATACTTTTGATATTCTACGCTCCGCCTTGCAAAGTGTTCACGGATCTTTTTCTATACTTTCGGATCAGATCCCCCGAAGTAGTCTCCTCCCTGAGATCCGAATCGGGGACTATTTTACCTCCGGAATTTTTTACCGCAGAGGATGCCATCATGTTTACTAACAATTTCTGTACACAGCGTACTTGGGAGGAAATGTAGTGGTTTCCCGTTGCCTTCCACATCGCAGTAGTGTGTCTTAAAATGCCATACCGACCCTTATGATCTCTGTCACTCTAAGTACCGAAAAAACTGCTGCCCTCTTTCGGGGACCTGTATTAGTCTGGTTCCTCACTAAAGACTTCACTAATTTGGTTAAACTTATAGTTTGGCTCCTTAGCTCATTGAAACGCGCAAACCATTCTACCTGTTCTAGTATTTTAGAACTTCGTCAAGGTGCAGTTTCGTTCAGAATGGCTGGAATATTTAAATGACTTTTATTGTATTTTGCACGCTGTATCTTAGTTGGGGGCTCAAAAGAAGGCAAAACTTTTTAATCTTCCCTTTGTGTGTTGTAAACCATTCTTGAACTATTTTTAATTCGGGAATTTTGTTCTTGGCCATCAAACCTAATTAACAACGATTGTAGAAAACGATTCTATTAAAAAAGTTTGCCCAAGAACCAGCATGATGCCTCTGCAAAGTAACAATTCAAGACCTAATTCATGTTCGTCTAATATTTGAAGACAATGAGCAAAATTGGTTTAATGAGACTAACTTGAAGTATCGTCCAAAACTATTCGTCCCATAGAAATAAAGCTACATCTTTTTGGTGTTGATTCATAGTGAGACCTTCCCAAGCTTTTGCATTACTGATTCAAACATCAGTGTTTTAACCCTTATGCACTCATGGCCTTTCTTGTGGTTTACATAAGGTTTAGTGTTGCGTAGAACGTTAGATTGAGTAACAAGTATTTTGCTTCAAGTAACTAATTAGAATATTAATTTATTTTGGCAAATTCACTGTGGGTTAAGTGGTAGAGCAACTGATGGTTATGTCCCATCAAGTTGAACTTCGCTCATATTCTTATTATTTTGTTACCTTATGTTTTGTTAACAAATACTCTATTGAATAAAGACATTTAATAATAATAATAATTGCACACTGCCTCAAAGATATATTTTTGTTCCAAAACAGCTTTTCTGCTAGAAACAAACAATATTACTGAGTCCTAAGTAGAGTATTTAGTGACGAACCAGCACCACATTTCCACCAGCATCCACATTTCCACACACATCTGGACCAAATTTACATGTAAATTCGCACTATAAAGTCTTATTTTAGATGAATCTCCTCCTGACTCCTCCTTGCTCTCCTCCTTGCTCGGACACCCCCACAACCATTTTGATTACATCACACCCGCATTCTTTCCACCCGCGAGATAAATCTTTCTCCACATTTCCACCCACGAGATAAACCTATCTTGTTTGGTATCAATTAATATTAGAATTTTCTTAGCTACCCGAATCTCTAGGAATTTTTTAGATTGCATCATCCCCCGGAGCTACCCCATTTTAAGATTTCTTACCTGTAGCAACTTTTAAGCGTTCTTATAAATTCTTTTAGTCATGCGATACATCTTGTTAGTCTAAAATTTTATGTAGAATCCAAATCTGTAAACAGATTTGAAATCGGACCACGCCCTGCAAAGTTATACCCCTTTAAAGTCCTGATCTTCTAATTTTGCTATTTGCTCTATAAGCAAACCTAACAAATGGTTTTCTTCGTATAACCAATGCATCTTTCGAGATAAACCTATCTTGTTTGGTATCAATTAATATTAGAATTTTCTCAGCTACCCGAATCTCTAAGAATTTTTTAGATTGCATCATCCCCCAGAGAGCTACCCTGATTTTAAGATTTCTTACCAGTTGCGATTTCCGACCGTCCTTAAACATTTTTTTATACATGCGATACATTAAATTAGCTTAGAATTTTATGTAGAATCCGAATCTCTAAACAGATTTAAAATCGGACCACGCCCTGCAAAGTTACACATATACCCTCTGCGAGATAAATCTTTCTCCACATTCCCACCCACGAGATAAATGTACCTTGTTTGGTATCAATTAATATTAGAATTTTTTTAGCTACCCGAATTTTTAAGAATTTTTCACATAGCACCATCCCCAAGGGAGCTACCCTGATTTTAAGATTTTTGCAGGCAGCGATTTTTGAGCGTTCTTATAAATTTTCTTTATACATGCGATGCATCTTGTTAGTCTAGAATTTTATGTAAAATCCGAATCTGTAAATAGATTTAAAATCGAACGACCCTTACCATTTTACACACACCCTTTAAATTATAAATTTCCTGCGGCTTATACATAAAGAAAATCTAAAACCATTCTTAAAACTTTTTATTACAAACAATTTTTACTAATACAGTTTAAATTTTTTAAAACCACATTTCTAAATATATATTCACAATTTTTTTATTTTCAACCTAGAACTTGTCATATCGGGTCATACTTATTAATATTTATTTCTAAATAGAGCACCTTTTCCAAAGACCAACCGGACCCGCATGTTTCAAATTCCTCTGATTTTGTTCGCATGGTTTCGCTTAAGACCTCGTACGTATTTTCCAGATTACTAGAAGACGTTATAACAACATTTTTTGTGTTAAAGGATTTCACATCGGTAGTCTCTTCCCCCATTTTGATGTAAACGCCGTAGAGTTCGCAGTAGACTTTTACTGCTGTATGTTGTATTCTTTTTTCATTTATTAATCGAATAAATCGCTCTTTCTGCTTCCAAAGAAACTCGGGCACTCCATCGTCGACACTGGCGTTCTTTATGCGATAGCTAGCCATACGGTTGTTAAACGCAGTGCTAACCATTTCTACACCATCGTCGCTAGTAGCGGTAACTGATGCATTTTTATGTCTGTTGCTTCTTAAATGTGCGGCATACGTAGTTTTTTCCATTTCGAAATCGCATACTTTACACATAATTCGTGGTTGTTTCGTACAAGTCCCTTTAACAGCTGGCGGAGCTGAGCGTTTAAGGCTTAATGACATACCGTGCTGTTTTCCTTGTGTCGCAGTAAGTTGTCCATTCTCGTAAAAGCGAAACCGCAAGTCCCACAGTTTAAGTACTTTGCTGCGGGCGGATGTATAAGCAACCTTGACGATGTTGCACCACGACATTTGTTCTGGTGCCGTATGAGAGCATTTTTCCAGGTATAGGAAGCACCGCAAGAGTTGCACTTAAAAACGTTTGCAGATACCATTTTAGTACAAAACAAAATCCGCACTATAAGACTTGACTTGTAAGCGAACTAACTTATAACTAAAGAGTTTACTCCTGCGTACCTGCTTTATGTACCCTATAGAATGCAAACCGAAGGTTTCCGAAGATACCCGAACGAAGTCTCGGATTCAGCGAGGAACTAAATGACGTCATAATCCTCGCAGCTCGTCCAATACATTTAGCACCAATGTATGCGCCCGGTTTCGCTTTTGTCCATGCTGCGAATGCCGTTAGTAGAAGCATCGAAAACGTCTTCCATGTTATACGGATCGCGTGCATATTAAAAATCCAAAAGGGTGGTAGCACACGCACACAAATTGTGTGCAAGTCGTGCTGTAGAAGATGCAGTGCTACTATAACCAAAAACACTTTAAACCTTTGCTAAGGGAATACCAAACTTGTTTACAGAATACTTACTAATAAACCAATTTAATTTTAAATAACTTCTACGTCATACTTTAGGTAGGCTTGAATATTTTTCAAATGAATCACCAAGCGAAAGTATATGCTTAGCGGTATTCAAATTACCCATTAATTTCCCATTTTTACGACCATGGTTAATTATAGATTAAAATTTAATTTGTGCACGTTCGAGCTTCCCGTAAACTAACATATTTTATAGCAACAATGCGCTGTATAATAGATGCATACCCCTTCGCCGCGCTACTGCTATTCTTGTAATTGCTAGAAAAAGTCACTCTCCTTTTTACAGTTAGGACCGATGCAAAGCACCATTCCATACTTTCTATAACACATCGCGCGCTTTTTTCGTATGATAATTAAATTTGCTTCTGTAGGCTTTTACACTTTCGCATAGCGGTTAATCGCACGTAATGATTTCTAGAACCGGTAAGTACTCGATATCGTCCAAATAGAGAAATAGATGCTCGATGTCCGTCAACTTCCAATTCCCTCGTAAAAGGTAGAAAAAACTCAGTCAATCATCCATCTAACTTAAACTTCAACCCGCTCCTGTTCTGATAATTTACAAACATTTTTCAAACGACAATGGGCCGAGAATTTTTAAACCTCCGAGGGATCTTTAAGTTGTGATCAATTACACATCCGAGCTACGCGTAAACTAACATATTTTGTAGCAACTGTATAATACATGCATACCCCTTCTCTGCGCTACTGCTATTCTTGTAGTTGCTTGAAAAAGTCAGTCGCCCTTTTTACGGGTAGGACCGATGCAAAGCACCATTCCATACTTTCTTTATAAGTGTAGCACATCGCGCACTTTTTGTCGAATAATTAAATTTTGTTTATGTAGGCCTTTACACTTTCGCTTATTTAAACATCTAATACAATTGATTAACCACTTTCGATTATTCTAACGGAGACCACCATACATCCCGCCGTACCGTTCTTTTTGAATCCAACGATCCTATGGGCTTCCACGTACTAACACCTGACGTATTTTCCTACTATTTGTTAAACAAAAACTACCGGCATCGCCATGTTCGTATACGAACGTAAGCAGATGTTTGTGGATATGTACGAGAATATGTAGTCATATACATTAACCAGTCTAAGCTATTTTATTTAGTCCACGAAAACTACTATTTTTCTAAACCATAATTAATAATCGTCTTTATAGGTTCCACATTTCTACCGTTACCCAATGACTGGTGCTACGTACATGGAAACTTTAATTTCTTATTGCAGAGAATTCTTATTCTCTCGCGCACTGCTGCGTAGCTGCATGCCCATTCCTTTTGGAGGTATATGCTCGTTATAGGTTGTAAGACCCTCGGTTTTACTTAACTACAATTCGTGAGACCTCTTTAATCTTTTTAATCGTATCTTTCTCGCCTACAATACAGTAGGACTTAACATTACTACCAACAAATTCTAATACTGGACCCCATTAAATACGTCTTTAATTTCCCCTACAACTTTTTTTGTTGACAAGTGTTATATTATATTTATTATACGCAGGGTAGTCACTCTTTTAAGATAAGTATATTTTGCTAGGTATCAACTAATATTAAATTTTCTAGGGACCCCAAATCTGTAAATAGATTTTAAATAGGACCACCCATACAAAGTTATGCGTTTTAAAGACTAATTTTTGCTCATCTTTATTTAACACCATTTTTAAAACCTTTTTCGCTACCCAAGACATATGCCTTAGCCAACCATCTCCCGAGAAATCTAAAACCGCCGTGCCCCGCGAATACCACGTGGAGATAACACGTATACTCTGTCAACCAGGAAGCCGGAAGGATTTGGAAGGTCGGAGAAGAACTTAAAAATTATGGAATCTTAAAACTAATATATACAATAGATTTACAAAATCCTTACAAATATAAACAACTATCTTATATCTTTACGCCCCATGCGTAGATTGTTGTACTATTAGGAATGATGTACCTTTGTCATCTTCGCTCGATAAACTAATTTTATTAATTATCTGCGTGTACAAATCGTGTTTTTACTCCGGGTACATACGCAGGCAAGTACTCGATACCATCCAAATAAAGAATTGGATGCTTGGTGACTGTTAACATCCGCTTCCTTCGTGTACGCCCAGACACATCCCAGCCCATGAGCACTCCTGCGCATGCACACCCCTGCCCATGCGCACCCCTGCGCGTACGCACCCCTGCCCATGCGCACCCCTTTCTGTGCGAGTGCTATTTCGGGTAACGTTACAGCCTTTTATAAATAAAGAACAATGTTATATACTATTATAAAATGTTTATTCTGACATTATACATAACAAATTTAAAAATATTTAATGCCAAACATGGAGTCATTTAAACTTAATTTTAATACAAAGTTATACACAGAAGACAGTCCTTTCTTTATGTTTGTTTGCAGTGGTTTTAATTTTATCTAATTTTATTCGCAGCTTAAAATTTAAATCGACACCCAAGTCTTCTATCTCCTTTTCTAACCAATAGTTTGATACATAAAGACCGTCTAGGTTTTCGAATTGTAAAATGTACCGAAGTTTGCCTCTATATTTAAAGTTTTGATTCCGCCGACAACCAGATCCATTCCTTCGTGTAATTCTTGCAGCTTGTGACAATCTTTTAATCGCAGCTTTCCCACTATATCCTGCATACGTATCTTGTTAGCTTGATCGACTTCTTCTTGTCGGTATTGGAGGAAATCCTCTTTCTCCCACACACTGTTGCGTAGTTGCATGTCCACCACTTCTGGGAATATATGGTTGTTATAGGTTGTAAGACCCTCGGTTTTAAATGATCCGAAAGGTTCTTTACTAGGTAAATATACAATGTTTAGCGGAACCCCTTTGCGTGTGGTGTACGCCAAGGTTACGAAACCCGCATACCTTAATTCGTCTTTGTTATCTGCCATTTTGATAAATACGTTTTAGAATAATCTTTTAAAAGTATACGGATTTAGCACCATCCTTTTCTGCAAGAACACCTACATAACTAAAGAGTCTTTCTTACTAACCGCAAATGCATACAGCTTGTACAACCCGGATGTATCTAAGTCAGTCCATCGACACATAAAATAATCTTTTAATTCTTCCTCATTTTCTCTAATAAGATGTTCTTTGTCTAACACATCTTTGTATTGTTCGCGTATTGTCGCAGTGTTTTCCATGTAGTCCAATTTTCGCCTTTTGCATCCATTTCCTCTAATTCCAGTTGTCTTTTCCTTCCACTTACAGCGTATGGCATACATAATGGGGCAATTTCCTTTAGCGTAAACGGATAGAGTTTACTACCAATATTTGTGCGTTGTCGTACAACCTCTGGACGAATGTTAGGTGTATTTATCAATCCCAATTCCGAAATGACTATTTCGTTTGGAATTGTAGAATAGGGTGTTGCAGATTGTGTAAAATATGTACTACCTGCTTTAATGTAGCACTTGTGTAAGATTTTATTTTATCTGAGCTGTCTTCTCCTCTACTATCTCCAAATAATTTACGGGTAAATAGTTAAAACTAAAAGCCGAAAGTACATACTTTATCAATGTTTCCCTTTCTTTTGGTTTTCGGACAACTTAATTTGCAAGCCCGTCAATTTCTTTGCATTGCCATTCCCCCAATACACGTACTGTAGCAGGTTATTATTCGCTAAACAGCAGCTATTTTGTAGCTTGTCCGATAGCTTACTCCACATTTTGGCAAGTGGTACCGAGTACATTGGCGCCTTTAGGAAGTATAACTTACTATCTTCCAATAAGGTTAAACAGTCTTTTAAGGGTTTATACACCCGTTCCGCACTGACATAGCTTCCAATTGCACAGTTGTATATTGTCGCTTCCAATCGCGTAATACCATGTTCTTTGGCCTAATTGTTTTAATGGCAAATGTTTTTCCATTAAAAACCAAGTGTGGACCTAGGTTAGATAAAGGAAAAATTAATAGGTTGGGTCAGCGCCGCGGCGCTGACCTAACCTATTAATTTTTCCTTTATCTAACCTAGGAACTTGTTTTTAATGGAAAACTCATTAAAGCCATTAAAATATCATATGGTCATGTGGTCATATGGTCATATGGTCATGTGGTCATATGGTCATGTGGTCATATGGTCATGTGGTCATATGGCCATGTGGTCATGTGGGGTAATTTCACCTATGGGCAATTTCACCCTAACTTAACATCCTACATATATCCGGATATATGTCGATGCGCATCCCTGTCGGCTTAGGTTGGATAACAACATATTCGACTATCTTCGGCAATATACGTCCTCACTCTGTAGAATACGTAAGAGAACAATTTTTCGTATTTAATTTAGTATTCGGTAGTAGTTAGAACGGTAAACATGAGCGTCTCCAAGGTGATTAACGTTTCTCAACTTCTTGGGAATAAAGTGAAACCGACAAATGAGCGATTTGGATTATGGCTGTTGACAGAAAATATGTGCAACAATAATCTGGTAAAAGATATTGGTAATATTTGTTATGTCGAAGGCGAACAGATGCTGACTGGTGGACTACACACACACCAATTACAGAACCATTTTGTGACAATATAATGTTGGTTAAAATTTGCGACCTTTCTGACACCGAACAAGCATCTGCAAACAAAAGGATGTTTATCCTAAAAAAGAAATTTGTGGTGCATTTAACAGCTATCTACGAAGAAAGTTCAACCGATTTGTTTCCGCTAGGCATGGTGTTAAAGCTAAGCTTCCGTTTTCTCTGGAAAGCACTAACAAGATGGGCCAGAGAGTAAAAGAAATTATCGGAAAAAGAAGACCTCGAATGCATTAATAAAAAATTCCAAAATCCTATATGTGTTCCATACAAAGTGGAACTACAGATGTTAAGTTGGAAACTTTATTGGAGGAACTACCAGATATATTAGACGAAGTCGAAAAAGATTATTTCTATCTTTTTGACATGGATGTAACCCAAGATTTTGCAGGCATATTTAGCAAGATGGAGATGTGTAATTATTTAACTACAAAGCATAACTTTTGCTATAAGGGAGAATACGAAGAAAAGTGTAATATTATAGTTGACAACGATAAAACTGCGGGGATTGATTGTTTAACATGGCTAACAACCAATGCAAGAATTAAGATTTACAACAAATTTGTGTGCCAGATAACAAGTCCTGGTGTTAATAAACAACTTGGCAATCATATACTAGATTTTTTACGTTGTCCAGATGTACGTTTAAGGGAAACATTTGCGTCTACTTTGGCCAAAGAACATGGTATTACGCGATTGGAAGCGACAATATACAACTGTGCAATTGGAAGCTATGTCAGTGCGGAACGGGTGTATAAACCCTTAAAAGACTGTTTAACCTTATTGGAAGATAGTAAGTTATACTTCCTAAAGGCGCCAATGTACTCGGTACCACTTGCCAAAATGTGGAGTAAGCTATCGGACAAGCTACAAAATAGCTGCTGTTTAGCGAATAATAACCTGCTACAGTACGTGTATTGGGGGAATGGCAATGCAAAGAAATTGACGGGCTTGCAAATTAAGTTGTCCGAAAAACCAAAAGAAAGGGAAACATTGATAAAGTATGTACTTTCGGCTTTTAGTTTTAACTATTTACCCGTAAATTATTTGGAGATAGTAGAGGAGAAAGACAGCTCAGATAAAATAAAAATCTTACACAAGTGCTACATTAAAGCAGGTAGTACATATTTTACACAATCTGCAACACCCTATTCTACAATTCCAAACGAAATAGTCATTTCGGAATTGGGATTGATAAATACACCTAACATTCGTCCAGAGGTTGTACGACAACGCACAAATATTGGTAGTAAACTCTATCCGTTTACGCTAAAGGAAATTGCCCCATTATGTATGCCATACGCTGTAAGTGGAAGGAAAAGACAACTGGAATTAGAGGAAATGGATGCAAAAAGGCGAAAATTGGACTACATGGAAAACACTGCGACAATACGCGAACAATACAAAGATGTGTTAGACAAAGAACATCTTATTAGAGAAAATGAGGAAGAATTAAAAGATTATTTTATGTGTCGATGGACTGACTTAGATACATCCGGGTTGTACAAGCTGTATGCATTTGCGGTTAGTAAGAAAGACTCTTTTAGTTATGTAGGTGTTCTTGCAGAAAAGGATGGTGCTAAATCCGTATACTTTTTAAAAGATTATTCTAAAAACGTATTTATCAAAATGGCAGATAACAAAGACGAATTAAGGTATGCGGGTTTCGTAACCTTGGCGTACACCACACGCAAAGGGGTTCCGCTAAACATTGTATATTTACCTAGTAAAGAACCTTTCGGATCATTTAAAACCGAGGGTCTTACAACCTATAACAACCATATATTCCCAGAAGTGGTGGACATGCAACTACGCAACAGTGTGTGGGAGAAAGAGGATTTCCTCCAATACCGACAAGAAGAAGTCGATCAAGCTAACAAGATACGTATGCAGGATATAGTGGGAAAGCTGCGATTAAAAGATTGTCACAAGCTGCAAGAATTACACGAAGGAATGGATCTGGTTGTCGGCGGAATCAAAACTTTAAATATAGAGGCAAACTTCGGTACATTTTACAATTCGAAAACCTAGACGGTCTTTATGTATCAAACTATTGGTTAGAAAAGGAGATAGAAGACTTGGGTGTCGATTTAAATTTTAAGCTGCGAATAAAATTAGATAAAATTAAAACCACTGCAAACAAACATAAAGAAAGGACTGTCTTCTGTGTATAACTTTGTATTAAAATTAAGTTTAAATGACTCCATGTTTGGCATTAAATATTTTTAAATTTGTTATGTATAATGTCAGAATAAACATTTTATAATAGTATATAACATTGTTCTTTATTTATAAAAGGCTGTAACGTTACCCGAAATAGCACTCGCACAGAAAGGGGTGCGCATGGGCAGGTGCGTACGCGCAGGGGTGCGCATGGGCAGGGGTGTGCATGCGCAGGAGTGCTCATGGGCTGGGATGTGTCTGGGCGTACACGAAGGAAGCGGATGTTAACAGTCACCAAGCATCCAATTCTTTATTTGGATGGTATCGAGTACTTGCCTGCGTATGTACCCGGAGTAAAAACACGATTTGTACACGCAGATAATTAATAAAATTAGTTTATCGAGCGAAGATGACAAAAGGTACATCATTCCTAATAGTACAACAATCTACGCATGGGGGCGTAAAGATATAAGATAGTTGTTTATATTTGTAAGGATTTTGTAAATCTATTGTATATATTAGTTTTAAGATTCCATAATTTTTAAGTTCTTCTCCGACCTTCCAAATCCTTCCGGCTTCCTGGTTGACAGAGTATACGTGTTATCTCCACGTGGTATTCGCGGGCACGGCGGTTTTAGATTTCTCGGGAGATGGTTGGCTAAGGCATATGTCTTGGGTAGCGAAAAGGTTTTAAAATGGTGTTAAATAAAGATGAGCAAAATTAGTCTTTAAAACGCATAACTTTGTATGGGTGGTCCTATTTAAAATCTATTTACAGATTTGGGGTCCCTAGAAAAATTTAATATTAGTTGATACCTAGCAAAATATACTTATCTTAAAAGAGTGACTACCCTGCGTATAATAAATATAATATAACACTTGTCAACAAAAAAAGTTGTAGGGGAAATTAAAGACGTATTTAATGGGGGTCCAGTATTAGAATTTGTTGGTAGTAATGTTAAGTCCTACTGTATTGTAGGCGAGAAAGATACGATTAAAAAGATTAAAGAGGTCTCACGAATTGTAGTTAAGTAAAACCGAGGGTCTTACAACCTATAACGAGCATATACCTCCAAAAGGAATGGGCATGCAGCTACGCAGCAGTGCGCGAGAGAATAAGAATTCTCTGCAATAAGAAATTAAAGTTTCCATGTACGTAGCACCAGTCATTGGGTAACGGTAGAAATGTGGAACCTATAAAGACGATTATTAATTATGGTTTAGAAAAATAGTAGTTTTCGTGGACTAAATAAAATAGCTTAGACTGGTTAATGTATATGACTACATATTCTCGTACATATCCACAAACATCTGCTTACGTTCGTATACGAACATGGCGATGCCGGTAGTTTTTGTTTAACAAATAGTAGGAAAAATACGTCAGGTGTTAGTACGTGGAAGCCCATAGGATCGTTGGATTCAAAAAGAACGGTACGGCGGGATGTATGGTGGTCTCCGTTAGAATAATCGAAAGTGGTTAATCAATTGTATTAGATGTTTAAATAAGCGAAAGTGTAAAGGCCTACATAAACAAAATTTAATTATTCGACAAAAAGTGCGCGATGTGCTACACTTATAAAGAAAGTATGGAATGGTGCTTTGCATCGGTCCTACCCGTAAAAAGGGCGACTGACTTTTTCAAGCAACTACAAGAATAGCAGTAGCGCAGAGAAGGGGTATGCATGTATTATACAGTTGCTACAAAATATGTTAGTTTACGCGTAGCTCGGATGTGTAATTGATCACAACTTAAAGATCCCTCGGAGGTTTAAAAATTCTCGGCCCATTGTCGTTTGAAAAATGTTTGTAAATTATCAGAACAGGAGCGGGTTGAAGTTTAAGTTAGATGGATGATTGACTGAGTTTTTTCTACCTTTTACGAGGGAATTGGAAGTTGACGGACATCGAGCATCTATTTCTCTATTTGGACGATATCGAGTACTTACCGGTTCTAGAAATCATTACGTGCGATTAACCGCTATGCGAAAGTGTAAAAGCCTACAGAAGCAAATTTAATTATCATACGAAAAAAGCGCGCGATGTGTTATAGAAAGTATGGAATGGTGCTTTGCATCGGTCCTAACTGTAAAAAGGAGAGTGACTTTTTCTAGCAATTACAAGAATAGCAGTAGCGCGGCGAAGGGGTATGCATCTATTATACAGCGCATTGTTGCTATAAAATATGTTAGTTTACGGGAAGCTCGAACGTGCACAAATTAAATTTTAATCTATAATTAACCATGGTCGTAAAAATGGGAAATTAATGGGTAATTTGAATACCGCTAAGCATATACTTTCGCTTGGTGATTCATTTGAAAAATATTCAAGCCTACCTAAAGTATGACGTAGAAGTTATTTAAAATTAAATTGGTTTATTAGTAAGTATTCTGTAAACAAGTTTGGTATTCCCTTAGCAAAGGTTTAAAGTGTTTTTGGTTATAGTAGCACTGCATCTTCTACAGCACGACTTGCACACAATTTGTGTGCGTGTGCTACCACCCTTTTGGATTTTTAATATGCACGCGATCCGTATAACATGGAAGACGTTTTCGATGCTTTCTACTAACGGCATTCGCAGCATGGACAAAAGCGAAACCGGGGCGCATACATTGGTGCTAAATGTATTGGACGAGCTGCGAGGATTATGACGTCATTTAGTTCCTCGCTGAATCCGAGACTTCGTTCGGTATCTTCGAAACCTTCGGTTTGCATTCTATAGGGTACATAAAGCAGGTACGCAGGAGTAAACTCTTTAGTTATAAGTTAGTTCGCTTACAAGTCAAGTCTTATAGTGCGGATTTTGTTTTGTACTAAAATGGTGTCTGCAAACGTTTTTAAGTGCAACTCTTGCGGTGCTTCCTATACCTGGAAAAATGCTCTCATACGGCACCAGAACAAATGTCGTGGTGCAACATCGTCCAAGGTTAAGCTTATACATCCGCCCGCAGCAAAGTACTTAAACTGTGGGACTTGCGGTTTCGCTTTTACGAGAATGGATAGCTTACAGCGACACAAGGAAAAACAGCACGGTATGTCATTAAGCCGTAAACGCTCAGCTCCGCCAGCTGTTAAAGGGACTTGTACGAAACAACCACGAATTATGTGTAAAGTATGCGATTTCGAAATGGAAAAAACTACGTATGCCGCACATTTAAGAAGCAACAGACATAAAATGCATCAGTTACCGCTACTAGCGACGATGGTGTAGAAATGGTTAGCACTGCGTTTAACAACCGTATGGCTAGCTATCGCATAAAGAACGCCAGTGTCGACGATGGAGTGCCCGAGTTTCTTTGGAAGCAGAAAGAGCGATTTATTCGATTAATAAATGAAAAAAGAATACAACATACAGCAGTAAAAGTCTACTGCGAACTCTACGGCGTTTACATCAAAATGGGGGAAGAGACTACCGATGTGAAATCCTTTAACACAAAAATGTTGTTATAACGTCTTCTAGTAATCTGGAAAATACGTACGAGGTCTTAAGCGAAACCATGCGAACAAAATCAGAGGAATTTGAAACATGCGGGTCCGGTTGGTCTTTGGAAAAGGTGCTCTATTTAGAAATAAATATTAATAAGTATGACCCGATATGACAAGTTCTAGGTTGAAAATAAAAATTGTGAATATATATTTAGAAATGTGGTTTAAAAATTTAAACTGTATTAGTAAAAATTGTTTGTAATAAAAGTTTTAAGAATGGTTTTAGATTTTCTTTATGTATAAGCCGCAGGAAATTTATAATTTAAAGGTGTGTGTAAAATGGTAAGGGTCGTTCGATTTTAAATCTATTTACAGATTCGGATTTACATAAAATTCTAGACTAACAAGATGCATCGCATGTATAAAGAAAATTTATAAGAACGCTCAAAAATCGCTGCCTGCAAAAATCTTAAAATGGGGTAGCTCCTGGGGATGGTGCTATGTGAAAAATTCTTAAAAATTCGGGTAGCTAAAAAATTCTAATATTAATTGATACCAAACAAGGTAGATTTATCTCGTGGGTGGAATGTGGAGAAAGATTTATCTCGCAGAGGGTATATGTGTAACTTTGCAGGGCGTGGTCCGATTTTAAATCTGTTTAGAGATTCGGATTCTACATAAAATTCTAAGCTAATTTAATGTATCGCATGTATAAAAATGTTTAAGGACGGTCGGAAATCGCAACTGGTAAGAAATCTTAAAATCAGGGTAGCTCTCTGGGGATGATGCAATCTAAAAATTCTTAGAGATTCGGGTAGCTGAGAAAATTCTAATATTAATTGATACCAAACAAGATAGGTTTATCTCGAAAGATGCATTGGTTATACGAAGAAAACCTATTTGTTAGGTTTGCTTATAGAGCAAATAGCAAAATTAGAAGATCAGGACTTTAAAGGGTATAACTTTGCAGGGCGTGGTCCGATTTCAAATCTGTTTACAGATTTGGATTCTATAAAATTTTAGACTAACAAGATGTATCGCATGACTAAAAGAATTTATAAGAACGCTTAAAAGTTGCTACAGGTAAGAAATCTTAAAATGGGGTAGCTCCTGGGGATGATGCAATCTAAAAATTCCTAGAGATTCGGGTAGCTAAGAAAATTCTAATATTAATTGATACCAAACAAGATAGGTTTATCTCGTGGGTGGAAATGTGGAGAAAGATTTATCTCGCGGTGGAAAGAATGCGGGTGTGATGTAATCAAAATGGTTGTGGGGTGTCCGAGCAAGGAGGAGAGCAAGGAGGAGTCAGGAGGAGATTCATCTAAAATAAGACTTTATAGTGCGAATTTACATGTAAATTTGGTCCAGATGTGTGTGGAAATGTGGATGCTGGTGGAAATGTGGTGCTGGTTCGTCACTAAAT
The DNA here is from genome assembly GCA_036346225.1 of Platerodrilus igneus. NCBI lineage: Eukaryota > Metazoa > Arthropoda > Insecta > Coleoptera > Lycidae > Platerodrilus > Platerodrilus igneus. The sequence goes on along the minus strand of JARFIW010001108.1, from coordinate 3,499,982 downwards.
ACTCTACTGTCCTAAAAACGTTTTTACGTGGCCTGTTGCGTTTTAAACAATTCTTGAACTATTTGGCATTTTTTTGTAGGTCATCAAGCACAATCAACAACGATTGCAGAAGAAGATTGTGTTAAAAAAACGATGCTGAATCAAAAATCAATTAATACAATTTGCAAAGAAAGAAACCATGAAGTGAATCACGTGATGCTTCTCTACCTGCAGAGTTACAAATTCAGTCTTGCATTATGTTCTCTTAATGTTTGCAGACAATGACCAAAATTGTTTTAATGGGAACTTCAAGACCGTCCAAATTCAGAATATTTAAACGGGTTTCTTGACTGTAGAAATATGCTAGGCATTGTAGTTGGTTGGTGTTGTTTAATGGTAGAAACTATTTCAAACTTTTGAACCACTGATAGTTAGTGTTGCTAACTGTTATGCTTTCAGCTCGTTTCATTCTTGTTTGTAGTATTTGCTCGCCGCTTCGAGGCTATCTTTTTCCTCGTAAATTATTAAGTTCTTCAGCGGTTTTCTTACGCTACAAAATTAATAACAAATCTCGATTTGAGTTGATAATGTATCTCCGCCCCCCGGTTAATGGCTAATTCAACATTTTGCACGTTGCATCTTAGTTGTGGGTTGAAAAGGAATCCAAATCTTTGTTTCCTTTTTTTGAGTGTATCCTTGAACTATCTTGACGTCAGTCATATTGTTGTTAACTATTAAGTGCAATTCAACAACGATTCTATAACCCGTAAGAAAGCTTCTCTATCGATTTCAATCCGAAAAATAAATTTTTGCATGCTGTACCTTTGTATGCTCAAAAAAGGACATAATTTTTTAGTCTTCTCTCTGTGTGTTTTGATCATTATTAAACTATTTTTACATCAAGCACTTTGTTGTTGGCCATGAAATCCAATTAGCAACGATTGCAGAAAGAGATTATTTGCCTAAGAGCTGGTATGAGCCATCTGCAAAGTAACAATGATTGCAAAAGGGGATTTTGTTAAAGAAATCTGCTCAAGAGTAATGTTGAAAGCTCTGTATTATTTTCGAGTTAAATATCAATTAACACAATTTGCAAAGTCAGAAATCATGAAGTGAATCAGGTGATGCTTCTCCCCCTGCACAGTTACAAATTAAATATTGCATTATGTTCTCTTAATGTTAGAAGACAATGACCAAAATTGGTTTAATGGAATTAAGTTCAGGATTGTCCAAAACCAGACTATTTAAACGGGTTTTTTGGCTGTAGAAATATGCTAGGCTTTGTACCGATTTGAGTTGATAACATATGCTAACATTTTTTTTCATGAAAAAGTGTTTCATATTTAATAGTGTCCTATAGTAAATGAGGTGTGCTGATCACGAATCTGTGCTTAGCTTTTCCAGCACGTGAGTGTCAGGAAAAGTGTGTTTGAAATTTTTCATAGAAACTGCCAAAAATATTGGGAAAATATTTATTGAAACTATATTTAATAGAAAATTTCCTTGCAAAATTGAGTTGTTCATTAAAAAAATAATGCAGTATAATCCACGTTAGAAAATCGTTGGTTTTTTGAATACAATCGTTCTCTTTTTCCTCAAAACTGCGTTTTGTAGTTTTCTTTTTGTGAGCGAGTCCCTCTTCAAGGTCCAATAGTAATCAGCCATCATTCTAATATCGCATCTTCCTTGGTAACGTCTCTCCATCTCCTTTATGTCTTGATGGAGCTTCTCTCCCTGTTCCTCGCTGACAGCTCCAAGATTTTCGGGAAAAAAGTAAACGTGGGAATTCAGAAAACAAAGTTTGACTCTCATATTGCATCCCAGTTTTTAATAATTTTCGACCATGTTGGCTACAATTTCTTTGTAGTTTGGAGGCTTGTTGTTTCCAAGGAAACCGTCTATGACTTCTACGAAAGAACTCCACGCTTCAGTTGCATCCTGGGTCATTGTATTCCGGAACAATCTGTCCGATTTTAAGGTTCAAATTTTAGGGCCTACAAAATTTCCATCTTTAAGTTTAGCTTCAGAAAGTGCAGGAAATTCGTCGCACAGGTATTTAGAGCAGTCATCTTGTTTATTTAAAGCTTTGACAAACTGCTTTATCAATCCTAACTTTATGTGTAATTTTGGGTCAACTAATGCATCACGCAGCACATTTTTTTGTCCCGGTACAAGTCTTTCTCTGCGTGGCCTTTCTTAACGTAATGCAAATTTCGTGCTTGACTGTCCCACTCGCACAAAAAACTTGGATACTTTGTGAATCCAGATTGCTGACCCACAAGCATGGTTATTATTTTGAGGTCTCCACAGAGTTGCCAACAATATTCGCTATACTTTATTGTATTTAGCGACAGCTAGAGATTCTCATACGTTTCTTTAAGTTGCACGGGATGAGCAACAGGTACCGAGGCATAAGTATTACCATTGTGCAACAAGACACCCTTCAGACTTCTCTTAGAAGAATCAATAAATAACCTCCATGATGTGAAATCGTAATTGTCAGTTCCCAGTTTCATGACTAAAACAGGAATATTAGTACAATACACCAGTGAACCCTCTTGAGAGAAATATTCCGCGAACTCTTTTTCACGATGCCTATACCACAAAAATGTGGTTCCTGGAGCCAACAGATTTTTGTCTTTCAGTCGTGATCCTAAGATTTGTGCTGCATCCTTCGATAGGCCCAAGTCTCTCACTAAGTCATTTAGTTCAGCTTGGATAAACTGTTGAGGTTGGTCTATATTAGAATTGAATTCGTCTTTATCGGTTTTTTTGTTTGAACTTTCATCTGATGATTGCTGTTGGATGGTGTGAGGAAAAGGTGGAGGAATGGGAATTCCTGGTCCATGAGGTACAGGTCGTTTAGCAGACGGTAAATGAGGATACTGAATAGAATGTTTATTTTTCGAATTGCAAAAGTAACAGTTGTCTCCATGGTTTTTTTGTTCCCTCCCTACCATAGGAATGCCAAAGGGTAAAGAGCTACGTGTACCTTTTGTCCATTTTCTCAGTAGCTCGACACACTGAAAGCATACTTTGTGTGGAGCCCTAGGTTTGTCCTGATCACCAAGCTTTTCGCCGAAATAAGCTTTTATGATAAATTCTGTTATGTTTCGTTGATGCTTTGCTATCGTTAAATCACCACACACGTAACAAAATATATCAGGACTGTTTTTGCACTTTCTTGATGACATAATGACGCACTAAACACTCAGACAATAAAACACAACTCGATGCTACAAACAACTGACGCTAACCAACTATTTCGTAAACAACTGCCGATGCCATCAAGTTGACCTTGACAAATGCAGAAATGAAACAGTGTTGTCATTGAAATGAAATAAACATAATATTATACTAAAGTATTTTCTATCGATGTATCAAGCATTTTAAAGAAATAATTTTAATGCAATATAGGAAATATCATAAAGGTACTTCTTTGCTCTAGCACAAAATATCCCACAAGGTTTTTTAATTTTGTGAAAAATCTTGACGTGAAGGCCCTAACCAAATTCACATTTAGAATCAACGTACCCGTATTAGCTAAGGACAATTATAAAATTTAAAACACTAAAAATCATGTCGGCTTGTGTAATGTATTTTTACCTCAAGAAGGAATCCAAACCTTTATTTTTTTTTTAGTGTATTCTCGAACTATCTAGGCATTAGTCATATTGTTGTTAACTGTCAAGTGCGATTCAACAACAATTCCTGAAGACGATTTTAATAAAAAGAGTTGTCCAAGACCCGAACTAAAGCCTCTTTATCGATTTCAAACCGATAACCAATTTTTGAACGCTGTATCTTAGTTGTATGTTCAAAAAAGACAAAATTATTAATTCTTCTCTCTGTGTGTTTTAACCATTCTTAAACACTTTCACATCAAGCACTTTGTTGTTGGCCATAAACCCCAATTAACAACGATTTTAGAAAGAGATTTTATTAAAAAAATTTGAGCAAGAGTCGGCGCCGGACCTCAGAAATCAGAAATCGAGATCTGATTCATGTTAGTGTAATATTTGAAGACTGAGCAAAATTGGTTTAATGAGACTAACTTGAAGTATCGTCCAAAACTAGAATATCAATTCGTCCCATAGAAATAAAGCTACATCTTTTTGGTGTTGTTTCACAGTGAAACCTTCTCAAGCTTTTGCAATACCGATTCAAACATTAGTGTTTTAACTTTTATGCACTCATGACCTTCTTGTCGTTTACACTATTTCCACCCATCAGACTTTTCTTTGCTGGTCATCGAACCCAATCAACAAGAATTGCAGAAGGCGGTTTTATTAAAAAAATGCCGAAACGCCATGATGAGGCTTTTCTAATAGATATGAAACAAAAATCAATCATTTCCAAAATATTAATTATGCGTTGGCAATTTGCAAATGTAAAACCTGTGAAGTAACTAACGTGAAGAGCTACAATTCATGTCTTGCACGATGTTCTTTTAATATTTGAAATGATGAGTAAATTAGTTTAGTGAGATTAACTTCAAAGTATCGCTCAAAACTAGAATATTTAGACATTTTTTTAACCATAGAAATATACCTGAATATTGAAAGTGCTGTTTATAAATGAAATCTCCCTCAAGCTGTGTTACTGATTTAAAAATTACTGTTAACGCTTATGCTTTCACTGTATTTTCCTCTTTGTTTATACTATTTGCACAGAATCACTTTGCTTGTAAACATATTGTTGCGCGTTAAAAACGGCTGCACAAATTACTTCTAGTAAATAATTATTGTAGGGGATTTTTCTGTAGAACTAATTTAGGGGTATTATACATGTTGTGTCATAGTTTTAAAAGTAGGGTACTACGTATTATAAATGTGGTTTTAAGGTCCCTCGGTAATCTTTGTTACGTTTCATTTCGTATTTAAGAATTTACTATCTCCTTACTTTAAAACCATTTCAGTTTCCACCTATGTGAACTTACGGATTGCTACACTAATCCAAAGGCCGCTCAGATAGGTAGCCAATTATGCTCGTCCTTTATTTAATTTTTGGTTAGTTCAAGCCCGCTCTGTTAGGCAACCAACCTCGCTTCTCTTTTATTAAATTCACGAATTCACTTGTTTATATTCTTTCTGATTCCTTAACTAAACATGTATTTTTACAAAGTAGAAGACTTCTGTATGTTGCTGGTTTTAGCGTAACCATCTAAAGCAGCTGTGTTATATTTAAAAGATCAGAATATGCTAAAATCTAGTTTTACTCTATCTGGGATTTCTCTGATTATTTCTTCAGAAGACAATTTTATAACTACATTGGTTGAAAGATAAACATATGCTCAAAATTTATATCTATTTTATATAGAATGTCACTTGATTATTTTTTCAGAAAACAATTTTATAACTACATTGGTTGGACAAGTTTACTACATATTTAGCGCTGGTCTACGTTGGTTCTTCTATACTAAATGAAACAAAGTGCCATACAGTTACAAATTATCACGTGACTGGTAGGTAATTGCTTGCAGGGAGATATTCCTTTAATAGAAATGCTAATATTTTCAGCCCGATTTGTAACCAATATTCTTCGGTTCTTCTAACTAGTGTTTGCTCGGTCGTACCACAGAAACTTGCTTAAGCGTTACAGCATATTTTGTCTGGCTACGGTATTGTATGTAGATGAAGTTGGGATAATATGTACAATCATCTTAGCTACCCATACTCTTCACAGCCTGCGTGGAGGAATAGTATATGACGATGACCGACAGCTGTTTACATTACTCCTAGACGTTATGGAGTGTGCTACATTCTAGCAATGTTAAGAGCAACACTTTAGGCTATAGGATTTATTTAAAAGTTTGAGATTTTGTATTTAAATCTACTGGTGTGAATATGTTTTCTAGTGTACTTGCATGTTTAGGTAGGTTCTAATTAAAACGAATTTGCACTGCATCAATATAGCAAGTATATAAATGTATGTAGGTTCTGCCGATGCGAATATATGATTAGTAGTAATTGATTGCTCTGCGAATACAGATTATTATTAGTTACTGCGGTTAAAACCACTTAGCTTTATTTTCTTAAATTATGTGGCAATATTTATGTAGTGTATACTTGTACAGTTCTTATGTTTACAAAACACTCTTCAATTTCATTGTTACAAGATATGATTAGTATTTAACAAGGAGTGGAGGATACAGATGTTCGTTCTTGCAATTCAGTGTGGTTTTGGATTTCAAATTCTTAGAAATTACTTTCTAGAATTATAGTTTACGAGTTTTCGTGTTTAATTATTTTTTCAGGCGCAGATGTTAGAAGAAAATTGGTTTGTGTGTACTGTCGTTTCGTCCTTTAAACCTCCTAATCTCCGACTGTGCTTACCGTAGTTTCATTTTGTTGCTCTTTCTCTCCACACACGCGCTTTTGATTAAGAATTTCGTTCTTTTTCTTACTGGTCCGCTCATATTACGAGCAACATGTTTGTAGGGGAGTAGCATTTACTATTATGTCATTTTACGGTAAAGACGCTTATCACGGTTGGTGAAACGGATATGTTGTTTTCACGACCTATCAAAACTCGCAACATAAAGTGGTTGCGGTGGACAAGTTGAAAAAGAGTCAGCCGTCATAATCGTTCCCCTCTCGACTTTCGTATTGTTAACTCCTTATGTGGCAGTAGTGTCGTGCAAATAATGTAGTGGAGTTTGCCCGTCGATCCTTTTGACCGATTCGTTATCTATATCTTTGTCTTGTTCTGCTTAATGTTGTAGTAATAGCAACAAACTCCGCTAACGAAACTGCTATAGAAAAGGAATGAGCACGCACGCTTTGGACAACCCTGAGAAAGAACAATAAATTTTGGTTGTTCAGTTTGCTAATATGCCGTAATTTAAAGGTAAGCAGAATTATGATTAATTTATTTTGTCAATTTGGAAAGTGAATAAAATATTTCGTTTGTAATTTCGCCATCTAGGCGAACACACGATTAACTAGAGTACCTATGCCTTTGTTCAACGTACCTTATTGGTGTTTATAGCACCAAATACATAATTGTAAAGCAAATGAGACGTCAGGTGTGACTCTCTCTGAAAGAGTCTAATTGCAAGGTAAAACCGCCGGTGAAAATTAAATTTAATAAAATAAATACGGGTTAGTGAGAAATTTTAAAATATTATAGAAGTGAAGGTACAAGGTCATCAAAAGAGATAACAAGTGTGGTGTGGTAGAAATAAAATAGTACATATAAAAAAAATTATTTAGTGGAGTAATAGTAAAATATATGTTGGGAGAATTTGAGTAGTAACGTCCGTTATACACCATATAAGTTGCAGTCGATGGAGGGACAAGAACTTTTATTTTAAGATCTAATACTCACAGTTTCTTCGGAGCTTTCGAACACAACATTTGAATTTCCAATGCTCCATTACATTGACCAGGAAGCGAGCTCTTTTGCCTAAAAAATTTAGAATTTTACCGTACCCTTGCTGTTCCAAGCAAGGTAGAGATCTTTAACGTGCGTGAGTAGGTATGGGGTCACTTGAGACTGGGAAAATTTTGAAGACCGTGGGAAAATTCCTTTGAAGGGCGTGGTCCTTTGATGTTTGCCGCTTCCGGGTGGGCCATACTTGCAAATCTTTTGGGGGTCCTAGTAATTTTCCCTCCGCTGACGTCACAGTTACACAGCTCTTTCAGAAAAAAAGTTTGACTGAAGCGCGATTCGAACTCGGACCGCCTGCATGCAAAGCAAGTACTCTAACCGCTAGGCCACAGAGTTGATCGATATAAATACATTCACTCTCTTAGTAATGCAGTACGAGCGCATAAACAATTTAATTTATTTTGAATATTAGCATAAAAGTGTGTCTAGTTCTAATTTAAATATATAAAAACCTTTTGGGTGAAATTCGCATGACTAACAATGCGATTGTACTTATTCTGGGTACGGCCATTTTAATTACATCCGTATATTGACGTATTTAACGACAATTGAAAAAGCTATTAGAATATACGTGTTTAGTAAGATTTACATTCCATTTTTAAACTTTTCAGTATAATTAAATAAATATAGGGTCTTGTAATTATTTAATAATTTTTCTACATTAGGTTAAATTTTTGATATTGCAATAAATAAACATTATATTACTACGTATAAATGAGTTGCATCAACAACAAATAAGAGTCAACGTCCTTCCTTGGATAACTGACGAGGTTTTCAGTTTACTTTGAGTGTACCTATCGATAATTAATTTCTTGTTAATTAATTTACGATATAACACAACAAGGTTCCGAAAATGGTAATAAAAATTAAATAATAATGGTCGATGTTCATTGTGTTAGCGAGTACATTGACCCACTTACCTGTCCGACCTTAACCTACATTTTGTATAATCATACGTTTGCAAATTCAAACGCTTTATAGTAATGAATATTCTCTTCAATCAAATGCACAAATGTCCGTTCGTACGTATTGTAACGTTTGTTTAGGATTTTCGTTTTGTTATTAGTTTTTGAAAACTGCGACAATGCTTTCGGCGACCTTTAGACGGTAGTTTATAATGCGTAGGAGAAAACATTTGACTGAATTCGAATACGCTAAACATTCTAATCATTGTCATTATTAGGGCACCTCCAACAATTTATGTTTTAAGTTTTATACGACTGATTTTCAATAATTATGAAATAGAAATAAGGTTAAAGTTTTGTGTTAATTCAAAATGGTTAACAGTTTCATTAAAAAACTGCGAATGATCATACCTCGATAACCAATACTAGCTACATAATATTAGTAATGATTGCGTCACCGGACCGCATAGTCGGTGACAGACAAGTTCATACAGGTTCCGCACTATGATCACGGGATTTGTTTTTTCTGTGTACATAAACTATAAAGAGAACATCTTGCGATCGCTTGATCAGTCTTACGTCATTTGTTTAACTAACCTGATCGGTTGTTATTTGAGAATTTTGTTACAAAAGCAAAGATCAAATAATGGATAAATTTATTACGATCAGAGATTTTGTAAAAGAATCCGCCGTTTTAACTTAATGGGGCGTACGCTTGAATTCAAAATAAAACCGTTGCCCGAAGGTGAAGAACCTGTGGCGTGGATGAAAGACGCTGTCAGGCAAGTGATAGAAACCGCCACTGAAGGACTTGCAGCTGGTGATCAAGTAGGGTTTAGTTTCTGCTCCAAGGATTTGCAGAGGGGAGATGGATGGGTTCGCTTCCGCCCCGTGGAACAGCTCACATACGATGACGTTTGGGATGTTATAAGCAACATATACCAATCCAATTCGGAAGGGTGAAGTACATTTTGTCTGAGCGTGACATCAGTTAGAATGCCAGTGGGTAGAGGGAGGGGAAGAAACTATAATACTTTTAACGAAGAAAACGGCATGAAACGTGGAATTATTGTTATCAGTAACAAAGACAACTTGTGTTTACCGCGAGCTTTAGTGATGGCTATTGCTTGCGCAAATAAGGATCCAGATCGTGCCAAACTACGGCGCGACATGGCTAAAATACAAACCAAAAGAGCTGTTCAACTGTGTCTTGATTCCGGTGTAGTTGTTCCTGAAGTAGGATGTGGAATATCTGAACTACAGCAATTTCAAGAGCATCTTAAAACTACAGAATTGTTGTTTACAGTTATGGCACTAAGGGGCGCGATATAATTTTTGAAGGGTCTGCAGAAGGCACATCGTTAAGTTTATTATACCACAAAGGACATTACAATGTTATAACATCCCTCACAGCCGCATTCTGTTGTACGTACTTTTGTGAGAAGTGCCACACTCCTTACAATACCAAAGACAAACATAGGTGTGGAAACACATGTCCCTGTTGCCTACAAACTCCTCCTTGTGAGAAGGAATTTAATATTGTGTGTGAATTGTGCAATCGGGAATTTAGGGGTCAACCGTGTTTGACGAATCATAAAACAAAAGGTGTATGCGAAAAAATTAAACGGTGTAAGGGATGCTCAAAACGGTGAAAAATAATCGCGAGCACAGTTGTGGCGAAGTATATTGTAAAATATGCTGCGCTCACGTTCCAGAATACCACCTCTGTTATATGAAACCTGATACAGGAAAGCCAAATTTAAAAGGTGTTCTTTTGTTTTCTATGATTTAGAGACGAGACAAGAAAGAATATTAGAGAACGGTGATCACATACATAAACCTAACTTATGTGTATTAGTTTCTAGATGTGATATGTGTTTAAATGAAGATCATCTTTACTTTTGCCAGAAATGTGGATATAGACGGATTGTATATAGGGACAACGTCATTCGTAATTTTATGAACTATATTTTAGCATCAAGAAAAAATTCAAACACCTGGTAGTTATTGCTCATAACGGACAAGCATTTGACCATCAATTCTGTCTAAATTATATATTAACAGAAACAGATTTAAAGCCGGAACTCATCATGAGAGGAACGAATATAATATCACTGACGATGAAAATGTGCAGTTTTGGACTCCCTTAATTATTTTCCAATGGCTTTAGCCAAACTTCCCACAGCGTTTGGACTGGGAGAAAGTTTTAAGAAGGGTATTTTCCTCACCTGTTTAACACCGCCAGTAACGCAAATTATGTGGGACTTTACCTCCCATCGAATTTTATGAGCCAGACACTATGAACGAAGATGACAGGAAAACGTTTATGAAGTGGTATCAAGAGCACAAGGATGACGTGTTTGAGATGCAGCGCGACCTAGTCGACTACTGTATTTCAGATGTGGAAATTTTGACTACCGCATGTCTAAAATTCAGACAGCAAATGCTTGAAACAAGTGGCGTGTGTCCATTTACAGAAGCGTGCACTATTGCTTCAACTTGTAACAAGGTATATCGACGCAATTTTCTTAAATCAAATACTATTGGGATTATCCCTAAAGGTGGCTATAGGTGGCGCGATAACCAGTCTAAAATAGCTATTCAGTGGCTTGTGTGGGAACAAAAGCAGCGTCAAATTAACATCATGCATGCTGCTAAACAACAAGAAATCATAATCCACGGTCTCAAAGTCGACGGCTTTTGTTCCGAAACAAAACAGGTCTTCGAATTTCACGGTTGCTACTATCATGGTTGCTCTAATTGTTTCAAATACGGCAGAGACAACCCTTTACACAATGATCCCGACCAAACACTAAGTACAAGACAAGAGGCTACTGTGGCTAAAATGGAAAGACTAAAAGAATTAGGATATGATGTTATTGAGATGTGGGAGTGTAAGTTTCGGTCACATATAATCGAAAACAGAGAATTACGAACATACGTCTTACACCATCCGTTGGTTGTACAAGCGCCATTAAACCCACGTGATGCTTTCTACGGTGGTCGTACGGGAAACACTTTTGAATACTATAAGGCTAAACAGGATGAAAAATTAAGTACGTAGACGTCTGCTCTTTGTATCCGTGGGTATGCAAATATGGAAAATTCCCATGGGACACCCTATAGTTTGTGTGGGAGAAGATTGTGAACAGCTAGACTTAGAAGTAACAGAAGGATTAATCAAATGCACGATCCTTCCTCCGCAAGATATTTATCTTCCGGTACTGCCTACAAAGATGAACGGCAAACTCATGTTCGTCTTGTGCCGTACATGTGGGAGTGAAATGAATCCGAATGACTGCAATCACGACGAACAAGAACGTGCACTCACGGGTACATGGGTGATTGATGAAGTGCTAAAGGCTAAGGAATGTGGCTACAAGATAGCAAAATTTATGAGGTTTGGTCTTATCAAATTAACCAATTCGACAAGATTAAAAAGATTGGTGGTGTTTTCGAGAGATGATGGACAAGTTTTAAAAATAAAACAACAGGCGTCAGGGTGGCCCGGAAATTGTTCAACAAAAGGCGAAAGAGATAAATACATTGACGACTTTTTAGCCCACGAGGGATACAAATTGAGTACAGTGAGATTGTAAATAATCCTGGTCTACGATCTTTAGCTAAACTCATGCTTAATTCATTTTGGGAAAACTGGGGCAAAAGGAGAACCAGCCAAAACAAATATTATCAACGACCCCGGAGAGTTTTTTGGAATGTTGTCGAATCCTAGTATAATTATAAATCATGCAATGCCTGTTAACGAAGACACTGTGATTGTTAATTGGCAGTATAGAGAGGAGGCTTACGATGTGCAAGCTACGGTAAACGTCGTCATAGCAGCATACGTAACTGCACAAGCAAGACTAAAACTCTACAGTTATCTTGAAAAGTTGAAAACGAGGGTTTTGTATTTTGACACAGACTCCATAGTTTATGTGTCTAGCCCCGGAGAATACGACGTCCCCACCGGAAAATTTGTAGGCGATATGACGGATGAATTAGAGGTTTATGGGCCAGGTAGCTACATCAACGAATTTGTGTCTGGAGGTCCAAAAAATTACGCATATAAAGTTGTGTCTACGGACAAACAAGAAGAAGTTCTTGTTTGCAAAGTAAAGGGTATTTCGCTCAACTACACAGCCGCACAACTTGTAAACTTTGAAAGCATTAAAAAGATGGTTTTAACCCCAACGAGGCCTATATTTATTGTTTCGAAATGTATCAGAAGAACAAAGGAACACGAACTAGTTACAAGAACTGAGACAAAAATGTACAAACCAAATTCAACAAAGCGTAAATTTTTTGATAACCACACTTCACTTCCATTCGGATATAAAAACTCAAAAATTCTTCGTAATTTGTGAATATCTGAAAATTTGCACAGGCACACAAAAAGAAGTCCTTGTTTGCAAAAGTAAAAGGTATATAGATATGGCTTACCTACACAACCGCACACCTTGTAAACTTTTGAGAGCATCAAGAAGATGGTTTTAATCCCATCGCGGCCTTTATTTATAGTTTTTAAAAAGTATCAGAAGAACAGAGGAGTACGAAGTAGTGACAAGAACTGAGAGCAAAATGTACAAACCAATTCTACAAAACGTAAATTTTTTTGATAACCACACTTCACTGCCATTTGAATATAATAAACTTAAAAACTCTTCATAATTTGTGAATATTTGTGGAAATTTGCATTTTTATAAACATTTTATGCAATTATGAATAACTGTAATTAGAAATTAATATTAATAGGTGCAATCGTATACAAGTATTATTTTTGGTTCGAATGTATTTAAATCTTCCAGTTTAATAATTTCCACTTATAGAAAATGCGTTCACATGTAGTTACTTTATGCCCCACGTTCTCCACATGATAGTTTACTGACTGTATATTTTCTAAAGATTGTATTAATAAATGTACGTACAGTTATCTGTATCGTATAACTACTGAAACAACATTATTTTCTGCAAAGTGTACTTTTATTTTTAAAAATGTTGTACAATAATGACTATACATATGTAATTTCTGTTAGATTAAATAATAAAATATACGAGTACCGATCTGCAAGTGTATGTGTTTAAAACAGGTTTACCGCTCAGTTATCATCGAAACTGCAAGCCGGTGTTGGTAAACCGGTATCGATAAAACCGTTTTGGTAACACCGGATTTTGGTAAAATCGGTTTTCACTAAAACCTGTTTTGGAAAAAACCGGAATTGGTAAATCGATTCTGACAAAGCCAGTTCTGGTAAAACCCGCTTCGGTAAAGGCCGGTTAAAATCGTAAGCCTGTTCTGGTAAAACCCGCTTCGGTGAAAACCGGTTAAAATCGTTTTAGTGAAATAGGTTTTGTATAATCGGTTTTTAATAATATCAGTCCTGATAAACCGATTTTGGTAGCTATACAAACCACTTTTTGGTAAAATTGGTTATGTTGTAATCGATTTTTGAAACAAAATTTTATTTTGACAGATACGGTTTTGTTGCCCCAGATTTCCATAAATTGGATTTTTAAAAATTTTGTTCGTTCATCATTTACGTTTGGAACATCTTTACCCCACTAGAAACATAATGAAAAAAAAAAAGAACAGTATTTCTATTGCAAGTATGTGCAAAATAGGTCAACAAAGCGGTAACTTGCTGGACAATGAGTTTCCAGATGCGGTAACTCGCTGGACAATGAGTTTCCAGATAGACGAGTTTTGACCAAACCGCGGAGTACCGTCGGTTTGACAAAAAAATTGCAAGGGATCGATTGTTTAACATGGTTAACAGCTAATGCAAAGAATTAAAATATACTACAAATTTGTGTGTCAAATAACAAGTCCCGGTGTTAATAAACGACTTGTGGATCATATAATAATAGATTTTCTACGTTGTCCGGATGTACGTTTAAGGAAACATTCGCATCTACTTTGGTTAAAGAGCATGGTATTACGCACCCACCTTCCTTAGTTCGTCTATGTCATCTGCCAATGTGATAAATAGGTTCTAAGAAAAACCTTTTTAAGTAGTATACCAGTTTAATACTATCCCTTTCCCCAACGACACCCACATAACTAAAAGAGTCTTTCTTACAAACCACAAATGCTTATAGCTCGTAAAATCCAGATGTAATTAAGTCGGTCTACCGACACACAAAATAATCTTCTAATTTTTTCTCATTTTCTCTAAGATGTTCTTTGTCCAACACATCTTTATACTGTTCTCGCATTGCTGGGGTATTTTCCATATAGTCCAACTTCCGTCTTTTTTGCATCAATTTCTTCTTCTAATTCCAACTGTTTTTCTCCCACTTACAGCGTATGGGGCGCATAAAGGGGTAACTTCTTTTAGCGTAAACGGATAGAGTTTGTTACCAATAGTTATGCGTTGTCTTACAACCGCGGGGAAGTGTTAGGTATATTCACTAATCCTGATTCACAATGATTATGTCTTTTAGAGATTGTAGAATACGCGGCTGCAGATTGTGTAAAATATGTACTACAAGCTTTAATGTAGCAGCTGTGTAAGATTTTTACTTTATGTTGGCTGTCTTCTTTCTGTCTCGGGGGCATGATTCGAGCAATCAACGACCTGCTTAAACATGTTTATGCCTGCATGAATATGCGTGACGTCCTAAATATCATAGCTCATAAATATTTCTAGGTATCGCTCTCTATTAATTGTAGAAATGACCATTACTCACGATTTATAGGAAGATACTTGAAAATACCAGTGCCGGTTTGATATATAGCTAATTTTATAAAATAATTGCTAATTCGATAACAATAAGAATGTTTAGTTTGAATCCAAAATTTATTATTAACGTTTTATACCACATTACTGTTAAATTTCGGGCTTATAAACCGAGTAATACCTTTCTTGAACAAACAAATGTAATTTAATTTAGGAAATAAATTGTTTCTCTAACAACGTGGTTTCTGTACTATTTATGTATCGTTTTGCTTTATGCAAATTTACAGAAATGACTGCATTCCATACGATACGATGACACATCTGTCTATAATTGACTACAAAATACTAAATTATAAAATGAGCTATATATTAAACCAGAGAAAATTACTTTTACCTAACGTTGAGATAATCAGCGGTTGATAATTAATCAATTTATAAAACTGAATACCCTTCAAATCGACAGATTTACATATATTTTAAATTCTGGCAATTAATTGTTTTATGATGTAACTATGGCGTCATGACTCATCCAAATTCTTAGACACGTCTGTGCGAATCTCGGTAAAATTAAAGGTCGTCATAGCTTTTATTAGAACTCGAATATTTCAGTGGATCCTAAAATATTAACAAAAAATCGTTAAAAATCTATTAGAAACCATCAATTATCCCGAAACTAAGCCGAATTTACGCTAAATTAAAATTAAATATGTAATTCATTATATGCAACATTAAAAGCTCATCAAAACGTGTTAGCGATCATATTAATATACACGTCTATCTAAAAAGCGAATGCTATACATATAATTAAGCTAAAATGTGTCTTTTAACACTGTAAAACTTGCAGATAATCTGAAAAATATGCTGTTAAATATGTATACAAAGGTTTAATACTCACTTTCAACCACTTCTCAAAACTGCATTGATAGTAAACAGGAACCGGAGAAATAAAAAATGGTCCGAGCGCACTTTACGTTATTATGTCAAAATATATCGTAACAAGATGTCGGAGTAAACACCTGAGGTCCATCTATATTCATACTACCAACTATACCTATGTGCTATTCTTTAACAGAAATCTGCGTTAACAGATCGAGACAAACGAAAGAATAGCACATAGGTATAGTTGGTGTAGTATGAATATAGATGGACCTCAGGTGTTTACCCTGGTGCATATTGTTACGAGATATGCTAATATAATAGTGTGAAGTGCGCTCGGACCAGTTTTTTCCGGTTTTACTGTCCGTTAATCATAGCAGTTAGGTGAGTGACATATTTAATTTAATTATACGGAAATTCTGCATAATTTTCGATATATAATTTATGGTTTCTAATAGATTTTAACGATTTTTGTTAATATTTTAGGATCCATGAAATATTCGAGTTCTAATAAAAGCTATGACGACCTTTAATTTTACCGAGATTCGCACAGACGTGCCGAAGAATTTAGATGAGTCAAGACAACATAGTTACATCATAAAACAATTAATTGCCTGAATTTAAAATATATGTAAATCTGTCGATTTGAAGGGTATTCAGTTTTATAAATTGATTAATTATCAACCGCTTTGATTATTCAACGTCAGGTAAAAGTAATTTTTCTCTGTTTTAATATATAGCTCATTTTATAATTAGTATTTTGCGGTTAATTATAGACAGATGTATCATCGTATCGTATGGAATGCGGCCATTTTTGTGATTTGCATAAAGCAAAACGACACATAAATAGTACAGTACAATAAATAATTTGCATAAGAAATCGATTTTATGAATAAACTATATTACAAAACCTGTATATCAGCCTACCTATTCGAAATCGCGTTATTAGAGACACAACATATTTCCTAAATTAAATTGCAATTCAAGAACTGTATTAGTCGGTTTATAACCCCGGAATTTAACAGTAATGTGATATAAAACGTTAATAATAAATTTTGAATTCAAAACTAAACATTCTTATTGCTATCGAATTAGCAATTATTTTATAAAATTAGCTATATATCAAACCGGCACTGGTATTTTCAAGTTGTATATATGTATTAATCTTCCAAAAATCGTGAGTAATGGTCATTTCTACAATTAATAGAGAACGATACCTAGAAATATTTATGAGCTATGATATTTATGACGTCACGCATATTCATGCAAGCATAAACACGTTTAAGTAGGTCGTTGATCGCTCGAATCATGCCCCGAGAATTTTTTATCTCTAACGGGTCGATAATTATTTTTGAAAATTCATAAATCGATTCAATGTATAGATTTTTACGCTCTTATAATTGTTATACAAATTTCATGTTTGGACTTAAATTACAGCTTAATGTTTAAAAAACATCACAGCAAAATTCGAGTAACCAGACGCTATATAGTATATTGTGTCACAAGGACAAAAGTGCTCATTAGCAGCCCGCAGCTATTAGATGCCTGAGCGAGCGAGGACAGCTGATAGCTAAGGACTACTAATGCATTTTTGCCTGTGTGATACACAACTGTTTTCGTCTAACATTAAAGAAAAATAGAAAAACCCATAAAATAAAGAAAGTTAATAACATTTGACGTATTTATTTATTATAGTAATTGATATTAATTATCCCATGACCATTATTATGGATAGTGATACCAGAATTTGTAGGCACTTGGTAAGTATTTGAGATGCTGGTAGCATGATGACATTTTTTACAATAACGTTGACGGTCTATCTACATTAACTGGTATTTCATTTATTTGGTTTAAGAGCAATTAACATGTGAATTGTATTATTTGTGCTGGTACTAGACAGTTGATGTTCTTGGTTTGTTAGAATTTTGAGAAATTTTAATCTTATTTGATAACCAATCACCTATATATCCTTAAGCAATTGCAGAAGAACACCATCCTCCATATATCTTAAGTGTTATTAAATTACTTCCAGCATTAGCTAATAGAGTTGCAGAACTACGGCGGAAACATTGGCCTGTGTATGTACTAGGTTCAACCAATTTCAAAAAGGTGGCTATTTTGCTTAATACATTTTCCAGATCGGCTGTATTGTACATTTATTATTTTTGTAATAAATGAAGAGGGAATTATGAGTAATGTGGGGAGGTCTAATAGAAACATATTTGTTGTATATTGTAAGTAGATTCAGTACATCAACTGTAGTGTTTGTGACTGTAAATGTTCTTGTAATATTATTTTGGTTTGTGGAACTGTAACAATCAATACGTGTCCACTAATATCTATGTGGTCAAGTTTCATATTCGTCAACTCATTTCGGCGGCAAGCTCCGTATACTCCCATAATAAGAGAAACTTGCAATGTAAAGTTAATCTAAAAATTTACAATAATTTTATTTGTACACCTTTATCATTAGATATTCCTAATCATCTGCCTCCTTAAAAATTGAATACATTTATTGTACTTGAATCAAAATTTTAGATTTTTTGGGAAGGTAGTTTACAGAATGCTTTATGATGATTATCAAAATTAATATTTTCTTTGACTTTAAAAGTGCTTTTTAGCATTGAAAATTTACCCCATCGAGTAGTAGCATTTACACGTTTCGATCTTTCTGATAAATACGCAATTACAACATTCTCTGTTACATTTTTAGCTTTTTTATTTTTTTCTATTTATTAAATAATTCATAGTATTTTTTGTACCGTTCTCTAGACTTTTTAGGTAAAAGATTTAAAGAAGCATTGCTCACTTTTTCTTGCAACACCGGTGGAGTACTTGTAATTTCTTCATCATCATCACAGTCTAAATTATCATTCATCTTCACTAACAGTTATTCAGTTAGAATTACAATTATTCACTACTCATCTATGATAATTTTATATTTTTATTTGAAACTCTTATTAACAATACACCGACGCCGAGGTTAAATGATAAATTATTTGAAACGTCAAAGCCGCAATATATGAATCTCAATGATAGTCATAGGTGTCTAGATCGTGAAAAACCTATAAAATCATGCTATTATGAGTTTTGCGGCCCTAGAAACGCAAAGATTTACTTTCAGTCAGATTTTTAGGGTAGATATGATTTATTTTCATATATGCTAGGCGAAAAACAAATTTTTATAAAATCAAGTTAAATTGGCGCGCTGAAGAAAATATATGTATCGTTGTGATACTAACGATTTAATTTTCTAGTACGGTTTAGTGTGGTTCCAGATATTGACAAAGACGAACGCAATTTTGTATATGAATTATATATTTAATGCGACTTTTAGTAAAATTCTACATAGTTTTTGAGATAGTTTTAGGTTTCTAATTAATTTTAATAATTTTTGTTAATATCTTAGGATCCATTGAAAATATTCGAACTCTATATAAAAGCAGCGCTGACCTCAATTTTACCGAGCTTCGCACAGACGTGATGTAGAATTTTGGATGAGTCATGATGTAATCATTTTATAACTTTTGTGGGGTTCGAGACTAATCATAGTCGTCGGGTGATCGTGAGAGGTTAACACTCCTTCGACTGATATTTTACTGTAATTAAACATCGTTCTAGGTAAGTCGAACATTTTGGGCGTGTGTATGCTTGATTGGATATTTATATATTTTTAGATATGTATAATGATTTCACTTTCTGTAAATTGCAGAAAATAGCCGCAATCTATACGATCGTACATCAGTAGTTTAATTGTCATACAGAAACATCTTACTTATTTAAATTTACTAGTGTTTGGGGTTAAACAACAGTGTGAAATTCGATGAACCAGATGGCATGAACAAATTTTTATAAAATCTGCATTAATCGGTGCTCTGAAAAATATGTGCCGTTGTTATTCAATTTTCTGGTGCGGTTTCATGATACATAATTGTATCGTGGTACCAAAGACGCTCGCGAATGCAGCTCTCCATAAGGCAAATTAGTACGTATTATAAAAATCTTTTCTATTAGTGACCCATTTTTAAAAAATCTGTAAATTATATTGGTTATTATGTGTTCGGATCTTTAAATTAAAGACCGACATTCTGTGAATACAAAACAATTTTCATTTTAAAAATAGAACTTAGTAAAGCGCGAGAAGCCTCAAACGTGCATCCGGTTAATATATTTTACAGCTAGAAATATTTATAAGCTATGATATTTATGACGTCACGCACATTTATACAAGCATAGACATGTTTAAGTAGGCCGTTGACCACTCGAATCGCGCCCCCAAGAAGTTTCTATCAAATAACTAATCGTTTGAGCTCACACACCGACATTGTTTTTAATAGTCAAAATAGGCTTACCTATTGTAATAATTATTATTGTATTGTATAATGAAAATACCTCATTTGATTATGTAAAGCATTATTTCGTTCTTTAAATTACACAAATATTGAATGTTTACAAATTTTACATACGTGAATTATGTAAAACGGATGATGCAATATTTTAATTAGTTGCTTTCAGACATCAAACAAAAAACAGCATTGGACGTAATATTTATGCAGATTTGTGCAGATTTCTGCTAATGAATAGCACAATAATAGAAATGGTTAAGCATTTTGCTCATAGATGGATTCCTGGTGTTTACACTCGGAGCATTTCCTTATGACATATGCTGATACATTAACGTAAAGTGCTCGGCCTTTCAGTTTGCGAATCGAGTTTTGTGAAGTCGCTCTAGGTAAGTAAACTAACTTTTGTGGCCAGATTTTAACAGCACATTGTTTCAGATGATGACGATGCTTATTTTAAAAGACTTATTTTAGCATAATTATGTGTTTAGTATTCGCCAGACGTGTATATTAATATGACCGTTGCATACACGTTTTAATAAATGTTGCAAATAGGCTGGCGCTTGGCTATTTTATTTACATCTTATTTATTCAGTAGCATGAAAATTTGTATATGAATTAAGTTTTTATAGGTTTATAAACTGTAGCAGCAACTTAAGTCGCCGCTATCGCTAGTTTTTAGTATTATGTAATAGGATTATGATTGGTTAGCATCATGATATATTATAGGAATGAATTTGGTGCAATGTCTTTAATAACTGAAATACCTATAAAATCTATTTTTTGACCTGGTTGGTGACATGCCCAGTCTCCATGTAAACTACTGGTTTTAATTTTTAATTCTTATATTATATTATATTTACACATCAATTCCAATATCAATATCAAAATTTACAAACTATTAAAAATACTACAATAAAACTGAAGTAGCCCACGGTCGTATTCATTATAAATTATAGAATGCTGTCGTTTATTATCCCTTCCCTCCCTTCTGCTTACAATATTACTAATTCATTTTACCTAATAATTTGCATCATAACAAAACAATCGCATTTATTCATTCTGTTATTGGCTACGCATAATTGCTTTGAGAGTCCATAATTCTATACAGGCTGGCACAACAGGCATCTTATCCATCGTGCATATGTAACTGCATGTTTTGTTAATATCAATTTAATAGCTATAATTCATTTATAAAGGTGTCAAAAATATTTACTATGTTGCTTTGATCTTTGTGCGCATGGTAGACCATTGCACACGCCTCTGACTAAAGCCGGGTCCACGGTGCTTGCGGCATGGTTCCAATTCAACATCAAAAGCTCAGCGAATAGGCTATGAGGTAAGTGTTATTGCACCGTGTTACCTTGCGCCCAAATATCATAACAATAAGTAAACTCGGTTGTTAACAATAGCATCATGGATATAAAGCTACTGGAAAATGGTTTGGGGTTTAAACTGGTGGTTGGCCATATTTATACGACAGATACCACAATGTGGGAGTGTATCGGCATTGGATGATCCTAATCCCTGCTTACAAACCAGGATGTCATCCATTAAAATGTCAGGTATATATAGTATAAAAAGCGCTGCCTGGTGGCTATAAAGAACCGTCGTACCCCACCCCTAGGCTTTATATTGCAATATGCTATTGTGATTAACTGTAGTAAGTTACTTAGTAATGTGACAATTTGGATATATATGGGACTGTTGGATCATAGGTTAGAGTAACATCGGGTACGATTAGAATATCACAATGTATTGGCGACTTAGATTGCAATCGATTGAGCAACTATTGATCGAGCGTAGCCCAATAGTATCCGTTACGACGACCTTAGCGCTGTATTCGCAAAAGTGATGTAAAACGACATTTCATTATGAGCGTATTATCAAAACATTATTCAACTTTATACAACTTTATTTTTACAAAATACAATGCTGATACAAATTATATAGATATCCAGTTATTGGCTATCCTTTGGAATCTTTTCGGTAGTCTAGCGTTCCACCCTATTGGATGTATAAGGAAGCATTTTTCTTATCCAATTAATATTTTGCTCCTGCCCATTATAATATTAGAGACGGCAAAGCTGATGTTGTGGGCGTTGGTGCTGTAATTGCTTAATGGTTTCATGAGGTTGGTAAAGTTGATTATATTGTTGATATTATCGATGTTGTTGATGTTATCGATGTTGTTGATGTTGTTGATACTGTTGATGTTGTAAATTCTCATCATTCATTTCTTATGACAGTAATTGAGACAGTTAAATTTTTATCTTAAAACTTAGAATTTAAAAGATATTCCATCTGAATATCTGCCAACAGTTTTATAAATCCCATCTCCTCGATTATTTCCATAAAATCATCCAAATCTTCGGGTAATACTAACACAGCAGTACAGTGCTGTATTGCTTCCTCGTATGACTGGCACATAAGACATTTTTGTGCTTCTATCGAAAACCGTTGCCCGCATTCCGCCTTTTTTACTCGTAGAGCATTGCGAAATCTTCGAATAACCTTCCCAAAGTCTTTATACATATTTGTTTAATCACCTCTTTAAACTGTATAATCGATAAATTATAACTTCTATGCCAACAGTCCTTTTATATGAGCTACTCTTGTTCGGATATGCCCCGATTGTGCTCGATTTGTGTTATGCTTATTCTATTATACAACCCTCTTCTCTTAATTCTTCTATTATAGATACCCTCTAGTGCTAGGATGACCTCTATTATTTAAGGTTATGTCACTGTTTTCTGTATCAATTTCCAATATACTTTTCCCGAACTATGCGTATCAGATTGGGGATTATACTTAACTCCATAAACTGACGTGTATATATTTTCGTCTTCAGTTTTAACCAGCACGTTCGTATACTAACGATGTACAGGCTCGTCGTTAACTGGTAACTTAATCTTTTTTTAAAAGTTCGCCTTTGTTTTTTCAACTTTAATCTCCTTCATAGGTTTTAGTATTTTTCCGCTATTCCTTATGACTGGGAAGCGGCGATTTGCAAAGGCTCATGCAATGTTTATGAGCTTCTTTGAAATCTGGTTGTGAAGTAGTATATCTTTTTTTTTGCGTTCCACAAACTTCCTTCGTACGGCATCCTGCATAAAATGATGCTTATGTTTGCTTACAATAAAATCTTTAGCGGCCGTCATCATGAAACTTGAGATTGGGGCTAACCATTAACGGCTTCTTCTATATTTATATACTCATCGAAATTTTTTCTATATCGCCCCTTACCCAAATCAAAATCTTTTACAATAGTAATAAAACTATATTTCGAGTCACCACCATTCCAGCATCGCTGACAAATTTCTTTAAACTTTATAAAGGGCATATCACTGCCAACATGATTTAGAAAGATATGCCAAAGATTTGCATCATCCTGTTTCCATATTGAAATAACATTAGCGTTATCTCTAAGTCCGTGCTTTACTGTGCTGGCATACGTTTGGCATAAGTAAAAGGAATCGATACTCTTATGTCTACCACAGGAGAAAAACCGTGCGATCTTGTTTTGTTCGTTTGCATGAATATCATCAAAGACAATAATTGAATCTTCTTTTGCATCCTCTGGCCTTATCAAATCTTTATAATTCCCAAATTCGTAGTACCCAATATCCGTCTTTAAGGGTTCAAATAACTTTCTTAACAGTTCATACTTTGGCTGATATAAACTTTTAGAAAACACATAGACGTTTTGGAATGCAAGTCCATTCTCATGTAAAATGAGAGATATTAGAGCGTTGGTTTTTCCACAACTCGATGGTCCCGCAAATATTGCCCTTATATTGAATGGGAACAAAGGTCCATGTTTACCAACTTCTTTTGCACTAGAAGTGGTATATGTATCAAAGTTTTGTATGGGTATTTTAACTTTTTGTCGTGCAGCTTCTACCGGGATATTTGATTCTCTACTTTTATTTCGAACACCAAGTTTATAGAGGTGATCCCGTAGCGTTGTTCTAGGCACATTATACAACCTACTAGCTTTACGCGTATTTAACACACCTTTCCGAATTTCACTAATTGCTTTTTCTAAAGATTGCTTTGTGTACATCTTTCAAATATACTGCTAAGACTGATTCAAAAATTTCAAAAAGCAGTCTTTTATACTAAATAATCCATCCCTGCCCGCCCGTCCGTCTATCCACCCATCCGCCCACCACCCCGTCCGCCCGTTCATCCGTATTCGTTCGCCCGCCCGCCCGTGCAACCGGTCCGCCCGCCCATACGGAACGTTGCGCTGCAGCCAACAAGTACATGGACGAAGAGTACGATCTCATTACAACGTGTAAGTATTTGACCTACTACGATGCCAATAACTTTTCCCCATATCTATGTTATATAATTTCGATTCGATTTTTTAAACCCCAGGACATATGTTCACTCGAAATAAGTACAATCGCATTGTTAGTCATGCGAATTTCACCCAAAAGGTTTTTATATATTTAAATTAGAACTAGACACACTTTTATGCTAATATTCAAAAATAAATTAAATTGTTTATGCGCTCGTACTGCATTACTAAGAGAGTGAATGTATTTATATCGATCAACTCTGTGGCCTAGCGGTTAGAGTACTTGCTTTGCATGCAGGCGGTCCGAGTTCGAATCGCGCTTCAGTCAAACTTTTTTTCTGAAAGAGCTGTGTAACTGTGACGTCAGCGGAGGGAAAATTACTAGGACCCCCAAAAGATTTGCAAGTATGGCCCACCCGGAAGCGGCAAACATCAAAGGACCACGCCCTTCAAAGGAATTTTCCCACGGTCTTCAAAATTTTCCCAGTCTCAAGTGACCCCATACCTACTTGCGTGACAACACTCACACACGGTACCTCCATTTTACCTCTCATTATAATTTGAATTAGGGCCGCTATACTTGCGGCCACGTCCCCAATGCTCCACCCGGAGGTACTACATTGGGTTTAAACGCGAAAATGAACGTGCTTCTTATTAATTCTAACTTCATAAATAAGAATCTAAATAAAAATCTAACAAACTGAAACAAAAACTAAAAACAGGGTTTAAATAATGGTATCCCTAGCGTTGACTTTGGAGTGTGCCCGATCA
The DNA here is from genome assembly GCA_036346225.1 of Platerodrilus igneus. Taxonomy (NCBI): domain Eukaryota; kingdom Metazoa; phylum Arthropoda; class Insecta; order Coleoptera; family Lycidae; genus Platerodrilus; species Platerodrilus igneus. Next base: position 3,474,730 of record JARFIW010001108.1, on the reverse strand, counting down.
ATAAGACACAAGCAAAAATGAGAGGGAGGGATCCGTAATACCCGATAGCAGTCGCCAGCTCTGCTTACCAGTGCGACCTGAAGGGTCGACTTAAAACTATCCAAATCTAGCTAGCTAATTTAAAATGGATTCAAATTTCTAAGGCAATTGCCAAAAGTATTAATAGTGAATCCAGCTATTTTGCCTGCTCCATAAATTTACAAATTCGTCCTCCCTGGTCTAATTATTTTATCCTAAATTTGTATATATATATATATATATATATATATATATATATATATATATATATACAATCTTCTCTTTTATATATACTGCGGCCAAAAATTGGCGACAGAACGTCAAACGAATCAAGCCACAAAACAATACAATGCAGGCAAAAAAATATTAGTGTAAAAATAAATATAAATATAATATAAATATATAAATAAACATATAAATATATAAATAAATTTCTGAATAAGCAAAAGAATGTAACAGTGCATTAATCAGCAAAAGCAAATACATTATCAGGTGTACTCGCATGAGCATTATATCGACTAGCGTCATTACACAAAAAACGTGCTTGTTAGATTATTTCAAAATCTGTTTAAAATCACAAATCAATGCTCGTGCGAGTACAGCCGCCACAATTTTATTCTTACTTTCAATATAAATTTCTCCAGCATCCGAAGATCTCGTTGTCTACCTATATCTATTGGTTTTCTACCTTTATGGGGGAGTTGGATATGCACTGTTAAAGTCTTGGTGGGTATGCACTAAATGTTCTGGGGGGGATCACAATCACTATCACTATCACAACACTTTCAAGTCCTTGGGTTGGGGGGGGAGGGGGGGAGCGCGGTTTCACTCTATTTTATTCTTTGTTTATTTTATTGATTTAATTTAATTAGGGTTTCTGATTTATTTGTTATTGTTTATTTGTTATTATTTATTCCCGATTTCCCGATTTTCCGCGCATAATTATGAAGTTAGACAGTGATTATATTAGTGGTGTGGGGGTTTCTCGTGCATATTGGACATTTGGGTATAATTATCATGTTAATTTTTTAATTTTCTTTTTTAATTTTTTTTCTTTTTTTTTTAAATCAGGTTTTGGTTACTTTAATGCTCGTATCCTTACTCACGCCAAGTCAATCTAAAAATTTTCAATCCTCCCACCAACCCCACCGAATTTACACGCGGTTGTCACCGTCTAATCTCGCGACCATTCCGCGAATTCTTTTAAGGCTGTCTAGAACGCCTTCTGGTTAACCACTTCCCCAACTTCCTCTAGGCTCTTTGGCCATGCCAGACCTAGGATAGCTAGTTTGCTATCAGCCAACCCTCGATTTCCCGCCTCAAGCGGGCAGTCGAAGAGCACGTGCTCTGCGCTTTCCCCGCTCTCACCGAATTCGCAGCGGTCGCTGTTGGTTAAACCGAATCTTTGTAAATACGCCTTCGGGGCACCGTGCCCTGTTATCAACTGCACCATTTTGTGATCGAGCTTAACCTCGATCCTACCTTAGCTTCTATGCTCGGTATGAATTTGTGGGTCAACCTGCCCGTGGCAGCGTTGTTCCACCTCTCTTCCCATTGTCGAATTGATTTTTCGCGCAGCTTTCTTTTAATTAAAGACCTCGATATCGACGAATGCGATATCCGAAAGTCTCCCGTCGTGGCCTCTTTAGCTAATTCGTCAGCCCTATCATTTCCTAAGTTACCATCGTGCGACCTAACCCAACAGAACTTTAAACGTCGAAACTCGAGCGCTGTATGCGCTATTTTCCAGACGTCCGCCTGGAGGTCTGTCGAGGTGTTCATGTTAGTTAATGCCGTCAGCGCTGATTTACTGTCGCTGATTATATAATAATCGTCTCTGCCTGTGTGATTTATTACGTAATCGACAGCCTCTCGTATGGCTACCAATTCGCACTGGATGATAGTGCTCCAGTTCGCGAGTTTGGTTTGAAACCGGAACACCTCCCTTTCCTGCTTAAACACAAACGCCGCGCCTGCTTGCCCGTCATCCATTCGTGAACCGTCCGTGTAAATTCTGATACTCGTCGCGTCCCGATCACCTTCGACAAACTCGATTCCTCTAATATCGGCCGGGTGCCCTAACTCTGATACGACAATCTTTTTCTCTGCCTCCCTATTGCCAAGACAAATGTCTTCGATAATTTCGCGTCCTTTTCCGGTATCTACTAACCTTCTATCACTAAACTCCTTAACGACATATTCGATAGGGAGAGTCTTACTGATAACCAGGACCGTCTCTGTGGAGGTGGTCCTGTACGCCCTCGCCGCCTTCACCGCGGTAATGCGTTGAACGCTCGTCAATTGGCGCATCTCTCGAACTTTGCAACCTTCCGCCCATACAGATGCTGCGTACAGCATTGCCGGCTCTATCGCTCCGGCATAGACCGTCCTCAGCGTTTCGCCTCTGAAACCCCAGTTTATTTTCGCCGCCGCCATCATTTTATTTGATAATTTGCCGCCCTTGCTTTTTACGTATTGTACGTGCGTTTTCCAATTTAATTTATCGTCTATTTTGACACCGAGGTACGTGATGGCGTCTTTGAACGGGATGTTTCCCCCCTAGCTCTAGCCTAGGGGGTCGCTGTCCCGGTTTCGTCCCGAAATATAGTGCTTCCGATTTTGACGTATTAAATTTCAATTTTACTTCCCGCGACCATTCGTGCAATTTATTTAGCGCCTCGTTGGGTTTTGTTCGCATGTCCATTAATAATCGCGATATGATAATTAAAAGCTTGTCATCCGCAAATCCAACGATTGAGCATCTTGCGGGCAACTTGAACCTAAAGATGCTCTCATATAACAACTTCCAAAAAGTGGGACCAGAGCATGACCCCTGCGGGCACCACCTTTCCACCTCGCGTTACAAAACTTCGCCCGGAATTTCAACCTGTGCCAGTCGCCCCGAAAAATAGCTCTTGACTAACGACATCAAGTTCCGCGGACAACCCCTACGATCTAACTCGCAAACGATTAATGGCCACCATGCAGCATCAAATGCTCCTGAAATGTCCAAAGCAACAACAACACAGTACTCTTTAGCATCTCTCGCCTACTTAATTTCCCCGACAACGAATTCTAGTGCGTCGATAGTCGACTTTCCCTCCATAAAACCGAATTGTCGGTTATTAAAACCACCGCTGTCTCGCACTAAGTGCTCAACTCGCGTAGTCATAACGCGATACAAAGCTTTCCCCAGCACCGGTAGCAAACTAATTGGACGATAGCTGCCCGGATCTGACGCATCCGCCTTTTTAGGTTTAGGGATAAATTTCACGTTCTGGACTTTCCAGCAACGCGGAAATACGCCCCTCTCTACACAAAGATTAAACAACCCGGCAAACACACACGGGGCTAACAGGCACGCCTTCAGAGCTGCGTCCGAAGTGATTCCGTCATGCCCCGGTGCCTTCTTAGGGTTCATCCTCCTAAGAGCCCTTACGACCTCGTGAACTAAGATTGCCTTGCGCCTCAATAGCTCCCCGACGTACTAAATCGTGCAACCCCCCATCCTCCTCGGGATTATCTGATGGGAAAAATTTCTCTAATAAATACTTCGCCGTGGTTGTAAAACCTTCAGTATATTCGCCATTTGTTTTCTTTATATTACCGAGCGCGATTTTCTGTTGTTTACCACTTATTACGCGGTATGCGGTACCCCAAGGTTTCTTCTCGGAATTTCGCGTGCAGAATTCTTTAAATTTATTTGATCGCGTTTCTTCTATTAATATTTTATATTCGCGGTTACTTTGATTATATTCGAGTCTCCGTTGTTCTCTTATTTCTCCCGAGGCGCGTTGATAGCGGCGCCTTAGGTTACGCGTTTCCATTTTACCTCTCAGCCGAACGAGGGTGTATTCTTGTGAAAAATGCTTGCCTAATATTTTTGAAGCGGACCGTGTTGGGATTCGAACCCGGGACCTTGGTGAGCTTTCCTAGAGCTAGCACGTTAAACGAATTAAGCATCGGCAAGTCTATTTGTTCATACAATATTTTGGAGTCTGTACCGGTATGGATTTTGAAGGTGCCAACACCTTTGTTTGTCATATCTACTTTAAATTTTTTTTAAGCATTTGTTTTCTAATCTTTTGGATATTTTTAAATTCAGGTAATTTTTCATTGGTATAGAGACGTACCGAGAGAATTATGATGTTTAATTTGCTTAATTGGTACCCTTAGTTGAAGCATTTAAGGATATGGTATTAAACGTTCACTAAGAAATTATATCTTTGATGGCTATTTGAAAAGATATTAATAACAATTTCAACTGTATTTCCAACTTGTCAGATTGGTCTACTTTTTTCTTCACAAATAGTCAATAATAAACATTTTTCAAAAATATATCTGAAGTAGAAGTATTCAAAACACCACCTATTCAGATTCAACAACGAATGCTATAAATGACTTTGTGGTGTTCTGGTAGTCTGAGGTCACCCTGCTAATGCTTCGTAGTAACATAAATAACATTTATTTACAAGTTAAGACATCGATATGGGCTTATATAGACATTAGCATGAAAGGCATGACACATATAAGAAATATGTATAAATGTTTTTGTGCTCGTAATTCAACAGTAAATCTCCTTGGCACTAGTAACGAGCACTAGAGTTTATAAAGTAGCAGAACGGGTTCCTATTTTGAAGAATTGGATGTTGCGGATTCACGACGAAGACCTGGCGTCTCGTGTCGTGTAGGCGAAAATGATGTCCATCGTAGTAACTCCGGCGCGGACTACGCTGAATGTAATGCGGCACCTCGTAGCGATGATTGCAGTCGGTTTTCTATATCCTAGCGACTGGTGGGATGAAACTGAAGTACGAAGGCTTTTTTGGCTGGTAGAAATTGAAGCGACTGATGACCGATTGTTACAAATATTGGTGTGTTTGTTAGCATCACGTTGGTCCTGATGACCGTGGAGCAAGTTCAAACTGTGGCAAACGCCTGTCCGTAGTGTTGTGGTAGTTTACTTTATTTTATTCAAGTAGATTTGGTGGTCACAATAAGATAATCTGAAGGAAAATCCTGAGCGTGCAGTTTGGTAACTGCGCCTTGCACTATTTTTAAGTTCCTTCAAGAAGTTTAGTGGATTTGTTAACGATAAAATGAAACGAAGTGGTTTGCTCTAGCGTTTGTGGCTCCTCTTAGACCAGGATTTGGTTTGTATTGTTGGTTCGGACGGTTCTATTTGTATTTCGAAAAGTGCTGGACGAGTCCTTTATGAATTCAGGGATGTTTTATGCGTGCATGCTATTTATTTGCATGTTGCGTGCTTATTGGTCAGTTAGGTAGGAGCATGGTTGGTTGCATACTTCTACAACTTTATTAAAAATTACTACCTTACAACCATGATGTTGGTTCTATGAATATCTTCCAAGCGAAAATATCGGTTCTATTATAAGATTGATTTTAAACAAAAGAACGGCTTAGCTGCATATTATGACGAGTTGCAAAAATATAGAAATCCGCCATTTGTTGGTTTTTTTTGTACAGTTAGGAACAATCACAATGTTTTAGTATTGGCTAATTTTTAGTTTACTATCGGCAATAGAGCCTCCATCACTTTGCTTGGTATTGCAAAGGTTTGACTAAATTTTAAACTTGGGAGAAAAAGAAATTGACTACTGGCTAATGTATTTCAAACTTTTGGGCGGAGTATTGGAAATTCTAAAAAAGTAGAAAATCCATTCAAAACTGATCAGGATACCGATAAAAATATATTGATAAAGAAACTAAAGCGGATATTAATAAACTGTATTTAAAAAAAAAGATTTCATAACGTTTTGAAGGAAACGAGCACGCGAATTACACAAGAGCGAAGAAAAAATGAGATCGGTTAAATGATTAAAAATTTGGGACCGAAAGGCAAATGTGTAACGCGTTTGCGTTACTTTACATCAGATAAGAAACAAAAAATGTTATTGTGTATGGACGGAATAAGTATGAACGTACTTTGTGTATTCAGATTTCATGAACAGTTAACTTAAATTAAGCATGATATTTCAAATTTTTGTTTCTATAGAGGTAATTCAGATGAAAAACTTTAATCTCAAAAACTATATCCTTATTTTTTTAAATATATTGTTATTGTAAAAATCCAGAAAAATAACTTATTTTAAAACCCCTTGGTAAACCAGATATAAATGTTACCAGACGCTACGTGTGCGCTTCCCATGCAAAGAAGTTATCATACAATACAATATTTTAACAACGATAAAGATCACAAAAAATCACGTGACTTATACTTAATTATGGTACAGTAACCTTGTACATTAAATATGTTACATTATGACAACTAAACTTTGAGCACAGTTAGCATGCATTACTAACTACTGGCAGGAAGAAATGTTATGTAAAGATTAAGTTTGAAAAAAAAAGTTAAGTTGACAGCAACAAGGCTTCAAGTTGGGAATATAAATATCCGACAAGAGGAAAACACGCAGTGCGCAACTTACTTTTTTTAACTACGATTGCAAGTTCAGGGTATATTTCAATCACATATTCGTGGATTTAACGTCGTGAGAACCCGGCTAAGGGGATAGAGATTAGAGAATTCGCTTCACAAATATTTTTGATTTTGTTTTGTATTAAGAAAGCTGTTGGTAGAAGGTAAACAATGAAAACCTGGTGGGTCTAAACGTCCCTAGACATCTATTGGAAAACTGGAAAATAGATTAGGAGTAAATATGTTAATGTCAAATATGCGAATTATAGATATCTATTAATTCATAGGAAGTTGGCATAATGACAACACGATTGTTTTATAGGATTATTTGAATAGCGGTGGGATAAAGTACTTAGAACTGGAAGTTATTTAGTTTTAAGTATACTAGTATTGGAAATTAAATTGTATCATCTTTCAATAATTGCTTAAAATGTGAATAACAATTTTTAAGGCAGGTTTTACATGTGGTGTAGTGCTAGTAAAGAAATAAACCACAAGTTGATATTTTAAAGGAACCATGGAATGCAAACATGAAAAGCTGTATTGACCGATGTTCATTATCATTGTAAAATTGACATTTCCAAAAATTGTTTTCAGAATGCATCTACCAATATTAGTAAAACTAGGAGAACTTGAAAACAATAGTGTTAATTTTTAAGGTATTCTGTCTTTTGCTAATATCTGGCCAGTTTGATGTATGGAAATTAAATTTTATGGAAAGTATTTGTATTCTTGTGGTAATTACTTAATGTTGATAAAAGTTCAAGTTTAAGTTGAATTTTATTTGGACTTGTTTGTGAACTAGGTAAAAATAGGTAAATTTATAAAGAGTTATTTATTGAGACACTCCAGTGACGAAGTCGTATTTAGGAGAGGCACTTTAATTAAAAAATGTCTAAGGCCTGACAAAATTTAGTGAGTGTTTTTAAGGTATTATAGAGACCGGTAAAGTATGATGTTACGGGATTTAGGATACCAAAAGCAAAGGAGAACTATTGAGAATTACAGTCTTCCGTATAGTGAAAGCGATTGCTTAGACAAAACGGTTTGGCTCGCTTGAATTATGACAAGCAGTAAAAAAGTAAGTGGCTATTGTGACATTTTTTTGTATTTTAGCAATTTTCTACGTTTATTTTTCCTGATTTTTAATATATTTTTTTATAGGAACTCACTCCCGCGCTACTTTGATTAGCCTGTATATCCTTCATGTTGTCGTGGGGTCCCCGCCCGTTCAGAACAAATCTAAATTTATAACGTACCGCTTATTTTACTCGTACCAATGTACGATCTTAAAGTTCTGTGAAAAGATTCAATAAATAAGGCTGTGTTTGCTTTACAAAATGGGAACTAAACGAGCCAGAAGCAAATACCGTTTACAACATTGTGATTAAAAAAGCGGTTGGCAAATGAACAACAAGTTCATACCGTTAACAAATCGTTCCCTCTCCAAAGTTTGAGACTACGTCCGATAATTGTGAACCTAATAGGTGTAGAAGAAGCTTGTGAGTTTCAGAGAAATCAGTAAGAAAGGAGTCGAATGTGCAAAATGAAGGTTAATAATCGTCTTGAAGAAACTGCAAGGAGGAATGCACGAAAATAATATTACTAGTGATTGAAAATTCCGTAGTAGAATGAAAAAAAAATATGGTGTGTAACGCTGGTGCATTAGGAAAATCAACATTAAGTAATGTGAAAGAATTTATTAATTTCAGTTTGTTAAATGAGCTTATAGCAAAGAAAGCACCCCGAAAATTATAGAAGCTTTAGTAGTTGATATTCCAATATGATATTAAACTAAGATGAAGTAATTAAAATTATTAAAGTACCTAGTATATTAAGTACAAACGTTAATAAAGATCGGGACTTTACACTATTTGTGCTAGATTTAGAGAAATTACCAAATTAACACTTGGTAAATAACCAACATAGGAAAGCTTTTTCGTTAACATTCACATGAGTTTAAAACAAACCAATGGATCATGGAAACACACATCGTACAACTACAAACACATAAAACGGCATAAAATTCAATGCGTTGCGAAAATAAATGGCTAGCTTCTGCTATTAATCGTAAAACATTGAACTCGACTATAAAACAGCTTTATACGCACAAAGTGTAAGAATAAAATTTAAAAAGGGAGGGGAAATGGAATACAACGATGAAGTAGGGAATTAATAAGGAAGAAAGAGATGATACTTCAGCGACAGCAAGCGTATTGACCGTACGTTCCTCGATAGCCGCCGACGACGAATTGATTTGAGGTTTGCTGAATAATTATGCCAGAAAGGTCAAGCACGCTTGTTAATCGTCGATATTAAATCGCATCGATGGTACATTAAACAAAAAAATGGTGTAATGAAAGGGCGATAAACTAAACGTTGGAATTTGATTAGTTGGAGTGGGGGATCTAACATACCTAGGAAGTGAACAAGTTAATCAGTAGTGTTACTGAATGTGCTTAATTAATTTAAGAAATAGAATTTAATTGTGAGGACTGTTTGAGCTTTACTTTTTTGTGTACGCTTGATAAATAACACGTAAAATTATAAATATAAATTGTAATTGGTTCGTAGAGCGTCAGAATTAGTTTTTACATCTAAGCAATAAAGTTATCGGAAAGGGAGCTTAAAATGCTTGAAACATTAAGAAAGGTGTGCGTATTAATGTAAACGCAAACTTTTTGTATGGGATGTATTTACTACTTAATTTCCTTGTCAAAATTTAGTATTTGTAATGGCTAACGCAGAAGCCGCTGTTGCGCTACGTTCTTTTATATATTGTTCTTAAGGGCGTTTCCAGTAATAGGATTTAATATTTCGTATAGATCAATCTGGGAAGCTAAACCAAAGGTATGGTAGTATTATTTACGGATTTATATTTTTTAAAGGAGTTATGTTAATAAAACCTGGCCAGTTACGTGTTACATTTTTGTTAATTATGTATATTTCAGGAATATACGCTTAATAATGTTTCAGCTTAAGATGGATTTTTTTATTTAGAGTTATTTATAAGATGGGTAAAAGTGATCTTTGTGAAAGGATATCCAGTCACTCCAGTGATGAAGTCATATTTGATGGAGGTATTTATTTTGAAAATTGCTTTATTTCGATAGAAAGTGAATGAATGTTGTTAAGGTGTGGTTAAGAATGGTGAACGGATGAGATGACGAGATTTTAGAACATTGAAAGCAAACAGATCTATCCCAAATTACCCCCTTTTGGGTAGCGAAAATATCTAAATTATTGGTACGCTTTACTTTTGACAATTACTAAAGCCTTTCAAGAACCCACTCCTGCACCACTGTAGTTAACCGGTGCATCATTAAAATTGTTACGGGGTTCCCACTCTTTTTGGTCAAATCAAAATTTGTAACGCAACATCAGTTTTACCCTTAAGAAAACTATGGCGCCCAACTTCAGCATTTTATTTTTTATCGTTTGACTATTTTCTGTTAACCAAATTTTTAAATTTATTTGATAAAACAGAGCAGACTTTTTTTAAAGATTTTCCGGATTTTTTTTAAGTGGTTTTAAGATAAAATGCTAGTCCGACATTTCCCAAAATAGAGTGTGGGTAGAACCTTAACTCGCCTATTAATGTCTTAAATGTGTTATAAATCACAAGTTACAATTCAAGGTACAGTTTTTTTGTACTTCGGCCATTTCACATGTATATATTTTATTATTGTCAACATTTTTCCATAGGAACCCACCCCGTACCACTTTAGTTAGTTAGTGCACCCTTATAATTGTTACGGGTTACCCGTCCCTTCTCGGTATTTTGAAATAGTAGCATAACGTCACTTTTACCTGTAACATATATTTTTATAAATTTTGATCATGATGACGTCTATTATACATTAAATAAGTTGCAGCTGATCGAAGGCCAAAGAAGTACCAGACCTCGTATTCTGAGTATCAAGGAAATCGATTAATTATAGTTTATTACTGTGAATATACTGTATTATTGTATAAATTCCATTCCTATGATCTATAAGTTCTGCAAATATAACTAGTAATTAATGTAGATTATAATTCATGCGACCGAAATGAAGTATAATTAATTTCATGCAATCATGTGCAAATAAAAATAGCATCACTGTTAATTATTTTTTTGTGTAATACTTTAGAGAATTTAATAATAGATGTCATGGTTGGTTTAACGTTTGATGTCAAAGATTAAATATTTGTGAGTCACTAGCTAGTTCTTTTTTTATTTAGGCATTGTAAAGGTATGATATAAGAAGGGCTTCCTATGGTTTGGTCAACAAACTTAATATTTACAAAGAGTTCTAAGGTGTTATATCTAACCTCACAAAATTCCCTGGAAGAAAAATTAATCGTATCATTCTTCTGTGCTTGATGAGTTGCAATGCAAGTTTGTATAATATTTTTTTACCGTAGAAAGAAAATGAGCAAAATTGGTTTCACGAGATTAACTTCAACTACCGCCCAAAATATTTCTTGTTAGGCGTGTGGTGTTGTGGTTTTCTAGTCACCTCGTCAATGCTTTGTATTAAGGGGTTAAATATTGCCGTGAACTTATTATACATTAACATTAAAGGCATGACACGCACAGAAAATATTTACAAATGTCTTTGTGTGCGTAATTAAATTGCAATTGTCTTTAACACTAGTAATACGTTTTTATGTTAAAGGACACGCGCGTCTAGGAGATGCGGTACAAGAATTAGCCATGTTATTGTAGCGATTGATACTCTTGAATAGATTTATTCTGTGGTCCTTGATCTACAGGCTGCGGTAGTCTACGTCCTCGTATGGGAACCAGCGTGCAGAAAACTCGAAGGATGCAGGCGTCATATAAGCATTGGTTAGTTAGGAGTGTGGTTAGTTGCATACTCCTACAAGCAAATATATAAGTTTTTCTTCACTATAAAAACACACTAGATATCGTTTTCTTGAGTTTACTGAAGGCGAGCTCTCCTCTAAGCCTTTGAACCATTGTAAAGTTTAAAGTTAACTGTTGTCTTTTGTGAAAATTATTTTCTTGTCTGTACTATTTTCATTTGGTCTCAAAGCTCGAAAATACTTCCACTTTCTTCATAGCTTTTCTACAACTATCACGTGAAATACTTAGGAGCGTTGTCTCGTCTATTTGCTCCTGCAATATTTTGTACGGTACATTGTAGTTATGGACTTTGAAGAAGTCAGGATTTTTGTATGCCGTATTACGTTTATTTTCAATGATAGATTCAAATATGTTCTTTTTTGTTGTAATTCGTTTTTCATTCATCTAGCTTCTGTTTCTATTCAAAACCTCATCTTGTATTTTTATTTCGTTATAATAGTACGTGCAATCATAACTTTTCTTTCAAATCTGTTCATTCTAACACGAAAATTTATTCGATAAATTAAATAGTCTATACCTTGTTTTAGGTATCCGGTAATTTGTTAAACCTTCCGATAACGTATAATTGCTCTCTCTAGTGTTTCCCATTTAAAAACTTGTCGAAATAATAGATCCTACTATTCTTTGATAGCGTGTTTTCTAGTTTTGCTATTCGTGTTTTGATAATGCGAGGATTGTAGTTCGAACACGTGTTATTTGAACCCATTTTGAATTTGATTCTGCAGCTTGTGCGTTGAAATATTTTCTACATCATTCCTCACAGTACTTCAAAAGCAATGCACGTTTTTTTGTTCGACAAGTAAGAGGTATTTTGCGTGTATTGGTGAGTTTTTCCGTGCTTACTCATTCTAATCCGATTCTCTTTCTAGCTTTTAGCTGGAGGTCAGTCAAATTGGTTCTTTCCTTATATAGGCCCAACTGTTCGTTGACGTACACCAACTGCTTTAGTCTGTAGACCAACTGCTTTTGTCCGTAGACCGCTGCTGCAGTTACGGTGGTAGGGTGAATCGATACTGACTCCCATGGCGTTTCTGCGCTGAGTCACCCCTACGGGTTGCAAGCTAAGTATCCAAGTACATACAGGTATACAGCTTGTTTTCTTTTGTGTATATCAATGGCATATTCCGTGTCAGCGTTTGGTGTAGTTACGTTATAAGAAACGTGACACTGTAGAACTATTGTTTGTTGCTGCGAATCGATATTATCGCTTTAGAGGTGTGATGTACCATTGTTAAAAATGTTTGACAGACACACGCTTATTCTTTCCTACTGATTGGCTTATTTTACAAACGGTATTATGTATAATTTAAAAAAAATGTTTGACAAAAGCTGTCACACGTGAATTCTTTCCTACTAATTAGTTTATTTTCCAAAAAGTATTAGGTGCAACTTTAAAAACGCTCGACAAAAGCTTTCACATGTTTATCTACTACTGATTAATTTTATTTTGTGTAAAATACGAGATGCGCACTTCGTATCTAAAGTACTGAATTGTTCATATCACATAATTGTTCGCTTTAAAATAGTAACGCTTAATTTATTGCTTTTGCTTGTTTGTACAGAATTCTTTATTTATTTTTTATTTGTTAATAGATAATCGGTGGCGACGAGCTTTTTTTTTGGTATGTAGGTGAATCCCCCCCACTCTCCGCGTTTGGTAGTTAGCCTGGTATTTACTTTTCTTCCGGCTACGTCTAGGTGTCTAGGTACATAGTAGCCGTCTACTTTAAATAATCTTAAACGCGTTTGTCCGCCAACGTTTTGCTAGATTTCACATGAGGGAATTTGATTCTTGTTTGAAACTTCAATTGTTCGTTAGTATAAAGACGTACAAAGGCAAAAAAATTTAATTTGTTTATAGTTTCTGTGGTTAAAAACTTTAAAGAAATGGTATTTAACCAACACTAAAATATTAAATGTATGTCTTGGGGTTTGTAAATATAAATCAATTAGTAACAGGTTTCGGTGTATTTGCAACTCGTCAAATTGGTTTATTCATTTCTGCACAATAGCTAACAAAGATCCTAAAATCATAAACATGATTATATGGAAATACTCAAAACACCATCTATTCTACAACGAATTCCACAGATTACCGTATTAAGACGAACTACCTAAAAACCGTAATGAGGGCTCTGTAGTCAGTTTCAAACCGAAAATCAATCTATACTAAAGTATTAGTTGTGTTTGTAGGCAATTTGTAAAGCAAGCGCGTTACTTTAAGCAAACATTCAGTAATAGAAAAGAATTTACGAATTCATTTGTTAATTGAATGAACTGTTAGCAAGAAAATTCCCTGTATAGAAGCTTTAGTAGTTTCTTTATTTATTGACATGACCATTACAATGTAATATTAAATCAGGATAAAGAAATAAACACAATGGCACTAACTATATTAAATACAAACGTTAATAACTATGGGTATTTTGCCTTCTTTGAATTAAATTTAGAAAAGTATAGATAGACACCTAGTAAATAACCGGCATAAGAAAATTTATTTGGACACATTTATACGAGTTCAAAAACAATCCATTAAATCATGAAAATGCACCGACACACCCTATAACCATAATAACTATAAAACCAGCCTACATATTACCTCTCATCCGAACAAAGACGTAATTTGTTGTGAGAAATGATAGCATAATATTTTTCAAGTGGTCCGTATCGGAAATCGATCCCGAGATCTTGATATCGGCAGTCATACGCGAACCTCTCTGATCCATGAAGCTGCTGAAATATTTAATATCATAAACATTTTTATATCTTCTGATCTATAAATCACCAACATATACAATGGCATATTGGAGGTGGTTCTTTTAAGTTTTTTAATTACTTTTATAACGTTAAAATTTCTTTTTACAGCAGAAGTTGAAAGACACAAATTTCTATCTATGACCTTAATAGGTCTAATAACTTTCGTATGAGTATCATTTAATGTAGAAATTGTTTATTGGGGCTGTCAGCGTTCTATATGCATCATTAGAGCTGACATTAACTTTAATTTGGTTATTATACATCATGCTGGTCATACAATAGGATTTTCTAAATTTAAACTAGTAATGTCTTGGCGTTGCGGAAAATAAAAATCAAATGCAAATAGAAGAAAATCAATATAAAATGACAAAATTATTATTATGTACTCTGTGTAATGGATTTCATGAATAGCTAATATTAATTAAACATGATATTTCAATTTTTTTGTTTTTGAAAATATGCTTCCTGCAATACGAGAAGACCAGTAAAAAATAACGAAATCCGAACGAAATGCTTGTTCACATTACGGGGTAACAAAGAAAGAGGAAAAAGGAGCAAGAGAACGAATGCCGCATTCATGGGTACGCCGCCGCACAAGGCTTGAGAAATGCAATCTAAGCATTCTCTTAGACCACAAAGATGCGCCAATGACTGGACTTTCATGAGAACCAAAACTTTGTGTGCTTTTCAAGTACGTTTGTATTACAACAGTAATTTGCTGGGAATTTTCCAGTGCAGGGTTTTTAAAGATCTCCCTAAACTTAAATAATACAATAAACGTTAAAGCTTTTCAAACAAAGCCTAATAATCACCTTAAAACTCCAAAAAGAAAAACAAATAAAAAGGGAAAGTCTCTTTGTAGTGCTTACACATTCACAAAAAACTTAAACTACATTTGTCTATAGGAGCCACCTGGTTTTTTAAACGGTAGCAACAATTGCGAGACCTTGAAACGGAAATGAGCAGTTACCCGATTTAAGGTTTACTCAAGTCAGCGCGCATAGGTCTTGTTTGCCGAAGCACTAACCGCACAAATTTTGTCGGAAGCATGAGACTCACATGCTTACTACTGACACTGCACTATAAATCTAAATACAAGAGTTATTTTCACGTTTACTGGTGAATGTGTACCGATTTACACCCATCTCGTTCAAAACTAAACAACACGATAAGGCAACATATAATAAAGCAGCAAAAAAGTTAAGTTAACAAATTAGCTAGGCTATTGCATTTACGATACATAATTTCTTAACCTTACCCTATCAAATACAATACTAAGGTGCAGGTTTGCTTTTTTACCTCATAATAATAAATCCTACCTTTGTTCATAAATATTAATTGTACGGAACAATAAAACAATAGTTTCTTCAAGCATTTTATTACGAGAAAGATATAGATAATTTATTTACTTGACGGTAAAGCCAAGGGCAGGGATCACGTCTCAGAGATTATTGCAGAACGAAAGATAAATACATAACCATCTCTGAGTTAAAGTATTATTTAAGGTACGATAAAATCTCTAAAATATTTTCGGAAAAAGGATGATTAACTAGTTGTGGTCACATATTAATCAAGTAAAATATAATCCTTAGGACTACTTTAAAGAAAAAGATAGGCACTAAACATTTATGATTTAACCTATAAATGAAGATAAGATAATATATTTCGACAAACTTTTTTTTAAAAAGAACGTAAAACCTAATTTTGGTTTGGAGGCCCTATTGCCAAGGTACACCGCCCCTCCTATAAATGTAATAACAAAAAAAAGAGGACTTCCGAGAGAGTAGAATTATACCGTAAGAGCTTAAAATGGGATTTTTAACACATGCCCTCCAAAGGAGAAGTTCCGTGAAACGGCACTCGTTCACGTGAACGGCATGAAGGACCAGTTTGGAAAAGAAATACAATCCCTGCTCTCCGGCTAAGTCAATAACAACGTTCACTGTCAACGTACATCAGCGGAAGACAGTGGCGATACAGAGACAGACGGAGTTTCTCCACGGCAACGGTTCAATGTCGTGAAGTAACAACCCTCTAACTATGCAGTGACTTCGAAAATAAAATAAAAATAAAGAAAAGATACAAGAGGAAGGTGGGAGGTTTGGAGCTATATAGTAATCTAGTTAGAAGAGATAGGAGGAAAGGCTGGTATTAAGTAACAGCGATAGAAAATATGTTGGACGTCGAAGCACCACTCGACCAACCAAAGTGTAGTCAGTAGCCTGGAGTAGGGAAATACCACTCTTATGTGATTGACGGTTGTCTCTGAACTTAAAAAGAAAAATTAGGGTTTAAAACGGAGATATATGGATGAAAAAAGTATAGTTTTAGGAAAAGCATCCTAGAGAAGAAGTAGCGAGTATGGCATGCCCCTGTTAAAACAGATTGGTCTAAATGACCATCTGCGATATTAATGATACACCGCATTTAGAGATTGATAAAATAGCGTTTAACGTATATATAACATCAAATTTACTCGAAGAATAAATTCGTTGGAGCGGCAAAATGTGTCGCTGTTATTATGGCTAACACTTACTCGCAGTATCTTGCTTCTGATGCAGCGGCTCCCACGGTTTAGGATTTTGTTGTAACGTCCTATTGTACCAGTATTGTCAAACTTTAGCCCACTGTGACGAAAGGAGGGAATTACTTGTCGATAAGTCGAAGCACTACTCACACGTCAATACTCGAGGGAAGCCGGTAGTCAAGTCCTCTGTTTCAATACATTCGCTCCCACGAAAATGTTTAACTCATCCAGGAAAGGTTAAAGTTCTCTCACGCACATTGATAG
Organism: Platerodrilus igneus; assembly: GCA_036346225.1. Lineage (NCBI taxonomy): Eukaryota > Metazoa > Arthropoda > Insecta > Coleoptera > Lycidae > Platerodrilus > Platerodrilus igneus. The sequence continues at coordinate 3,457,855 of JARFIW010001108.1, read as the reverse complement.
ATATAACGCCGTACAAAGCTTGAGAAATGCAATCTTGACATTCTCTTAGACCACAAAGATACGCCAATGACTGGACTTTCACGAAAACCAAAACTGTGTATGGTTTTCACGTACGTTTGCATTACAACAGTAATTTGCTAAGAATTTTTCAGTGCTGGGTTTTTAAAAATCCTCTAAACCTAACTAATACAATAAACATTAAAGGTTTTTATAAAAAAGCGTAACGGTATTAGCACAGCAAACAATTGATACTGATCATCTATACACCGCGGCAAAAACCTACGTAATATAAATACTTACTTACTATATTGATGGAGACCGAAATCATTATGACTAGAATAACTGAAATTAGACAAAAACCACACAAATGTGCAATAGTACATTTAAAGATAAAACTATCAAATTATTTGATAAATCTTAGTCTATGGCGTTCCTCTTAACGTTGCTATAACATACGTAAACCACATATCATTCAAGAGTAAAATAAATAGCTGGCGGTCATCACCATATAGAGTATTTCTTCCTGCAGGCTGTGAAAGACATGGGTAGCTACAATGGTTACCCATCTCATCGTAACTTGATCTATATATAATACGGTAGCTAGGCAAAACATTCTGGAACGATAACTTAAGTTTCTATGATGCAACAAAGGAAACCATAGTTCTAAGAATCGAAGACTATAGAATACAAATCCAGGCTGACAATACATTTTTATTAAAAGGATCTTACACTTCAATTATTTTCCAGTTACGTATAAAGAGAAACCATATTTTTCATCATAAGAATTTGCAACTGCCCGATCTAACGGAGAAAAACCTACGCGACCAAGCACTAAATATCTAGTGAACTCGTTTAAACAATGTAGTTGTAAAATTGTTTTTCTAAGAAATAATCACGCAAATACTATTTATAATAGACATAAAATCGAGCAGGTGTTTATCTTGCGACGATAACAGGGCTACTTTACTTCATTATCATTAAACTAGCAACATACAAAATAGTCCTGATTAGTAACGAATACATGTCTAGATAGAGGACCACAAAGAATATAGACAAGCGAACTCGTGGATATAAGTAAGGACGAGCACAGTTGGCTGCCTAGACTTAAAATCATTGAAATGTAGCAACCCGTAAATTCAAATAAGTAGAAATTGAAATGGTTTTAAGGTAGGAAGGCAGTAAATTTTTAAATACAAAATGGAACTTAACAAATATAATTTCCATTAAGGCAATTGGCATAATTAAAGCTATAACAAATGAATTTTTAAAATATTAAGATAACGCACGAGTCACTCAATAGGACTCGGATCCCCAAAATGAAAACCGTTGGAATAAAAGTTTCCGTAAATCATACAATGTAATAAATATGCGATGAATGCAGAGCGTCGTGTAATAAACTCAAACCACGAAATCAGGAAGTTATGTATGGTAAAATACATATTAAGACGGAACTAAGGTTTATAAATTATTGTGAACTACAAAAAGGGTAAACAAATTACATATTTTAGTAAAGTTTCACGGCCAAATCATGTTACTTAAAGAAGGTTTTATAAATATGAAGTAAATAATCGTAAAATAACTAATAGGAACACTTTATTCTACAGTCATCCTGAAAAAGTTTTTACAAACTTTAGTTAAATAAATTAAATGCAGTGTTAAATAGTTGGAATACAATTTAAATCCTAGACATACTTGGATATTCATACAATGTAGAAACCACAGACGCTTAGTAGCAAAACCCACCAAATATTAAATTTTAGATAATTAGATATTAACCACAAATTGCCAAGATTTCATATATCTTTTTTAAACTGCAAGAATAATTGAACAAACACAAACACGTAGCTTTTGCATGTTAGTACCGTGTTAGCCCTCGCTTAATTCACCTGTTAGGAAAGACCAGACAAAACTCTACAGAACATAAAAAAGGGTGGGAAGTAAGTGTTCGAGGTATCATCCGATGTTAAAAATTAACGAATTAAGCAATCGCAAATCATAGTAAGCACATACGTATACCCACTTAACGCTACAAACACCCATTAGGGTTTTCATCTACTTTTCCTCGCGATGTGGTAGCTTTCAATTCTTTTTTATTTTTGGATTTTGGTAGAAGTCAATCTTTTTCTCTAACAATAAAGTTCTCTTGCTCATTCGGGTTGGTTGGACTATAGGATTTCTTCTTGGTTAATACCTCTTTTGTATTGACTGCACTTGTTTCTGGTTTTGGGAGTGTGTAATAATTGTTTGCCCTTTTAGCTGTTCAATGTCAAGACATGCTGTCGTTGCACTTTCAGTTGGCGATTATTCTATTTTCTGGCGTCTGCGGATCAGGTATTAGTGAAGGTGTTAAAATAATGCTATTATTCGTATTAGTTTTTATTTATCCTTGTTGCAATTGAACCATGAAGCTTTTGCAATAGTTTGACAACCCTGGTCGATACTGCGGATCCTCTGATATTACTTATCGTAAATGATAGCACTTAGGCTTCAAATTGTAAGCACTCTGAAAACGCTCTGACATGCTCTTTCACAGTCAAATGCAAGAATGGAACTATTGTACTAGAATTGACAAGATCAAAAGCGAGTTTCATAACACTTTATAGAAACGAAAAGTGGCGAATCGCCAAAGAAAAAGTTAACTCTTTGGACTGGAATGATTTGGGAAGGTTGTGGTGCCTCATTTCGCTATTCAAGGACTTTATTTTCATAATTATGTTTGCTATGTGGTTTTGAGTTCCCAGCACAACTCGGAGAATTAATTATATTTATTATTGTATTTTGCGTCATAGTGATGTAATTCATTGCTTCCACCCATTAGAAGTGCGACGATAGGCGAGGGTTTACAAATTAGATGGAACAAGCGTGATGATGGTCAAGCTACACTGGACTGACGTACATAGAAGACGAAGTGACTGGTCAGTGCGTTATGATGAAGTGCAATTTACGTTGTTTACTTCCTATCTCCATTTTCATTTACCGTACTTATAGCTTCATGTGTGCTGTATGTAAACAACAACTTCATTGTCAATCTGGACTAAATAGGCGTGAATCGCACCACATGCCTTGTAAAAAAAAAGAGAAAAACACCGTAGAAGAAATAAAAGTAAACAGAGAAATGATCTGTAAATAAAAGAAAAAAATCATCTCCAAGTAAAGAAACATTCACTGTCAAAAAAGAGTAAACTTTTATTAATAGGATTTGCACTGCAACACTAAAAAAGAAGAAGACGTAGTGTCATATTTATATTAAAAAAATTGTGGTAAACGAGACATCCATTATACATAAATAAGAAGCTAATAAAAAATAAGACCTCGTATTTTGAGTATCAAGGAAATTGATTAATTATGGTTTGTTACTGCGAATTCACTCATACTTGTTTTCGAGGTCTATTGTGGTATAAACTCTACTCCTATGATGCATAGAGTTCTATAAATTTAACTACAGAAGTAAGGTATAACTAATTTCCTGCAATTATCTGCAAATAAGATTGTGATTACTGTGTTAATTATGTTTGCCAGGGTACTTTAATGGGTTGAGGGAAAGTTGTAAAGGTTTGCTCAATGGTTGACGTCACAGATTAAATTGGCATGCAAATATTTGTGTGTTTCTAGCAAAAACGTGATGTGCAGACATTTTATGTTTGTATATCTTGCTTTAATCAGACCAACAAACTTAGTATTTACAAAGAATTCCAAGGTTTTAGGTAAATTAACCACAAGCCGACCCTGAATGGAAAGTGAATCACATGATGCTTATGAAGCTTGTAGTCTTGCATCATATTCTTTAATTGTTTGAGACCATAAGCAAAAATTAGATTTTAACTATAAGTATTGTCCAAAGCCACTACCCGATAATAACTTCTAACTGGTTCTTTCGCATTTTATAGACACAATACTGCCCTGTTTAGTATCTCTTTTCTGAGCTCCAAAAATGTACCTTCCAAAATCGTTTAATTCCAAATACTTAACCTTTTCCTTGGGCAATTCACCACTTTTTGTTCTTCATAAAGTATTATCAATTTATTTTTTAATATGGTCAATTCTAGTACAATAGTTTTATATCCCATTCTGAATGGACCTGCACCTTGAAAAAGTTCCAGACTACTAGAACGGGTAGAATGGATTGCCAGTTACAATGATCTAAAGAGCCGAACTACAGGTTTAACCGAATTATTGAGTGTCTTTGGTGACAAACCAGCCTAAGACAGGTTCCCGAAAGAAAGCAGCAGCTCTTTCGGTGCTTAGAGAGGGATCGGTATGGCATTCTAAGACACACAACTGCGATGTCCAAGGCAACAGAAAACCACCGTGCATTTACAATTCCAATGCTCCACCCGAAGGTACTACATTGGCCAGGAGGCGAGTTTTTTGTTGCCCGGAAATTTAGAATCTTGTCGAACCCTTGCCGTTCTAGGCAAGGTAGGGATCTTTAACGTGCGTGACAACACTCACACACGAGACCTCCATTTAACCTCTCATCCGATCGAGGTCGTAATTTTTGTGAATAATGCTCACCTGCCATTTTTCAAGCAGGCGGCTGTGTCGGGATTCGAACCCAGGCCCCTTGAGATTTGTAGTCTTTCGCTTACTACAATGATCCACGTCGACGCCAACAGGAAAACACCACATTATCTCCCAAGTATTTAAGAAGATGTAATACTCTGGGATAAAAAATTCAACGTTAAAATAGTTCCCCATTTGGATCTCTCGAGGGGAGGGACTACTTCGGAGGATGTGATCGAAAAGTTTAGAAAAAGAGTTGGGAACACTTTGTGAGTCGGAGCGTTGTATGTCAGAAGTGTGCAGCAAATAGGTAAGCTAGAGAACATGAAATGTATAGGTTAGCTTTAGGCATAATAGGGATCAGCAAAGTTTGATGGCCACCGACGGGGTGTTTTTAAAGCGGAAACTGTAGGGCAATTCATACAGGATCGGAGGAGGAAAATTCGGGTGTGGGGATGAAAAATTTAATAATTACGCGGGATTTTAATGCAGTGATAGGTGAGAGTAGGGAAGGAGCGGTAATAGGTTTATTTGGTTAAGGCACGAGAAATGAAAGGGAAATAGGCTGTTAAAATTTTGCGACACAAACAATTTAACCATCACAAACACAATATTTCAACATCATGCTAGAAAACGAGTCACGTGAAGCATGCCTGGAGATATAGGAAGATATCAAATAGATTACATTCTTGTTAGATAACGGTTTAAGAATCAGGTGAAAATCGTTGAAGTTGCCTAGAAGCAGATATAGACATTGACTACAACATCGTAATTATGAGGGTGACCATAAACTAAAAATTTGAAAAAAGGATGGAAAAAGGTACTTCGACTTTGAGAAACTAAAAGATATAGATATCCACGAAAGATTTGAAAGAGTAAAATAAATTGCTGTAAGATATCGGGAAAACTTCTGATACTAATTAAATCCAGTCTAGACATGATGGCGCCAAGAGATATTCTGGGGCATATACAAAAAAAAAGAAACCATGAATAATAAAGAATATCCTGAAATTAATAGAGAAAGACGAAAATACAAATGCAGAACAAACGAAGCAGGAAAACAGATACAAAACCATTATATGGGAAATTATTTACAAATTCAGGAAAGCTAAATAACAATGGATTGATAAGAAATGCAAAGAGGTACAAACTTAGATGGAAATAGGAAAAACAGACAAAGCACACAAACTAATTAGAACAAATTTTAGGGATATAAAACTATTTGCAAAAATATAAGGGACGCAGAAGGGACATCATTGTAGAAAATGTAGATAACGTGGTTAGATGGCAAGAATATATAGGGAATTTATATGCAGGAGAAAAACAAACAGCACTAGAATAGGAATCAGACATTGAAAAAGTTGACATGGGATATTCTATACTTAGATGGTACGGCACCGGGTATAGATAAAGTGCAGGCAGTAACTCTAAAAGCCGCTGGACAAGCAGTAACAGAACGTACCTTCCAACTTGTAGATTGTATTTATGAGGCAGGCGCGATACTCAAAGATTTCAAGCGTAACATCATAATCACTACACCAAAAGATGTTAAAATTTCAAACAATAAGTTTGACAGCATATGTGTCAAAAATATGAACTAGAATTGTACCAAGACGGATGGAAAAACGGGCTGAAGAAATACTAGAAAAAGATCAATTTGGATTTAGACGAAACAGGAGAACACGGAAGGATATTTTAGCTCTGAAAGTGATAATGGAAATGGCAATAGAAAAAGAAGAAAGCTTGTATATAGGGTTTGTAGATCTGGAAAAAGCAGTCGACAATGTAAAATTGAAGAAGTGTTCGAAGTACTCAAAAAGATTGAAATAAGCTTTAGGGATAGATGGATAGTTCATAGCTTATACAAAAAGCAAACAGCGCTTGTTACGTTCATTTCCGGTACTTGGTTATTTCATTTAAATAAATTCCCTTTTTCCTTATTAATTCATAAGTCCGCTTTACGATAATTTTGTTAAATCAACTACGTTGCTATTCTTAAATCCTTCATCAATATCCTGTATATTTTACTTGTTAATTCCTAAGCCCGCTTTAACAATAATTTTAACTCTAATCACTTAGCTTTAAACGTACAGCTTATGCTAAAACTAAATAGTTTATATCCTTTTTTAGGTACCCGTTATCTTGTTATACATTACAACCGCGTATAATTGTTTCTCCTGTGTATCTCATTTAAAGACTTGTCGAGTTGATAGATCCTACCTATTTGATAGCGTGTTTTCCAGCTTGCTAATCGCGCTTTCGATAACGCAAAAATGTTGCAGTTTGAACTCGTGTTATTTGAACCTATTTTTGAATTTGATTCTGCAGCTTGTGCGTAGAAATATTTGCTACATTATTCGTCACCGTACGTCAAAAGCAATGCACGTCCTTTTTGGTTCGACAAGTAGGAGCTTTTTAGCTGGGGGCCAAATTAGTTCTTTTGTTTTATGTAGGCCCAACTATTCTTTGCCACAGACCATCTGCCGTTGACTGTAGATCGCTGGTGCCGTTATGGTAATAGCGTAGATGGACCCCGACGACCGTGGCGATGCGGTGCTGATTCACTCCCGAGGACGTGCAAACTAAGTATCCAGACTCATACAGGTATACAACTTGTTTTCTTTTGTGTATATCAATGGTATATTCCGTATCAGCGTTTGATTTAGTTACGTGATAAGGAACGTGACACTGTAGAACTATTGTTTGTTGCTGCGAATAGATATTATTGCTCTACAGGTGTGATGTACCATTGTTAAAAATGTTTGACAGACATACGCTTATTCTTTTCTACTGATTGGTTTATTTTACAAACGGGATTAGGTACAATTTAAAAGAATGTTTGACAAAAGCTCTCACACGTTAATTCTTTTCTACCGAAGAGTTTATTTTACAAAAAGTATTAGGTGAAATTTTAAAAATGCTTGACAAAAGCTCTCACATGTTTATTTACTACTGATTAATTTTATTTTGTGTAAAATACGAGATGCGCACTTCGTATCTAAATTACTAAATTGTCCGTATAATATAATTGCTTGCTGTAAAAGAGTAACTCTAAATTTATTTCTTTTGCTTGTAGGTACAGAATCTTTTATTTATTTTTATTTGTTAATAGATAATGGTGGGCGACGTGCTTTAATTTTTTTTTTGGTATTTAGGTGAATCCCCCCACTCTCTACGTTTGATAGTTGGTCTTGTATTTACTTTCCTTCCGGCTACCTCTAGGTACGTAGCACGGTAGAGCAAGAGTGTAGTGAAGTAAAAATTGGGAACGGGATGAGACAGGGATGTGGCCTATGATGCAATGAATACTCTCAAATGCACAAAGACATGGATAAAAGATTGATGTGCTTAGATTTCAGATGATGTGACGGTATTAGCATCTAGCAAGGAAGAATTAGATGCAGCTACGGTATGAAAATTAACAAAAACAAAACTAAAGTACTAGTATGTAGGGGGGGGGGGATAAAAAACAAAAACTTACAAAAGGTTAAGGAATTTTGTTAGCTGGGAAGCCAAATATCCAGATGGGAGTAGCGCAAAAGATATAAAAGATATAAAACATATAAAACATATAAAACATATAAAACATATGTGTGGAGCACAGCACTGTGCGGATATGAAACTTGGACAGTATAAGAAGCGGACAGGAAAAAGACAGAATCCTTTGAAATGTGATGCTACACACGTATGATGAAGGCATCATGGACAAACAAAGTTAAAGACAAAGAGGTTCTTGAAATAGTAAGGGAAGAAAAAAACATGTGGAAAACAATTAAAAATAAGGGAGGTAGGATGATGGGTCACATATTAAGGCGTAAGGGAGTACTGCGAAATATATTAGAAGTAGAGATAGGAAAAAGAGAGGTTGAGATAAACCTAGGTTAGACAATTACACTCAGATAGTCAAAGATGTAATCTGTGGGAATCTCATGGAAATGTGTAGGTTAGCGCAGAATATGAGGTGCACGACAACCAATTCCAAGACGGGAAACCTAATGACAAAAAAAATAATTGTACTTAAACCTGATGATTATTATAAGCAACTACAGGTGTTGGTTTTGCACTATTCTCAACTAATGTTCATTGTATAAAACGACTAACTGGAAAACTATTTATTTTGCAAATGTCCACGTGTTGGGGGTTCTTGGTAGCCACAGATTGCTTGACCACCTTCACACACCACTGAATATCGATACGGTATATATTTAGAAAACAATGAAAGGGGAACCAAGCTGTATCTGGACCGTCAGAATTTCAGGGAAATGTGTAGGGTAACTCGGAATAGAAATTAATGGAGGTACACGTCCAACCAGTTCCAACACAGAATAAAAATAAATAAAAATAAAAATAATTGCGCCTAAACCTGATCATTATTATAAACAACTATAGGTGTTGGTTTTGCAATATATTCAACTAATGTTGGTTGTGCGAAAAAATTTATTGGAAAACTATTAATTCGGCAAATGTTCAAGTGTTGGGAGATCATGATAACCAGTGATTGCTTAACCCCCTTCAGATACCGCTGAACATAGGTGAAATAGGGTATATATTTAGAAAACAATTGAAAGGGAACCGAGCTGTATATAACGAGAAAGAGCAGTGGCTATGTTCTTAGACAACAAACATAGTAACAAGAAAAAGTTGTTGAAAGCACATGTGTGGAGCTGAGGCTATGAATTAGGGACAGCAGGAGAAGCAGATAGGAAAAAAGTGAAAGCCATTTGCAATGTTGTCCTTCAGAAACGTTCGACACGTTTTAAGACTTTTTTGGGGAATTGTGCAGGATATATTAGAAGCAGAGGTAGGAAAATAGAAAGGTAGACCAAGATCAGACTATTACACGCAGATATTGAAAGTTGCAAACTGTGGGAATTTCGGAAAATGTGTAGATTAGTTCAGAATATGAAGTGATGGAGGTACGCGTCTAACCAGTTGCAGGACTAAAGACCTTATGATGATGAGTTCTATATCAGTACAGAGGCTTCGGAGCATTCTCAAAGTGATTATAACAAGAAGATATCAGACAATCCGTGGTATCGTTTATGATCTTCAGACTATCGCAAAAATTCCATGTTTCAGCTACGACAAGCATTAATAGAAACTAACCAGAATGATGGTGTTATTTTAAAACCTTTATTAACACTTGTTCTGCAGACTCCAGAGAATGGAGTTATCACCAATATGCAAGTGCAAGTACTGCAAGTTTTGAATGAAGTTGAATCTCTAAAAAGGTGTAGTTCTTATACAAACATAAAACAAGAAACTACCGCAGTCAAATACAAAAAACCTTTAATTGATAGAAATCCTATAGCCCAGCAAATTAGGATGAAGAATAGAATCTTATTGTTATAGAAACGGATTGGTTTCTACCAAAACCCAAAAATAAAAGTGAACGAAAGGTTACTGAATATCCAGAAAAGTAGATCAAAGCCCTAAAAACAATTAGATAAAACACCTGAAGTCTGTAAGCCACCACCGATGATTGTAAGTAATGAAAATGATTATCAATTTGTCAGCGAAAGCTTAAATGTATGATACTTTGATTATGAGACCAGCATGATAAATAAATAACCAAATCAAAGTTAACGACGATTTATAAAATTGCTTATTATACACAACTTATGATGTTAAAATTTGGAAGTTGCGATGGCCTAGTGGCACATACTCTGATGTGTATAACGGTTGCAGACAACTTTGATTCTTCTTTAATCTCTATTTCTAACGCAAAAGATTTGAAGATCCTAAGGAATCTGTGTTCAAATGCATTAGTTGCAATATATTATAATTAGTAAGCTATTTCCATTAGCAAAAAATATTTTTCCGAAATAATTTGTTGTTCTTCTTATTCATACTAAAAGCGTTTACTAGAATAACATTAATCTCCGAATATTTTTCTATTTTAACATACCAATGAAATAGGCGTGATGACGCTGAATAAGGGTCAATATCATCAATACGAGGAGTATTCGATATGTATCGGGAATAAGTAAAAAACAAAACTTAAGGTGTAAAAACTTCTTTACTGCTTTTCAAGATATTCTCTACGATGATTGGTATACTTTTGCATACGTTGGAACCAATTTTCATAGCATTTTTTCCATTCCATTTATTGAGCGATTGTCAAACTGTGTGGGATCCAACGCGCAAATAGATTTTTCACAGCTAAATATTTACGTAATATCAAATGTATACTTGTCATACTAATACCTAGGAATGCCTGAATCTCACGATAAGTCACATGACGATCTTGCAATATCAATTCTCGCACAGCAGCGATGTTTTCTGGCACAACAGCCGATTTTGGAAGACTTTCTTTAAATTCATCCGCTAACGAAATACGACCACGATTGAATTCACTATGCCAATGATTTGCAGTGGCTTTAGTTGGAGCTTCTTCCCTGAATGATTCAGGCACTTTGTGGAAATCATCTACGTAGGAAATCTTAAAAAATCATTAAAAGAAAATCTTTAGGAGTTAATTCTATATTTTGGGCGAAACTAGGCAACCCACCAAACACACAAGCGCTGTAGGCTCTGCATAGTTTTCAGGATACGAGAATTCTTCTAGAAGTCAAAACACACAAAACGCCGCCGGCACTGTTTATTCTCAATAGACCTGGAAGTTTCTCGTAATTACCAGAAGATGAGTCATATATTTAAATCTGAGTATATATAAGACCGCTAAGAAATGCAAGGGTCAGTCTATACTCGAATGTCGTATATAAATTATAACGTTGTGAAGTAATAGTAGTTTTGAGCTTTTAGAAGTGTACATAAATGTGATATGCTGTGTCTAATGTACATGCAGCTTGTAGTATACATAAATAAATAGAAGTGTATAAACAAATAGTTGTGTTAGTGTTGTTAATGAACCTATGGTAAAGGAGTTAGTTTAAGAAGATATTAGTGCTTGTAAATTCATTAGTGTAATAGTGCTTCATTGTTGAGTGGACTGAAAACATCTATAAATAAGGCATATACTGTTAATTAGACTTGTGAACAGTGATTAATAAAGACCATTATTATTACTTGTTTTAAATTAAAGAAACGCGGTAGTAGTAGCCCGTTACATTACTTTAATGAAAAGTCCTCTTTTGGAAGAGTATTCGATGCTAATTGGTGTTATAAAAAATATTCACCCTGTTCCATGAACATTCAAATTAGAGCTTCGAACTAATTCTTGTCATATGGACGTCAAACCGTAGTTTGGGAAAATTTGAACTAAGGATCTACCATATTAAACTATTTGAAAACTAAAAAAAATGCTTATGTTCGGCATAGTTCTTTAAACTTGATTGATGGTTTCATTTTTGTAAACAAATTGCACAACTGACAGAATTTTTGTAACTGATGGGGATTTTTTCCGATAAACGTACTAAACTCCTTTTTTTCAAAGTCATATTTGGAATACCACAGCAGTGATTCAGCGTTCAAATATACAGTTTTGAACACCTGCAATTTGTATGAGAAATATAAGGAAGACCCTTAACAAAAACGAACACACTCCGATAAATGCTAAAAAGAATCATAATAAATTTCTCGTGGAGTATAGCGCTGTATAAATGTGGGATTTTGATATTCAAAAAGACATAAAACAATATAAATATTTGAAGTGCGGAATCAGAAAGGTATGGTTAGAGGGAGCTTACAATACACGATCCTACATAGAATGGACGAAAAGGAAATATTTGCAAACTGCAGTAAGAGAAGAAGTTATCTGAATCGACAACCATTGATGAGTAAATGTATCATAGGCGTTGTTATAAAATTCAAGGAAGAAGGAAAATAAATGCAGCTAGAATGAATAATTCTGAATGAGTTGAAAATTATGCGACCATCCATAGAAAATAAGAAGTATAAGTTGGGTATATAAATTAACCAATCATCTCAATTAATTAATAGCGTTATCTGTGAAGTAACAACGCTGATGACAGCAATTAAAACCAGATTAATCTAAAAAAAATGGTTAGCAGATTCTTCGTCTGACAAGTATCAACATTAAAAAGAAAACATTCAAGAAGAAACCTAAAGCGCCCTTATACAAGCAGAAAGGTTTGAATAATTTGAAAAATCCTTTGTTCTTAAGTTACTAGGGAAAGCGTATGCAAAATGGTAGACAGTACTCTTAAGTACTTGATATTTCGCTCTTTCAATGATCTGGAGTATATAAAAACCATTAGTATGGAAGATAGATGTTACGTGCTATTTCATTTAATTGAAACATGCATTTTCGAATATTGGATAACCAGTTTACACATTTTATATTCATTAAATTTACTGTGCTTTGGTTAAAAGTTAAAGATATTTCCTTGTTTTCTGAATTCGGTCTTGTTTAGTTTATAAGTTATTAATTACATACTAAGAATAAAATGTTTTAATAGGCATAAATACGCGATATACAGTCTTGGCGAGTTTTTATCGCGCTTAGGAGAATGATATGAAACAAATTGAACCTCTAATTAGATCTTTTTATCTTCACCACACTTTCAACCTTATTCTTTAAGGGCACTACTAAAATTGTAAGACCCATGTGACAAAAATCTGCTGAGAGTATGGACTGCGGCTCCATAAGAACTCAACTTCATTGTCGGGGTTAGTAAAAAAATCTACATGTCCAAATCATAAAAATTATTACGCATGGGTTCCCGCTATCTAGGGTGTAGTATATATTAGAAATAGAGGAACAAATCTCAAAACAACAATATTTCATACATCAACAGTGCACGTAAATAGGAAGAAGGGCTTATCCAAGTGATCACTCAGCGCGTGGGGTAGATGTAATTAAGTGAGGAGAATTCATGCGTTAAATGTATGGAAAACCTGTCCCTAAATAGTACTCTATTAATGATATTTTGAATCTGCCTTGAGAGTTCAATGCTTGATGTACCAATTTAGGTTATATGCTAAATTTCAAGAGTTTTTAGTTAGCAATAAAGGGCGGCTCCGTGGTGTAGTTGGTATGCGTGTGACTACTATACCCAAGGTCCCGGGTTCAAATTCGGAAACGGTTCGCTTGACAAATGTTAGGCGAGCATTTTCCACAAAAATACGCCCTCGTTTGGATGAGAGGTAAAATGGAGGTTTCGTGTGAGTGTTGTCACGCACGTTTGGAACAGCAAAGGTTCGGCAAAATTCAAAATTTTTCAGGTAAAAAAAACTCGCTTCCTGGCCATTGTAGTACCTTCGGGTGGAGCATTGAAAAACCAAATGTAGGAGTTAGAAATAGACAAGGTGTAGACGTGCGAACTCATAAAAGTCTAACATACAGAGAGACAATTTTATTTATAGTTACAGAAGTTATTTACCCCACTTAACCGCTAGGATTCGGAAGTCATGCGGACACCCAAGGCAGTATTTTTCTAAGTAGGCGCGAGTTACAGATACTAGAAAGATTCTATTAATTTTCGACGGTACGATTGAAGTAGGCGGTTTCAGGACTTAGTTGGTTTGCACGTGACTACTAACTCGAAGGCATTGGGTTCCATTTCCTACACGGACCGCTTGAAAAATGTTAGGCGATAATTTTTACAAAATATGCTCTGGTTTGGTTGGGAGATAAAATGTAGGGGAAAGTTGGGTAAAACGGGATACTTAGTATTCTAGGTCTCATAACTTCTTGAATAAAGCAATGCTGGAGACTATTTTTTGGTTCCAGTTTCAGTTATTAATTGGCTTTTGATTGATACCGTTTTTTATGCAAAAAACAGAAGCCACACGACAAAAAAAAATGCATAATTAAAAAGCAGCAAGTATCCCGTTTTATCCACCTAGTCGGATAAAACGGGATACTTAAGCTTGTATAGTTTCCATAACGTTTAGTCCCCAGCAAATAAGACACAACATGGCAAATAAAGAAAAGTTATTATTATTCTTAATAATATAAAAGGAAAGGTTAACAAAAAAATATTTAAATATGTTACTGACAGAAGTCACAGGTAAAAACTTCGTCTTTGTCTTCCCCCACTCCCGCACAAGCATCATGGGCCCAGCCTTCGCAATGTTGACACCTTATCCAACCTTCTTCTGCCTTAGAATTGGAATAAAGTTCGCTGCAAAATATACAAACTGCTTCTTCGCATTCATCTTCTGAACTTGAATCATCACTTTCTCTCAACTTCCTTCTTTTTATATTTTTTTGACCCTTGGTATCATTTTGTTTTTTGTCTCTCACGCTCGTTTCTTTTGCACTGCTGCTGTCTTTCTTATTTGCGTCATTTACTGTTACGTCTTTTCTAGTCGTCATCCCATTGTCATTTATTTTGCCTTTTTTATTTAGTTTGGCTATTTGGGCTGTTTTTTCAGTATCTCCTAAGTTTAATTTTGGCTTCTTTGTAGAAAGTCTTTTAGAAATTGATTCTTCTAGTTCTTCTTTATATGGTGTCGATGTTAACACTGCAGTTTTACACCTTCTTCTATCATTTAGATTTAATTTTCGTTCACAATGAGGAACTGGAACAACCTGTTGTGGCGTTATAACAAAATTCTGCGTGGTATGGGAACATGAAGGAGTCGAATTTGCATAAAACTGCTCTGTAGGAATCGGTGTTGTGCTTGGTGGTTTTCTCAGTGGTGATCTCGGTAAACTTCTTGGTGGTGTCCTTGGTGGTTTCCTCGGTGGTGTTCTCAGTGGTGTTCTAGGTGGAGAGTTTCTAGGTTCTGGTAACTGGTTATCATTTATTTCACCTTGAGTGGGCCTATTTGTAGTCTCGGCCGGTTCAAACATCCAGTCTGGGAAGATCTCTGGATTTACTGGATGTATCCCCGTTTTTCTAAATCCGCTAACTGCGGTTTGGACGCTAGCGGCTTTCATAAAAGCATTTACAAAAAGTTTGCCTATTTGAGAAACAGTAATAGGCCTGCCTGGATGTTGTTGCATCCATCTCTGGACCTCTGAACTGTAATATGAGCTGATTGGTGACATAAAACTTACGTCTATTGGTTGTAGACGGTGTGTTGTATGCGGTGGAAAGCACAGTAGCACAACACCGTTATCCCTAGCTCTATGAATTAGCTCTATATTCTTGGTATGGGCGGCATGGCCATCTAGAAGCAAAAGAACTGGATTTTCTTTAAAAGGGTTGGAAAAAGCAATAAATTTATCAAACCCACTCAAAAATTTCCGTTTGCATCTACCCTGAAGGATGGTAATGAGCTATACTACCAGGGGGAGCATCATCTAACAGTTCTGGCTTTGCCCTAGCTCTTGGGAAAACGAACAACGGTGGCATGAATGCACCACTAGCACTCATGCAGATCTCCACTGTAACCAGAACTCCACAAGACAAGCAGCCAACTTGTCGCTTTCCACACAATGATAAACATTTAGACCTTTTTTTTGGTACTGTCATAATCCCTGTTTCATCGACGTTATAAATACGCTCAGGGGGTATTTTGTGTTTCTCCATCGTTTCAGTAATCAGCGAGAAAAATTTGTTTACGGAAGGCCTATTGAAACCTATTGCCCTAGCTAGTGAGGTTGGCTCAGGAGATCGAAGTTTAATAGTCGGATGCCGATTGAGAAAAGCATACAGCCATGCTTTACCAGCCTTTTTCTTGCTCTTATTAAATCTATTAGGCAAGCCGTTGCGTTCTGCTAATTCAAATGCCAAACACCTTAATGCATTGAGAGTTAAACCAAACAGGCGTGATTCCATACACAAAATATATTCCACTAATTCCTCTTCCTGAGCAGGACTAAAAACAGGTTTATGACGTCCTAGTCCCTTTTTTGCTGAATCCTCTCTGTTAAGAACACCCTGTTTAATTTTCTTTACCCTTGCTTCAATGGTTGTACGAGGAAGCCCATATTCTTTAGAAGCTTTGAGATACCCCATTCTTCCCTCCAGTACCTCCTCAACAGCCTGACGCATACTGTTCTCATCCCAAGACTACCTTTGCGTTGTTCTTGTATACTTTCCCATTGGAATTCTAGCCTGAAAAAGACATTGACGATGTAGTTGGGTAAAACGGGATGCCTCCCGTTTTACCCAACCACACAGTGTCCGGTTTTACCCAACTGTGGATTGCTAAAACATGTGACTATATTTTAATAACAAACAAAGCAAATTCCTAGAACCTATAGTACATAACTATAGTAAACAAACACAGTATCCCCTAAATCTACTCATCATCATCATTAAGTCTTCAGTCCTAGAACTGGTTAGACGCGTACCATCATTGTTCCCTATTCTGAACTAACCTACAGATTTCCCTGAAATATGCACAGTTTGCATCTATAACTGTCTCATCTAGGTCTACATCTACCCCTTTTTTCCTATCTCTGCTTGTAATATATCATATACTATTCCCCAAAAATGCCTTAGAACGTATTCCGCCCTACTATTTCTCTTTTTCCCCAGATATTTGTTATTATCTTTGTCTGTCCATGCTATCGTCCTCATACATCTGAAGCACAGCATTTCAAAAGGCTGCTACCGTTTTTCTGTCTGCGTTTCAGACTTCCCATATTTCCTAGGCATACTGTGCTGTGCTCCACACATATGCTTTCAACAATTTTCTTCTTATTCTATATTTGTTGTCTTTCCTCATAGGCGATGTTCTTTCTTGTTAGATGCAGTTCGATCACTTTCTATTGTTTTACAGTTATATGCCCTATTTCTCCGACCTTCAATGGTTGTGAAGGGAGGTAAGCAGCCTGTGGCTGCCAAGTTCCCCCAACACTTAACCATTTGGCGATTTAATATATTTTCCAATTTATCTTTTCGCACAGTCAACATTAGTTGCAAGTATTTCGCAACCAACAACTAGTTGTTTATACTAATCATCAGATTTATCTGCGCTTATTTTTTCGTCATTAGGTTTTCCATCTCAAAACTGGTTGGACACGTACCTGCACTTATTTATATTCTGAGCTAGCCTACATAGTTCCCTGAAATTCTCACACAGCATGTGTATTCAGGTTAATCTCATTTGGGAATTAAACCACTCATAGTTTTTAAAATCAAGTTTATTTACGTTTCTATCCATGACCTAGAATCGTTGTCAAAATAATAATAAAAACTTCAAGTTTGACATTTATGACATAAATTGAAGGTGACTTTGATTTATTGATCTACTCACCTTCAATTAATTTTGCCTGTAAACTAAAAAATCACCGTTTGAAAGCACGCTAAATATTTTAGTTTAACCTCACAATTCGACACATCCACCTCTTACGCCGTCTAGAGGGAAACTAGAGTTGGTAGATGACTTGCTGGCCATCGGTAGGTACCGAGAGTTATCATTTACGGTCATATCCAATAGATCGTACTGCATGTTTTGAAATAAAACAGGGTATCCTGTTTTACCAGACCATCTCGTTTTACCCAACTTTCCCCTAGGTCCCGTTGTTACGCACGTTGAGGATTCCTATCCTTAGCATAGCAAGTGTTCGGAAAAATTAAAAATTTCCAGGTAAAAAAGTTCACTTCCTGGCTAATGTAGTACCTTCGAGTAGAGCGCTGAAAAATCAAATGTAGAGGTACAATTGAAGTTTTGAAAAACAAGGGAAGCACTTGGTTTTGGTCCTTTATATTATTAATAAAGTTTCAATAACATCGTTTTGGCAAAAACCTTCAATTTTGCGTATAAATAGGTTGTGGCACAAAATAATGTGGTGACAATTCCGATTGTATATCTAACTAATTTGTATTTTAAAGGAGCTTTTATTTATTCTGCAGCAATTATTTCTTCATGATGAAACGTCATGCAAATATATGTAGGCTAGGAGGAGGAAGTGCGACCAGATCGTGATAATTTACGTCACGAAAGCGTTAATTTAAACGTCACTAAAAAGACAGACAATCCTTGAGAAGGAGAAAACAAAATTTTACAGGCTACATAAGCTCCATGTTACAAAGTCAAATCACTCAAATCCACTTTTTTACGCTCACAATGTTCTTTGGACAGCATCTGCGATTAAAGACAAGGAAAATATACAACAATCTGTTATAGTCATTACGTTTCATACAAAACACCTAAAAAGCTTACAAAAATATACAAGTAACAAGCCTCGCCCTTATTAAATTAAATACAAATATTAAAACTTCATAAATCATATTCATTCTGTAATATAGCAAAAGTTGTAATCATCTTTTCAGTTATTAAACTTTATAGCTTGTGGGGTGAAAAATATTAACTACAACCTTGAAATTACCAGGCGGTGTTCTCTAAAAAGGCTGTCAAATTTTGATGAATTTATGCTACAATGGAAGGCGTTGTACTCGTAACAATTTAAATTAATTTTCGAAGAAACCTACTAGTAGACCTAAATGAAAAGTCTTACGCGCCAGAAAGCGCTCCACAAATCATTTTAGTCATTAATTAATTTTAGGGAATTTTTGTATATTTAATTTATGTTATTACACGTATTTGTATAAAACAAAGTTAGAAAAATAAGCTTGTGGGAAGTACATTTGAGGTTTCGTGGTAAGAGCTTTTGTCGTGTGATTATGTGGTTAATATAATTCTTATGGTCATGGAACGTACGTGAAATTTTCGTCCAATCAGGAGACGTAACGTAAAAGCGGTGGTAGGTTTTCAAGTTATTGGAGCATTGCCATTAGGTGTTTCGCGAAGTGATCACTTACTTTGAACGACTTGTGCGGTAGTGCATTATAGAATGTAGTGGAAATTTACTTGTTAACTTCCTACCCAAATCCTTATATCATACCTTGTTTTGTTCATGTATGTTGTAGGAAATAGTAAGAAGTTTCATTACATGAATTTCAGTTAAAGTACCAAACTGCACCCTATAAAGAACTTTGATTAATTGATAAATATCGTACGTTGTACACAGCCTGGTAATATGCATTACGCTAGAAGTTAAGTGGAGTTAATAATTAATCTAGAGCGTTAATTTGAAACGTGTTATATTATTTCGTTTGTAAATTCTGTAATATATCGCACCCTCCAGCCAGCTACGCGAGTAACTAACCGTACTTTTGAATAATAACAAAAGACGTATCATAATTGGACAAACATGTTAAGCAAGGAAATACAATACAAGGAGCCACAGAGATTTACTGACCAGTTGACTTCTATAGCTAAAAATAAGTTATTCAAAGCTAACCAGGATACGTTTCACGTTATTATGATATTTTTGGGTAAATGATTTTCAAATACGACATCTGAAGCATCCTTCATGATGGGATTAGAAAAAATCATTTTCCCAGATCGCAAAGAACACACAGGCAGTTGCTACTACGTACTTGATTCCAGCATTCAAGTTTCATAAAATTTCATTAAGATTGTAGCTTTGCTGTCCAGGTTATCTTTCAGCGAATAGAGGGCATTAGAGGTAAATAATGTCACGAACCTACACATTAAATATTTTGTTTTTATTCTATTTAAAAGTTTTTTACTGCAATTCAAATACATATAAAAATAATTTATCAAAACTATGTTTTTTGCATGGCCCGGAAACTAATATTTTGTCAAGTTATTTGACCGTTATCCCCAACAATACTGGGACAGGTTTAAGCGTGCTTTTTACATCTGGATCTAATGATTCAATCTGTTTTTGATTCTAGTTGCTTAAACGGCTTAGCCTATTATGCGTTGTATTAAGACAACGCAACCAAAACTGATGACGCTCAGTTTTTCAAACTCCTTGAGACCGTTAAATTACTACACGTGCATAATTACCACGCCAAGTACTCAAAATTAGCTGAGAAAAGTTATAAAATTATACTAGCGAATATCGTGGATTGTGCAAATTGTAGGCGCAGAAACTCCTTACTATTCATATTTGTGAGTCGTTTGAAACATTGTGGGACGGTTGTCCTTCTGCACTTGCGTTTAAGTTAATGTTCGTTTGCTATCAAAATTAATGAGCATTTGTGTGTCCTCTTCAAATTCCAAAAAATGTTTAAATGTTTAAGGAGAGATGCAGTTTAAGAATTGCACTATAAAAATGTCTTTTGGGTCTTAGTTAATTCGATCTCTTCATTAATGGTTGCTGAGAGTTTGCCTTTAATTATTAGTATGACGATTTATTTGTATTGCTAAGTATGTTAGATAACAGTTGTTTATTTTATATAGAAGCGGCTCCTAAGATACAATGGCGTTAAAGAATACATATGGAATTTAAATTTGCGTTTGTATTTAAATAATCCAATAGAGGCCTGTAGTAAACACCGTTTATGAGTAAGTATTTGGGCCAGTTCTTTCACCTCTATGTCTGACAATGCTGTTACAACGTTTTTTACTTATTTCGATTATGAGAGTAAGCGATGTTTTATTTTGTGTCTACTAATATTTGGTTTATGGTCCGAATTGCTTTAAATATGCTGGCGAAGATTTAGTATCTCATCGCGTTAAATATTTCAATAAAATTTTAAGTACAAAATTAATTATTTTCTCTTTGATAGAAAGCATCATGCATTTGGTGCATTTTCGGAGCTAGAAAAAGGAAACGGAATAGGGCAATGTTGTGCCTACAAAATGCGTAGCAACGAGTAAGAGACAGTTATCGGTTCAAACAATATTATGAAAGAAGCGGTTGGTAAACATCATCATCATTATTTTGTTTTCGACCTTACTTAAGGTCGGTTTGACGCAGCTCTAACTTCTTTTCTTTTCTGTGCTAATCTAAAACGCTCTACAAACCCTTCTCAACCTAAATTTCTAATAATTTGACTAATATAGCTTGGTCTAGGTCTTCCTATACTCTTCTATCTTTTTCTTATCTACCTGGCTCTTCATAAATATTAGCAACCTGATGGTTGTTAAAGAACTTCAAGCTTACATGATTCCCATTTATAATGAAATGAAATATTAGCTAGTTATCCCCTCCAAAAAAGAAAAAGTGTTAAATTATATGTTCTGGTAAGGCTTAAGCATCGAATCGCTGCTAACATGCCAGACCGCTAACTAATTGTGACATTTAGTTAATTGATCTTTATTTATTTATGTTCTTTTTGTATTGTTTTCGAACCTACTTAAAGTCGATTTTACGCAGCTCTAATTCTTTTCTATTCTGGGCTAGTCTAAAAAGGTCTACATACACTTTACAACCTATATCTCTAATAATTTGACTAATATACGATGGTGGTTTGAAAAGTTCGCGAAACGAAGGGGAAAAAGAAAAAATTTGTTTTTAAGATATAGTTTATTTTTCAACATAATCTCCGTCAAGTTGAATACACTTCATCCAGCGATGTTTCATACCCATCATGCCATCACGAGTGTGCGATTTTTCAAGGCCTCCAAAATAGTCGTCGACTGCTGCTTTTACTTCTTCGTCCGTGGAAAGTCGTTTTCCCTCAAGGAAAACTTTTGGTCGTGGAAATAGATGGAAGTCAGGAGGAGCCAAATCAGGCGAATAAGGTGGATGTTGCAACAGATCGTACTTCAGCTCATTCAATTTTTGCATTGCCACTGCACTTGTGTGTGGATGTGCATTATCCTGATGGAAAATGATCTTCTTCTTACGCAATGCAGGTCTTTTTTCACGAATATTTTTATACAGTTGGTCTAGAAGTATAGCGTAATATTCACCGTTTATTGTTTGGCCATTGGGAGATAGTCAATTAGTAGGACACCTTTAGCATCCCAAAAAACTGATGCCATAACTTTTCCAGCCGACTTCACGGACATTGCTTTCTTTGGTAGTGGAGAACCCCTATGTCTCCATTGTTTAGAATGTTGCTTGGTTTCAGGGGTATAATAGTGAACCCAAGTTTCATCTGTCGTAACAAATCGTCGGAGGAAATCGGTTTTATTAGAGTTAAGGCGGTCTAAACTTTGTTGGCAAATTCTCTTTCTCTGAAAGTTTTGATCAATTGTCAATATGCGCGGCATCCATCTTGCCGAAAGCTTTTTCATACCTAATTCCGCAGTTAAGATATAAAATGCTCTTTCATCTGAGATACCTGCTTTCTTAGCAATTTTGGAAACCTTTAATCGCCGATCCTGCGTAACCATATCATTAACTTTTTGGACGATTTCAGTCGTGGTGGTAGTTTTTGGTCGTCCGCTGCGCGGGTCATCTTCTAGGCTCTCACGACCACGTTTAAATTCTGTTACCCACTTGTGCACAGTTGTAAATGATGGAGCGGAGTCTTATAATGTATCTTGCATATCTTTATGTATTTTTGTCGCTTTCCAACCCTTTTTTTTACGAAATATTTGATAACAGCGCACGTTTCAGTTTTACCCATTTTGAAAAACTCACAAAACTAACTTTACTTCATATAGCACCAAATTAATACTACTTGACAGAATAATGATAAATTTAACATCTGCGCATTAGATAGTTGGATGCATCAATTGCATATATTTTATTCGAGCTGATGCTGCCATCTGTGCTCCATTTTGCGAACTCTTCAAAACACCCTCGTAGCTTTGTCTAGGTTTTCCTACTCTACTTTAATATGATAGTCTATAATCTAAGATTTTACTAAATTTCCAAAAATTTTCCATCTTTCAATTACTAGCCTGATTTGAAACGATCATTTAGGCTTTGCATTAAAGTCTAAGTGTATTATTCTATATATTCTTGTAGAAAACTTTAGATGACGCTTTCTTTGACCACTTTTCAATTCAAATACAATTTACCAACACTACCGCTACAGCACATGCATTTAAAGCTGACTGGCAAACATACCGTCAATCTCTGTAAAGCTTTCGAAACAAAACGAATATTATCTCCACCGTTGATCGCATTACTAATATAATATATAAAACTGCGGAAAAAAGCATGCTCAAAACGAGAATTTTGGCAAAAGCACGGAACCAACCTGTCCGTTGGTGGAACAAACCGTTAAGAAAAAAGACTGCACTGTCTCTTTTTAGAAAATTTTCAAATGAAAACAACCTAGTCGCTTTTAAACGAGCGAGAGCAAAAGCCCGCCAGGCAATCATTTATAATAAAAGACATTCCTGGAAATAATACATATCTTCTATAATTACTAATACGCCATCAACAGAAATATGGAGGAGAATAATAGCAATCCAATAATCCAAAATGATCTATCTCGCTACCATCCGCTTTAGTAGCCGAAAATAAGATTATAACAAATTCTTATGAAAAAGCTGAATTGCTATCCACCATCTCAAGGTAAACAGCGAAGCGAATTATGATCCAATCCTCCTTAAGAATAAGCAAAACATTGATGTACAATTAGGCTTTCACCTCGAAGAACTAACATTGAACTACAATTTTCCTTTCCTTCTACGAGGAATTAGAGCATGCTCTAAACACAACTAAAAATTGTAGTCCAAGACCAGACCAAATGCACTACTGTATGATCAAGGAACTACCCAATAAACACAAGGTTTTTTTGCTACAGCTCTTTAACAACCTATACGAAAGACACTGAAAGCTATGACAAATTCTTCCAATCTTAGACCTATCTCATTTACCAGCTGCATCTCAAAGATATTGGAAAATATAGTTAACTCTCGACTAATATGGCAACTTGAGACAAAAAGATAACTTGCGGAAGCCCAGGTTGGTTTTAAAAGCGCCGCTTGTCTATGGACTCGCTTGTACTGCTAGAAGATTATCTTCAAAATGCCTTTGCACGTTGAAAACACGCTGTTGCAATAGTTTTCGACTTGTAAAAGGCTTTTGATATGATATGGAGATAAGGAGTAATACAATAATTATACCTATGGAGCCTAACGTCTGCCCGAATTGATAACGGTATAACTCGGGATCAACTTTAAGTGTAACAGTTTTTGCAACAGCTATAAATGGAATAATATCAACTTTTAGTAGAGCGAATGTTAGACGTAGACGATACTGCAATATTTTACTTTTCTACTTCAATGAACGAAATAGAGGTAACTTAACAATCATACTATCTCTTCTGACCTTTAATTGTTTTCACATACAGGGTTCCTCACCCATCCTTCTACAAACTTCCTTATTTGT
Source organism: Platerodrilus igneus (assembly GCA_036346225.1). Classification (NCBI taxonomy): domain Eukaryota; kingdom Metazoa; phylum Arthropoda; class Insecta; order Coleoptera; family Lycidae; genus Platerodrilus; species Platerodrilus igneus. The sequence continues at coordinate 3,433,473 of JARFIW010001108.1, read as the reverse complement.
TACTCTATCTGTTTAAATAATCTTTAACATTTTCCTATAACACCAAGTTTCAAAAGCTTCTATCTTTTTCTTATCTACCTCTTCAATTGTCCAAGTCTCACTACCGTATAGTAGAACGCTCCATGCGTATGACTTTAAGAAACTTTTTGTATTATCTAAACTAATACTATTAGCTATTAGTAAGTTTTTCTTATTTAATAACATTTTTTTAGCTTGAGCTATTGTAGGTACTATATCCCTTCTGCTACTTCCGTACTTTGTAATTATACTACCTAAATAGCAAAATTCATCTACCTCCTCTAACTCGGTATTATCTTTGTCTTTCCTGAGTTAATTCTCATACTATAGTTACTCTGTAGTATCTCATGTAAAATATTTAAAAACTCTCTTTTATAGACTCTGCTATAATGGCTATATTATCTGCAAAACGTAACATGTCTATTTTCTGTCCCTGTACACTAAAACTTATCGCTTTTCTCTCTCTAGCTAAGTTTAAAGCTTCCACAATATAAACATTAAAAATCAAGGTAGATAGTATACAGCCCTGTCTAACACCATTTCTAATCTTAGCTTCCTTTTCTATTTCATCAAATCTAATTACTAGGCTTTGATTTTTATATAGAATGTAAATAATTTTTCTATCCCTATGGGAGATTCCTATTTTTCGCAAAACCCTGAACATAACAATCCATTTAACCCTATCAGATGCTTTTTCTAAATCTACAAACGTGAAATGAGTATTTTTAGTTTTTGTAATCTTTTTTTGATAATTACCCTAACATTAGTATCGATTCTCTAGTTCCTCTGTCTTTACGAAAATCATATTGGTCCTCCTCTAAATAATTCTCAGTCAAAGCTTCTACTCTATTTTTAATTATTATTGTTAGTATTTTGGAAGCGTGGGAAGTTACACTAACCGTACTAAAATTCTCACACCTATCAGCTCATGACTTTTTTGGGATTGGGATAATAACATTTTTTCGAAATCTATTGAGACCTCACCTGTGTCATATATTACTTTTACTAGTTCATATTATCTGTCTAAAGTTTTCTTACTTGCACATTTTATTAATTCTGTGGGTATATCGTCGATCCGCGCTTTATTTAGTTTAAGATCCCTAACAGCTTTATCAAATTCCTCTCTTAATATTGAGAAACCTATTTCTACATCCTCTTCTTGGTCGTTCCCCAACTCATCCATATCGTCTCCCTTATATAAATCTTCTAAATATATTTTCCATCTATCTGCAGCTTTAACTTTATTTATTAGAAGTACATTATTCTCATCTTTAATACCAATATATTTTTTCCTATCTTCCCCTAAAAGCTTTTTAACTGTCCTGTAGGCCCTGTCTGTCTTACCTACTCTCAAATCATCTTGTATTCCCTTACAATTCTCCTCATCTATTTATACACTAATGTACTATCTTATTTCTAACTCTATTATATTTTTGCTTAGTTTCACTATCTAATTCTCTGAAAGGTTTAAGCTTTCTTCTATTCTCTATTAAATCTAATATCCTCTTGTTACCCAGGGTTTTCTCGATTAAATTTTTTTCTTACCAATAGTCTGTGTTGCTGTATCATGTACAACCCTTTTTATTTCTTTCCAACTATTTTCACCGTTCTCTTCTATAGCTACCTCTTTGATTTTATTATCTAATACTTGTTTATATTTAGGGCTGGGTCGGCGTATCGATATATCGATACGTATCGATACGACCCCCGTATCGACCCCCCCGATACAGCAAAAAATAAATATCGATATATCGATACTCGATATGTATCGATACGTATCGATATGTATCGATACGTATCGATATGTATCGATACGTATCGATACGTATCGATATTCGATATAGAATATGTATCGATATTCGATACGCAAAATCCCGTATCGCCCACCCCTATATACATACTTATGTCACAAATATTAAACTTGAAACTTTAATTATTTTGATAACAAACAATTTTAAGTGAAAGATCGAATTGTCAGTAAATACATTATTTTAAAACGATCTTGTGATTTTATTCCCAAAGAAAGAGTAGAAAATTTATAGATGCGTATCGATTCGTACTGACAGGTATCGCTACGTCTCGATATGTATACTTAATCTACACATCTAAACGTTCCGATACGAATCGCTATATATATATATATATATATATATATACGTACCGCTACGTATCTATACGTATCGATATGCATCGATACGAATCGATACGTATCGATACGCATCGATACGCATCGATACATATCGATACGCATCGATACGTATCGATACGTATCGATACGTATCGATACGTATCGATACGTATCGATACGTATCGATATATATCGATATTCGATATATCGATACATATCGATATAGAATATGTATCGATATTCGATACGCAAAATCCCGTATCGCCCACCCCTATTTATATTCCTCTTTTACTTGACTATGATTAAGCTTATTTAGGTCTCATCCCCCTCTTTCAACCTTTCTCAACCTTTTGTATTTTAGCTTAGACTATGTCAGTCCTTAGTTAACTACGACAGTTTTTAACTTGGTTTCTAAATCTTTGTTTAACTAAAACTATAATCTATTTGGTATCAATCCCTATCACCTGGCGCTTTCCAGGTATATCTTCTTCTACCACGTTGTTCGAATAGGATGCTTATATCTATGTTCCTGGCAAAACTCAATTAATCTTTCTTCTCTATCATTTCGTCTACCATATCCAAATTTTCCTACCATTTTTCCCTCACTATCTTCTCCCACTGACGCATTAAAACCGCCCATAACTATTAAATTCTCATCTCCCTGTACTTTTCTCACTATACTATTTATATCCTTGTATACCTTTTCTTCCTCATCTTCGTACTGAGTTGTTGGCATGTAAACCTGTACTAAAATAGTGTGTGTGGGTTTCGTACACCTAACAGAAAATCATGTCCTTCAGAAAATGAAAACGAAGTACAATTGAAGACTCGTGAGTGTCCAAGAGCCTAGTAGGTGGATAAAGTAAAACACCGAAGACGAAATAAAATCAAGCAGAGTAATGATCTGTAAGTAAAGAAAAAAATTATCTCCAAGTGAAGAATTATTCACTGTAATAGGATTTGCATTGCAACACTAAAAAAGAAGTGACACATTTATATTTAAAAAATTTTGGTAATTATGACGTCCATTATACATAAATAAATTGCAGGTAATGGAGAGACAAATAAAAAATAAGACCTCGTATTTTGAGTATCAAGGAAATTGATTAATCATTGTGTATTACTGTGAATATATTCATACTTGTTTTCGAGATCTATTGTGGTATAAATTTTACTCCTTTGATGCATAGAGTACTTACTATAGATATAACTACCGAAATAAGGTATGTTTAATTTCGTGCAATTATCTGCAAATAAGATTGTGATTGCTGTGTTAATTGTGTTTACCAGACTTTAAAGGATTAAGTAAAAGGTGTAATGGTTGCTCAATGGTTGACGTCACAGACTAAATTGACATGCAAATATTTGTGTGTTTCTAGCTAATTCTTTTTACCTACGTATTCCAAAGACGTGATGTGCAAACATTTCATGCTCGTATATCTTGCTTTAACCAGGCCAACAAACTTAATATTTACAAAGAATTCCAAGGCTTTAGGTAATTTAACCACAAGCCGACCCTGAATGGAAAGTGAATCATGCATATGACGCTTGTAGAGTCTTGCATCATATTCTTTAATTGTTTGAGACCATGAGTAAAAATTCGTTTCTCGAGTTAACGTTAAGTATCGCCCAAAGCTAGAATCGTTAAACATTTGCAGCTAACTCGTAACTGCTACTACCTGATCAATTTGACCTTATCACTTTCTACAATTTAAACTATGCAGTAGATTTTTATAGTTAAGCTCTTTATTTCTACTGTATTTGCGCGTGAGATAAATGTCAGTCAGCTGGTAACCATGAAATAATGTAGTCGTGCAAGTTGTATAACTATTTCATTTTATCCTGGTAAACTGTGAATTAATTAATATGCATTGTTATTTGGAAAGTGAATTATTATATTTCGTTTGTAAATTTTTGTTACCTAGTACGCCCTCTATGCAGGCACGCAATTGACTACAGTGCCTTAGCTTTGTTTGTAATATAATGATAACTTATCTTTTTACTGCTATTAGTGAATTATTATTATATAATATTGTAACAGTTTTTTTGACCGCTACACTATATCAACGAATTTTAGTTCTAATAACTCAAGTAAAGTCATTAAATTATGCGAATCATTTTTAAAACAAACAAGTATCGATACTGTATGTGCTAACCGCCATACAGAAATGTTAGTTTGGTTGCTAACATCAGGCGCGGAAAGTTAATACAACTATTATCAAGGCCAAACACCTTTCCTGCTTATTGCATAGCACATTTGCGCTCACTTTAGCCAGAGCTCTCGTAGGGAAAATAATGGAACCACTAAGGGTTCTGGCGTGTAACTTGCGCCTAGTTTTTTGTGCGGAGTACAGCCCTAGTGCGCTAAAACACTAGGCTTTGTGATTTTAACAATGCGCTCGTATCTTTTGGTAATTTGCTCTTTTGATAATTTAACTTATTGAAGATGTTCGTTTGATAAATTTCTTCTCATAATTACACTCTTCGTAATTTTATTTTTAATAATCTTCAATATTTTTGTTTTAACGTTCCGTTTAAAAGTCGATTTTAAATGATTTCTAATAAATAACTTCGTTTCGATAATTACTGAGATAAACTCATTTAATAATTCTTTCGACATTTGTGTAAATAACACAGAAAACAATTCTTTAATGAAAGTACGATAAGATATGTTTTTCAACGCTTCGTAGAATTCGTCAACTAGATGTTTATATTATAATTAACAACTTTAAGAAGTCGTTTTGTATTATCTGGTTTTACAAATGAACGTCCTTCAACCATACGATGGATAGTTGGATTTTGTGTTATGTTATGGAAAAGCGATAAGTTGGAATGTAAAAGAAACGTTCTACAAAGTAGGCAGAAATTTTTATGGTTTATAAATTAAGATGCTTTTGAAAGTATTGGAATTTTGTTGGTCCAGTTCGTGCGTATAACAAAACGCATGGAAGTTAGCATGGTCCAGTTCAAGGGTCACGCAGCTGTTCGTGTTCGGTGGAACATGTGGATTTGACGTCACTTGTTTTCTGAAAATGTATGTATAAACACCTGCCCTAACATGTTGTGAAGACAACATGTAAAGAACACCTGCAGAGTCAAGGTAAGAGGCGAAATTATTCTTGTATCATGTCTACATTTGGCGATTTTTAATACCAGGCTGCTTCATAAAATATTTTTGTAAATATCTATTTTGACAAATCCATTTCGCATATTAAAAAGGACCTTAGTAAATTTTTGTTGACAATATTAGTTCGATGCAATTACAGTCATTAAATTTTATAAAATAATGTGAACTTAAAGAGTTCTTATTGATATTTCATTTACGCATGATTTCACTTACAATTTTTAAATAATGAATTAATAGAGAAGTAGTTAAAGTTTTATAAAGTGTAAACAGAAAAACGTTCAGAAGTAAGGTGACAAAGAATAAGACCAAATAGAGTAAAGTGGTAAACCCAATTTAATAAGGAGCATTAATAGCCTTTTCAGTATTTAAAGAACAAAACCTATGTTTATATTATTGTAGCCTGATTAATCTTTGTTGTTTTTTAGATGAGGTAGCAAGAGAAAACTTTTTGTGTCCTCATTTTAGTATGTTTAATTAAATTTTCTTTACAGCTCCTGCGTCAGCAGTTAATACGGTATTCCTCCTTAAGGACGCCCAAGTCCCCCTTAAGGGAACCCTATGTTTAAAATTACAGACATGGTGGCGCCCTGTTTAAACCCCTGTTTTGTCGAGAATCTAGCCCTAGTAATAAAATAATGCTTTGTAAAAAGAACCACGACCAATCCTCATAAGCTCTGCCCAAGGAATAGACCCCTAGCATAGTCGGAAGATAATTGCGTTCCATCATTTTAAGGAAATCCTTCCTTAAAGGTTACTGGTCATATTTGGGGATATAAAAAAACCCCTAACTATTTAACCCCTTAAGTAAAGAAAAATAAAGTTAAAATATTTTTATAGGAACTAATAAGCTATTTTATAATAGAATCACATTCCACAACATTCAAATAAGTAACAGTTACTAACGATGACTTTGAAGAAACAATGGAAAAGTGGTTTGAGGATTGTAACGTTGAAAGTGGTATTCATTCTGAATGTGATACAATAGAAAGTCAATAGGAGTCAAAGTTTATTGAGAAGTAAAGTAGATGAAGTCTTAGTTGAAGAAAATATAGAAACCGATTTCATCACTGGGGTGGCTACATATCCTGTTACGTGGCTTATTAATGAGCCCAAGTAAACTTCAATCTAAATGTAACTTCTATTGACATTACATAATTGCAATTCCTAATAAAAATCCCAATTTATTAACATCAAACTGACCAGGTGTTACGATTTTTCCGATCCTACCAATATTGGTAGTTACATTTGAATCCCATTTCTACAAATGTCAACAATAAATATACATTTTTGCCAATACAACGTTTAATATCCGCATTCCATAGCCCTATAAAAATATTAACTTGTTCATTTGTTTTCTGCACTACACTACATATAATACTTATCTTAGAAACTATCACGCACAGCCTAATTTATAATTACAAAAATGTTCTAATTTCACTTTTCTACCCTTGCATACTTAAAACTAAACAAGCTATAGTTCTAGGCACTTTAGTCCATTACTATTCAATCAATCAAACAAAATAATTGTGTTGTCATTATTCCTAATTCCTTTGAATGAAAAGATACCGTCTACAATTCGCATCCCAATTTAACATTAACATATTTCTATACCGTTTGAATCGAAGAATTATTTACTCACAGGTTACTTTACACTTTACCTATAAAAATTTAAGGATGTCCAGAAACACAGGCCTTTTATTATTTTTATTCTAACAACAGCTTCCTTGACACGAAACGAAATCCAAAGCATTTATGGGGTGAACTCCAAGGTTCTAACCTTTTTACCCGGTGGTCCCGGCGCTAAAGCCACGGACACGTGATTGAAACAAAGCTGTACTTGCAAGCGTAGTTTAAAAAAACAAGTTGGCGTGTTTACTCTCTACGGAGCTCTCTATGTGTATACCTTGAAGTTGTCCTACTTTCAACTTCACTTAACCTCTGAATTTTACTTCAACTTTCCTTAACTCACTTTTTTCTGATCATCATGTAGCATTTCTCTCTTGTAATGCATGCTAACCGTGATCAAAATTCCGTTCCTAAAGTGTAACATATTTAATTTTTGCTTAAGTACAAGGTTATTGTTCCATTAACGACGTAGAAGTCACATACTTTTCTGTAGTGTGTATTGCAGTTGCAGTATGATATTGTCAGCACGTTCTTGATGGTCGGAACGGACAACATCGATCTATTTATAACATACGTTTTTATGGGAACCGCATACGTAGCATCTTTTCACATTTAGATGTTTTCTTAGTGTGCAATAAAATTGTTGTGTGTTTATTATCGATTTACCTTTTTTGTAATTAAGAATCCAATGTTTGTTTGTTATTCGACATGTGATGTTACTTAAACGTTCTCCTATTTTGACATGTGTCATAATAAATCGTAAAAAATTATTATTAAAAAGTAACGTCATAAAAATAGTTTTGTTCATCATCGGCACGTACAAAATGTCGACATTTACCGGTATAAGGAAAAATAATATGCAGTTAATACATAAAGCGACTGCTTGAATGGCGACATTTGTTAACGTTTTCCGAATTTCGGTTGTTATAATTAAGGTAAAAGTAGAGTTTAGTTAATCGTTTGCCTGAACAGAGAACGCACTATATTACACGAAATTTACAAATGAAGTAATATAATTTACGATTCAAATTAACAATGTAGATTAACTGTTAACTCTGCTTACCTTCTAGTTCAACGCATATTGGCAAACTGTGCACCAAATAGTTATTGTTATCTTGATTGTTGCACACGGTTGCAGTTTATCGTGTAACTTAAGGTCCCTGTCACGCGGTTTGCGGCTTCTTTTCTTTCCTAAAAGTTTTAAACAGAAACAAGAGAAAGATGCTATATAGAGATAGATAAGGAATTCACCGGTTCGCATCATCACAAGGTCCGGTCTATAATGCACTTCCCGTACACGTCGTGCAACATAGGTGATCACGTCCAGAATTCCATCATGTCCGCGCTTCCACCAACTTAAAACTCACCACTGCTTGTACGTTGCGCGTTCTGATTGGTCAGAAAACGCCATGTCCGTTTCACGACCCGTGAGAACCGTTCTTACTAAAAAATCACAAGATAAAAGCCATTACCAAGAAATCCTAAGGATAATTCCCATAAGCCTATTTTTCTAATTAATTATATAATTACGCGTAATAACATAACTAATTATACAAAAATCCTCTAAACTTTGTGGTGAAGCGCTTTTTAACGCGTTACATGAGCTTTACGGTGGAATATATAGTTGAACCATGTTTATGATTCTTAGACCTGCATTGGTTTTTTTGATAAAAGTCATACTACAAATACTGCGAAATTGGTCATTAATTCTTCTCTCTTTGCAAATCCCCGCCAACCATGATTATTATTTTAGTGTTGATTGATTTTTGGTTTGAAATCAACTGAAGGACCCTGATTAAGGCTGTCGGGTAGTACATTTTAATAAAATTACCTAAACCTTTCAGCGATTGAATCTATCAAATTCATATATTTGTTTGATTCATATGTATGATCCCAAAAGCTTCATTTTATTATTATGACCAATCCGACGGGTTATAGCTATAATAAAATATTAAAAGCTCTCATAATTTATTTCCAGCTAATCGCTAACAATACAAATACTAACTTCTAAAGCTACTATGCTGCACATAGTCTCAGAAGAAATATAAAATAAATACACTGTAACATGTTTTCAATGTATTAATTTTCAGAGTTTAAAATACACACGATACAATTACTCACGCATTCATCACAGACTCCACACAAACTCAATATTTAAACCGCAATTCAATGACATACTCGCAAATAGTGGGAGTAAAAGAACTGGTATTAGACAGTGGACGAAAACTATGAATTGGTTATTTGCGAACAGGTAATTAGATTGGAATGAGTTATAAGGTTGAACGAATAGTATATAGCTTATACAAAAAGCAAACAACGGTAATAGAATTAGAACATGAACGTAGAGAAAGTAAATGTTAGGAAAGGTGTGAGACAGGGATATCACCATTAATTTTTAACATATATATTTCTGTGACATTTGGTGTTTAAAACAACATTAGTATTTAATTGGGTAATTATTTTAGGATTCTGTGTATAAAATACAAATAACAAGGTTAGACACTTTTCTTTAGAGTGAAAATCAATAATTGAACTAAATAATTTCAGTAAGCTAAAAGTCAGTTAGCATTATACTTTAACTGTAAATATTAATAGTGTGTGTTATATCATAAACATATTTTTACTGTCGTATTTAAAAAGTATAAAGCATTGTAAATTTCATATTATAAACCAAGATAAACTTTAAAGTTGAATTGTAGCAAAAGACAGATGTATATTTTTTAAAAAGAGCTTGAGCATTTTTAAAACGTTGTAGTAAAGGAGGCAGTTATATTCAAACGAAGCTTTTTGAGTATCGTTAAAGATAAGACGACACAAATAACAAGCGAATTCTTAGTAGGGTGGTCAGGCGGCTGTTAATTAAAAATGAATTTATAGTTTTTGGGGTTTAGGCGGTTACAAATATTACTTTGCCAATAGAGAAACAAAGAGGGGTCAGTTGTTTGAATGCGTAGAAGTAGATAGAAATATCACGTGTTAACATAGGCATAGTTTAAACTTAAGAAGAGAGGGTGAATTTGTCCGTTACAATAGAACTTGCAAACCAGTAAACAAAAAGCGATTGTGTCATAAAGTGGGTATGAGTGAGATAAACAGAAGTAAAACTATAACGGTCAGGAACAACGAGGATAACAGACAAGGTAGGCAGGTGATTTATCGCGTATGTATTGAAGCAAGACAAAGATAACGAGTATTGTTAAGGGCATGCTTTAAACGTTAACTTTTGCCAGTAGGACAGAGATTTTCAAAGAAATGTTTATAGTACGTGCGTTGCGAGCGTAAACTTAAGTTTTCGGGGCAAATAGATTTTGTTGGGAGTAAAATACGCAGAAATATATGCTTTAGCTTATGGTGTGAGGGAAAATTTCTAAGATTCCTTGGCCGTTGAAGTTGTTTCTAGAACTTGTGGAAATATCTAACCGTTGAAAGTTTCGAGAATTGAATGTTGGTATTGACGGTGTTAACAAGCTTTAAAGAGATAAACGAAGAATATATAAGTCCTAATGAATGGTGGTGAGGCTCTCTAAATTTCTATCTATTGTACGTCTCTGTAGGCTTACACTAGTAGTTGACAACCAGCTAACGGCTCCAAGTATTAAAGTTCTGTAAGTACAACTGTTACATTTTCATTTGCACTGGTTGATTACTACGCCTTATAGTAGAGGTTTTGGATGCGGAAACGAGATAACTCTTTGGTGGTATGGTTACCGCTAGCAGTCGTTGTAATCGCCATACAGATTGGATGTTACTATAGGCAGCAGTGGTTGATGGTATGATGTCAGTCCTCGGAGCTGCGATAGAATCCAGCTAACTGTTGTTTTGTTTGCATATGTGTATATACAGGTGTTTTGTGCTTTGTGGATATACTGTTATGAACTAATAAGATAAATTTGGGAAGAGTTCTGAATTGAACTTTTGCTGTTGTATTATTGCACTGTATTTTTATGTGAAAATTTAGGATATTAATAATTTTTTTAAGTACAAGGTAAAAGGGTACTTTTGAAGGATTCATGTGTTATATTTGCACTAAGGTTTAAGAATTATTATGAGCTCGTACTAAGCCGGAAGTAAAGTAGAGACTGTGGGAAAACCCTGTTACTTTTTTTTTAGATAGGATAATTGTAAATATATGGTAATTATTGATTTCTAAATGTATTGTGAAATGTGTTATTTTAACAAATAGGTTGTACGTAATGTGTAATTAATGAGTAAATGTAGGGTTTTATATTGATTTTGGCATGTCTTTTCTTATGAATATGTTAATAAACTTAAACGTTTTTACCGTAGCAGAATTTTTTTGGCAATTAATTTGATTTTTCAGAAAAACAGCTGAGCAGCCGTGGCATACTTCGTTGCGAAGCAGAGTTAGTGTAAGTTTTCGTAGGTATATAAGCAGCTTCGAAGGTTTGTCGTATCTTTGCATTTATAGGAGCTTGAACTTTGCAGCAATTATGGTCACCCTATCGTGGGGCTTGAAAAAAACAATAGAGGAGCATTCGCAAGAATTAATGGCACCCAATCGTGGGCCTTTTAAATTTCGCAGTAATATATATATATATATATATATATATATATATATATATTCGGTAGTTAATTACACAAGGTAAGTTGATAAATACTATCGTATTACAGTGAGTAAGATGAAATAATAACTTAGACTTTTATGCAAAGCCCAAATGATTATTTCAAATCGAGCTAGTAATTGAAAGATGGAAAATATAAGGTCTTGGACAGGACTTGAACCTGTATCCTAGTTTTGCCGGTAACATGCGTTTACCAATTACGCCGCCGAGATACGGGATAGAGGTTCAAGTCCTGTCCAAGACCTTATATTGTCCATCTTTCAATTACTAGCTCGATTTGAAATGATCATTTGGGCTTTGCATAAAGGTCTAAGTCATTATTTCATCTTATTCACTGTAATACGATAGTATTTATCACACACAGCATATAAAGGAGGAAGATGCAAATGTCAGGTATCATTTAGATTTAGTAACCAACGAAGAAACAAGGATAGCTTAGAAGCTATAAGCAAGAGAGAGGTGGAAGATGTTTGTACAAGATCTCTATTTTAAATAGGGAGAGAAATTAAGAAATGTAATTGTACGTTACAGCTAGAAGAAAGACGCACGACAGTCTAAGATTTAGAGAGAGTACATATCTGAGTGGGATTCGTATAACGAAGCATGAGAGAGAAAATGGTCGTATATGAGACAAAGGGAGAAAAGGCTAGGTTTGTTTTACATGTGGGGGTGAATCTTATAGGAAGTGATTTTCAGTTGAGGCTAGTTTCAACGAAGCGAACCAACCGTTGCACGGGTAGAAACGATTTTCGTGATATTTTGTTGTGTACAAGCGTTAAAATTCCAGGAGTGTGAAGACCGTAGATGTTTATTTGTAAAATTATGTAGAATTTTGTATCGGTTAGGAGTATGTGATTTGAGAAGTTTGCCAACGGTTACGAGGATACCAAGAAAGTTTGTTTATGTGTAGTGGAATTGTGAGAAACTTAAACAACAGGGGGGTGTTTTTGATTTATATAACCAGATGTAAGGGAGTGAGAAGCTCTCTTCTTTTCTTCACTCGTCATCGACGTTAATTCTAATAGTAATAAATATTATTCAGCGCGTTTTAAAAGTGTTTATTCTACACAAGTAGGTGTGCTGTAAGATTTGTAGTTTGAAAAATCTTGAAGTACATATACAAATTAAAACGAAGCTTCTCTAAGTCATTAAGTACATACTACAGTTATTTTGGTTATTGGGAATTGCAAAGCGTCCTAAGTTAAATTTGCAATTGTGAATGCATCGAGGAGTGATTTGCTGATGGTACATTAAATATTAAAGGAATAGGAAAAGTTTGGATACACTATCAATGGTAGTTGGTGAGATTTGGATAGCTGCATAGTTCAGAGTCAATATAGACGGCAACATCATGGAGGGCTGGATTGCAAATGCAGGCTGTGTAGTGGTTACCAGGTAAGTGATTTTTTTAAAAACATTGTTGAGTTATTTGACGTTTTTTTGACACTGTGCTTTTTGAGTAATTATTTTACGAATTCTATGGACTTAAAAATTTATCGAACTTTATAGTTAAATAAAAATATGTTTATGTGGAGAAGGCTGTTATGTACAAAATAAAGGGAACTTTTGTTATTGCGGTGCTGTAATTTTTGCACACTGGTTTAAAGTGTTTTACTATGAGCTTATATTAAGACAGGGGTTTAATGTCAGGTATGAGGTTAGCCCACTTACTTTAAATAGGGTATATGTATAATGAAAAATATTTGATCCGACCGCATTTTATAAAATGAATTTTTTTCTTCACAAAGATATGTAATTTTATGTATGTAAACTGTTGTAATGGACAAAACTTTGAAAGTAGTAATTTTTAATTTTTGAGAAAATAGAGTGTGATGTATTTTGGTAGTTGCGTTTTTTTAATAGGATTGTAGAGAAATATTTTTCAGCTTACAGCTTGGTGGTAGTTAGGTGAAGTTTTGATTTTCAGCAGTGCAAGTAAACTTCTTTGAAAGATTCATAAGAATTTGAGTGAGAGACCGGAGCAGCCGAGGTAAACTCCAAAATTTATAACTCACAAAGTAGGGTGGGAAGGCTCGAATTTTAGTGTAATCATACGATCAACCAGAGGAACTTCACAAAAATTATCGCTTCCCAAAGGTGGTGCTCGAGTAAATAGAGCCACGACTTCACAATATTATGGTTTCCCAATGGAGGGGCTCGAATTTTAGTGGGAAACCGGAGCAGCCAAGGTAAACTTCACAATATTATGGCGGCCCAAACGTGAGGGACGCGATTTCAAATAAGGAAAAGATTATTTCAAGAAACTGGCAACCAGAGATTAAAGGGTTAATTGTCTTGTAAATAATTTTTAAAATTTTAAGTTGTGTTGGAATTAGTGGGTTTATGAGAGTTGTGGTGTGAACAAATGTTATGAAAGGAGTGGTTCAGAAGTGAAGGAGTGGAGATCGGAAGTGACGATAGCGCTTTGTTTGAGAAACCGGCATAAGAAATGGAGGAGGCTGGAGGTAGTAGGGATCAATTAAGGAGAGAATCGGGAGAACAAGAATATGAGTAGATGATGAAGATGTTAGAGGAAATGCGACTAGGCAGGGAGAAATCGAACCGGAAGTTTGAGCAGATGAGTGCAGAATCGAACCGGAAGTTGGAGTAGATGAGTGCAGAGTCGAACAGGAAGTTTGATCAAATAAGCGATAAAATAGACAAATCGACTTAAGAATTTACGGACTTTAAAAATAGGGGAGGTTGAAATGAGAGTAGAGAGGAATGAAAGAAATACAACAGGCATTAGGCAGAAAATAGAGCAATTAAAAACGGAAGTTAGGATTTTCTCTGAGGAGGAGATAAATGGAAAAATGACAGAGGTGAGTGATTCGTGTAGAGATCAGTTAGGAAGGTTTGAAAGAGAAGTCACGGGGATAAAACAAAATATTACTGCTTTAGCGGGGGATAATGCAAGAATTTTTACAGGGAATATGCCTTTAGAACAACAAATGGAATTCAATGGAGATAATCTGGTGAACTCGCAAATTTTTATAAACAATATTAGGACTTTAGTTTGCAATTTGAAAGATGAACAAGCTAAATAAACGTGGTGAAAGCCTTATTTCGAAATTGATGTTAGGCAACATGTTGTATTACAAAACATAGTTGACAGGGAGACATTTTTGGAGTACCTGCAAAGGTATGATGATGTAAGTTCAGGGAGACCTAGGCAAAGTAGAGAGCGGAATGTAAACCTAGTAAGATTTGATAACAGGAGGTAAAACATCAACAATCAGAGAGGTATAAATTATAATCTGAATTTTAGAAATCAATGGGGACAAAGAGGTAGTTTTATAGGAGCAGTAGCAGTACTACTTTTATATTGGGAGTTCAAAGGCAAAATAGCTCGCCGGAAATGAACAAAACATCTACGAGTGTGAGTAATACAGGAAGGGCAGATGGACAAGAAGCGACTAGGAGAACGTATGCACAAGTGATGTAAGGACAACCAGGACCGAGTGGAGAGAACCGAGGTAGGCAGGATTTTTAGAGCTAGACAAACCACTAGAAATTGATGTGTATAAATATGAAAATCCGCAAAAAATTTATGAATATAGGAGAAGAAATTGAACCAGAAGAAGTAGAGAAAATTTGTTTGCCGAACTGGCAATGAAAGGCATTTGGAATTACTATACAGGAACAAACGATTGATATGCTCAGATTTGCAGATGCTCTAGCGGTATTAGCATCTAGCATGGAAGAGTCAGAAGCAGCGCTTAATAAATTGGAAACAGTTCTAACAGAGAGATATGGTATGAAAATTAACAAAAATAAAACTGAAATACTAGTATCTAAAGGAGGGGTAAATAAGTAGAAAACAAGAATTCAAGAAGAAAACGGGAACTTACAAAAGGTTACAGATATCTGCTATCTAGGAAGTCAAATAACACAAAATGGGTAGAATACAAAAAATATAAATAGAAAATTAGCGCAAGGCCGTGCTGCTCTGAACAAAAAAAGCAACTACTATGTTTAAAGACAACAAACATAAAAACAAGGAAAAGATTGCTGAAAACATATGTGTGGAGCACAGCACTGTACGGTTGTGAAACTCGGACAATGGGGGAATCGACCAGTAAAGAATAGGAGAGATAGGATGATGGGACACATATTAAGTCATGAAGGAATAGTGCGTAATATAATAGAAGCAGAGAAAGGAAAAGAGAGGTAGAAATAGACCAAGATTAAACTATTGCACACAGATAGTGAAAGATGTAAGTTGTTAGAATTTCAGGGAAATATGTAAGTTAGCTCAGAATAGGAAACAATGGAAATACACGTCCAACCAGTTCTGGGACTGAAGATCTATTGATGATGAGGTAATTAGAAAAATCAAATTGTAGTAACGCAAGCAATTAATAAAGCGAGAGGACAGCATTGTTAGAGTTGGTAAACAGAACATGTTAAATGTTAATTGACGAAACACAGATTCAAGACGTAACGTGGATTTCTCCGAAAGAGAATAGTAAAGACTGCTGCAGTTTTTATATAACTTTGTTTGCAGATAAGCTAAGGAATTATATCCGTGCCAGAGATTATGAAAACTCGTGTGCGTCGTATGAAAAAGTTTACCCAAGAATAAGAGGGTCATGGTTGTGTTATGGGAGCTTTAGTTTGAAAGAGCAAAACTTAGAAAGCTGGTGTTTTCCGAACATCCTCGACTTTTTAATAGATGTACTAAACCGTAACTAAAGTGAAAACTCTTAGGCCTGAAATTTATAATTGTGTACATGTGAATTTTAAGCATAAGTGTGTTTATATTTACATAGTTGAAAATTAATCAAACGTAAAAGTAATTAGTTTGTTCAACGATGACTTAGTGGCGGAACTAGTGTTGGTTAAACTTAAGCACGATATTTACTTGAAGGAAGGTTGTTTGGATGAATTGGAAATATTTAGAAATAAAAGTGTATCGGTTATAAATGTAAGCTTCATTGGTGGAATTTAGTGTGAAACATGGAATGAAAATGTAGTATTTTGAATAGACTCTGCAATGATAAACGTAATAATTGGTATTTAACTGCTTTTTATGTATTGTTATTAAAGGCATTTCCAGATATGGGATTTAGCATTTCATGTAATTCAACATGGAAAACGGGAAAATTGGAGCGATAGTATTTTTGATGGATTTGGTTTATTGTTTTTTCTTTATTAGTCCCTTGCCAGTTTGATGTTAAGAAATTAGGTTTTTTACAACAATATATTTGTATGGATGTTACAATTGTTTAATGTCATTGGAGGTTAAGTATACGTTGAATTTTGTTTGTGTTTGTTTGTGAATCTGGAAACATCAGATGGTTGTAAACCGTTATTCAGTTACACCATGATGGAGTTGTATTTGGGAGAAGGATTCTATTTCACACAGTCCTATTATATGACAAAATTTAATGAGCGTTTGTACGGTGTTTTAGAGAAACGTAAAGTAAAATGTGATAAATTTATAAAACCAGAAGCAAATAAGACCTATTGGTAATACAAGCCCGATCACATATGTATTGGACTAAAAGAAATATGCGATATAATGTTATTCCTCCAAATTAGAATGTATTTGATGTTCATTATTTTAGCAGAGGCAATTAAGCTTAATTGATTCCATGTGTTTTAAACAATTAATCCATAATATCTAATACTTGCATTAACTACATTAGTTGCAAAATATAAGAAAAACAAAGTTATAGCTGGCGTATATTAATTGGACTATCAACAAACAAATATTTATTTACACAGCAAAATCTCATATTTCTTCAGACAAATATTTTATCAAGAGTGTCTTAAAGAAACACATTCTAGCATTAGTTGAGTTATATAAGTCATTACGTGGTTATTAACTTGTCAAAATGGTTTGCGGAAAGTCGTTGTCTATCGATGTGCGAAATTCTATTGTTGCTGCTCATAAAAGTGGACTTTCTAGGCATAAAATTACAAAAAATGTAAGTATTCCTCAAGGAACAGTAAGAAACATAATCAATTTAAAAAGACCGGAAATATTTAGACAGAAGTTAAAACTGTGTGTACTTCAAAGATTACGAAAAGAGATGAGCGAACTCTCCGGACACTTATTAACGAAAACCGTGGAGTTTCCTCCCGATAATGAATTGTAAAACGTGCAAATGCGATTGGCAGACCAATATCAAAATATACTTGTTTGAGGAGAATGAAAAAAAGGGAATATGGTTTCTACAAGGAAAGTTTCTACAATCGTAAAAACTTAGAAACTTATATTATTTTACTATAGGCTAAGGAAAAATCACTCCATACACAAAAACAAAAACTGATATTTATGGGCAAAAGAGCACCAAAACTGGGTTAGTCGTCAGTGGAACTCGGTTATCTGGAGTGGCGAATCAAAGTTTCAGATATGCGTTGGCGATTCACGAAGTAGAGTTATTCGAATGCCAGGGGAAGAATATCACAGAGACTGTCTCAAAAGAAAGGGTAAGTTTCCGGCATTTCTGATGGTGTGGGGATGTATGTCATCACAGAGAGTTGGACGTCTGCTTTTTACTGACAGCACTGTCAACGCTGCAAAATACAAGACAATTTTACAAGAAGAATTGTTGCCGTCCATTAATGAAATTCAACTGCCAAAGGAAAAATTTATATTTCAACAGGATGTGCAGCCTGCCATACAACAGTTACACCGTGGTTGCAAGAAATAATCCCGACACGGCCGACTGCTTGAAAAATGGTAGGGAGCATTTTTCACAAAAATTACGCACTCGTTCGGATGAGAGGTTAAATGGACGCCCCGTGTGTGAGTGTTGTCACGCACGTTAAAGATCCCTACCTTGCCTGGAACGACCAGGGTTCGGCAAAATTCTAAATTTCCAGGCAACAAAAAACTTGCCTCCTGGCCAATGTAGTACCTACGGGTGGAGCATTGGGAATGTAAATGAACGGTTGCAAGAAATAAATGTGCCTGTTTTACAATGACCTTCAAGCAGTCCTGATCTCTTCTCTATTGAAACCCTTTGGCATCAGATAAAAAAACACTTCAAACCACACCAGTTTGCACTATTTTAGAATTAAAAAATAGAATTCAGGAAATTTGGAATAAATTTCAACCGGGATACTGCAAAACATTAGTTGATACAATGCCAAAGAAAATTGATGCAGTTTTAAAACTAAAAGGTGATTGTACACAGTGGTAACTCCGACAAATTGTTCAAAAAAATTTGGTCCAATTATTAAACGCCAGACACTTTTACCTTTTTGTCTATATTTTATAATTGCTGTTGCTGATACAAGTATTAGATATTGTTGATTAATTGGTAATAGTATATATTATAAAATAAGCATAATTGTTTTTGTGAAATTATAAAATTCAAATAAATGATAATTCAACAAAATAACAGTGTGCTGAATATTTTGTTTGGTCCAATTCATATGCGACTGGTCTTGTATACGTCTTTCATTTAGGAATAATATCAAAAGGATTGCTGAGATAAGACGATTTGACTCCCTTTAATAATGACAATAGAAGAAGCCTTCCACGATAAGTGAATATTGCACTGCTGTTTTCTCTTTTTTAGTCATTTTATGTGCCTATTTCTTAGTATCATTATTATTCCTTCCATAGAAACCCACTTTCAGATCTCTGAAGTTGGCCGGTGCACCCTTAGAATTGTAACGGAGTGCCTGTCCCTTCATGACAAATCTACATTTATAATGCAACGCTCATATTACTCGTAACATATTATGTGAATAGCCTTGGAGTGTTTTGTTTTAATTGTGTAACAATAGTTTTCAGTGGAAGGTTTTGAAGGTACGGAGGTATTTAATTTTAAACACAACTTCAAACCTTCGAATTATTTAATTACTAGTGATTGCACTATTATTTATCATGGTACATGTAATATATAGGAATGTTCAATAAGCTATGTGCTTACTGTATAGACAAATTCTGTACTCAAATGCGTATATCTGGTTGCGAACGTTTTTAATTTTTTTTAATCTTTACATTTGTTGTATATAAATCATAAGCCCTAATAACTTTTTGATTAATATGTTAATTATATATATATATATATATATATATATATATATATATATATATATCACCGAATTTTTAAATACAATTTGTAAGTAACATCAGCCCATTTGTATAAGAAGAATGCGGAAACCTAAGCCCTATACAGCTATACTGAAATTTTGCATGAAGGCTACCCTAACGAATTACTTACCCTCCTGCACGTTAAAGCTGATAAAGATGCACTGCTAATCCTGTAATTAAACGAAACCAATACTAGCACAGTTTGTGCGTTCTGTTAATTATCATTAAAATTTATAGGCATTAAGAACCAAGTCTCACCTCATTCCAAATAATAATCATAGACGTGACCAAAATAATTTTTTATTCTCTTAGTTACCAATTAAAAAAGATATCTATTTATAATTAATTTCTCAACAAGAGCACGTCATTATAAATTTAATTTAGTGGTATTGTTTCCTATATCTTAAAGATTTTGCAATCATTTTTCTTACTGATAATTAAACTAGTATTTGAAGAAAGACTAATGATATACTAACAAGATTCTAATTAGTCTTGAGTAGTACTAAGATAGACTTCACATAAAAGTATTAATTTAATTTAACTTCCTTTTTTATTTTTAAGTTTCAATAAAGCATATATAATCTGACCAGCGAACAGCAAATTTTTAATGTCAGTGAATTATTATTACTAACTAATAGTTTCTAAAATGAAATATATTATTTTCCTGAACCTGAATCATTATTAATTTTTCTAGAATGATAGTTTAAATTTTTATTTCTAAAAGCTAAACTCTTTTTGCATACTGCCCTCTATAATTCTTTATTGCACTAATCAAGAATAAAAATAGACTCTTTGTAAAGTTCTCTTTGGAATCATAAGGGTACTATAAAGCCAAGCAGCGTGGCGTGACTTGGAAATTTACAACTCGAACAAAACTTAAAAAAACACTTACTTGTTTGTAACCCAGATGTTGTCAAGACTTGAATGTCTCTACAGAACAAGCAACATACTAGAAGTTAAATACTTGTGAAAATATCTGTGATGCACTTAAACCATTTCCTAAATTTTATATGAAACTTGAAGCTTCCTTATATCATCATGATATAGGTTGTTATTTCTCAGACTACCTAACTTCCATATTCATATTAAATTTAATAAATTTTTATATGCAACCACGTTACCTAGTTGCAAACCAAAGGGAATTAACAAATGCTTAGAGGTTGGATAATACTCACTGTTTCTGATTCTATAGGTTTTTTTTAACTTTGTGTTTTATAAATCTATCTGCCAGAAAAGCGTCGCCAGGAATGTATTACATGATGTCTTCACTACCATTATTTATCGTTTTTTTTTTCACGCGGCACCAAGCATAATTGCCCAGGGCCATCGTTCTTATCAAAACTCGACTTACCCGCGCAACAACTAAGGTAAAAGTGCACGTTTTAATAATTTGACAACTGGTTGCGCATGCGACCGTTATAACGATCATTCTGTTTATGCAGGAAAAAGGTTTTACGAAAACCCTTATAAAGGTTATTTTTTGTCACCGCGCCACTTGAAAAAATGCTCCCAGTTTTGAAGCATAAAGTTAGATTAATACAATACGTAATAAATATAAGATGTTAACAGAATCGTAAAGTTAATTATTACTTAGAAATTTACAGAAATATAAGGCTTGAACTAACCTTCTATCAAAAAAATAGCACAAATATCCATCAAAATACTGCTGGAAAATAAACTGTTACACAGCCTTCTTGCAAGAGAAAAAATTCGTGGAAACACTTAAAAATATTACGTCTGAAAATTTTTTTGTGACTAAAACTATACTTACAACTTACAACTAATTTCAACATACAAAACCAATAAATAACTCTCTAAATCAACGGGGTTACTACACGCATATAAATGAGTGACTGGTAACTACGCGTACTACACGCCAAAAGAGAGACAATTTCGAGATGTCATAATCGGCGTTTATACATAATCAATCAAAATTATATTCGGGGGGTGTTTTCACTCAATTTACACACAGGAGTCAAAAGTAAAAATACAAAATGTTGTGGTATAATCCAATCACTTACAATGAATCCATCATAAGAAATATACTTCTGTTCTATTAACCATAATAACATATTTACAGAAATGTTCTAAAGCTGTAACTAAATTTACAAAAAAAATATTGCACTACTAACGAATGTCAGTAATATTAACACATAGTGAACGCTAAAGTCAATATTAAAACAAATCTATATACATCAAGTGTAACCAAAACATCATAACCTACTCTTCAACAAAACCCATTCACGAGTGAATGAATTAGCTTAAACATAGCTAAACCTATTGTCAATTCCAAATGATAATTGGCTTCTCACCAACTCATAACTTTGACTTGAACTTGGACCACCAACACTAATGCAACAACTGCAGTTTACTTCAATTGCATTTTGCACTACAAAAATAGCCCCCACAAAAATATTACTACTAGAAGCTATGTTTCAGATAAACATAAATAATATATGTACAAAGCATTGACCTAGTCAAACGAATTAAATTTTTTCGTAACTCACCATAACTCAATATGACTATAAATATATACATATTCAGAGTGGTAGAAAAGTCCCGGAACAGTCAAATATTTTGAGAAATACTCATCGCATCAAAAAAAGAAAAAATACGTGTTCAATATTTTTTTAAAAGTTATCCAATGACACCAAAATTGAACCCCCACCCCCACCCCCTGGGGGTAGGGGTGGGGCAACTTTAAAAGTTTAAGTGGAAACCCCCATTTGTTATCGCAGACTCGGATTCGCCACAATATGTTAGTCATAATTTTTTTAGGTTTTTTGCAGATGCCACTGCAATCGACAAAAATTAACTATTTCTAGAAGAATTGATGGATTAGAAAATAAAAGAAGTAAAATAATAAATTATTTATCTCATACGTAACGAAATTACCGCCGAAAATGTTCAAATTGACCATTTGTCGCGCTTTTAGGTCTTCCAGATCTTGGTTCATCCTTCACCGAACCAGTTCACCCAAAACGATTCACTGTTCGACTCACAGTAGATTTAGAAATCGGTTGACGTTCCGCATTGACTTCATTGAATAAATCTGCGACTTGCTGCAATGATCTTTCTTTATCTCCATACCCCCGCATCATCAGGACAATTATTCTTTCTCTTTCAGACAGAGACATCACGAAATAATATCAAAAGCTAGTAACGAAATGAATACTAAAAATGAATGTAATTCTGACATTTTTTGATTTCAAATGATTTTGTACTCTATTTTGGTTTTGTCAATTACAACGCCTTCTATTATCCAAAATGTCTTGTATCGTAGGTCAATTTGGGGTAATTTATCCTGCGGAATCCGAATCTGCAATAACAAATGGGGGTTTCCACTTAAACTTTTAAAGTTGCCCCACCCTTACCCCCCGGTTTTGAACACGTATTTTTTCTTTTTTTGATGCGATGAGTATTTCCCAAAATATTTGACCGTTCCGGGACTTTTCTACCAGTCTGTATATGACCAGGTTATTCCATTCACAAGCGAAATGAAATAAGTAATTACACATCCAAAAGGGAGTTTTATAACTACTTAAGTACAACAGGTTTATCTAAAGCTGCTCGACTTACAAAGTAAACATTCTTCAATTGCGTCGCGCATCAGCAACAATATGCAACACTAGAATTTATATCAGATACCACTAGTGAAGTGTATTGACAACTTCAAAATACTCAGTACACTACCTACAGTTTAATTAGGGGCAACCAACAACATTTCAACTTTACTGTATGGCAAAATTTTTTTCTCAACTTGGATTACCAAACAGTATTATCGTACCACAAATAAATTCTAAACAAAAAAATCATAACAGAAATAATTACTACTATTAACTGCTAAACACTAACACTAATTAATGTTCAGAAACATCATCACTTTCACCATCAGTACTGAATACTGAATAAGGCTTCAAGTCCTTAATATGCCATCTGCCTGCTTTTGAACCATCTTCATTATCCAACTCATAAATCAGATTAGAAATCTTCTTTCTAACGATACACAAGACAAATTTTGGTGCAAGTTTAGCAGTAAACTTATCACCTGCTTTCGAAAGAACCTTGTTAGACCTTCAAACGTTATTGCCCACTTCGAAGGAAATGATACATCTTCTTAAATTATATGTTCTGATCGACTGCGTGTAAGCTAGATGTAATTTCTCATGCACTTCTCTAAAAATATCAAAAAGTCACAGATTCTAAAAACTTCAGATGCTCCTCAAAAGATACTGAACACAGGATTATGTCGTCCAAATAACAGAACATATGAAGTTCAAATTTCGGTCCAAAGATTGAATCAACGAAACGATGTTGTGTTCGAGCAGCATTTTTTAATCCGAATGGCATTGTAACAAACCTTTGTTGTCCTTTCGAAATAACACTAAAAGCAGTCTTATTTTTAGTCGTTTTTAAAAGTGGAATCTGCCAAAAACTCTTTCTAAGATCAAGACTAGAAATATAATTCGCACCTCTAAGTGAATTAATGATTCTATCAATGTTTGCAGCGGGTCTCTGTCGTGTTTGGTAATATCATTAAGCACCCGTCCGTCAAAACAAAATCGGTACTCACCACCTTGTATCTTTACTAACAACACGGGGGATGACTATGGACTCTGACATTCTTTCACCACTCCTAATCTCAACATTTTGTCTAACTCTTTATCTAAGACCTTACTCATAACGGGGGCAGAACGTACGGTTTCTTACGAAAAGGTTTCGCATCGCCTGTATAAATATCTAACACAATTATATCTGTACGTCGTAGTCTCTCTTCACTACTGACTTCGTTAAAATACTATTGCTATTCGCGCTTCCATTTGCTGTATTTCCGACAAGTCATCTATATTAAGCAATTGATTACTGCAACTCAAGGGTTTTGACGATTAACCTACATACAAAATATTATTGCTATCATGATCCTAATTACGTCATGAATTGTTTCTGAAATCTGGTACTTGACCAAATAGTTTCGCAAAATCGCTACCAAAGATAAATGTGTGCGGGTGAGACGGTACGACCAAAGCGTTAATAATACGATACTCTCTTCCAATTTTAATAGGTAGATCAGTTGAACCAATAACTTCTATTAGAGCTCCATCTGCAGTATAAACCTTTTTCTTTTCCGTTACGAAATTTTTTTATTTCAATGCTTCTAGAAAAGGAATCGCTAACGAACCAACCACGGTAGTAGTACAACCGGAGTCAAGCAAACCAATGATATTTCTATCCAACAATTTTACCATAATGTATGGACGATCATCATGGTTTTTTTTACAAACAAGGCATCGGCTTGACGGTAGCTTGACAAAATTGTTTAACTATTGCCAGCCATTCTGACCAATCATTTCTTTAAAAAAATTATTTGTTCACACAACATAACCGTTGCCTTTTGCATAAAAGCATGATGCCGGCCATTCTGCATCTGCCCACTTACTCGTTTTTTGAACACGACGGACAAGTTACTCTTTTAACTCCACTATATCCGCAACTATAACAAAATATTTTTCGAGGGATCCTACACCTCCAAAAAGTATGACCATTGCCTAAACAATTCCAGCACGTGAGTTTTTTCACCTTAACTGTACTTGCAGGAACACTACTGGAAGGACTGTTATTATTTCCAAGAGATTGTATCTGAGGTGGAAATGATTTATTATAAAAACTACGACCAGTCCGCGTAGAAAAGTTTCTAACAGTAGCTGACTACTTGTTTTCGACCTGTGTCTTTGAATTTCCTTGTGCTTTCGAAACATAATTTACCGGACTCTGTGCTAACTTCTGCTTGGATGCATAGGCTTCTTCCAATTTCTTATACAACTTGATAAACATCGACATATTATCTATTTCAGGTAGAGCTAATTGACAAATGAAATCCGGCAATAAATTCTTTTTTACGATCCTAACTTTTGTACACTCCGCTGGTGATTGCGGTAACCTTCTAAACAAATTCTCCATATGAGCTATATATATATTGATATGATAACGCCGCACGCCGATGTACTGAACGTCCAGTTTCTTGCTAAACGCCACCGCTTTGTGTTTTTCTAACATTCTAATTTTAATTATGCCACGTCTAGCCCAGTTTAATTCACACATAGTGCACAACATTACGATGATCAAATAAATTTACTCCTTCAAATCTTACCTCTTTGGAATGGTAAAACGAAGTCAATCAAAATTCGTATAATGAAAGGAAATAATATCTACACTTCACAATATTGTAATCCCTTAAATAAACCCTTCAATCAATTAATATTATTTAGATCATTTATCCCATAAATTATCTCCCTTACTTTAATTTAAAGTCACCAAAAACGACACCTATTACTGAAAAAAATCTAGAACGTTTAAGACCTTTTTATCCTTTTTACGTAAATTTCAATGTATTAAATATTTTTGTTGACTCCTTACAGATTAGAAAAAAATATATTCAGTGTTCAAATTTAAATTTGAAAAGATTGCTTATACTAGTTACCCCTGACCTGTGATTTCCTGACGAGTCCTTTTTCCCCCTTCGTCTGCTGTTGCGTGTTTTGGATCAACACCCCTTTATTATCTTCAATCGAAAAACAATGAACAGTTTTGTACTCCTTCACGTACGTTTGAACCAATAATTCAGTATTGTTTCTCCTCCAAAATTCACCTCGTGCTTTACTTTGTATTTTTCTGGATACGCCTTAGATTTCTCGATGCCACTTAAATACTTTCCCCTAGATACACTTTAGATACTTCTTAAATTTCTGCCTTGGATTTCTTAGATTTCTTAGAGTTCTGACTTAGATTTCTTAGAGCCCTACATTAGTATAAATATTTAATTTAAGTTAATTAACAAATTTCTACTCATGTTTTCAGCAAAACGGCAAAAGGATTTTTACAAATCTTCAACGTAATTTGTCATCAACTATTATTATACAACACCACTTTTCACAATAATTTAATTTAAAATTTATTTCGACGCGTAAATCTTCGAGTAACTGTGATGCAAGTTCGACGTGATTCAAATTGAGACTGCCTCTCCTTATCAACTCTGGACGTTATATAGATTTCGCTATCTACATTTTGATTGGTTTATCAGAACAGTCGTACAAAGTGTTGTAAGCAACCAAGTTTGTTTTGGGTATTCCTAGGAGTTTTCAGTCGTTATTTCTGATGAAATTATTCTGTAGTTACATATTATTCTTGTATTTCTATTATTTTACGATCTTTGACCGCCTGTTTTGTTATTATTATTGGACTTTAATTTAGCTTATGTCTGTTGTTTGTGTAGATAAAGCTTTTTGGAGAATTGAATAAATAACTGATGTAATATGAGTGATGTAAATCCACGTGTTCCTGTTTCTGTCTCGTATTTAAAACTTATCTTTGAAAGTGCGTTTCTTATCAAAGCACCTTATTATTCCTTCTTTATCGCATGCGTAATTACATGAAGACTTACAAGGTTTTATCTTACATAATGCGTATCTATTTTATAAACTTATTGAACGCTTCTTGAAGTAGTTTAATTGCATGTATAATTATTTTTCTGCTGAATATGTGTTCTATTATTGAAAGATATGCTTACTAGCATTAATTACAGTTAATTACGGTCCTTATACAGGGTGTTAAATGTTTGCTATTTGCATAATATGCGAATTATTTATTTTCATGCTAAATAAATGCAGTTTTCTGATTCCTATTGCTATTTACATTTATTACGCGACCCTTACGACTCAATACACCCCTAAACAACCATTTATCATAGCAATATATATATATATATATATATATATATATATGACTACAGATTCTCCTTTAGGTTTGTGGCGCGACCTAATTTTTCCCCAAACTTCGTCATCTGAGTGTGATGGTAGGAAATCTTCTTTTAAACGGCTAACCAAAGAATTCCAGTTGGTTACAGAATTTCTAATACAACGATACTATTCTCGACCGATACCTGTGAATTATTCCACGGAAGCATTAAATAAATCTTCTTCAGATACTTTCCGCGACTGTGCCAACTCAACTACTTTGTCCAAGAATTGATGAATCTGTACTGGATCTCCAGAAAATTTTACGGACCACAAACTAATTGGAATAGGAGGAACTAGACATGGCATAGTGTCAATAGGGGCACTAACGGTACCTGGGATGGCTTCTCATAGACAATTCACCGTATCCACTTACACCTTCATTCTTCTTATGCTTTTCGTGCAGCTCTGCCTCTATGGCAAGGATAGTTGCCAATGATTCATTTCTAAATTCTCCTTGCACGACCATCAAGATGTACTAATCTCGACTGTATCCTCTTAAATGTAGGGTCCGATAGCTCGCCTTCAAAGTCTAACGAAACATTTTTCACAGACTCTATCGAGGCATCGATCTCATCACGTGCATCTGAAAATTCTATTACATGTGCAGAAGGATCAATTAAACGACCCAGGTACTGTGGTTTCTTTAGCAAATAATCGGCCTAACATTTTTCTCTCGTCCTGCATTGGTCTACTGGTATTAACTCCTCGGATTCTTAATTCGTAATCCAGTTCATCTTTATGCAAATAAATAACTTGATAAGTATCAGCCATTATAATTTTAACTAGCTAAACTAACTATTACCTAAACTCAATTAAACGATCTGCGCTAAGGCTTTTAACTTCGATAAGCTAAATTTGTCTTGAGCGTATGATTCGCGAATCAACAAGTGTAGACATGCAAAACCAATCATGGCTCCACATGTTGTGCACTATTTGAAACTATAACTTGGGGTTGTGGTTATATTATACACCTATCTTGCCAACTGGCAGACACATGGGTTATTAAACGAGGATTTCCTGTTTAGATAAAAAGCCCGAGGTAAGTTTAGCTGAAAAACGGCTTATGAGTAAGGAAACCTCTAAAGGCAAAGCAGCTAGTAGAGTAATTTGCTCTGGGTAGATATGAGCTTGGCCCGGGGTTCAACTACAATCAAAAATAAAGTAAATATGGCGTCACCGAATTTTTAAATACAATTTATAAGTAACATCAACCCATTTGTATAAGGAGAATGTGGAAACCTAAGCCCTATACCGCTATACTGAAAATTTGCATTAATGCCGCCCTAACGAAATACTTACCCTCCTGCACGTTAAGGCTAATAAAGATGCACTGCTACTCCTGTAATTAAACAAAACCAATACTAGCACAATTTGTGCGTTCAGTTAATTATCATCATACAAATTTATAGGCACTAAGAACCAAGTCTTATCTCATTCCAAATAATAATCATAGACGTGACCAAAATAATTTTATATTCTCTTAGTTATCAATTAACAAAAATATCTATTTACAATTAATTTCTCAACAAGAGCACGTAACTATAAATCTAATTTAGTGGTATTGTTTCCTTTATCGTACAAATTTTGCAATCATTTTTCTTACTGATAATTAAACTAGCATTTGAAAAATGACTAATGATATACTAACAAGATTTTAATTAGTCTCGAGTAGTACTACGATAGACTTCACTTATAAGTATTAATTTAAGGTAACTTCCTCTTTCATTTTTAAGTTTCAATAAAGCATATCTAGTCTGACCAGCGAACAGCAAATTTTTAATGTCAGTGAATTATTATTACTAACTAATAGTTTCTAAAATGAAATATATTATTTTCCTGAACCTGAATCATTATTAATTTTTCTAGAATGATAGTTTAAATTTTTACTTCTAAAAGCTAAACTCTTTTTGCATACTGCCTTTTATAATTTTTTTATTGCACTTATCAAAAATAAAAATGGAGTCTTTGTATCGTTCTCTTTGGAATTACAAAGGTACTCTAAGTTCAAACAGCGTGGCGTGACTTGGAAATTTACAACTCGAACAAAACTTAGAGAAACACTTACTTGTTTGTAACCCAGATGTTGTCAAGACTTGAACGTCTCTACAGAACAAGCAACATACTAGAAGTTAAATACTTGTGAAAATATCTGCGATGCACTTAAACCATTTCCTGAATTTTTTATGAAACTTGAAGCTTCCTTGTATCATCATGAAATAGGTTGTTATTTCTCAAATTACCTAACTTCCATATTCATGTTAAATTTAATAAATTTCTATATGTAACCACAATATATAGTTGCAAACTAAAGGGAATTAACAAATGCCTAGACGTTGGATAATATTCACTGTTTCTGGTGCTTTAGTTTTCTTTTTTAACTTCAAATTTTATACATCTATCTGCCCGAAAAGCGTCGCCAGGAGTGTATTACACGATGTCTTCACTACCATTAATTATCGTTTTTTCTCACGCGGCACCAAGCATAATTGCTCAAGGCCATCGTTCTTATCAGAACCCGACTTATCCGCCGAACAACCAAGGTGAAAATTTACGTATTAACAATCTGACAACTTGTTGCGCATGCGATCGTTATAACGATCATTCTATCTATGCAGGAGAGAGGTCTTACAATGACTCTTATAAAAGTTTTTTTTGTCACCGCGCAACTTGAAACAATGCTCCCAGTTTTGAAGCATAAAGTTAGATTAATACAACACGTAGTAAATATAAAAGGTTAAGAGAATCGTAAAACTAATTATTACTTAGAAATTTGCAGAACTATAAGGCTTGAACTAACCTCCTATCAAAAGAATAGCACAAATATCCATCAAAATACTGCTGGAAAATAAACTTGTTACTACCTTAAGAAAGACAGTAATAAGCCAAATAAAAACCCATTAAAGGTATTACGTTTCATAACCTAAAATTATTGAGGTTAATCTATTAATATTCATAATTATTTACCGTGTGACTAAAATTCTTTTAAATAACGTATTGCACTGTAATGTCATTAATTTCTACAAGTAGTTTACCAAAAGCTTACAGAAAATATATAAGATGTTTTACCCTTATTAAATTAAATACAAATATTTATAAAACTTCATAAAAACATAACCATTTTGTAATCTAGCATAGGCTTATCACCTTCTCAGTTATTAGAATTCATAGCATGTACGGTGACAAATAAAGCACAAACTAGAAGTCACCTAGCGTTGTTTTCTAAAAGAGCTGTATGACTTTGACGAACTCATGCTACAAAAAAAAGCGGCGGTGTACTTCTTACAGTTCAAATTAGGTTTCAATGAAATCTACTAACTGACAAATCAAAACTGTTACACGTCAAAAAAACTCTACAAATCCTTTTAGTCAGTAATTAATTCTAAGGAATATTTGTATAATTAATTTTGGTATATTACAGATATTTGTGTAATACAGAGTTAAGAAAATGGGTTTGTGGGACTTACCGTTGTGGTTTCTTAGAAATAGTTTGGATAGCGTGATTTTGTGGTTAACATAATTCTCACGGTTGTGGAACGGACATTACGTTTTCCGACCAATCAAGACGCGTACTGTACAAGCGGCGGTAGATTTTTAAATGGTTACAAGTACCGCCACAAGAACATTCTCGGTTTAACCATCCATTCTGAACGAGTGCAGTAGTGCATATAAAATGTAGTGGAGGTTTACCTATTAACTTCCTATACTAATTTTTAAGTCATGCTTTGTCTTGTTCCCGTTTATGTTGCAGGAAATAGCAACAAGCTCCGTTACAACAGTTTTGGATACAGCGACAAACTGCACCCCATGAAAAACATTGATTGATTAATAATTTTCGCACTTTGTACACAGCCTGACAATATGCATTAAACTAGAAGTTAATAATTAATTTAAATTCTTAATTTGAAACGTAAATTTTATTTTTTATGTGTAAATTCTGTGTAATTTATTGCGTTTTCTGTTCAAACAAGCGATTACATAACCACACGTTTCAAATTTTAACAAAAGACGCATCACAACTAGAACAACAAGCTGCGGAACGAAACGCTATATAGAGACCGAAAGAAATTCACCGACCAATAGGCTTCTATTACCAAAAATAGAATGTTTAAGGCTGACTAAGGTACCCTTACGCTTTTATGTAATTTTTGCCTTAATGGTTACCAAATACGACATCTAAAGCACGGTTCATGATCAGATTAGAAATATTATTATACGTAGATCGCCAAGAACACAACACGTAATCGTTACTACGAGCTTAATTCACGCATCAGGTCTCTTCAAAATTTTGTTAAGACTGTACCTTTGCAATAAGCGGGACGAAAATGCAACATGTTTGTAGGCGGTATCGATTTTTCAAGGAACACATAAAGGAAGGCAGAAATAACCGGGAACAATATAGTAATAGAGGGGCTACAAGCAAGACACAAAACACGGAACAGAAAGAGACACCAGAAAGGCAGAAATAACGTAGTCACTTTAGGTAGGAAAGGAAGACAAAGCTGAGAGATGTTATTATGAGGGTGCAAGAGAGATAATTGTATGAACGCGCACACGAGAAGCGTGATTGTATTTGTGTGGGGTGAACAGAAGAGTGCAAATTTCAAGGAATATTTGGACGGTTGGCAACGTTCGACAGTTTTTCGCGGTAATGAAGTGTTTATGTTCCGATTTCTGAGTTTTAAAAGACCGTTGTGTTTACGTGCAGGTGTATTTTGTGGAATTTGGCAGTTGGCAATTGTACAAGGAATGGGCGACAAAAATAGAGGCAATTCAAGTGAGGCTGTGGTTATATAAGCGGTGCTGGAAACCGCATTCGCTCGCTCTTATTTTCCAAGTCTACAGAAAATCATTCTAGCTTCAAACCACATGACTATTGCAGTCGGACTTAAAATTTACAAGTGTTTTCATGCACAAGTAGGTGCCAGTTAGTTTAAACGGAATGAACCGTAGTAAATCATTGTAGTAATTGAAGCAGGATGACTTGTAAGTAGAGAATTATTTACAAATTGAATGAGGGTGCTTGTTGCACATTGAGTGGAAGAACAGGTGATGTTTGGACCTGGAGCAGCAGTCCAGAGGAATTGTTGAGGATTTGGGTGAACAACGAGTTCGAGATGGAATTACTATTCACAATGGAAGACAGCAACATGGAGTGATCCAGGTACGTGCAGTCATTTTGGAACGCATCCACAGAGGCGGTGATCTGGAAGAAGAAAAACATTCTCCAGGTAACGAATTTTTTTGTTGAAACTGTTGTGCTGGTGCTGATTTAATTAAACTATTAGTGATTTGAGTTTTATTTGGTGAAAATTTTTATGAACCGAAAATTAATTTTATTGACATAGGTAAAGAACAATTTTTTTATTATAGATCTGAGGGTGTAAATGCTTGTATAATGTTTCACAGATGTAAGAGGTAAACGGGTCTTTTGTTTAATTTTAAGTGCAAAAATTTGTGCACGCATGTAAAAAGTTTATACTGAGCTCACCATAGACCAGGAGAAAATAAATTAAGGTTCTGAGATTGGCCCATCTACTTTAAAATAAAACAATGAAATATAGAGGAGCATAAAATCGCGGGGATATTAGGTTGATGATTTTATTACCAAGTAAGGGGTATGAAATGTTTAACTTGTATAAATATTGTAAATATTGAAATAGTGTGAATGTATTATTTATGTTGTCAGAATTAAAGAGTTGTATGTTTTTGTGAAATTATTCTTTATTTTTTTATTAATTATAAAGGTTGCTGAGAGAATGAGTAACTGTGGTGAGTATCTCTGAAGAAGCAGTGAGCAGAGCTAGCCGTGGAGTGTCAGTTTGGAATGCACCTTCAGAAGGTACTCAACTAAAACGCTACGTAATCAAAGCTTGGACTCAAAAATTTATTTAGGTTAAAATTATGGAGTTTTTTTTAATTTTCAGCAAGTATATTATGACGCCCAAAGTGTGGGGCACGAATTTTGGAACCCGTACAACGAGAAGACACGGCAATATATATATATATATATATATATATATATATATATATACAGGATGGAAGAATGGAAGTGTATCACATATACAGGGTGAATTAGGTGTAAAAAAAAGCTTAAAAGATAAAAATTGCGGCTTGACGTAAGAAAAATCGCGGATAACAGATGTGGCGTAGGAAGAAATGGCACTATCGTTAATGAGTTTTCCCATTAAAAACGATTAGTGCTAATGGGCTATTAATAAGAAGCATATTAAAAACGATTAGTGGTGCTGTCGCCGTTGCGCTGTCCTCGGATGCCTGTACTCCTCTACTCATGTTAACCACAAAAATAACGGTGCTATTTTTTTATAAGCACAGATTTCTATTCTTAGTATGCAAAGCTATTTAATTAACGGGGACCGGTAAAGTCCTTTTTAAAAATTCATAAATTACACACAAGGTGGGGCATATACGAATTTTATACGCAATAAATTCTATGTTTATATAGGGTCGTATGTTTACGGCTCCTTAAAGTTAAGAGAAAAAGCTTTTATAAGCGTTACGGTAAAAGGCAATCTCATTAAAGGAAAATATAGACTGTACAATGTTGAATGCGTATATACGCCTCGTCTGGATTAATGGTATTAAACGTTTATCTTGCTCCAATTTAATGTACCGTTAAAACGAGTTCAGTGTACTTGATGGTACATGTATTTTAAATGACTTTGGGGATCGATACTTTATACCTCTAGTGCCACTTCCTGGCGTTGTTGAATTTTGCAACCGTATTCCATTTATAAAGAAAGCCGTGCCTTTCAAGGGAATTAAGCTGAAGAATTTATATTAAATCGTTTTCCGCACTCAGAAACTAAGTGACAAAAAGTGAGCAGCAGTTTCTCTAACAGTCATGTATGACTTTACAGTGACATGAGAAACGTTTCAACTTAAAAATGACTGTCAGAAACAATCAAAAATTAATGGGTGGATACATTTAACACATGGGTATTGGACTATAAAACTAAGCACTTTTAGCGTTATTTGTCTTCATCCAGTTACGTTGGGGAAAGTTGGGTACGCATTTGTGTATTATATATAAGGCGCTGTTTGCAATTTTTTCCAACTTCTTTTTATTTTACTCTAAGTTTACGTTATCATTGTGTTTCAAATGCAAATAACATTTATAATCATGAAATATACAATTAAATGCAGAAATATTCAGCAGCAACTGCCGATGTAAGAATAATTAAAAAAAATATTTAATTTAATAATTAAAACCCATTGCGTTGTATATTTCTTACCTCTTCATTATCCAGTTCTCGCAACTGCTGCTGGTATTAAAAACGCCATTCGGAACTATTAAGTAATCGGAAACATATATATATATATATATATATTTATATGAATCGTTGGCAACTATCCTTACCATAAAGGCAGAGCTGCACGAAAAGCTTAAGAAGAATGAAGGTGTAAGTGGATACGGTGAATTGTCTATGAGAAGCCATCCCAGGTACCGTGAGTGCCCCTATTGACACTATGCCATGTCTAGTTCCTCCTATTTTGTGGTCCGTAAAATTTTCTGGAGATCCAGTACAGGTTCATCAATTCTTGGACAGAGTATTTGAGTTGGCACAGTCGCGGAAAGTGTCTGAAGAAGATTGATTTAATGCTTCCGTGGAATTTTTAACAGGTAACGGTCTAGAGTGGTATCGTTGTATTAGAAGTTCTGTAACCAACTGGAATTCTTTCACACTCAGAGGACGAAGCTTGGGAAAAAATTAGGTCGCGCCTCCAACGTAAAGGAGAATCTGTAGTCATATATATATATATATATATATATATATATATATATATATAACTATTTATTTATATATGTACTGTGATATTTAGGGGTTAAAAGGGCATTATTATTTGTCAATTGGTAATTCATTTCGTGATTCGGTATGTGAAAGAACAACTAACAATTTTGAAACGCTTTTCAAATCATTAGTTTAGAAATTAATAATTTTTACTAAAAAATTTCAGTAAGCTAGAAGTTAATTTTCATAACTCTGCAGATATAAATACTCATAGAATATAGCGTGGGTCATATTAGAAACATTCCGTGTGTAAGATACCATTTAAAAGGTCATGTCATAAACATATTTTAATAAGTGTGAATTAGAGGAATAATTTCTGAAAAGCTATAGCTTCATTTCTAAGATTTAAAACCGTTTAGTTTACAAGCAAAGTGCAGTTAGATTATTAAGTAAAAACGTTTGAAAGTGTTTTGAATAAACCTTCCAAGTATTATTAAACTATAAACAGATGTAACCGTCGTATTTTTCCGGGAATTTAATAGGGTAAAACGTTGCACAAACAACAGAAACTTTAGGTAGTTGTTAGTTCCAATCTCAATTAGAATAAATTTATAGCCTCTTAAAATGACCTAGAACTTAAGTTGTAGGGGTAACTTTTTACCGTTGCGAATAAAGCTTGCCAACAAAGAAACAAAGAGGGGTTATTTGATAGCATGTGTAGAAGTGAGATGGATATAACACGTGTTAAACGTTCGTTAATTTGAGTGAATACAAGGTGAGTGGAGTGAATAGCAGTTGATAGTTATACCACAGACATCAAAAACAAAGTAGGTGATTTTAGCGCGTATATTGGAGTGAGATAGGCATAAAACGTATTATATTCAGGGGCGTAGTTTAAAACCATAGCATTCGTTGATTGGGGTTTGCGCAAGGTTAGTTTAAGATAGGGTGTCAGAATACGAGGAAATCATTTAGCAACGTGCGAGTGTTTGTTAGCTTTAAGTGATTTTTAAAGAAATGAGTGTCTGTTAAATGAAATACGAGAATTTTGAACGTACATTAAAAAGGTGGTTGTGGAAACGAGTGGCCGTTGAAAATTTTTACGAAGAATTGTTGCGTATACATGTTTGTATTGTTGAAAGTTTTAGGAATTGTGGCAGGCTTTTAAAGGCGAGGGACTAACATATAAGCCCCAAGAGCTTGATGTGGAGCTCTTACTCTCTGAGTTTTTAACAAGAGTACATCGCTAGCTTAGTTTCAACTAGTTTACTGCAATTATATCTCGACAAGCTGACGACTCTAATGCCAGAAATGCGTTTACGTTTTGCATAGAAGTTTAATTTGATGTAAGTAAAAACAGTTTGCTTTTAATTTGCACTAAGTGTGAAAAAGTATGCACTTTGAAAAGGAGTAGATGTCAGTGTTTGGTCGGTTTGGTGGTTTACCAACAAAATTATGGTATTAATAGAAGAGGTTTGGGAGTTTGGAAACCCTATCAAATTGGTGAACGAGATGACGTTTTGGTGAAATTGTTGCAGCCTTGCAGTTGAGGTGATTGCATTCCAGATTGGGGTGTTCCTGAATGCCGCGGTCATTCATGGAATGATGGCAGGCTCGTGTGCAGTTATGGAATCCAGGTAACTAATGCTATTTCATTGCATATGTGTGTAAACAGGTTTTTAATGACTTAATGCATTGAGGTGTATAATTTTATGAACTTAAAAGGACAAACAGGAAAAGATTTCTGATTGAACAATTTAATTTGAATTATGTTTACCGTATGTTATGTGGGAATTTATGATAAAGAGTGATTTATATTATTTGATTTATGTACAATGTAAAAGGGTCTTTTTGATTATCCATGTACAAAAATTAGCACGAAAGATTAAGGTTTACTATGAGCTCGTAAGGAACCAGAGTTAAAGTAAGAAATGTGGTAAAGCCCTATTACTTTTTCTGATTGAATTAATTGGAAAAATTTATCTGAAATCAATTTTGATATCGAAATATATTGTTAAGGAAATATGGGGGGGTGGGGGTGTATAGAATATGTAATTAATGTGTGAAAGGGGAGTTTAATTTTGCTTTTGGCGTGTACATTTTCCTGATATGTTAATAAAAATAGGCGATTTACCGGAACAGCATTTTTTTTAGTAGTTAAATTTATTTTAAAAAGCAGCTGAGTAGACGTGGCAAACTTCATAAGCAGAGGTATTTAAGCAGATATCTTCATGCAGGTAGAAACAGTAGAATTAATGTCACCCAGAAAGTGGGGCTTTTGTATTATTGAGTGACGCCCTGCAACGGACATCGTAGTTTTAATGACGTCCAAAGTGGGCCTTTTTGTATTATTGACTGACGACCAGCAACGGACATCGTAAAAATATATGTTGCTACGATTTCGCCGCCTAATTTTTTTTACAATGAATTACCTGCTGATCGCTTTGTCTCTGTGCCTCTAAAATATCTAAAATAATTTTAAAAACAACTCGATAAAATTGATGTCCCGACTACCTCAGTTATGCCTTGCACAGAGTGAACGACGATATGATAACAAAGAATATTTACACCCCCTTACTCTAATACTTCATATACCTGAATAGGATAAACGAAATTCGTCAAAATTTGTATAATAGCCTAAGAAATATGTACAATTTCCAACTGTATGATCTTCGTACTATCATGGGCTATTTAAGAACTTTTGAATCAAAATCAAAATAAATATTGAATTTGTTCATTACCATAACTTATAACCCCTTTTAAGCAATTAAAGCCAGCAAAAAAAATTATGTATTATATTGAAAGTTTTGCTGAACGTTTAATAAACATTTCCCTTTCTTTTAACGTATTTTCTACGTATCACCAAATTTTTGATGACCCTTTACACAAAATATCTTAGTACATGTAAGTTTCAAATATTCAAAATAAAACTTATGCTGTAAATTGCAAATTTAATTCTAACCTGGTATTTTTCCGATTGATTTCCATGGCAGTTTCCTGTTTCAAATGAGTTGTTAATTTAGTGGTTGTTGACCTGTAGCTCTGCGTGCACCCCAATGTTTTGAACTATTTTTCTGCAGCTTAACGAGTGGCTTCGAATGAACGTATTGCTTATAGCTTTACTTGAAAACTCAATGTCTTAATTTAGAGTTTTCCCATTTATTATATTTAGTACTTGCAGGTATTGAAGTATCAGTATTGAAGTATTGTTTTGAGTTATACTTCCGTACTTGATTGGAGCATTGAAGTATTGGTTTGAGTTTTACTTCCGTACTTACTTGCAGCCCTAAATAAGGAATTATAAAGATTTCGTTTATTATTAATTAATTTTAGACTTACGTTTTAAGCCAACGGCAGATTTTTGTACACTCGTATGTTTAAGCGCGCATTTATACTGTCTTCTTCACTTGAAATTTTAATTAATGTGACTTTTACTTATAATTTTTAATTTAACTTCACTAAGTTGAAATCTACGTATTACTTTTGTTACGACTGGTACAGTTCGTGCTTCGTTTATGGAATGAGTGTTTGTTATCAGTTTTGACACATTATATAGACAAGTCGTCTCACGTGCTGTTATTAGTTGACCGCCTGCTATCTTGTTATTCGGCCATACCAGAGGCGTTACACTGCGCTATAATTCAGCCGGTTGGGTTTTACTTCGAGTTGCTTACTTTATGCATTGCTCAGACGCTCCAAAAATTACATAGGCAATAAGCTTTTTTTATGGATTTCGTTAGCCAAAGTTTTAAAATCACGTAGTTGTAATTTTGTACAGGGACTTTAAAATATTAACCTTTAATTCTGTACGTACACCAAAACTTATGGTTCCATATTTTTGTGAAAAATGCTCGCCCAAAATTTTTTAAGAGGACCGTGTCAGGATTTGAACCCGGGACCTTGGGCATAGTAGTCACACGTATACCAAATACACCACGGAGCCGCCTTTATGTCTTCGTATCTTATATGTGGTTTTCCAATGTTTCACCCGAAGGTACTACATAGGCCAGGAAGCGAGTTTTTTGTTACCTGGAAAATTTTGAATTTTGCCGAACCCTTGCTGTTCCAAGCAAGGTAGAGATCTTTAACGTACGTGACAACACTCACACACGGGACCTCCATTTTACCTCTCATCCGAACGGGGGTGTATTTTTGTAAAAAGTGCTCGCCTAACATTTTTCAAGCGGACCGTGTTGGGATTCGAACCCGGGACCTTGGGCCTAGTAGTCACACACACACCACTGCGCTACGGAGCTGCCCTATGTTTTCGTACCGTTTATTTACATTTCCAGTGCTCCACCCGAAGGTACTACATTGGCCAGGAGGCGAGTTTTTTGTTGCCTGAAAATTTAGAATTTTGCCGAATCCCTGCCGTTCCAGGCAAGGTAGGGATCTTTAACGTGCGTGACAACACTCACACACAGGACCTCCATTTAACCTCTCATCCGAACGAGGGCGTAATATTTGTGAAAAATGCTCACCTGCCATTTTTCAAGCAGTCGGCCGTGTTGGAATTTGAACCCGGGACCTTGGGATCCGTAGTCTTACGCTTACTACATTGATCCATGGCGACGCCTTATGTCTTCGTACCGTTCATTTACATTTCCAATGCTCCACCCGAAGGTACTACATTGGCCAGGAGGCGAGTTTTTTGTTGCCTGGAAATTTAGAATTTTGCCGAACCCTTGCCGTTCCAGGCAAGGTAGGATTTTAACGTGCGTGACAACACTCACACGGGACCTCCATTTAACCTCTCATCCGAACGAGGGCGTAATATTTGTGAAAATGCTCACCTACCATTTTTCAAGCAGTCGGCCGTGTCGGAATTTGAACCAGGACCTTGGGATCCGTAGTCTTACGCTTACTACATTGATCCACGGCGACGCCTTATGTCTTCGTACCGCTGAATAAACTTAATTAGTTTTTCAACCGCAAGCTCATCGTGTGTAATTATATAATCACGTATTTTTTCGTCAAAATGCTGTGCGAGTAATTTATTACATCATGATCGTACATTACCGGGGGTTGAGTCCCGAGCATTTGAAACAACTTAGAAGTATAAAGGCAAGATTAGGTAGATTCTCAATTTTCAATAAGTCCTTGGTCCCATATGGAAAACTACATCCCAGTTAATATTTTCCAATTTGGTACAATTGCACGGATAAGTTCAACATTTTGTACTAAAAATTAGGTAGAAAACAATTCAACTGTTTTAAAACCTGGTTTATAAAGTTATAAATAGCATTTTAATCCTCCAAAAATCCGTGTAAACATCATATTGTTCAAGAAATACCTCATGATTTGCAACTTGTTTTATACACACGGCACGTCGGCATTAAACGTTTGTTCTGATAAGACTTTTCCCGGTTGAACTCTCTTTGCAAGTAATTTTCTAAATCCGCTCACTTCTACACCGTCTTCGAGTGGAGTAGGTAGGAAAGTTATTGATGCGCAAACCCCCAATAGGACCAAAAACCGAAAACACCCTATAATGCTAACAACAATTAATCAACAACCACACAATAAGCAGTAAAGTTGGAAGCCACTTGCTAGTCCACATGTACCCTCTAACCGATCAACATTTTTGAGCATCCTCGAGCGAATCTATCACGTACTAGATCAGCCTGGGGCCATCGCCTTTTGATACCCAGCTGGAACCTGTGCCTAATCAGTCTAAAGGTAGCCGCCAGCAGACAGTGGTTAATCGTGAGTGATTGTTGCTGGAACTCAACATAATCTGTTAATTATTCTTGCAATCCTCTTTTTCACAACGAACCGCCAAGAAAAATTTTAATCATTCCGGTCTGTAAGACCCGGCACCCCACTGTCACAAATGATAATCTGATGTTGACTATTTAATTTTTTACTTAGAGTATATTTTTTCTTGAAAGTAATATTTGCTCTAAGTTTAGTATGTTTGGAATTTTCAATAATAACAATTGCAAAATAATTTGAATTACAGTTTTGCTTAAGTTTGTACGTAATTATCAAATCTGAGGCTCATATAAATCATAAGAAAAAATCTTATTTGACTAATAATCTTTAGATATCACTAACACATGTAAATTTATTAAAATTTTCTTTA
Organism: Platerodrilus igneus; assembly: GCA_036346225.1. Lineage (NCBI taxonomy): Eukaryota > Metazoa > Arthropoda > Insecta > Coleoptera > Lycidae > Platerodrilus > Platerodrilus igneus. The sequence continues at coordinate 3,392,306 of JARFIW010001108.1, read as the reverse complement.
TTGGATAAAAGTTATTTGTAATACAGTATATACCTGCTGATTTTAATATGTTTCATTTTCTAGAAAGAGTAAATTAAAAATTTTAAATGATCCACTCAGATAGGGTTTCTGTATCTACTCTAAAATGCCATTTTTTGCTAGATGCAGAGACGTTCAACTTCACTTCACTTAGTTCTCCACTTTGCAAAGAATATGTCAACCCTGTCCTTTTCATGATCTCCCATGCGTTAGTAGCTAAGCTAGCCGCCGGTGCAATAAGTTTTTGTAGTTCCAGCTAGCACGCGTAAAAGGTTCTAATACCTTTAAATTCGGAATTATTGTTCGATCTTCTCCCTAGGAGCAATATCACACAACGTGTTATTTTAAAAAAATTAATATTGTTACACTAACTCCCAACGCCTTGGAACTCGGAATGAGTAATCAATTACGTACACCATGTATATAAAAATAATTTTACAACATTGGCACCGCATTCTGGGCTTCAAATTAAAAATCAAAACTGCCATATTGGCCCAACAACGTGGGGCTGAAGAAAAAAATTGCTACAACACCCTAAGGCATGCGGAATATTGTAAATATCTTTATCCCCATCTAAAAATACGATTTCTTCGTGACTAGGAATGGAAATCCTTTAAGTCACGGGTTTATGCCTTTATAATCCAATATACTGAGCGCTTCTACAATGCGCTACTATATAAATGCGTATTTACAAAATTAGTTCTTATAAAATTTGTCTTATTTTCCTCAGGTTAGGAGTGTTGTATGTTTCGGAATGGTATTCTATTACCTCTGATCGCCTCTATATATATATATATATATATATATATATATATATATATATATATATATATATCATGTAACGTTACATGCCAAAACAGGTTTTCTATAAAAGCATATTAACTTATGATTAAGGAAACAAATTTTCCGAAACGTCAAGTATAATAAATGTTTTAAACTAAAACCACTAACTTATTTCTAACGAAATATATCCCAAGATTCAAACAAAGTCAATTAGTGTATAACAAATACGTTCGTTATTGCAAGCAAGATTAACTATATATATATATATATATATATATATATATATATATATATATATATATAATTTGCCCTAATTGACTACAACCCCGAAACCAATTCTAAATAATATCAAAGTAGTCGAAAACTATAATAATTTATATATATATATATATGTATATATATATATATATATATATATATATATATATATATATATATATATATATTGCTATGATATCGCCGCACGCCGATGTACTTAACGTTCAGTTTTCTGCTGCCCGCCAGCGCTGAATGATATAAACAAAACTAACTAAAATTTGTATAATGGCCAAGAATATATACACTCTACAGCTTTATAACTTTGATAATGTTATTCACTTTCCAAAAATAAACCCCTAAATCAAAGAAACAATATCAATTTGTTTGTCCCCAAATTGTATATCCCTTAAATTAATTTAAATTTAGCAAAAAGAGCACTATCTACTACTGGAAGTACCTTTGAACGTTCAATCACCTTTCCTTTTCGCTCTACGTAATTTTTAAAAGATTTTTGATGACTCTTTACATAATATTTCAATATATGAAAAATGAAAGTGTTCAAAATGAAATTAATGCCTTATGCTATTAAAAATTGTTCTTATTTCTGACCTGTATTTTCCCTGCGTGTTTCCAATTCTTCAAACTGCTGCTGCGCGTGGTTGACCAGTACCACTGGATTGTATTCAGTTGAGTTCATTTGTTGGTTTTGTAAGACAGCTTGGCCAAACACCCATTCAATGCTTAGAATAATACACCGTTTACTGCTCCGATGCAAATTTAGCTTTAGATTTGTATTTTAAAGTTCCAGACCAATGTTTAGATTTGTATTCAGATGAAATTTAGATAATAATTTAGATAACAATTTATCTGGTAATTTAGATGGTGATTTAGATGATAATTTAGATCATAATTTCGAGCACTAAGTTATAAATATTAAAATTATGTATAATTAAAAATTTCTAATTTACGTTTTTCAGTCAACGGCTAACTTCTTACGTATATTTGCACTATTGTTATTATTTTTAAACTTTTCTATCACGATTTCCAAAAAATACAATTATTTAATTTCACTTTCCGTGATTTTCTGACTTGAAGTGCTATAGTGCGTGACTTGGTTGAAGAAAGACTGATTGTTTATCAAATTCGTGTGGTGTTTAAAACGACTCCAACTTACATAAATTGGTTTATTTGCGTGTTAAAGTTTGAGGCGTGCTTTGGATTATTGTCCATACCTTGGGCTTTCTGTGGTATTAACTTGATAATAGCTTGTTGAATTGCTGGCGTCGGTTACGTATACATCCAGTTTGTATAGTGTATTCCTAGGGCCATTGTACTGTCATCCGTCATGCCTTGTTTTGATGTAGGAAGTTATAATTCAGCCTCGCACGTATACAAGTATGACTTTTATTTTTGTCAAGATAATTTTTGGGTTTTGTATTGACCCTATGTTAAAGGTCACGCAGGCGAAATTTTTACACTGACATAAATTTAAAATGCGTTTATTTACTTCCTGCGTTTACAATACATATTTGTTTTGAAAGATGTGTTTATTGCGAGGATGCATGGTTATTTAATTGCCCTAATTCGTATTTATTTTAATAAGATTCGTATCATGATTTCCTTACTTCAGATGTCCCTAATGCGTATTCCTTTAAAATTTATAAATACCTTGCAAGTTTAAAATGAATTTGATTGCGTACAGAGTTATTTATCTTACTGAGTGTCACTGTAATATTGAAGAACGAGCTTCCTTTCATTAATTACAGTTAATTGTGATTTTTATTGGGTGTGCTTGATAATAGTCTTTTGCATAATTGGCGAATTCCTTTCATTATATGTGCCATTTACATGTGGGTACAACCCTTATAACTCAATATACCCCTAAATAACCCTATTATCATATATATTTACATATATATATATATATATATATATATATATATTGCTATGCTCCCTAAATTATTACCGCCCCATCATTTGGGCGACCATATTTATATTGCTATATTTAAACAAGAATTGGAATTATCGTTCTCCGACGTTGGGCTGTCTTATTAATATTGCTCTAAACTCCTTCCAGGACTTAACTGGATTTTATCTTGAACTTACCTTGTCGACCAATAACAAAATTTGATATGTTACCGCCTTATTCGTTATCAATTTCGTATTCAACTTATAGCTCCTCCTTGATTGTTTAAATTATCAAATCACTCCCATTAACTTTATCTTATGACCTCGACTAGCATTTATTTGGAATTATAAAATTCAGTTAATTCGATTCTATATAATGAAACAAATATTATGTACAGCTTTTGTAAATTATTTAAAATACACTTTTCAATTAATTAATGTTGTAAATCTCATTTATCAAAATCATAAATTTTTTAATCAAACCCAAAGTCACCAAAAAACCTATTATCTTTATGTAAAAAAGAAGTGTGGAACGTTCAAAACCTCTTATCATATCACGCACTTTTGTACGTATGCAAGTCCTCTGTTTTGTTGACTTTTTCACATTCATTTATATTAAGCAAATTCAATATTCAAATAAAAATATATAGAAAATTAATGTCTTATGACTAAAATCTAACCTGGTCTATTTTCTTCGCATTGACGCATCCATAATTAGCTAATATCTCCCATGCGTTAAGCCAACCATTTGAATAAAAATTATTTTTCCCCAATGCAGGATTATTACATGCCCATTCCAAATATTGTCTATCCACACGCTTGAACCATTGCATTTAAATTATTGCCATCACCATCTGGACTACCATTATTAACTTATACTTATGCACCCCAATTTCTTGTCATCTCATTCAGACTTATTACTTCTTATCAATTTCCCCAAACTTAGAATTGGATTATCATCCTCCCCAAACTTGAATTTGTATTATTATTCTCGCAGGACTCGGAACTTGGAATTCTTATCATTTATTTTTCCTTGACTCGGAATTGCATTATTCTCCCCGGACTCAGAAATTGTATTACTCTCCCCGAACTCGGAAGCCCTATTATTATTGTGTTTTAGTTTAAATAAATTCTCTAAAATCTACTTACGTTTAATCGGCAATCGTAATTTTCATCTTAGTCGCACTTATACAATTTTTCACTTTAAATTATTACGTATCTCTTTTTGTCTCAGAGTGGCGCACCTCGGCCTTTGTTGAGTTGAAAACTGCCTCGTTATCACTGTGCCTGTTAATATATCATTGACCTCCTACTCCGTCGGTGGGTATGGTCTACAAACTCGTCGCTCATTTTAACCAATCAAATCTTTGCATTTAAAGTAGTTTTTGATGTAATTTTCTATGCTTTCCAATAATTGTAGCCTGCTCGCAGATGCTTCGTTATCAAACATGCGGTGTTTTAATAAATCTAATTGCTTTTCCATGTTGTACATAAACAACTGATGCAATTCGACTTTTAATTTTCATATCTGCCTGTTATTTACGCAATTTTTAATCACCTCTCTTTATCACAGTTATTAACTATCTGTACACATTTACATTATGCTTCTTGAAGCTCTATTTCTTATCTCCATATTAACCTAATTGTTTGGAACTCTTTTGAATGCGTGTTTAATTACACTTTATTATGTTTACTTACAAAATACGCGTGCTTCCACTGAAAAATATCATTATTTGCCGTACCTAAATTAACTAAAACTCTATCTACAGAGTATTAAATATTTCCTCTTTACCTAATGCATGTCTTCCTTATTCCTACGCTAACTATGCGTTTTCCTATGTTTATTTGCGTCGCTTAAAACTATTTATACTTTATATACAGGGTGTTGACTGTCTACTATTTACAAACTATCTCTATTTCTCAATTCTTTACTAAATAAATGCAGTTTTCTGCTGCCTATGGTAATTTCTCATTTCTAAACGACCTTTACTATAAAGTACACCCTTAAACAACCCCTTATCACAGCATAATATATATATTGTTGTGGATTTAAAGGGATAAATTGGTGTATACAATAAAATTTTAGCAACCGTGTATATAGAAAAGAGTAAATTATTTACGCGCCAAATTAATTTAATTCAAATAGTAAAAGCGGAGGAGTATTATGGTATTTTTATATTTAAATAATTGGAATGTTAGAATTACATAAGGGAAAAAAGTTTTAAGGCATATAGAAGTTCAAGGATACGCATAATTAATCATAATTTCTTTTAATCAAACGCACGAAAGCAAATAAGGGAGCGTGCTGGCATAATAAATCAACAATTTCTAAAGCAAATGTATTCGTTTTAAAAGCCAACGTGCATTTACACAGATACTACGAAGCAAAATATCTAGAATTGTTATTTTCAAACGGTTGATAATTACAAGAAACACCTGTTTGTTAAATGGTACGTTCAGAGAATTTGAGGCGAACGTTAATATAGAGTTCCATAAAAATTGTTTTCAACGGTCAGTTGGTATAAGCAGCTAGTAGGTAAGCTAAGCCGCTTTGGCAACAGAGATCCACAGCAAGATATGTATACGCCGATTCGAGAACAATATGAACAGCTAAGCCGCTTTGGGAAACAAAACGTGCAGTAAGATATGTATACGCCGCTTTGAGAACAAAATTGTTTTTGTGTGTAAATTTGTTGCGTCGGGGGGTCGTTAGGTCTTTGGAGTGTGCGTTCGGCGGGGTCGTTAGATTTTTGTCGTGGGGTGGTGCGCGTGCGCTGGGGTGGAGATATTTTCTTAAGAAATTTTTTTAGCAGCGTTCCCGACGTTAAATATTAAATATTAAATTTTAAAAAAATGTTGTATGTGTAGAAAATGGAGTTCGCGTGTTGGTTCGTATTTTTCTGGGGTAGGTTAAGCTAAAAATTAAAACGCCGCGGTGAAGAATTTTTTTAATATTAGGCAAACGCGTGCAAGTGGTAAAGAGTGTTTTAGCTCTCCTCATAAGCTGCGTTTTGTACGAAGTAGCAAATAAAATTGAGAAAATATACGAAATGTTATATGATGGAGGTCAAATTTTTAAACGTTTGCAGGTAAAATCTTGTAAAAAAGAAGTCGTTCACTTCTCGCAATTTCAATGTCACGATAAAATACTAAGAATCTGCATGCAGTCGAATATAACCTCGTGTTTTTTATCTGGCAATATATATGTAAATCACGTCGACATTCGACTTTTAATATAATGTATTTAATTAACATAAGGTGTGTTGCAAAAACATTTCAAGACAGGTATGTCGTATATTTCCTTTTGGTTACATCATCCCAAAATAATTTATACAAGTACACTGAACTTGCTTTTATCAAGGATTTCTTGCTTATGGATTAACTTTTACAACTTAAGGTGTAGCATCAAGGTTTTAACGTCACTCTCAAACTATAGAACTTAATAATAATAGCTTTCCTTAGCACCAATATCATTTAGAAAATATGTGCTTCTTTAATATTTATTTATTGAATATTTTGCTCCAAAAATTCATTTAATAAGGTTAGTAAATCTTCTTCTTCTGGGAGCCGTGGTTGTGGCGATGGTGGTGGTGGTGGTGACATTCGTGGTGGTGGTGCACGACGGTCTGCCACCTCCGTATATCGCATATTACTGTAACAATAAGAAAAAATGAACCTAAGTTTTATTATATAACAATTTTTTCAGTAGTAAATATAAAATGAAAATTAGTTTATACAAATAAATATTTGTTACTTACGGGTTTAAGAATCTTAGCATCCGACGCCTTATTGTCGGTTTTGCGAACCACGGCACCCCAGTTTTATTTGTTGGTGTTACTATTGCAGTTGGCTTCATTTCTTCTAGTTAATAGTTAAACTTGTTGTATTATATATACTTAGAAATGTTATAAACTTATAAGCAAGGTTATATTTTAAATTTTTATTGCTAAAACCATGAATAATTTTATATCCACATCAACCGTGTACTATTCAGAATCCTGTTTGATATATGCAATTGATGTAGTTATTTGGTCATGATGAAACATCAACACTGTATTTAGCATACTAATTTTTGAAGAATTTACATGTATTAACTTTTTATAATTCAAGGTGTAGCATCAGGTATTCTTTCTTTGCGTCATTCTCAAACGATAGAAGTTAATAATAGCGTTCATTAGCATCAAGGTTACAAAGTTGCATATGAGATTAAAATGTAAATTTTAATGGTTTTTCTACAAAACGTGAATAATTTTATAACCACATTGGAATGTTTTAATGCATAAATTAAATATAATGGGATTGTATATAATTATACAGTCGCATAAATTTTAAAAAATAAGCACGTCGTTTTTATGTGGAGGAAGCTTGTTATGAAGCATATAAATATGTAGAGACATTGAGTTAAGATGTTAGTTTCTGTTCGTTATTGAACAGCCAGCGTCAATATTGCAAAATGAATACTTCAATAGTGTTAGATGTTCAAGGGTTCAAAACTGTAAACAATAAATTCATATATAAAGAAGTCGCTATTGTTCCATTATTGGCATCATCAAATGATGTAAGTACATACATATTAAAACCACCGCATCCATGGGGTGAATTATTGATAGACCATAAACGTCAAAATGCATGGCTAATAGAAAAATTTCATGGTATTAAGTGGGAGTATGGTGAGTTGCCCTATGGATGCTTGCAACATGTATTAAGTCCAATATTAAATGAAGCGACGCATATATATGTAAAGGGGTTAGAAAAACGGGCATGGGTAATGTCAGAATTTTCTAACCTCAACATCATCAATGTTGAAGCTTTGGGGTGTCCACCTTCTTTACACGAGTCAAAGGAGTGGAATTGCCCCAACACTTCAAAATGTTTATATCACGCAAGACGTTGCACATCATTCAGTTGTGCAGCGGAAAATGCGATTGTACTGAAGTATTATATGAATAATTATAATCAATAATTCAACCGGCAAAATCCACCATCGTAAATAGTTAGAGTTTTGCGTTCAAAGTAGAAACATGTATGCTGCAACAGTTAAGCAAAACTTGAATAAGAATGGTGGTGGTGATGCAAATTGTTTATCGGTCGATGCAATTCAAAATGATAATGCAAATTTTTCATGGACTGATACAAACGCAGAGTTATCACTAAAATCAATACGTCCTACAGCATTTAATAAGTATCGTGAGGAATTAGTATCAACATGATCAACATTTTTACATGTGGAATTGGGTTTATTACTGGAAGTTGGTATTTCAACGCGGTATGAACTAAATGTTTTAATGTTAAGGAATGGAATGAAATTTCAAGTTTAAGAAGCGAACATTTCCTTCGTAATATGCTAATTCTACAAAAAGAACCTGAATATAGAGATCAAGAAATATCCATTGGTTATGGAATTAAGCTGCATGCCATTTACGATATCTGCAGCAACTTTCCATATATTGGAATAAGTCATAATGGTAGTGCTACGCTCGTTTTTTCTGAGGAAGCAATTAATAAATTATTTTCAATGTCATTCATAGTTAACGATTGTTTATTTACAATTAATGATTCTTCAATTGATTACATCTATAATCAATTTATAGATATCATAGCGTCCTCTTTTACCAAACAGTGTGGTGCAATCAACGATGATTGTATTATATCTACAGGTAAATTGGTTGCGGAAAATATGCAAGCACTTACGAAATTATCAAGAACCAGCTACTTTATTCAACATTCTTTAGAATTTAAGTTTTATATGAAATTATTGTTGCTTTTCCAAATAAATTTTTATGTGATGTAAAAATAAAATGAACTAAAAATTAATTTTTTATTATATTTTGTACATTTTTAACATTACGATAAACTTTCATCATCATAATTATCATACATACTGCTAGATTGTAAGTACGAATTCACTAGTTTGTCCAATTTTAATAACTTTGTCAATACATCGTAAAGTTGTTGCATTAATCCTTTGTTTGCACAATAAATGTTAAATATGGATAGATCAAAGTGGCCAGATTGAACTACTTTGCCTAGAAATTCACTATATTCGTGAAATTTGTTTTATTGATAAAATATAGATGACCATTGGTATATCGAAAAATGGTTGTAATATGCGAAGGAATATCTGGAAATGCATGTGATTGTAAAAATGTGCTTTGGGTTGCTTAGTACATTCATCGTATTCCATGAGTTGATTTTCGCCATAAAATATCAATGTACGTCCAGTATAGGTATTTACAGCCGCATTGACCCGAACACGATTAGGAATGTAAAAGTGAGTGTATGCTCTAGGCCATCCATTGACTAGCTGCATGCTAGGAAATTGCAACAGATATACTTGATTGTTGCTAAAGAAAACCACATCACCATTTGGTTTCTGATATACGGCATCTAAACGTTTAAACGTGTGTGGAAGAAAAGGTAGCCAATCTATTATGTTCTTAGCCGGTTCAATGTAAGTGCTATTTAGAGCTGATATCCAAACCCATTTTTCATAAAACATATATATGCGTTTATTTAGAATTAGAAAATGTTCAATATCAATGTTACATAGGTCTGGCGGTAGTTTGTTCGGTGAGGTTGGCTTATTGGGGGAGTTAGGTTTAAAAGCAGCGGTAGTTGATTTAACGGTGGTAGATGCTGATGATGGTGGTGGGTACATGGACTGTATTCCTGCAATATCATCCTCATGTAAATCAAGATGATGATTTTCTAAATATGAATACATAACTGCATTAACATTATTTGAATGTCTTAACCCCAATGTATGACCAATTTCATGAAGTAGCACCTCATAATAACTTATATATCCACTGGGTGGTGAATTTGAGTGTTCCATATACCAAGACTCATCATAATCCATGTGTATTTCAGACACAACATCATCGCTGGATGGAAAGAAAGCATGTGCTAACCCACCACCAGGTCCATCAAAATCATCCTTACACCGCTCATTAGGGTTTGTTGAAGCTCTCATGTAATGATTTTGTTGTTGGAATGTTATTAATATATCATAACTATGTGGATTGTATATAAATACAAAATTTGTGTGTTTTGCCCAAACTTTAAATGCTTCAACCGTCCGAGCTAAGATGCGAAATCATTCGTTAATACTGTGTAATTTAAAACACGCTTTGTCAATTTGGTTTGATGTACATTGTATGCTTCAGAAATATTGTCTTTATTTGTACATCTAGGTTTTGACATTAACTTTAAAGTTTCTTTATTTAGTTCACCATCAACCGACAGTTGGTAATATGTTTGAAATGCTTTTAAGGCATTTTAATTATCGATTTGCGATTTTCAATAGAGGCCCCACTAACATTATGAGTTTCAATATATCCATATTTGTTTAGATAAACGTTTGCCATTTCTAAGCCAAATTCACTGTTTGTGTAAATTTCATCTTCACACCTCACTTCCCTGCCGATGGGGAAACTAAGGAAGATTAAAAGCACTGCGAGTGGAACAGCAACAACCTCCATGACTATCAATAATATACTAACAAAAACACTGTTATTTAAATAATATATTACATATGTATTTCAATCATCTTTTATAAGAAATAACGATTTTTAAAGTTTACGTATAATGCCAGTAAATGGTTCATATTCAATAAGTACGTCATGCATAATCATGCAGTAAGCAACAGTTTCAACTTCAAATGCTTTAGATGCTTCAATTTCAATTTTTAAATCTGCTACTATATTATGGATGCTTTCATTTTGTCTGGTGCAGTTGATTACAAAAATTGGTTGCTGTTTAAACTCCTCATAACTGAGAAGAGAACATACCGAACTCTCGAACGGTTCATAATATTGAGATCGATAATTCAAATATTCATTATAAGCATCCATGTACTTGTTGTCGGTAAAAGAAAGGTTTTGCTGCTCATACGGGTATCTTCTATTGTTGATATTAGCCTTTATATTTGTAATGTTTGCATGATTAAATGTAGACGCATCTGCATCCTTATGGTTGCGCTTTTTGGTTTGAAAGGTGATGAATATCCATTAAGGACGCTGAAAACCCGTACTACTCTTAACAGGCCAAACTAAAGATGTAGAGGACGGTAGGCTTGGATAGGTATACAAGTCACGTGCATGAAAAGCTACTTGTATTCGCGAATTTTTGTTAATTTCTTTGTAAATAGACAATTTTGTGGCATCGTTGAGCATTACGTGTGGTACTTTCCATACTACTTTTGTGAGAGTAATTTTTGGTATAGAAGTACTCTTACAACAATCAATATCAGACACTGAACGTACCAACGTTAATTCTTGTCAAACGTTGAGCAACGGTGTTTTGTATCCTTCGGCAAATCCAAGCACGTGCTTTAATGGTATTGAAGGGCAAAAAGAATCTTTAGCTTCATTAAGCAAAGGTAAGGGTTTATTTTCCACACTCCATCCTGCATGCATCATACAACGACTTTGCTCGCGTGTATACGAACAAACGCTTTTGATTGTGCTGTTAATTCCGGGCAATCTAACCGTTTCGATAACCTGATCACCCAGCGTAAATCTAATTTCTTCAAAAAGAAACAACATTGCATTATTCGTGAAAGCATAATCCTTATTTTGAGCTTCTGTTGGACTAAGAGTACCTTCCAAGTATATAATGCTGTCATAAGTTGCAGTCATAAGATCAGCTTTTGGATAACAATATTGATTTCATCCGAGTTTCCATAGGCGTTTGTCGTATATGGGTGATATGTTCGACGATCATATTCTGTAATCGTATCTTCGGACGCTACACTGTTGAATAGCCCTCTTATTGCGCCTTCCATGTTTATTAAGCACTTTATAACCGAGATATTCTAAAATTGAACGTCCTGATCTGTTAATGCACCAGGTGTTTGCTGACCTGCAGGTTGAGGTGAACTGATTGAGTATACTCTAGCACCAAAAATATTAAGCCCCATATTTTTTAAGTTCTAATCTAATAGATACTTTCTCTGCACCAAAGTCCACCAATTTACCCTCTTGATTGACCAACCGTAGCGTAATGTTATCTATTTGTTGAACGATCACAGGCAAGTATGTGATGGATACAGGTTCTTTAATTAATTTATATCCAGGCTCTACGTGTACATCAAATTCAAAAATTGTATGTGACTGCTCGCTATTCCTATACGCTCCACCAGTAAGATTACACTCCACATGTATATTGGTCGCATCAAATATTTGTACTGATTGTTGAGAGAAATGATTTTTATTTGCCTGATATGTGCCAGGAGTGAACCCAAGCATTTGCCCAATAGCATCATTGCGTTTAAAAATCACTGTGTACATGGATTTCATTTCGCATTGCAATGTGTTATTGTTAGCCTTTAGAATAAACTTCAATGCACTACTTGGGGGGCTATCTATTGCATTGTTTATATATTTTCCAAGTTCAGAAATTTCATTTGCTCCAGGTGGGATTGTAATCATTTTATTTTAGCATTATTATCATCATCGTTATCAATAACATTATTATTATTATCCTTTTTATCATTCAAATAATAAAACTTGTTATTACCTGCATGAATATTGCGTATAGAGTTGCATCCGTAAAACCCCACCAAACCTAACCCATATTTATATTCTGAATCAAGTTCAATTGGGGGGAAATAGTTGGCAGAAAGCACGTTTCCCACACCTGTCAACGTAAACGTTTGTGTCATGACTACCATTAAATTTAAAAATCAAACAACTATATACCATAAAATTATTTATTATATAAGAAGTTCAAACATAAATGCCCACATATTGAGGTATTAAAATTTTGCTCCCGATTGTAATTATAAGTAAGATTACAGTCTCTTAAGTATCTCACTATTTCAAGCGGTGGTGTTAAATCTCCAAAACTATCATAGTAAATAACTTTCTTGCCACGTTTTTTGTATGCAACCCAGTGCGTTCCATTTCCAACGTTGTCATCTAAGTTTACAATAGCAGATTCGTTAACATGAGGCTTTGCTGGCAGTGCATCACGCATAAATACTCCTCTAAAGTATGGTAAACCTTTAGCATATTTCTTTAGATCTGAATCAAATAGTGCTCTACGTGGCAAGTTTACAAGTTTTTTCGATTGGGTTTTAAGTATAAGGCAAATCCTTTTTTATTGCGCGATGAAAGATATAACCCTTCACCTTTTTTAACCTAAAGTTATATCCTCTAAGGTGACATTATGACGTCGATTTTCCTCCAATTGTTTCTTAGCTGCCGAAGCATCGTTGACAGCTTTAGCGACCCCTGCAACACCGCCAGCTAGTGCTCCTGCAGCTGAAAGACCTGCAAATAGTGGCACTAGAAATGGAAGAAAGCCTCCCGCTTTAGGTATAGGAATAATTCGAGGAAATCGCACTCTCTTTTTTCCACCAGCGGTTTTAACTGCTTTTCTTGCAGCAAGTAAACTCATATTGATAAATTTCTTCACATTTGAATCTTTGACAATATGCTTTACAGCAGTTCTAATTGGTGTCAATATGCCCCCTTTAAATGAACAACACTGTCTCTTTTCTTCCTCTTTATCCTTCTTGATGTAACCCCCATTCCCAGTTTGGTTTTAATTTTCATTGCATTGGTTACGGCCCAAGCGGCTGCTTTCTCTCCAAACTGAGCGTTGTTCGATTTCACTCGGTTCCAAGCGCCTTCTGCTAGAACTTTATCAGCTCTGTGTCGTGCGGTCAAGTCGTCAGGGTTTTGAGCATAAGCAATATCGTGATCGCGACACAATCTATCTAGATCGTTAATGCCGGAATCACCTCGTACTAATCGTTCTTGTAACTTGGTGCCTGGCCCACAAAATTGGTAACCCGGTACATGAAGCTCTACCGGTAATTTGTTTATGAAGGTGTTTAGAACACCCCTTCCTTTACAACGTTTAGCCATCAACTGATTAGTATTATTAAAACATTCGACTTAATATGAAGTTTATACGGCAGGCTCAACAATTAAGTATAGACGATCATAATTTTTTAAAATCTGAAGTTGTGGGAAAGCATGGACCTTTATTTCCAACATCAATCAGGGCGATAATATGCGGACCATCAGGATGTGGAAAGACCAATGTAATGATTAGTTTATTGGAGGCACCACACGGATTAAGGTTTGAAAATGTGTGCGTGTATTCCAAATCATTGGAACAAGCTAAATACAAATATTTAGAGCAACTTTTAAATCTATAAAGGGCATTAAGTACTACGCCTATAGCGATAAAGAGAATGTCACCCCTCCAGAAGCAATCAGTAAAAATACGATAATGATATTTGACGATATTTCATGCTTAAATCAGGATATAATTCGCGAATATTTCAGCAGGGGTCGACATTCGGGTGTAGATTCATTTTATCTGTGTCAAACGTATTCTAAAGTACCAAAACAATTAATACGTGATAATGTTAACATAGTTGTCCTATTTAAACAAGATCATTTAAATTTAAAACACATATATGATGAACATGTTGGTACCGATATGACTTTTGATCATTTTAAATTAATGTGCTCGCGATGTTGGCTGGAAAAATATGATTTTCTATGCTTTGCAAAAGACTTTAATTATGGACGATATCGAAAGGGATTTGATTGTTATATAACAATATAAACTTTCTATAACCGCTTTACTGCAGCTCAGTTTCTACTCTGCAAGCCAACAAGATGGATGTCACTGATAGAACGATTAAAGAAAGATTAACGAAAACTAGACGTTCAATTAATCGTAAACTTAAAGCTCTTAAGAGGGGTGAACTTGATACTCAGCGAATGGTTGAAACAGCATATAAACCAATAATTGAACCATTACTACAGATTGCTAAAACAAAAAAATATGCATCTGTTAACCATAAATTGAAATCAAAGTTGGCAGTTGCAGATAGTTCTGCTGATGTTGCTGCTCTTGGCATTTTGCCTAAAGTTGAAGTAAAGGATGATGATGATGATGATCATGTTGTTACTGGTAAATTTCTAGAGCGATATGAGCATCCTTTACCTAGAAAATATATAGAACTAATCATTCAAAATTCAGAAGATGAAATCGATTATGGTCATAGTGCCCTCCGATACGATGCTAGTACAGATCACTGGAGTATGGGAAATGCTTTAGTTACCATAACACCCAAATCAGCTGATTTAGTTATAAATGGTAAAACTTATAATGGCACTCCAGGATTATATGAACTTTTAATACTTAAAAAACCTGAAAAGTATACCAAGAATGATCAAAAGGAGTACAGAAAGATTTTAGAAGCTACTAACGCTCTTAAACGGAACTATGATCCTCAAAACAAAATTATTGGCTCCAGATCGTATAAGTACATCAAAATTATTAAACCAATACTAGATGCACCAGTAGGATATGGTCTGTTGAAAGAAGTCAACGCTAAAACAAAGGAGTATGTGTGCTGGAACACACCTCACGAACTAGTTGAGCGACTTAGATTGTTACACGCATCAAAATCGGCAGGTCATACTGGTCACAATAATGAAATAATTAGTATTGAAAAAGAGCTCAGAGAAGAAGGGATCATTGCATAATAGCATTTTGAAAGATGAGTATCGATAAGTTTGGTACACATTCATCCACAAAATATCGGCTTCATTATATATTTGATGATCAATATGATATGCAATACAAAAAACTTTGTAATGTTATAAAACCACAAGCTGATTATGATGCTGCCAATAAGCGATACGTGGATACCTGTATTAGTAATTTACACAAACAGCTGCTGAATACAATTGAGGAAAAGTGTAATATGCAAACAACATCAACTTCAACAACATCACCGATGTCGACAATAACAACTTCACCAGCATCAACCTCCATAACCTCGTCAACCTCACTAACTACAACACCAGCTTTGTCATCTCCAACGTTGCAAGGTTCCAATCGTTAGTATTATTATTGATGTCAACAGTTTCGACTGTCGATTGCACATCAAGAGAAAGAATAATAGTTACCCAGTATTGTGCACTTTCCATATAATGTCAAAGCTTACCGTTGTTGAAGAATTGTATAAAGCAGCCAGAAAAAATTTTCCTAGAAAACGTACCATTATTAAACACAGAGACGATCTCTGGAAAGCCGACTTTATAGAATTTGATCAATATTTTAAGGAAAATGCCAATTATAGGTATGTGTTGGTGGTGATAAATTGTTATTCAAAATATCTATGGACACGTCCTTTAAAATCAAAAAATGCAATTGATGTTTGCCGGGTAATGTCATCCATTTTTAACGAAGGTCGTGTGCCTGATAATTTACAAACCGATAATGGTAAAGAATTTTACAACAGTAGATATGAAAAATTAATGAAGATGCATAACATTAATCATTCCTCTACATTCAGTACAAAAAAAGCTGCCATAGTTATACGAGTAATTAGAACGTTAAAGAATGAATTATTCAAACAATTTAGCCTTAAACGTAAATGTAAATGGTTGGATGCATTGTCTAATATTACTCAACAGTATAATAACAAAAAACATTCGAAAATTAAAATGAAGCCTAAAGATGTCACCGAATTCACATATTTACCACAGTTTAATGCCTTGAAAGTAATGGGGGTGATAAAATTTAAAGTTGGCGACCATGTTCGAATTTCGAAATATAATTCTGATTTTCCTAAAGGTTACATGCCAAATTATTCCACAGAAATCTTTAAAATTGTTAAAATAGTAGTTGGCAATCCTGCTACCTATCTACTTGAAGATTCTATAGGTGAACCGATTTTGGGGCAGTTTTATGCAGAAGAACTGCAGAAAACCTCACATCCTGATGTTTTCTTGTTGAAAAGTGTTACGCCAAAAGGAGATCGTCTATTTGTAAAATGGTTGGGGTTTGATAATTCTCACAATTCATGGATAAAAAATCCAATTTGTAATGGCGGGGAAGTGGGGTTTCACAAAAATATAATGAACATTTTCTCACGTGATTTCAGTATCGCAAAAGGTCTTTGCAATCATGGTTGAAGAAAGTAGTGTTGAAAGTGATTATTATGATTTTGATGTATCATCATCATCCGAAGATGTTGATTGTGATGCTGCAATCAATCAATATCTAGATAAGGTTGAACATGCTAGCAAAAGTGAACATTATTTACTGCTACAAACCACATTTCCACTCTCATACTATAACATCAAAGTAGGTCTATCTCCAGCTCGACAGTTTACACCTACAATTGATTTAAATCGACATAGCTACTTAAATGATGATGGTAACAATAAAATTAGTTTAAGCGATGTTGAGTGGAATCACCTTATGGAACTGCTTAATAACAAAGTTAACTTCTTTACTATGCAACAACCATTGGATGGCAATGGTAATAACGATGATTCAATCATTGACGCGTGCAAGTTACAACAAGTCGTATACAATGATGAAAAGTTTTTAAAACTTACTAAACATGATGTTGAATATATGATTTGTGAAAATGATGTAGTTCAGATTTTGGAAGCAAATCAATGTATAGTGGATGATCAAGTAAACCTCTTAAAAGAAATGAACTTTTATGCATACTATAGAAATGTTTTAGATTTAGTGAAAAATTATTCTAATAATGATGAATATTGCATGTTTCAGACTTTGGAGACTTTTAATAATTTATGCAGTTTATGCAGTTTGTGTATTGGTCTAAAGCAATTATGATAGAATTTTATGCGATTTGAATGATTTAAAATAGTGTATTCAGTTCAATAATATACAAATTGAGAAAAACATTTTTTATTTCTATTATTACATATACAACAACCGCAATCCATTATACAACATTTAAACTTGTGTAATATAATCAATATGAGTATAATATTCTGACTCATCGATTACTTGAAATAAAGGCATTCTTTCACATCTGCAACACCAATAACTCATGTTCCATATAAGATCTGGTACTATACAAGCATCTTCAAATACCATAAATTTTGTATTTTTAATTACACCCTTAACACCTCTCATACATTCCTTGCAACATGAATAACTCTCACTAGAAGCTGTGATAGTACTTAATTTTTCCCAAGAATGTACAACTACACGATTGTATCGCTCTGCAAATTGAGGCATGCGATTTGTTGGAATATACATTAAACACATGTATTGCTCTTCAGACAAAGGTTTTTGTAAAATCCCACTTATGAAGTATGTCCTCTTCACCTGTTGTTCAGTAGCCAAAAAATGATCCCATCCAATTTCCTCAAATATGTATAGGTATTCTGCCAGAAAATTGGAATACATTATTGGATTGATGTGTTCTTTTATATACATTATATTGATTCTAGTTGGATCGTTGTGGCAGTTGACCAACTTCTCCAAATACTTCGACGCATGTTTGTCAAAATCATTTTGTAGTAGCACAGACTCAAGAAATTTGAGGTTAACTTCATAAATATCTGCACTATTAAACATTCCAATAACTGTTCTTTTTATGTCTTTGTATACTGTTTTTGGAAGCATTGATTTTAACATACCAATATGACTCTGGTTGGTTAACCCAATTTGATTCAGTATTGTTTTTATGCTAATTGTCAGTAAACTAGGCACTTCAATTTCTTTTGATTTTCTACTAATTGTTCAACATCCATACTGTTAACTATAATGGGAAGCGGTTATCTGTAAAACAAATAAAATATTTAGTAAGTTTTTCTTAATTATTGCTTGTTTTAAACTTCTAAAAATATATTTATTCCATCATCGCGATACTATAATGTCCCCACGGTAATGTATCATATGAATGTGGTATTAGACTACGTTTATCATCATATGGACTTAATGCAATTTTTCCTGAATTATTGTAAATACATCATGAGCGTAGGAACGGAACGTGGCTTGCTTAAGTTTCTTTTCTTTAAAATCTTTTAAACATGAAACATAGTCTTCAAAAGTTATTTCATTTTTACTACATTATATTTGATACCTTTGGATTTTTTATAACACCATGATTACGTGTTTTATTTTCCTTCTCATTTGGATTGCATTCCAACTTGTAACTATACATTTTCGATCGTAACCCAGCAAAATGTGTTATTATTACACCGTTTGTTTCATCCTTCATGAGCCCCAAAGCTTTGTTGTTAACCCGAGGTATTCCATAGCGATTATTTACATCATACCCAGAAGTGTCAAACTTTGAGAGATTTGACTTAATAAGTTCGTTATATACATCGTCACAAGTTAACTCATAAATAAACGAATCGGTATCGCTATACATGAGCTTGCAATTTTCCACCTTCATGATTGGAAGCATAAAATTGTAGTGAAAATTGTACATACAAATTTTAGAAATATCTAATATGGACATACCAACATATAATGGTTTATTAAAGATTAATTCGGTTTTGTTTAGCTCAATAGCCATTAACTCATCATCGAAAATTGTGTAACTATGAAACATGGGGCTTGCCATCCAATTTTTCGCTCCATAACGGCCCTCCCAACGTTTAACTAGCTTTACAACACGGTGCTTTCGAATATTTTCCATTGTTTTTCCAAATACCGCATTGTTCATTAATTTGAATAAATTTTTCTCGAACTCATTCTTTGCAAGTTTCCGAAGCTCAGTATTCAAATCAATATAGGGTTTTAACCAACAACTTTGTTTAAATTTTAGAACTCGATGGATTTTTGTCAATTTAAGTCCGTTTAACAACGCCTGTTTAAGATTCCTGTAATGTAAAATGTACTTAGTTTTATTGGATAAGGTGGTCATTAATTTAGGCAATTTTGATCCTGGAGGGATCTGATGTTCTGCACAAAACGGCATATCGCGGTGTAAATCATGTAAATATTCAGGATACTCCAAATCAACCTCCAAAATATATCCATCTGGAGCATCATCTGGAATTGAAATAATATCGAGATTAATGTCAACCCATTCAAAGTCTCCGTATGGTAATGCTTGCGACATTGCCCACCCGTAAAGATTGTTAGCATCCAAATATAGAAGATATTTGGATTGTTTAGATGCATCATAATTATGCATGTATCTATTGTTAGCTTCGGAATATCGGTTGCTCACCTGACTAATACCACCTCTAATAGCGTTTTCAATAAACATAATGTAATCAGTGTCCATAAGCAGCTCTAACTTATATTTTGTATGCTTAAGCATGCAATCCCAAGCATACCCTGGTAAGGTGAAGTACCAAGCAGGATCGAGCCCATATGTGGCAAACGACTTTTCGCGAAATTGTTCAAAAACACACGTTAACAACATTATATCGGTTTTCATATAAAGTAAGGCATACTCCGAAATGTTTTTTATTTGAAATGCATTCCAAACTTTTAGAGAATGGTTATACATATCCTCAGTGACATGTTCACCAGTCAACATGCTATAGAAGTTTTCAATTTTTGGAAGTTCAAATTCATTCAGTTTAGACATTGAATCAATGTACTCGTATGGAAATACACCTTTTCTTGTTAATAGGTTCAATTTATTTGAACAGACATTTGAAAATTCTTTCGATAAATATTTGAAATCTGAAGGTTGCAATGTGGCCACTAAACTGTCTAAAGATGAATTTAAAAATCTCAAAGAATCAATGAAACGAAACTTTATCTTAGCATCACCATCATCATCAGCATCTAGATCGTTCAGAGTAAATGAAATGTATTTCTCTTTGTTTAATGGCAATAAACTAATATTACCCTTTTTTGATAATTCTCGTATCATGAAATGGGAATCGTATCCACTCATATTATGAAACACAACCGGTACAACAAAACTATTTCTAAAGTTGAGGTTACAATGTTGGTGTGTAAAACCTCTGAAGTTGCCAGTAAAGTGGCAGTGGTCTCTAACGATGATAGCGTTTTCAGAAAATGCATTTTCACATATAGAGCAATGTGTTGCAATAATGTTATTATGAGGTTCAATCATTGGTTCAATATGTTTGAATTTACTTCGAACAAATTTTGCAACTTCCACCATTTCGTTTGCAAACCAATCTATACAATCTTCCCCCAAATAATTTTTAAAAAATGATAACGATTCATCATAGTCACATTTTAAATAATAACCAGCACTAAAAGCTTTATGATGTTGATACTTTAAAGTGCTTGGAATATTTTGATAACTATGATTTTTAACAGGTTTTAAAATAGTCTCAAAATCGGAATAAATTATAAAAGGTACTTTTTGCTTATAAACATAATTCTTAAATTCAACATGGCGATGCCTAGGATATGAAATTCTACAGATATTTACTTCTTCGCAATATTTAGAGTGATCATTTAATTTATCGAAGGTGTTAAAGTAATTCAGACAACGATCGCAAATATATTTTTTATGTTTATGTTTATTTAGTTGACTGCTAATAAGCCGCGATAAACTTTTTATCCAAACATAATGGTATTTTATTTCAACATTTTCAAAATCCTCACTTGGAGTATTATAATTGTTTACGTTTGGAAAATATTGATTTTGAATTATGAGTAAATTTACATGCTTCTCAGCTTTCTGCATAGTAAGCCTTGTTGGCACCATACTATAGAACGATTTTTCTTTAGCGCAATTTAATTCTAAACTGTATACATTTATGGAAATTTTATTCATATTTTCAAATTTTGAAATATTTTTAATCGACATCGGCATTTCCAATCCTTCAACATTCAAAACTAATCTGTAGTGTGGATATGAGGATGTGAGATTACTTCTTATTTTAGAGGAAATAATGCTGAAACAATTGCCCAAAAAAAGCAACACTCATCTGAATTTTTCACGTTGATGCATGCATATTTATTTGAAATTTGCTTTGGAAGCGGAATAATAGATGAAACACGTCCATTGCCCATTTCGTATTTATTAATATTAACTTCCATCGATACAATTTTTTTCAAAGCCCAACCTGATTTTGATTCCTGAAACTCCGTCCCTACGTCAATCGCCACATTTTTCGTATTAAAATGTTTAAAATCCGTTACATTATTTTCATCAATATTAGATGTTTTAATGAATTCTCCACAAAGTGTAATATTAATTTTTATTAAATTTAATTTTTTTAAACTATTTTTTATTTTAATTTTAATCACCTTAAAGCAATCATTAAAAAATGCCATTAAATCTTTATGATGCATGTTTATTATAACGCCTGTTCTAATTCTTCTTGCAAAAGCGGAAACCAAATCAATCCATTTGACTCCCAAACGTGATGGTTGTGAAACAGATTGAATGCCGCTTCCTACATGAAAATTTTTAATTGATGATTGAATGCTTTTTAACAATCCCATATTGGTTTGAATTTGCCTTAACTGACCTAAATTTAAGTCGCTATGTCTAACCGCCTTTACAAATAACCTTAAGTATCGTTTGATATATTTTAACAAAATTTCAGCTTCTCTAATTGTATACCTTTTAAATAAAATATTGCATGCGTTATTAACTTTAAAAACAATTTCGCTACTTAAAGTATTAATATGTTCAGTCATTATTCAAAACAAGCAATAATTATAAAACATACCAATTATTTTTGTTTTTCTAAATGTGTTCTATTCTGTAGGAAACAAGATGATTGGGTCTTTTAATATCTATTAGTTCTAATATGGTTATTGCGTATTTTCCAGAACCCAATTCCTCAATGTTTTTTTCTCCACAATTCCGTGTTGCGTTGTGGTAGAAATGAAATATTGTCCGCTAACTCAATTAGAACACAATCACCATATTTGGAATGCACTATTCTTGCTCTGTAAATTCTTTGTGGAACGTTTAGTGGCAATTCGGCTAACCTCTTTGCCTCTTTTCTAGGGCCTACAACGGACTGTTTATTATTGTTTTGTATTACTTGATCCATCTACAAACAACAGCAATGCTGTTACAAACTTGCAAATATTATAAAGTAAAATATTCTTTTTACAAAATAAAGAAAAATGTAACTTACTTTTTATACTAACGCTGCACGTATACTGAGCACTTCAAAAACGCAGGTTCAAATAATGGTGAAATTAAACGAGTTATATATATATATATATATATATATATATATATATATACAATGTCTAATGCGTCATCTACATTCAATCACCAAACCGCTAAAAGTAAAAGAATTTTTATTGCCACATAAATTAAATGTATAATTACATTTAAATATTTAAATATATTCAAATTGCTAAAATGTAAGGAAGACATCCTTGATATAAGATTAAATTAATTTTTTATTTAAAAGTCAAATAAATCGTGATGCAAGGTGGTATAATTTGCATACCAATAAGGAAATATACGACATACCTGTCTTGACATGTTTTTGCAAACACACACACACCTTATGTTAATTAAATACATTATATTAAAAGTCGAATGTCGGTGTGATTTACATATATATTACCAGAGATTTATAATTCCAAACACGAGGTTATATTCGACTGCATGCAGATTCTTAGTATTTTATCGTGACATTGAAATTGCGAGAAGTGAACGACTTCTTTTTTACAAGATTTTACCTGCAAACGTTTAAAAATTTGACCTCCATCATATAACATTTCGTATATTTTCTCAATTTTATTTGCTACTTCGTACAAAACGCAACTTATGAGGAGAGCTAAAACACTCTTTACCACTTGCACGCGTTTGCCTAATATTAAAAAAATTCTTCACCGCGGCGTTTTAATTTTTAGCTTAACCTACCCCAGAAAAATACGAACCAACACGCGAACTCCATTTTCTACACATACAACATTTTTTTAAAATTTAATATTTAATATTTAACGTCGGGAACGCTGCTAGAAAATTTTCTTAAGAAAATATCTCCACTCCAGCGCACGCGCACCACCCCACGACAAAAATTTAACGACCCCGCCGAACGCACACCCCAAAGACCTAACGACCCCCCGACGCAACAAATTTACACACAAAGACAATTTTGTTCTCAAAGCGGCGTATACATATCTTGCTGCACGTTTTGTTTCCCAAAGCGGCTTAGCTGTTCATATTGTTCTCGAATCGGCGTATACATATCTTGCTGTGGATCTCTGTTGCCAAAGCGGCTTAGCTTACCTACTGCAGCTATAGTAACAAATATATTAAGGAGCGAGTAGAATGAACAATCAGTAACATACAACAGACAGAGACAAATATAGAGCAAGCGTTGAATTGAAAGTCACGTAAGATATACACGTGGAATTGATGAAGGACGTCGACAATATCGATTTTCTGTAACGCAAGTGGGGTTTGAAAGGAGACAACACACATGCATAGAACAGAGATGAATAGCGGTTAGGCGGAGCATTGAGACGACAGAAAATTTTGTCATTGGTTGAGAGCCAACAGTTGTTAAAAAGAACGAATTCTCTGTAAATAGCACGTAGGACGGGAGAAAATTTGCAGAATTTAGAGACGGTTAGATTCAAAATTTTGAATGATATTTAGAAGGAGGTTTGAGTGTTCCAGAGATTGTCTCAGACTTCCAAATAGTCATTTCAAATGGAGCTAGTAATTGAAAGATGGAAGATATACGGTCCCTAACATTATGTCAAATATTAAATTCCTACGTTGCATAGTTTTCCAGAAAAGCCTCTGTGACAAACTAACAAACAGATGTAGACGAAAACAATGTTAAAGAATTCCATCTTTCCTTTTATAATATGGAACTCTAAAATCGACAAAAGTTTTCTGAATTTTAGCAGTTCAAACTGCATAATATTCATTTTATTCGACTATTTGTAGTTTATCATTATTTTACGTGGAGTGCTCGATATATATCGGGAACTGACAACACTAGTGTTGTTAGGCGCGATCTGAGATTTCTAACCTAAGGTTTGACATTTGTGACAGTATACATACTTACAACATTTTGCTATATAAAAACTATTTGTTTTGTTTTGATTGAGTTGGAAATTTCATCTCGGCCAAAAATTGGAATTAACTCATGAACATTTTTGTGCGATGATTTTTACGATCTCCGACGTGGATTATTTCCACAGTGCCTAAATCAACTTATTTCGACATTTGGGGTAGCAGTTCCAATTAAAACCACTATATATCGTTGGTATAATGGATTCAATCGTGGTCGTAGTTTGTTAACGTTTGAATTTAAAGAAGGTAGTCCAAAATCGGCTGTTGTGCCAGAAAACATAGATGATATACGCGATTTAATATGCAAGATCGTCATGTGACTTATCTTGAAATTCAGTCATCCCTAGGCATTAGTATGACAAGTATACATTCGATATTACATGAACATTTAGCTGTGATAAAGTTATGTACGCGTTGGATCCCACATTTTGACAATCGCTCAAAAACAGACTCGTGTTGGTTGGTGCAAAGGAATGCTCAAAAAATACGATTGCGGTGCATCAAACGCAGTGTATAGCATCTACACAGGTGACGAATCTTGGATTTATTTGTATGAACCCGCAAGTAAACAGCAGTCGACTGTATGGGTCTTCCAAGATGAACGAAATCCAACAAAAGTTGTCCGCACTCGAAGCACTTCGAAGAAAATGGTTGCCTGTTTTTTCTGAATAAATTGATATGTCACGACCGTTGCATTAGAAAATCGTAAAACGGTTAATTCTGCTTGGTATACAACCATTTGTTTGCCACAATTTTTCGGAGAAATAAGAAAAATAAACCGACGACGCCGAATCATTCTCCATCATGACAATGCGATCTCTCACACATCGGCTCAAACAAGTTACTACTTGAGCACTCGAAACACCGAATTGATGGATAATCCTCCGTATAGTCCTGATTTGGTACCTAAGGATGTTTTTTGTTCCCACACGTGAAGAACAAACTGCGTGGACAACGATTTTCGACACCAGAAGAGACGGTTAATGCGTTCAAAACCCATGTTTTGAAGATATCTTAATCGGAATAGAAAAAAATGCTATGAAAATTGGTTCCAACGTATGCAAAAGCGTATTAATCATCGTGGAGAATATTTTGAAAAGCAGTAAAAAAGTATTCACATCTTAAGTTTTGTGCTTGTTACTTATTCCCGATACTTATCGAGCACCCCTCGTAACAGCTGTATATGTTAGTGTTTATTAATAGTTAAAAAGATTTATCACCCTTGAAATAGTCTGAGCAAAAGAAAAATGCCATGGAGGCTTCAGTGACGTAATTCTCAATTTCTTGCATGTGCCACTTTGCTACCCTTTGCTACTGCAAATAAAATGTTCGTTAAAGTGTCCCTTGTAATCCTAAGAAATGGCTCTATCATTCAATTCTCAAATTTCAATTTTATATGCAAAGCGCATGGTATTTCCAAAGCTTCGAGCTTCATTATACATTCCAAATCGACATCTATGATAATTCGAACAGTATCTCTCTGAATTGAAAGCATTTTAAAGCAGAAGGATTCTCTCCTTAAAGTAACTATTACGCTGTCGAGCTCGAAATTTAGTTTCCAAGTTAGCGTTTTGCTTAGACTGCCTAAAATGTATTTGGATTAAAGTCCGTGTTGATATTTTAAATTACAATCACGTAGAAAGACTGGTTAAGAAATTTTATTTCCGCAGCATACCAATGGTCTCCAACTCTTCAACTTTTGTTGAGGATTTTATTTGACTTCAGATAAATGATTTCCTATAAAGTGAAAAATAGTCTTTGAACTACAAGCTTTAGAATTAATCGAGGATTTGTGTATCAGTTTGACCCAATATTTGTACGAAATTAGCTCGATTTCGAGATCAATGGGTGCTCTTTAGTGTGCATTTGTTGATTGGTGTAAGTCTTGAAACTCTGCGCTATTAGTTGGGTTTGAAGGTGTCCAAAAATTACCTCAAACCGATGAGACGTAGAGGTTGTTGCAAAAGGTGCCGTCATAAAAGTCTAGAAGGTGTAGTATAAACTGCTGCGGATGTGCATGTGCATGGTGATGTAAAAAAACAGCAAGACTGTTTCGTGGATGATGCAGAGAAAACCGAGGATTTCTGAACCTGACCGTTCCTTGCGGTTGTGAAATTACTTCGAAGTTTGAAATAGACTTTTTTGTTTATATATTACAATAAAATGAAGTACAAATTATTTAACAACATCCCCCCCGCGTGGTCAATCATACAAATCTGACGTAAAAAGGATTACGTTTTAAATTGTATTATATGAATGAAATCGCAGGCTAGGTTCACGAACTAATCATACAAAAGCTTACCGTGTGAATTACAAATTGCCTGGTTGTTCAGGGGTTCGTTGCTAAGTTGGCGATGGTCCTTTTCGAGAAACGCCGGTATGTTATATTTCGGTAACGGGATAGGTAACAGAGGTAGGTGGATCACTTCACCGACTATCGGAACTCTACAATCGCACGTCCGTGCTCGATAAAGACCGGTAAAAACTATTGTTTTCTCGACGCTTGGCTACCACAAATCTTCTTCTCTTTCAAGATTTTTAATGTTCCCAGGCTAAAACTTGTAGACGCAGCTGCACTTTCAAGGCATACAAAACGCACATTTGCGGTTTTTCACACCACAAATTGTAGGCAAATGTTCTACAACGCAGGTTAGTTTTTCAGATTTTACTAATAAATCCTACCTTTGGACATATATACCAAAGGTTCGGAATAGGCATTTTACAACGAGAAATATGTAGATCATTTAGTTACTTTAAGGTAAGGGCAAGATAGGATAATGTCTCAGAAATAATTGCAGAGAGAAAGATAAATACCTAACCATTTATGGGTTAGAGTGTTATTTAAGGTACGATAAAATTTCAAAGACAGTTTTGACGAGAAAGTTAGGTAGCAAACCATTTGCGGTTTGAAAAGTTAAACAGGTAAGGTAATATCTATAAGATATTTTCAGGAAAAGGTAATTAACCAACCATTGATGGTCATATACTAATTAGATAAAATAGAATCCTTAATTTAACTTAGAAGAGAAAAATAAGCACTATACATTATTGGTCTAACCTAATAATTAAGATAAGATGATGTATTAAGAAAAAGTTTTTAAAGAAAATATAACGTAAAATCTAATTATTTTTAGTTCGGAGGCTTTATACTAATCAAGGCATACCGCCTTTTCTATAAATATAATAACAGAAAAGGGACGTCTGAAGGAGTAGAGTAATTCCGCAAGGAACTTGAAATGGGGTTTTTACTCAAGCAATCCAAAAGAAGAAGTTTTGTGAAGCGGTACTAGTTTGCACGAACAGCATGAGGGACCGGGCAGAAAGGGGATGTAATGTCTGCATCCTGGCGTCGATTAAGAAAAAATCGGCACACAGGCCAAATCAAATAGCAAATTCACTGTCGACGGTTATAATGTACATCAGCGAAAGGTAGTGGCGATATACAGCTTTTCCACGTCCACGACTCACTGTCATGAAGTAACAACCCTCCAACTATGTAGCGACTTAGAAAGTAAATAAAAAAGTAGAAAATAAAAGAAAAGATACGTGAGGAAGATGGGAGATTTGGCACTTTATAACAACCAGGAGGAAGAGCAAAAAAGACGCGGTCCCAGATGGAGGTGTAGTTGTTTAGAAATATTGTCTATTTCTTTTCGAGTGTTGGAAATTTTTTCGCGGAGTAGTGAGAGTTCTGCTCGGTGAACAATTTTTCGGCTGGAATATGTGTTAATGTAATATTTTATTTTAAGGAAATTGGGAACTATGTCAGAGTTACGACACCGTAACAAAAAGGTGAGTGTATAAAGTAATTTTGCTAATGAGTGTTTAAGGTTACTGAAAGTTTTTGTTCTGTTTACAATATCCTCCCCGTTAAAGTTTTTGTGATATTATCGGAGGTTTTCACGGCCGGAGTCATTATAAATGTATAATGACTCCGGCCGTGAAAGTCTACGACAATATCTTAAATGTGATCAATTATGCAAAACAATATAGAAAAAGTAGCAGAAAGACATTTTGACCCACCACCAACAGAGAAAATGGTTCGGGAATGGAGAAAACAAGGGGAACAACTAAAACTGCTAAGTAACGACAAGAAAACATTCCGTTCGCACTTAGAAAAATTGCCAGAATTAGTGGAAAGTTGGGTAACAAACAATAGGAGCATGGGAATATCTCTTTCAACAAAAATAATAATTTTTGAAGCGAAATGATGGGTAACTGTTAATGGTATTTTAAATTTTACCGGAATCGAATCTAAAATTGTAGGATTTGATAGATTTTTAATATCAGCGAGAAGGAATTATAATTTCGAGATTAATCAAACTGCGAATAAGGATGAGCTGCCTTTAACGTTTGATGTTTTTTCAAACCGGACTGTAGTGATCAAAACAACAAGTCACGAAAAATATCTCTACACTGTAGTTTTAGCATGTCGCGCGGACGGAAGAGAATTATCGCCCATGGTAATCTTCAAGAGAAAAACATTACCAAAAGATGTAATTCCTAGTGGCATTATTTTTCACTTTCAAGAAAAAGGCTGGATGGAAGAGGCGAATGAAATTATGGATAGAAAAAATATGGGCAAAACGTCCAGAGACATTTTTAAAAAGCTTGCGATGTTAGTTTAGAATCAATTCAGAGCGCATACAACAGAATCAACCAAGAGGCTTCTAAAAGGAATGAATATAAAAATAGCAGTCATTCATGAACTCCTCACAAGTCATATAACCTTTATGCGAGAAGATGACAAAGCCAAATCAGGATGTCACCGCAAGAGGACGTATGAAACTACTAACAATTTTAGAAGTTCGTACCTGGGCGAAAAAATCAAGGGAAGTTGTGAAAGGAGAAACGATTATAAAATCATTTCAAAAATGCGGAATAAGTAATGCTATAGATGGCACTGATGATGCGGTTTTTCAAAAGAGTGACAGACAACAATACTTCAGACGAAAGTAATACGAATGGTGACATTAACGAGACGAATGATAGTACCGATAGCAAAAATGAACTGAATCAGTTTTTTTTAAAATCAGAAACGTAACTTTGTATTCTAAAATTATTACAGTTTTATGATTCATTACGGGTTTGTTATAATTTTTTTTCTAAATAATATATTTCGTTAAGGTTTGTTTCTGATGGGACTGTTCCTACAATTGCAGCAGCGTTTCCTTGCTGAACCGCAACGCTGATCCTTTGAATTAGAAAATTTGTTGAACGTTTCTCCCCCGTAATATTTTTCATAAATTCACCGATTCGCTTGATAAGTTAAAGACCACTTTCACCAAAAGTTCCTAAGGTCTCGACACATACTGGGATAACATGGAAGTTGGTTTGTTGCAAGTTTTTGTAGAGGTTGTTCTTATGGTTCTCCCGTACTTGAGCAACATGACCTGTTTTTTTTGCATTTCCTCTCACGTAAGAACTTGTTAGCATATCCGCAGATGTGAAATCCCACACCATCGGTTTTCTGGTTTGCAAGGGTACCAAAGTAAATCCATTGGGTTTTTCCCATCAGATTTGTTACAACCGGTTGGTTCGAGTATAGCCGGAATTTTGCTTGTAATTAGTGCTCGCTTGATCAGATCGTTTACCATCGTATGTCTGGAGTATCTGCCAGCGCTCTTCTTGCAACAGTGCCCACGGAGACCAAATTCATCGACCTGTAACCCACATATACATGTATAAGCGACGCATAACCGAATTCCAAGGCGCAACGAAACTGTAATTCTGAATGACTGTTTGTCCAGCAGTGTACCGAGCGACGAGAAGGGGAAAGTATTTAACCAAGCGCCGGATTCTTTTGTGTTGTTGGCCATTATCCTTGCTTTCGCTTTGAGTTGCTGCAGCTTGGATCATAAATTATTGTCCTATTTTTTTGATATTTTCGTTCTCCTTTCGGAAATAGATCCGCCTGTGATATCATTGACCAAGTCTCCATTGCTTTGATTGTATGTATGTCTGATGATAGTGTAAACGATAGTACAATGGTGGCAACCAGATCTGCAACTGAGTGAAGCTATCCTAAGAAACTTGAAAAGCAAAGGTTTGTGGCGTTTCTTAGTCCGAGTCCACCCAAATTGACGTGTAAAGTTGCTTCAGTCCATGATGATCCAACGAAGTGGCAATTGACGATGCTTTCCATTGATGACCTGAGAGCAAGGTCGTACTCCTCGAGGATTTTCAATGCTTCCCAACATGGTGTTGTTTGTAGCAAATAATTTAACTGAGGGATTGAAAGTGAGCTACGTAGCAGGTAGAATGAGTGATGAGATCCGAGTTTCTTAATACGACTAATCATTACACGAAATTTTACCAGTTTTTGTGTAATTGCTGGTCTAATACCTTGGATTGTCAAAGGTACGCATAGGATTTTGATTTCTTGTGGTCGATCAATGATTCCCGGTGTGATGATTAAACCTATGAAGAATATGTGCACGTTCATCGTCGTTGTGGTTGCCCAACAATTTGATTTCGTACTTTTGAAAGTATAGTTGAAGTTCTAGATCTGACGCCTTTTTTATGATCGTATGTAAATCGTTGAGTACTATGTCTGGGTCTTCTCCGATTGATCCATCGTCGATGTACTAGATGTTGAATTCGGATTGCATCGAGGTGACCATGTATGCCCAAGCAGAAAATCGCAGGTCCACAGGGGTCTCCCTGCTGACAACCTCTCTGGGAAAGCATGGTGTACTCTCCAAAAGCGAGCTAAGTGATGTAGCATAACACTCCCTTGTAAAAGAATAAATTTCTGGACTTTTCCTTCGTTGCTCAGAGCACTGGGTGACATTCTACCTCGTTATATGCGTTTCGAAAATCTAGTTTTATCAGAACTTTGGTTGAAGCGTGGTCGAAATTAATAAAATGTCTGGCCGCATGTACTCCAGCTTTGCATCCACCACGTGTACCAAAACTCAGTTGCTTTGGTCGGAGTTCACTTCCTGCTCGATTAGAAATTCTAGCAGTAACTATTCTGTAGACTAGTCTTCGTAGGGTATTTCCAATAACAATCGGTCTTATGCTGTTGTACTTCTTGTTTAGTCCACAAAGCGATGCGGCGTAAAGGAAAGGTGTTACGTATGTTGGAACCTTACCCATTATGCACATAACTATGAAACTACCTAAAGTTTCCAACACTTGATCTCCATGGTTACCTGTTTCTTTACCTACGAGATCTTTCAAATAGTGTGGCCTTATACCGTCTATACCACCTGTACTTCCAGTCGCAAAACCAAAAATTGATTTTTTAATTTCCATTGTTGATGTTGGCTAGATATCGATGTTGATTTCTTCGTTGTTTGTGATATTTCTGCTTGGTTCTGGATGTTTTTCTAATAATTTCTGATAAGTGTCGTTGTTGATGGAAGCAATCGTATCGTTTGATGATAGAATTTTGATGGCTCCCCTTATATCTCTGTCGCATAACTTTGATTGTATTAATTTTATACGAATGGCTTTTGTGTCATTGGAAGTTTTCGATTTCTTGTGTCTTTGAAAAGTGGCTAAAATACTGTTTGTTAGATCGCCGAAAGGCAATCGCTTCAACTTGATCCACATATTCAAGTTACGCTTTACGATGGTAGCAATTGACAAATTCTTTGTTGATTTGTTTTTTTGATCTGAGGATTTCAAAGTGATGGAAGCGAAAATAAAAAGGTGAGCCCACGTGAGGACAGGAGCCTCCGGTTGGGTGAAAGAACGGACCGGGTTTGAGAATTCTATTGCAATTTGAATCCGGGCGGCCTTTAGTATTCTCTTCAGGACGGTTGTGTGTGCTCGTATCGTTTGTACAAAAACCAAAACTCTTTCATGAAATTATATTCAGTTCAATCAGGCTGGAATGTTTCGCCCGCTGTCGTTGCACTTGTTGGTGTCATTGGTGCTTCCAGTGCTCGTCGATTTTCATTTAGATTTCTTTTTGACCAGTGAACAGTAAACTTACTCTGCCTTTTAGTCTTCTTTTTTGACATAATGGACAAGTAAGCGTTTGAGAGTCTTGTGTTTTCTGCTCGTTTTCCATTTCCATCACATGCGGGCGCTTTTATGCGATTAATGTGTATTTTAGTATCCGATTTTCGATTAGTCATGAAAAAGGTACAAAAAAATTTCTGAATTTCGCGTTGAATTGTCCAAGGAGAGTGAGATAATTAATTTCTTACCTGTTGGTATGTTTTGTAGTAGCCTTCGAAAAAGTGCGTCAAAGAAAAAAAAATAAATTTGAAGTTGAACGAGAGGCCTGTCAATCTGACGTCCAATATAATATAATTTCTTTAAAACTTCCTTAAAAATGAGTTAAAGAGAGTTGATCCCTTTTGTATTCAACACTCACTGTAATGCCTCTCTTTTTTTAAGCACTGGACATACGCGTTACTTTTATTACTTCCGAAAAACGTAAGAGAAGCATTTGCACGTGATTTAATTGCTTTGAATAGTCCATTATTTGCAAATACAGCACAAGTTATGTTAACCATAAATAATGATCCCAAAATTAAATATATATTTTTTAAAAATCATCTTATGAATTTGAGGTGCATCTTATCGTCCGGTGCGTCTTATAGTCCGTAAAATACGGTAACTACCATATTCATAACAACAGTATACTGTTTCATTATTATAATACATAAAAAACCTTTATATACTCCTGTAGGACATTTACTAGCATTTTTTTTTCTTGAGTATTAAACCGCTCAGAGTTTTTAAAATAGTCTTTATTTACGTTTCGATCCATAGGTCGTGGATCGAAACGTAAATAAAGACAAGTTTAAAAACTCTGAGTGGTTTAATACCCAAGAAAGATTAAGAGTTTTAAAAATTGTCTTTAATTACGTTTCAATCCATGACCTAGGTTGAAACGTGAAAAGTACAGGTACTTAAAGATATTACACGAAATATCACCGAGTGATCTTGGTGACTATCTTACATGTGATTTTTTCCAATGCTCCACCCGAAGGTATTACATTGGCCAGGAAGCGAGTTTTTTTACCTGAAAAATTTTGAATTTTGCCGAACCCTTGCTGTTTCAAGCAAGGTAGGAATCTTTAACGTGCGTGATAACACACACACGGACCTCCATTTTACCTCTCATCTGAACGAGGGAGGGATCTTTAACATGCGTGACAACACACACACGCACACACACGGTACTTTCATTTTACATCTAATACAAACGAGGGAGTATTTTTGTGAAAAATGCTTGCCTAACATTTTTCAAGCGGATCGTCTCGGGATTTAAACGCTGAACCTTGGGTGTACTAGTCACAAGCATACCAACTACGCCACGGAGCCGTCTTCTGGTGACTACCCTACATTTGATTTTCCAATACTCCACCCGAAGGTACTACATTGGCCAGGAAGCGAGTTTTTTTAAACTGGAAATTTTGAATTTTGCCGAACCCTTGCTGTTCCAAGCAAGGTAGGGATTTTTAACGTACGTGACAACACACACACACACGCGCGCGCGCGCGTGCACACACACGTGACCTTCAATTTACCTCGCATCCGAACGAGAGCGTATTTTTGTGAAAAATGCTCGTCTCACATTTTTCAAGCGGAACGTGTCCGAATTTGAACCCGGGATCATGGGCTAGTAGTAACACGTATACCTCCTGGTGATTACCACAATCATAAGAATGAGGGAAGAAAAGTTCCAGTTGTTACTTTCAATGGTAGATCTATATGTTGTAAAACAAAGTACTAACTTGCGAGCATGTATTATTGTAGAGGAAAGACTTGTTTTGACTCTTCGTTACCTAGCAACTGGAAGAAGCTTTGAAGATCGCAAGTTTTTTGATATAATGTCACCTAGAACGATCAGTAAAGCTCCTTGTATGTTTGTTGTTGTTTGTTTTCTACTTTTCTTAATCTTTCTTGGGTGTTGACGTTTTGATTTCTGACCTATGTCATGAACCTAGATCATGGACCTAGGTCATGGATCGAATCGTAAATAAAGACAATTTTGAAAACTCTGAGTGGTTTAATACCCACGAAAGATTAACAGTTTTTAAAATTGTTTTAATTTACATTTCAATCCATGACCTAGGCCATGATCTAGGTCCATGATATAGGTCCATGACCTAGATCAGAGATCGAAACGTAAATACCCAAGAAAGATTAAGAAAAATACAAAACAAACCACAAAAAACATACAGGGAGTATTTATTTTTTTGCACTTCACATGTCTCCAAGATAGCTTTACTGATCATTCCAGGTGACATTATAACAAAAAAACTTTAGGTCTTCAAAGCTTCTTCCAGTTGCTAGGTAACGAAAAATCAAAACAAGTCTTTCCTCAACAGTAATATATGCTCACAAGTTAGTACCTTGATTTACTATATATGGCTCTACCATTGAAAGTAACAACTGAAACTTTTCTTCACTCATTCTCGTGATTATGGTAGTCACCAGGATCACTCGGTGATATTTCTTGTAATAACTTTAAGTGTCTGTACACTTCACGTTTCAAAACTATTCCTTTACCCGCTTTTTACGTTGTTCTCTTCTTTTCAAATCTCATTGTATAATAATAGCAGTGCATACTTTCTTTCAGGTATCCATTTTGGTACTGAGCAGAACCCAGTTTGACGTAAGAATACTTACAATAGTTTGAGCGCGTACGGTGCGGTTCAAAATATTGTACAGTTTATATGGTTTGAGAATATTTAGTCCAGTCATATGCCCGAATAGTTACATTAATTAGGGTAGCTTTAATTTTTTGATATGTTGTATGGGTTGGCACCCTGTTGAAAAATTCAAGTTTTCTAATACCCCCGCCTCCGCGGGGGCCACCATCTTAAAAAACTGCCAAATTTTTGGACTTGTCCCGGTTTTTAAAAATATCTCCAAATATAATCTTAGTTTAAAAAATATATACACAGCTTTTTTAAACTAGAGTAAATTATTTACAATTTGAGACCATGAAAAAGTTTTGATCTGTAATACTTCCCGAAATAGAGCAATTTGAATTTTGAAAATTTTTCTCAAAAATGTGAAAGTACAGATTTCCAGTCGATTTTTCCTTGATAGACAAGTAAATAGTGATAGTTTGTTATATAAATAGTTCAGTCAACAAATGACAAAAAGTACTTATTTTTTTGAGATTTGGGCATTGACCATTTTGGAAAACGCCATCCTGTGTTTAAGATAAAATGTCGAAATCGTAAACTCTCATCATGCGACATATCGTTGGATAGATATTGGTAAAAGACTATTTATTGTAAAAACCAGACCTCTCTATTACCATTTCAAAAAAAGTATTTAACGTGAAAAACACATTTTTGGCGACCATTTGAATATTCATAAACTTGGATGTACAAAAGGCTGCAGTGTTTTAAATAGTTTTGATGTGTTTTAAAGAAAAGACGTAGTAAGTGAATAGTGTTTATTAATCACAATAAAGTTTAAATGCAGTTCTGTTGTTCATTAACCATATCAATTGCTTCTTGAGCATCTTCCTCTTCGTCCAATATGACTGGCATTACATTTTCGCAAGACTGTCCATTGCAGTGATTACACAGTAAAGAACAGTGCAATCCAGTTTTTGTACATCCACATGCAGTCGGGTACCCTAAAAAACAACAAAACACATTCAATGGCAACATAAACAGTAGTTAAAAGGAATTTATTTATTTCGTACCTTTTTTGCAAGTACATGATATGAATTAAACGAGGGATCTGGTGCTGGATCTTTTTCTGTTTTTTTAGGGAAGAAACATAATTGAGTATGCATCCAGCCTTATTTTAAAGGGCCTTTTTTGTTTCCCAGCCATGTTTGCACCTGGTGGTAACATCGCATGGCATGTAGTTGAGCAGCATCTGTAGTTGATGGCAATCTCGCGAGGTCAAATTTAGTTGTTGCTGCAGCTTTAACAAATGTGAGGTACCGTAGTTCATCCAGTTTTTGAGTAGCTGCACCACCGTCATACAAAATAACAAAAACATTATTACGTTTTGCCTTACTAATGGAATTTTTTACTCCTATATTGTCAACTGAAAAGCACAAGGATAGATAACAAGGATTTCCTGATGATGTAAAGAGACCAAGGTTAGTTTAGATGGAAAATGGCTCGTAGATAAGGATACCTCCAAAAGCTAAGCGGCTAGTCGAGCGATTTGCTCTGGGTAAAACATGAGTTGGGGTCGGGGTTGGATTACGATCAAAAATATAGTGAATATGGCGCCACCGAATTTTTGAATACAATGAAGACCTAATTTGAGTCTGTTTGTATAAGGGGAATGCGGAAACCTAAACTCAAATACAGCTGTACAAAATATAATACGAGAACATAACCCTTATAAATGCTTACCTTATGGCTCGATATTGATTATTAAAGATGCACTGCTACTCCTGTAATCAGATTAAACCAAGACCAGCACAGTTTGTACATTCTGTTAATTAAGTCAAAAAAATTTATAATTAATAAGAATCAAACCTCATTCATTCCAACTAATAATCATAGACTTGACTAAAATGAACTTCTATTCTCTTAAGTTTCAGTTGAAAATTATTTACAAAGTTTTATCTTAACAAATTTACTTCAAAAAATTGGCTAAGTTATAATTAGGAAAGATATGTACTTATATACACGATAATGATTTCAAAACCTGTATCTCACAAAAATTAGAGTGTTTTAATTTTTACATTATAAAATCTAGCAATGATTATTCTTGTAATTGTTTAAACTTGAGCATTACGAATGATTAAATGTATACTACAGATTTTTTATTAACCTTCGGTAGTACTACTTAAACTTCACATTTAAATTGTATATTAAAATATTCCAATTATTAACTATTGTAGGGCAAAAATGAAACAATTTAGTTATCTGAACTTAGATAGTTTGGTATTCAAATAATAGTTTTAATTTTATTAGTCCTGTAAGTTAACCTTTAATCTACTTATATACTGCCCTCTACCATTTTTCGTTTATACTAATAAAAAAAGAAAAGTGAACTTTATTAAATTCCTTTCACCAATGATAAAATTAACCAGAGGTCAATCACATAATGAACTGGGAAATTTCCACGTGAACAAGCAAAAACTAACTTGTTTGTCATTCCAAAGGTTACAGCTTGACGTACTTAAAAATACTAATTGCATACCAGATGTTTATCTATCAGAACAATACTTGCGATGTATTTGGACCATCTCCGGAATATTCAATGATAAATGGAATCTTTTTGTTTCCACAATAATCAGAATTCTCCAAAACCACGTAATTTAACTAACCTTGTTACAGAATATCAAACGAACATCACGCGTATCCAAGTTGAATAAATTGCCACATCAATAAACTGCATATTAAACGAGTTGCATACCAAATAAATTACATTTCAAATAAGTTGCATTTCAAATAAGTTGTATTTCATATAAATTACATTTTTAATAAGTTGCACTGCAAATTTAAATTAACAGAGGCCCTAAAGCTCGGTAATACTTAGTGCTATTCTAAAGCCAACCATTTTAACTTACGCCTCGTTTAGTGTAAACTTATTCTGCCAAGCGTCGACAAATAGTGCCTTTAACAAAAACGATTTCATTTCAAAATCAACTTTTTTCTTCACATCTCTCCAACACCAGGTGTAATCACCCGATGCCATGTTCTTCTATAACAAGAACGAACGACCTTCGCAAGCAACAGCTCAGGTGAAAGTGTTCTATTATGACGTATACTACCGCTTTACAACAGTTACAACGATCTTTATAATTATCGAAGGAGAGAGCTCTTATAATGAGGCTCGTAAATGGTATTTTCTGTCACCGCTTAACTTATAATTTATGCTCGTAGTTTTAAAGCTTATGTTAAATTCAACAACATGTAATAAATATTACGTAGACTGTGTAGAGATATTAGGCTTGAATTGACCTTTTATAAAAATATTAACTTAAATATTTGTCAAGATATAGCAGGAAAATAAACTTGTTACAACATTTTCCCCTACTTGTGCAACTTCATTTGTTGTTGATTGAAGATTAAGGAATGAAACTTTATTCAAAAGTTCTAGATGTTTAAGAAATAAAGTGATAAATTGGTTTTTTCCTGGGCAAACAGCGCCGATGTAGTGTCGCACCCACTAATAGCATGAATAAATAAAAGTACATCAGTGAATTTATGATTGAATGATTTGGTTGAGTAATAGCTATCTGGCGTATTTCCTCTTTCACACTTTTGGAAAAATTACGGTGTGTAGGCGCCAATGCAGTAAGGAGGACGACAAGATCAATGTCTTCACCAACCACACGCACAGAGTCATACTAGGCAGCAACAGAAATGGCAGTGTTCACAATCATAAGGTCAGCATCTTCAGCTGCCTGCAACTGAATAGTGATTGAATAGTAAATATTTATACAACCTGTGGGAACCGTGATCCTACTACGGCGGTCACTCCTACCACAGCTCACCCACGGTCACTTGCCCTTAAACCCCCACCGTATGGTATCGACTGTCTTGCATTGGCATTATGTATAATTTGCAAACGAACGGATGTTATATGTTTTAGGAACTTATCTGAATTTAAACCTTTTTGCTTTTAATAAATACTGTAAATACATTAAGTTATGTTATTATTCGCTTTCATTTCAAAACACTTAAAACATTGTAGACTTTTATACATCCAAATTTATGAATTTTTAATTTGTCGCCAAAAAATTTGTATTTCCATGTTGAAAATTTCAAATGGCGGCCATTTTGAAATGGTAATAGGTACAGAGTTCTGGTTTTCACAATAAGTAGTCTTTTCCATTATCTATCCAACGATATGTCGCATGATGGAAGTTTACGACTTCGACGTTTTATCTTAAACATAAGATGGCGTTTTCCAAAATGGTCAATGCCCAAATCTCAAAAAAATGAATACTTTTATGTCATTTGTTGACTGGACTATTTATATAACACACTATCACTATTTACTTGATCTATCATGTAAAAATCGACTGAAAATCTGTACTTTCACATTTTTGAGAAAAATTCTGAAAATTCAAATTGCTCTATCTCTGGAAGTATTACAGGTCGAAACTTTTTCATGGTCTCAAATTGTAGATAATTTACTCTAGTTTAAAAAAGCTATGTATATATTTTCTGTACTAAGAATATATTTGGAGATATTTTGAAAAAACTGGGACAAGTTCAAAAATTTGATAGTTTATCTACGATGGCAGCGCCCGTGGAGGCGGGGAAATTAGAAAACTTGAATTTTTCAAGCCACACAACGTATCAAAAAATTGAAACTACCCTAATTAATGTAACCATTTATGACGATTTGTGTTTCGTATTAGTTAAAACTCAAACTATAGTGGATTTAAATTGTGCAGTGCGCTTGCGCCTCTTAAAGTAAAACGCGTGCGAAAGTGGTTTTGTGACGTTTATCGACGACTCTTCTTTCGACCTAGTAACGGGAAGGTTGTGCGTGACAAACTATACCCAATAAGTATAGTGCTTGCAACAGTGCATTCAATCGACTCCCCCGGGGGCATTCCACCAACATTGAAGAGGACCGCACACCAAGGACAATATTGGTGAGTGAATTTATGCCTTTTGTTTGTTAATTTTACATGCATACAACTTACGCATTTAAAGCTCGCGTTTTGTTATATTTTCGCATTACAGTCCACGATTAAATAAGACGCGCCAGCACATTATCTAAGTTAATTAAGTTGACATTTGGTCCTTCGAGCCGGATAGAACAGTCCATGGTGAATAAATTAGTTCATTTCGTTTTAGCTTGTATGTATGTAGAACTTCGATTTGCAATATTCGCATCATATTTCTATTTACTTAGATATAAAAAATTCGATACACTAAAGTCTATTAATTAGAAATCATTATTTGATTATAGATATATTACGATTTAGCAATAGTTTAGTTAGAGAGCATTATTAATCATTTTACAGATAGTTAAATAGTTCGTATAGAAAACCTGTTGCAAATGTTGGATTCAAAGCTGTTCTATTGTAAAATTTTGTATACCTGTGTAGTAGGTCACTCCTTTTGGCTTATGTACAGCTGCAAACGACATTCCAGTTTTATCGTATAACCTACCTGAATGTTTAAGGGTTTATAACCACTAAATATTTTAACTATATTTCTTGTTTGAATGACTAAACCCTTAGGGCGTTTTATAAACCTTCTTGTTAAGGGTTGTCAGGTCGTATAAAATACAATAGGAAGCTTTAATTACTCATTTCGCATTTTACTTTACAAATCGGGTAATGACTTTATTGGATCATTTTCGGTGATTGAATTTATATTAAGATTATTGTTGGTTGTTGTTAATTGGAATAATTGTCGTTTGTTTCTTCATACAAAATACCTGACACAAATGCTTCTGTAACTTTATTAAAGCTCTACGCTGCTCGGATTCATGAAATCTTCGAACTTTCTGAAAAGGCACAATACAATGATTCAGTACACAAGTTATTTAAATTGAAGTGTCGTATAGTGGAATCTCTCTACAAGGATTTTACTGAAAAGTATGTTTCTGTATTTGTAGACACAGAACCAGAATTGCAACCAGCTTTAGAGAATTTGTGTCGAAATGTAGATGACGAATATTATTCTATTCTTTTGATAGAGCAAGAGATATTTTCTGCTGAAGTGAAAACTCCGTCTGCGAATCACACAAGTCGACAAGACAATAATTTTACACCTAGAGTAAAATTACCAAAAATTACTCTACCGCGTTTTGATAATGACCCAAAAAACTTTAAGACTTTCAAGGATATGTTTGATGTTTTGATAGATAAACAACCGCATTTAACGGACATCGAAAAGCATTCCTACCTTCTTTCAAGCTTGTCGGGTGAATCATTGACATTGTTGCGGTCTATTCCTCTTTGTCATGAAAATTACAAACTAGCATATGACACTTTATGTTCTAGATATAATAATAAACGTCTTTTGGCTAATCACCATTGGGGTTTAATAAAAAACTACCCGCCTATGCATGCGGAAAACGTAAAACAACTTTGAAATTTAATTGACTGTTTCACAGAAAACTTATCGATTTTGGGATCATTACAATTTGATGTTGAAAGTTGGGATTTCGTTCTTGTAGATCTTTTATTATGTAAACTCGATGAGGAAACTCGTAAACGATTCGAATTGCATTTCAATTCTACTGATGTGCCTACATTCAATTGCGTCAAAGACTTTTTGTCAAAACAATGTGTAGCCTTAGAGAATCTTGTCTCAAGCCAACAACCGAAAGTGCTTAAAGGTACTATTAATAAACAAGGTCTCACTCGTTCGAATTCTGACTTGAAGCCCAGGACATTCTTAGCTGAGACTAACACTTCACCTAAGAACAATTTGTTCTCCTGCATCCTTTGCAAGGGAAATCATGTATTGTATTCGTGCAAGCAATTTCTTAAATTGTCTCCAAACAAGCGTCACGAGCAAGCCAAACATCTTCGGTTATGTTTGAACTGTCTTCGACCAAATCATAACATGTCGTCTTGTCCGTCAAAGGTTTCGTGCAGAACTTGCAATAAAAATCATCATACATTGTTACATTTTGTGCAGTCGATTGCTACGTTAC
This sequence comes from Platerodrilus igneus, assembly GCA_036346225.1. Lineage (NCBI taxonomy): Eukaryota > Metazoa > Arthropoda > Insecta > Coleoptera > Lycidae > Platerodrilus > Platerodrilus igneus. The sequence continues at coordinate 3,350,044 of JARFIW010001108.1, read as the reverse complement.
CACCTTATTCAACTCCAACTCGTGAAGAAAATTTGCAAACCAGTTCGTCTAATAATGCTACTTGTACTACAACAGTTGGGTCTGAGGCGACAACTTGTCTAGCTCTGCTACCCACGGTATGTTTGGAAATTCTCGACAAGAGAAATCAACCTCAAATTATTCGTGCTCTAGTAGACACTGGGAGTCAAGTTTCATTTATTACGGAGTCTTGTCGTAAGTCTATTGGTATATCGTCTCGTCCTTCTTCGATTCCTATTTCTGGTTTGGGCCAGACTTCACACCAAACGTTAGGTGTGATATCTGGAACAATTCGTCCCATTCAGGAATATGATTCAGTCCCCACGGACAACAATTTGAAAATAAACTTAATGGTTTTGCCGTCTATTTGCGGTAATCTTCCAAACAAGTATATTCAATCGTATTGGTCTCATTTGGAAAACATAAAACTCGCAGATGAAAACTGGAGACATCCTTCTCCAGTACAAATGTTATTGGGCTCTGATGTTGCCAGTCGTATTTTGCTCGATGGGAAAATTGATGGCAAAGAAATTTCGCCTGTTGCTGTCAACACCATATTTGGTTACATGATATTTGGTACTGTCGATCCCATCTCAACCAATGTTATTCATTCGTTCTTTGTATCTATCGATCCTTGTATGGATATTGATCTTAAACATTTTTGGGAGCTTGACGACATTCCATCGAGGAGTTTGTCGTCCCCAGAAGATGACCTTGCTCAACAATCTTTTGATAACTCGTTGCATCGGTTACCCAATGGTAGGTTCGGCGTGAGCCTTCCATTTAGAGAAAATGTTCGTGAGTTTCCGGACTCGAAATCTATTGCCATTAAACGTCTATTGTCACTATTGTCGTCTCGAAACTAATCCAGACTTGCGAAATTTGTATGTAGATTTCATGCGTGATTACGAAGCCTCTGGTCACATGTCGCTTTTATCAACGCCTCCAGCTGACAATAATGCGTATTTTATTCCACACCATGCCGTGTTCAAACTAGAAAATAATAAACCTAAATTGAGAATTGTTTTTGATGCTTCGGCTCGAGCTTCGAATGGTATTTCATTGAATGATACCTTACTCACTGGACCTAAGCTCCAGAATGATATTGTAAAATACTTTTGGCATTTCGTATTCCCAAGTTCGTTTTGTCTGTGACATAAAACAAATGTACAGGCAAATATTGATATCAGAAACGGATCGTTCTTATCAATTGATACAATGGCGATGGAATCCTTCAGAACCAATTTCAACCTATCAGTTGAACACAATTACATATGGAGTTTCATCCGCTCCTTTTCTCGCCATTCGCACTCTCTTAAAACTAGCTGAACTAGGAGAAAATAGTTATCCATTGGCTGCTCATGCTTTGAGAAACAATTTGTATGTTGATGATGTATTGACTGGGTCGTCCACTCTCCAGGCAACTCATGAACTAAAACGTCAACTCATCGAACTACTACGTGCTGGCTGCTTCGAACTACGCAAATGGGCTAGCAACAGTCCACTATTGTTAGAAGATATTCCTACTGAGTATCAACAAGTAAAACCAAGTTTAGTCGCAAATGATCTTCAGCTTACCATAAAAGTGCTTGGTCTTCAGTGGCACTCGATAGCTGATAATTTTTCATTTGAAATGCAGCCTTTAGAAAATCGTCTTTCCAAGCGGATTTTACTTTCGACAGTTGCTAGGATTTACGATCCTCTAGGATTTATTACACCAGTTACCTTTTCACTCAAACAACTCATTCAACAATTTTGGGTGCTGGGGTTGGATTGGGATGATCCTCCTCCTGAATCTATTGTCATATTTTGGAAAAATTTGTTGCTGAATTTTCATATATTGATTCAATTCAAATTCCTCGTTATATCCCTATTGATGAAGCCTGTAGTATACAACTACATGGTTTTGTGACGCGTCCGAGAAAGGATACTCGGCTATTGCATATTTTCGTTTAGTATTTCCGTCAGGAAAAATATCTGTTCACTTTGTTATGGCTAGATCAAAGGTCGCCCCTTTGAAATGTCTTTCTATACCCAAGCTAGAACTATGTGCTACCGTACTTTTGTCTAAATTAGTTCATTTTGTTAAAACTACTTATTCAAATGTAACCTTTGAAAAATCTGTTGTTACACTGATTCTTCTGTCGCGCTGACTTGGATTAAGTCGCCTACCTATCGCTTAAAAATGTTTGTAGCTAACCGTGTTAGTTACATCCAAGAACGCTTTTCTCCTGAACAGTGGAGTTACATTAGTTCTTCAAACAACCCATCTGATTGTGCTACCAGAGGTTTATTTCCTTCGGTATTGCCCGCGCATCCGCTATGGTGGGCAGGTCCTGAATTTTTGTCGTTGTCTGAAGAAAATTGGCCTTTGCCAAAATTGTTCGTCCCTTCTCTGGAAGCATCTTCTGAGGAGAAACGCATTACTTTGATTGTTACCGTAGAATCAACTTGGCTGGAAGACTTATCAAACAAATTTTCGTCGTTACACAAAATTCAACGTATAGTCGCATATTGTCTGAGAATCTTTAATGTTAGGAAAGCTACCATCAATTCGCTATTTTTATCGTCGGTGGAGCTTCACACTGCTCTTATGGTTATTGTCAAGGTGGTCCAATTTAGTTCACTTAAAGTTAAAATCGAAGCCGTTCGTCAAGGTGAGCCTTTGCCTAAACATCTGCAACGTCTAGGCTTATTTCTTGATTCGAATGACATTTTAAGAGTAGGCGGGAGACTAATTCATTCCAGTCTTCCAGATTCCGCAAAACATCCAGCGGCATTACCCAATAAACACCGTATAACAGATTTGTTGATTAAACAAGTGCACACACAAAATTTACATTCGGGAATAAACACAACGATGTATTTGCTTCAAGAACGATTTTGGATCGTCTCATCTCTTCGCGCAGTTCGTAGAATACTGTCTAAATGTTATCATTGTTATCGTCTTCGCCCTATTCCTGTCAGTCCAGTTATGGGTGAATTGCCTTCATTTCGTGTTTCTCAAGCCAAGGCCTTTAGTTTCGTCGGTATCGATTTTGCCGGCTCTTTTTCGATTAACATGCATCGTGCAAGAGGCACCAAGACTTGCAAGGCATACCTTTGTGTGATTGTTTGTTTTGCCACTAAGGCTCTTCATTTGGAAGTCGTATCAGACTTGTCGACTGATGCCTTTATCGCTTGCCTTCGTCGTTTTATTGCTCGTCGTGGTCGGTGTCAACACATTTTCAGCGACTGCGGCACAAAATTCGTCGGCGCTAGTCGCCAACTTTTAAAGGACTTCCGACACTGTGTAGAATCGTTAGACATTTCGTGGCATTTTAACCCCCCGTCTACCCCTCACTTTGGAGGTATTTGGGAAAGCGCCGTTAAATCGGTGAAAACTCACTTATTTCGTGTTGTTGGAAACCAAGTGCTCACGTACGAGGAGTTTCATACTTTAATCACTCAGATTGAAGCATTGTTGAATTCAAGACCCTTGTGCAGCATAAGTTCGGATCCCAATGATCTTTCGTCACTGACACCAGGTCACTTTCTAACTTTAGAACCCTTGACAGCACCGCCGGACCCAGACTTGTCTCATTTGAAAATCTCTAGACTCTCTCGTTGGCAGTTGATTCAAGCTATGCATCAAAGTTTTTGGGTTCGATGGCACAATGAGTATTTACACCAATGGTATCAACGTGGTCGGTGGTACAGGTCCAAGAGACTCGACGGCGTTGACATTGGTACTTTAGTGCTCATCAAAGAAGAGGGTGTTCCCCCTTTAAATTGGAAACTCGCCAGAATTGTGGAGCTTCATTCTGGAAAAGATGGGGTACCTCGTGTAGCCACCGTAAAAACTTCACGAGGCAATTTAAAAAGACCAATGGTCAAACTATGCCCATTGCCGTCTCAATAATAAATATTAGTTATTTTAGTGTTCTTTATTATAGTTTCGTAAGCATTATTATATTTATTTAGTTCTACATACATACAAGACTCGGTCAAAGTTAAATTTTCGTGTTAAGTTTTAAAAAAATAGCCCAAAGCTATTTTGGTGGGCAGAATGTTTCGTATTAGTTAAAACTCAAACTATAGTGGATTTAAATTGTGCAGTGCGCTTGCGCCTCTTAAAGTAAAACGCGTGCGAAAGTGGTTTTGTGACGTTTATCGACGACTCTTCTTTCGACCTAGTAACGGGAAGGTTGTGCGTGACAAACTATACCCAATAAGTATAGTGCTTGCAACAGTGCATTCAACCGACTCCCCCGGGGGCATTCCAGCAACATTGAAGAGGACCGCACACCAAGGACAATATTGGTGAGTGAATTTATGCCTTTTGTTTGTTAATTTTACATGCATACAACTTACGCATTTAAAGCTCGCGTTTTGTTATATTTTCGCATTACAGTCCACGATTAAATAAGACGCGCCAGCACATTATCTAAGTTAATTAAGTTGACAATTTGACTGGAGGCAATAATATTGTCCATAATATTGATCGTGTGCGAGTCGTTTATGACAATCATTTTGTATAGGAGTGCTGAAACGGTGGGCCGGTAGGTGGCTTTAATAATCGACTACTTTTATGAAAAAGTCTATAAAATTTTTAGCGAACACGTTGCTTTTATAGCTACTAGTACGAGGTATATTTTAACCCTAGCTCGATTCGCACACACGATCGACTTAACTGCAAATCTACGTTTTTCAGGTCGGGGTTGACTTTTCCACCCTCTTTATGGAATACTTTTAAACCAACAACGATAATCTAGCTAGTAATTGAAAGAAGAAAACTTAAAACGCGATCAAGATTTAAATTGAAAACTTTCAGCTAGACTTCGCAACTGAGTTACCGTGTCAGGTAATTTAATTGCAGAACGGAACAAATTGAAATCGCATACATCACTATTGTATCTGGATTACTTTCAGTTACGTTTGGCAGTTATAAGGATTTCTTTAAAATTGCTTTTTTAAAACGATAGTAGATGAAACTTGAAATTAATCGGAAAAGAAACACATGAAACTTTATTAGCCACACAAACCTGAAAGATCTATTTCTAGGCTTTATTTTATACAGCTCAAACGTCACGTATAGATCGTCTTTGGGCGAGTACTACGAATGTACGTGCATATTGTCTAGTGCTGTACTCAATATTCCACTGGTTATCTGATTATCTTGTACTTACACTATAGACGTTAAAAAATACTTTGGAATATAGTAATTCACTTAACTATATGGAATATACAAACCAAACAGGATTTTAATCGGCAAAGAGAAAATTTCAGAACATTTGCTGAAAAGAAAATTTGTGGCGTTCTGAATTTTAATTAATTTCTATAGATTCTACCCCAATTTTTCTTTCATTCCCGTTATTTTTGCATTTAGTAAACACCGTGATGAGTTTATATTATTGCAGTTAAGAAACCAAAGGGCTACAGAGAAAACGCTTTTTCATAGAGAGCAGTTGTTTTTACTAACTTGACGGTGCAACTAAGGGTAGTCTAGGATAACACCATGAAACTTTATACCTTCTATTAAAGTTCTGTGAACAATACTCCCTGCTGTTTTTCTGAAGGGCTTTCACAAACTTTATCACCACGGGAATTTTCTTTTTGTCTCAAGCTGTGCCGAATAGTTCTATGTAAGAAATTTTCTGACAGTAAAAAGGTGAAAACCTTAGGATACTGATAATATCAGGAACTCATAATTATAAAATTCTCTCCCTTGTTGTGCAGAGTTCACCACTGACTTCTAAGTACGGTGTATTTGAGATTTGTTCCACTTTTTTTGGTAAATTGTATATTCGTCAGTTTTTTTTATTTGAACCCTTTTGTTTTTTTTAGTGTGAAAGGAATTTTTAAACTAAGAATACACTGCTTATAAACAAAACATATATAAAATATAAAAGTATGTGTACAAATTACAATTCTAAATGTTTAGGGAAAGAAAAATTTTAAAATTCGGTTCTTATAAGTTTTAGTCGTAACAAGTTTTATATATTTTGCGTTCTTAAAGGAACTACGCCCCTCGTTGTGAGCGTTAATTTATCGGATTTTAATAATAAGAAACAAATTAAAGTCTTGCTATAATTTTTACAAGTTTTGCAAAGGTTTTTACGTTGCACGCGACTCGCTGTAGTATTTTACTTTAAAAAAATAAAGTTTTACGCTAAGAAGATGGAAAGGCTAAAAACTGCATGCAGACGGCTAACTTGGCTATTACATCAAGGAGGAGTTAGAGAGGGGTCGGAGCTGAAATTTTTTTAGTTAAACGGAGAATACTGTGTTCAGCAAATATCAATCAATTTAAAAGGGCTGATAAGAAAAACCTTTTGGTATTTTGTAATTCTAAATTTTTTTATTTAAATTCCTGGATTAACTTACAACATAATCATAGTCTTCAACGTAGAAATAGTTCTAACCGATATTTTTTACGAAAGAAATGCTAGCGCGATTACACGTCTATTTCATTGATAATAATTTCATCAAATAACGACCATTTTTAACAATTAAATTATATCATAGATACTTTAATTTTCAATATTTGGTCAAGGTTTATTTACATATTTATTATCTATATGAATGTCAGATCTGGCGCCATTTACAAATTTTGAACATTTAATTTAAAAACTAGAATTTTAAGCAATCTCATATACCGAGCGTCCTAATCAATATTAATAATTACACATTAATTAGAAATGTTCGCAAGCCTGGGCATGGTGGTGGCGTAGCGATTTATTTACAAAATTCCTTAAAAATGAAAGTAATTACTACTAGTACACTAGTTGATCAATTATGGATTCAAATTTGGACCGAGGCTGGAATTATATCAGTGGGTGTGATTTATAATCCACCAAGATCTAACCTTCTGGACTTTTTGAGCACACTGGAGGATTCCTTATCCAGGGTACTACCAGTAAGTGATGGTGTTTTTATACTGGGTGATTTTAATATAAATTGGTTTAAGGTACATGACTCTTCTGTCTGACTCTTCTCTTCTTCGGGTTTAATCAATTAATTAGGGAAGCCACTCGTATTACCAATAACAGTGCAACACTGATCGATTTAACATTTACAAATGTGCCTAATTTAGTAGTAAACTTCACAGTTATAGATATTAATACCGCTGATCACATGCTAATTCATTGTGAAGTTAAAATCATCATTTCACATTCAATTATTTACAAAACTTATCGTACTTTTAAAAATTTTGACTATTAACATTTTCTGAGGGATCTAAGATATATATCATGGCAACGCATATTTCAAATTAATGATATCAATTTAAAAGTAGCTTTTTTTAATGAAAATATTATTAAACTGTTTAATAAACATGCACCATTAGTTACATCGCGGTTATCTAAACCGAAAGCATACTGGTTAACTGAAAATATACGAATTTTATTAAAGCTAAGGGAGAAAGCAATGTTACAGTTTAAGAAAACTGGAAATAAATGCCACTGGGATTACTACAAATCGGTAAGAAATTATTGTTCGCTTGCAATTCGTAAGGAGAAAAAGGCATATATTGAAACGCTTTTAACTAGTGCTATTGGTGATACCAAAAAACTTTGGAATGAGTTAAGAAAACTTAACATTTCTACTAAAGCATACAAAAAGCTATTACCCCAAAATGTTTTTGATGTAAATAAAGTCAAAGACTACTTTATAGATTCAATTCCTACTTCGAAACGGTCACCACGGGACACACTGACATTCTATTCGAGTAAACCAAAAATACATATAACCGAACCCTTACTATTCCGTACTGTCACCAGTGAAGTTGTGTTAAATGTATTATATTCCATTAATTTGCAATCAATAGGCTCTGATGGTATAAGTATAAATATGTTAAAGTATTGTATGCCATACCTACTACCATACATTTCCCATATAATTAATCATATTTTATCAGAGCACGTATTTCCTTCATGTTGGAAAGAAGCAGTTGTACATCCATTGCCTAGAGTAAATAATCCATCACAGGTGAAGGACTTAAGACCAATAAGTATCCTACCGGTGCTTTCTAAAATTGCAGAAAAAATTATTAATTTTCAAATTAAAGAACACGTTACTAAATATAGTTTCTTACCGGCAACGCAGTCGGGATATCGACAAGGATATGGTTGCACTGCAGCACTTTCTAAAATTATTGACGACATAATATATGTCACTGATAACAACAAAATTATGGCACTTATATTATTAGACTACACAAAAGTATTCGACACAATAGATATCAACGTTATGCTTGATATATTATCGTATATAGGCTTTGGCAGTGGTGCATGTCACCTCATGAACAGTTATTTGAGGAATAGATCACGAGTATCTTTATTTGGTATATATTCCAATATTCGAAAATTAAAGTCTGGTGTACCGCAAGGTTCAAACCTAGGTCCATTACTGTTTTCTATTTATACGTCTCACTTTTCATCTGTAATTAGTAGTTGTTCAGTGCACTCTTATGCAGACGATACACAACTGTATTATTCCTTTCCCATGGAAGAACTAAATGTTGCCGAATTGAAAATCAATAGTGACATGAGTAGGTTAGTTAACATCTTTAAACAACATATGTTAAACATTAACCCATCGAAATCTACAGTTTTAATTTTTGGAGTTAACATTCATCGTATTGTGGCAGCACAAAAAATTCATATTAAAGTCAATGACATAATTATTCCACACTGTGTTGAGGCAAAAAACCTGGGGTTAATTATTGATGTCGACCTAAGATTCAAATGCCATGTTAATAAACTAATACAATGAGCTTATATTAATATAAAACATCTGTATGCCAATAAACATTTTAAATGTCGGAATTAAAACGTTGTTATGCGAATCTTTGGTGCTGTCTTTGTTTAATTTTGGGAATGTTATTTATGGGCCTTGTCTTAATAAGGAATACTCCAGGAGGGTTCAAAAGGTTCAAAACTCTTGTTTGCGTTTGATTTTTGGAATCCGTAAATTTGAACATATTTCTCATAAGCTAAAAGTTGTAAATTGGTTAAATATGGAAAAGCGTCGTTTACTACATCTAGCTTGTTTTTGTCACAACATTTTATTTAGTAAAACACCGCCATACCTATATAATAAGATAAGATACAGGACGGATGTACATAATATAAATATTAGGCGAAAGGGTATGCTGACAATCCAGTCACATAAGACTCAGATATTTAAACGTTCTTTCTCATATACTGCAGTACATATTTATAATTCAATACCTCTGGACTTTAAAATCATGTTACCCTTATGCTTTAAAAACAAATTGAAAAATCATTTTTTACAACAAGGTTCTAAGTAGATTATTTTTTTCCTATTATTTTTTTTTTTTGTTTTCATCTCATTGCTAATTAAGTCAAACTCTGCCAACCAACTGTACAAAATAACACATATTTATTTATGATTTAGGGTTAAGTGTAAGAACAGAGGGTTCATTGTAACTCAACTGAACTTCGCCCTTTGCACAAAAATTATATGTACACATAAATGTAAATGTTATTAATTTGTCTATGTTGTGAAATAAAGTCATTATTATTATTATTATTATTATTATTATTATTATTATAACAGTATTGCCCGAAATAAACAGTACTGAAATTGTAATTGTTTTGTATATTTAAAAAATACATCTTATTGACACTTTATTATATGTTCTAAATGTGCACCTCCTCGTTCGAGACAGACTTCATAACGATGTTCTAAGTTTCTGGTCATGTTATTGAATAAGGGTTGTCTCAGGGCTGCGAAGAAGACTCTAACGGCATCCTTTAATTCATCGATGGTTTGTGGTGCCCGTTTGAAAACGGCATTTTTAGCCATGCCCCAAATGTATGCGTCTGGAGGTGTGAGGTCTGGAGAATGTGAAGGATAAGGGAAGTCAGTAAATCGTGATATGAATTTGCTTGGAAAATGTTCTTGAAGAAATTGACGAATTGCGGCAGCAGTATGGCAAGTTGCCCCGTCCTGCTGAAAAATTGGTTTCGAAATGCCAAGTTACGTGCACGACAGAATTGACGTAGATCAGGGATAAATCGTGTTAAAATTTGTCTGTACCTCTGTTGATTAAGTGTGACTTGCCTACCATTCTCTTCGATAAAGTACGGACCAATGATTCCGTGTCCGGAAACAGCACACCAGACACTCACTTTTTCACTATGTAAAGGAACCTCTTGAACCTCATCGGGTCTGGCAAAGCCCAGAAATCGATTTGTGCGGCGATTCACATAGCCTGACAAGTGAAAATGTGCTTCGTCTGAAAACCAAACATTTTCAAAAATTCAGGATTTTCATACTGTAACGCGAGAATTCTGGCACAATATTCCACTCTACTGCGATAATCCCGAGGATGTAGTTGTTGATGTACCTGAATCACATACGAAAATGTACCCAGCTCCTTCAGGATTCTTTGAAAGGAAGTTCTTTTAAATCAAGTTGTAACGCTGTCCTTGCCTGGCTGACTTTCGGATTTTCTAAGATTTGCTCAAAAACACGTTCATGGTTATTGTTGTTGTTAACTGTCCTGGGACGCCCTGAGTTTCCTTTTCGTTGGCACAATACACTACCTGTATTTCTAAACTTTTCAATAACCTTCAAAATTACAGCATTACTTGGAGAACGTTTATTAAACCTTTGTGTGAATTGATCAGACACGTATAGCAAACTTGCACCATTACGTCGGCCGATTCCGTATGAACGAAAATAATGCTCTACCAGAAACACTTTCTCCTCTGTACTTAACACCATTTTTAACAATTAGGCCCTACTAATTACTTGTTTGAGGTTTACTTGACAGGTCTATACTAGCTAACTTGAGTGTGACAGCGCACGCATAAAAACACCGCCAATTTAGTTTCAGTACTGTTTATTTCGGGCAATACTGTATTATTATTATTATTATTATTATTATTATTATTATTATTATTATTATTATTTTCTTTATTTCTCTCAAAACTACATAAACATAATAATTTACATAACTTTGGTAAGTAATTAATAAGTTTTCATTTCAGATACGCTTATTAACTTAGGAACATACGTACTAAATGACATGTTTGTAATATCACTGCTTTTGCACAAATACAGTATAACTTTTCAGATAATCCAAGTATTTTTAGGTTTTTTTTAATATTTTTGGTGAGGACTCCATTAGTTGATATCACCAAAGGTATTGTTTTTACTGATTGTAAATGCCAAATACGTTTAATTTCTATAGCCAAATCGTTATACTTTTCAATTTTGTATTTTTCAGTTTTATCAGGTTTTGACTTAAAGGAACAGCAATATCGATAAGAAATCCTTTACTATTAATTTTGTCAATTAAAAATATGTCCGGTTTATTGTACGGTATAGATCGGTCTGTTAGTATTTGTCGATCCCAATATAATAATACATTTTCATTTTCTAAGACGGATTTAGGTTGATATTTATAATAAGGAGGGGTTTGTTATTAATTTATATTTAACAGCGAGTCGTTGATGTATGATTTTGGCAAATTGGTTATGTCGACTTAAATACGCAGTAGGAGCGAGTTCAGAACAACTAGCAACAATATGTTCTATTGTTTCACCAATTTTGTCACATTTGCGGCATTTGTCGGTTACATTGCTTTGTAATATGTGCTTTTCATAATTTCTAGTTCTGATAACACCGTCTTGTATAGCAGAGAAAAACCCCTCTGTTTCTGGATACAAGTATCCAAAATTGATCCAATTTAAGGAATCCACTTTATTTATATTTTCAACTTCTAGCGATTGTGGGTATTTTCCGTGAAGAATTTTGTTTTTCCAATTATTATTATTATTATTATTATTATTATTATTATTATTATTATTATTATTATTATTATCTTAATTCAAATTTGTGCTGCCTAGTGGAGGACTTAGTTCCGTTCAGTGGCAGGTATTGGTGCAGGTTCCGGGTGCCGAAAAGTGAGCACTAGAGATGAGTTTTTCGCAAACGACCAGTTCTTTTAAATCGACTCCCAACCGAGAACCGTTCTTAACGTCAAAAACATCGGTCCGCGACGGCAATGGTTTGCCGTTATTTTGAGTTCTTTTGCAGTTTAAATTTCGTGAAAAGCAAAATCGAATCTTAAATAGTTACTTACACCCATATAAAATTTTAGAACAATGAAATAAGTAATGGACGCAAAATGAATTCTCCATAAAAAAACCATATAAAAATTCTTGACATTTTTTGTTAAAGGAGTTAAATAAAGGGCTGGAATGCAATGCAATACCATTTATTTGAATTAAATTTCGTAATGGTCTGAAGTAATTTTTAGACGTTGGAGTATGAGTTTTTCAACACGCTTCCTTAGTAGGCGCTTACAACTTTACATTTTTTTACAGAGTCCTGGATTCTGGTTCCAGCATGTCCAAAAAAATATCAGATTTGTTTTAATTTGGAATTCAATAAAAAACAAGAAAATACTGTTATCGATGAAGAGTGCTCAGAACAAACTGACGAAAATAAGTACCCAGTCAAAGTGGCGACTGCATACACTCAGTCCTGTCAGGATATTGCATCTACTGTTCAATCTAGTGGAAGCAAAGAATCTACAAGTTCAATTACTGTTGAAGAATTCCAACCGTGTACAAGTTTTTCAAAGCCTATCTCAGTATCTGCTTTTGACCCGATAAAACTACCGGTACACGATATACGTGAAATAAAGGGGTCAAGTTAGATTCATCCTGGTTAATAAAGACACACCCTTGCCTTGAAAAGGTAAGAGTGGGGAAAAGAAACGGGTGCAGTGTACAACTTGCTTCAAACAAACTCAGAAGGCTAAGAATTGTTGACCCTTTAATTACAAAATATCACATCGCTGCCAACAATTTATAAAATATTCAGCAAAAATGATTGACTGATTGACTGAAAAATAAAATATTAATTGAAATGGCCATAGATGTCTATCATGGCAGTCGTCATTTGCGCTAAGTGAAAATTCTTGACCCTCAAAGTCATTGTCAAAAATCTATTCTCACACGCAGATAGAGTCATACGTAAACGAAGGACTTAATGCGTCTTTTACAGAAATGAACTCAAGCTCTGACCTACCCTAATACAGAATCTCTATGATGTACGAAGAAGTATCGCAAATTGTGGAAGATTTGATAATGAAAAATTTTAAACATGAGTCAGTAGATAAATGTGGTGTCGACAACAAATTCATAAATGCCAGATTTTTCACTAAAAATAAGGAGAGGAATTCAGTATTTTTAGGGAAAAGCAAATTCGAGAAACAAAGCTCAGAAGGCCTTTTGGAGGCCGTCAAGATATTGTTTGAAAATTTAAGTATTGATCAACTCGCTAAAAATACTTACAGGTCTCACAACTGAAGGAGAAGATTCCCATACTGGAAGAAACAGTGGCCTATTGGTCCCCATGAAAGATTATTTACCAAGAGATATTGTTTATATTTGTTGCATTGTTCATAGGTCCGACTTGATCTTGTCTAATGTTGAAATGAACGTCACAGAGATCTAAAGTGGAATTCAAAACCTGAAAGCTATAGCCACTATATATAGGGCATCGGCTTTAAGATTTGAAAATTGCAAAAAATATCAATCGATAAATAGAAAACTGTGTACAGGTTTCCAGCATTTTTTGACGTTCGATCCGCATAGCACCTAATCGACCTACAAAAAGTAGTTTGCACTAACTTGCGTGATGTGTATCTCCCCGAACTTAATCGCAGGGTCCAGCACCTGGGAAGGGTTGTCGTGATTGCGCCGTGTTGAACATCAAATTATTATCCGTTACTGAACTTCTATTGCATCTCGTAGGGGTTTGAAAGGAAATAGGTAGCGGGTATGATAATGGGAGACAAAGAGAAACTACATACCTGTTTTTCTCTAAAAGCTACACCGCACTTAGATACTTGTTGCCTAATCCATGTCTTGTTGCTTAATGTCGCTTCCTCCACTCGCGTACGTACGCATTTTTAGCGAACTCGGTGCTTTTATTACTACTGGTAGAGATTTTTTAACCATAGCTCGATTGGCACACACGATCTACTTAATTGTAAATTTTTCGTTTCTCAGGTGGGGATTGGCTTTTCCACTCCCCTTATAGAATACTTTCAAACCAAGAACGATGATCGAGCTCGTAATTGAAAGAAGAAAACTCAAAACGCGATCAGATATTAAATTGTAAAACTTTCAGCTAGACTTCTCAACTGAGTTACTGTGTCAGTTAATTTAATTGCAAAACGGAACAAATTGAAATCGCATTATCACTATTGTATCTGGATTACTTTCAGTTACGTTTGACAGTTATAACGATTTCTTTAAAATTGTTTTTTTTTAAACGAGGGTAGATGAAAGTTGAAATTAATCGGGAAAGAAACACATGAAAATTAGGCGCACAAACCTGAAAGATCTAGTTCTAGGCTTTATTTTATACAGCTGCAACGTCACGTATAGTTCGTCTTTGGGCGAGTACTACGAATGTACGTGTATATTGTCTAGTGCTGTACTAAATATTCCACTGGTTATCTGATTATCTTGTACATTATAGACCGAATTAAATGTAGTAATTCAATTAACTATATGGAATATACAAACCTTACAGGGCCTTAATCCATAAAGAGTAAATTCTAGAACATTTGGTGAAAAGAAAATTGGTGGCGTTCTGAATTTTAATTAGTTTCTATAGATTCTACCCCAATTTTCCTTTCATTCTCGTTATTTTCGTATTTTAGTAAACACCGTGATGAGTTTATATTATTGCAGTTAAGAAACCAAAGAGCTACAGAGAAAAAGTTTTTCATAGAGAAAAGTGGCTTTTACTAACATGGCGGTGCAACTAAGGGTAGTATAGGATAACGCCATGAAACTTTATACCTTCTATTAATGTTCTGTGAACAATACCCCCTGCTGTTTTTCTGAAGGGCTTTCCCAAACTTTATCACCACGGGAATTTTCTTTTTGTCTCAAGCTGTGCCCAATAGTTCTATGTTAGGAATTTTCTGACAGTAAAAAGGTGAAGACCTTAGGATACTGATTACATCAGAGACTGATAATTATAAAATTCTCTCCCTTATTGTGTAGAGTTCACCACTGACTTTTAAGTGCGGTGTATATTCGAGATTTGTTCCATTTTCTTTGCTAACCCTTTATTTGATTTGGTAAACTGCAGTTTTTAAACTTAAATAAAGTTTTGCCATAACTATTAAAGCAATAACTTCAATTTTGGCAATGCTAATCTCAGTTCACGTCCCAACTGAAAATAACAAAAAATATTCCACGTTGTGGTGAGTGGTGGAACTAAAAATCCATTGTTATTCAATCAGTATTGGCCGATTCGCCATTTTGTTGCAGTGATACATGTGCTCCAGGGACAAATCATTGTATTATAAAGGTAATAAATACATATATTTTGCTACAACTGCTCACAATTCAAGTTGAACATATGTAAATTGCTTGCAAATAATAAAAATCGAATTTTCTGTTGTAGAAAAAATATATTTAGCGCTTGAAAATCAGGTTACCTACAGTTCACATTGCCCGCTACTCTCTTGATTGACAACGTAAACTATAGTTTACGTTGCCTAGCATTACAGATTGTTGGGATTGTGAACTGAAGTTCACATTGCTAAGTAAAGAAATGCAACTAATCTAGTCTAGATGCAAACATAACGAACAATTGTTCTTTTGGAAATTCAGTCTATGGTATTTATTTATTTACTTTTATTTCTATAAATCTATATTCAAATATTCTATTGAATTAGCTACTTATAAGTAATGAATCGTTTCCGATGTCTAACAGATTTTTTACTAGTAAAAGATCCTCAAAGTTTGTATCACTCGCGTTGATACCACCTTTGGAATCTGAAAGCGACGAGTCAGACGATGGTGAAGAATTTCCAGATAATGTGTCAGACGAGGTCTTAAAATTACATTATTCTTCCATGGAAGATGAAGATATTATTGCTTTTTCTGAATTATATGATTATATTGATCAGAATGAAGAGAATAACACGAACCAATCAAATGGGGAAATTGCACCTCTTATTTTAAAAGAAAATAATATTCAATTTATTCCCACCGTTATTGAGAATTCGCTTGGAACTCCTAGGATATCAAAGAGGAAGACTACCAGTAAACTAATACGCAAATCAAAATTCATTAGTAAAAAACGTAAAAAAATAACTTTAGTTGATTATAAATGGAAAAAGGAAAAATTTTTTCATTGCGTAGACAACATACCAAATTAAAATATTTGTAAAAACGTACATATTAAGTCTGCGCTTGAGTATATTCAGTTATTTTTTACAGAAGAAATTTATGAACTGATAGTTGAAAACACAAATAACTATTCAGTACAAATGTCTGGAAAATCTGTTAATACAAATAAAAGTGAGATATAGGCGTTTATTTCAATTGAATTGTATATGGTGGTAATAAAATTGCCGGCTTATATAGATTACTGGAGTACAACCTTGCAGTACCCACTAGTATTCCAAAAGCTTAGCTTGAAAAGGTATCAGCAGATTTGGTGGTATCTTCATTTCACTAATAATTTAGATAATGATGGGAGTAACAGATTAAATAAAGTAAGATCTCTCTCATAAATTATTAGATCGAATTTCTTAAAAGTGCAGCAGGAAAAGCGAATGAGCACAGATGAAATAATGGTGCCATGTAAAAGGACAAGGACTGGCTTACTTAGGCAGTACATGCCTAAGAAGCCAAACAAATGGTGTACACAAATTTTATCAGAGCCGGTGCGACGGGTTTATATATGATTTTCTGTTTTATCAGGGTGACAAAACTTTTCTTTATCACAGTTTTCCTGATAATGAACAAGCATTTGGAATGGCCCTAAAAGTGGTTTTAGCCTTGTGCCAGACCATAACAAATAAACCGTTGAGTGTTGTATACTTTGATAATTTTTTCTCATCGGTCGATCTGATATCACATTTGAAAGACAATTACGGAATCCTATCATTGGGAGTACTCAGATCCAACCGACTTAGTGGATGCAAATTAGTTGAGGATAAGGAACTCTTGAATAAGGCGAGGGGGTTATTTGAAGAACAATTTGACAACGAAAATAAAGTAGTTATAGAGAAATTTGCGGACAGGAAATGTTTTGCCATCGCTAGTTCATATATTCGTGCAAAACCTGTAAGTACAGTAAAACGATATTCCATAGAGGTCAAGCAGAAAATCGATATTCGGTGCCCACAAATTATAAGGAGTATAATCAGCTTATGGGTGGAGTTGACATCGCGAACATGCTTGTGGCAATTTATCGCACAAGATACAAAACAAAAAAAAAATTATGTGTGTGTTCTCCCAACTACTTAACATTTGTGTAAAGAACAGCTGGTTATTTTATCGCCGAGATGTAGAACCGACCAGCCCCAATACAAAATATTTGGCCCTAAAAGAATTTGGGTTGAGAATTGCAAATGTTGTTTATAACACAAATCGGAGAGGTAAACCATCAACGGGTAGACCAACCGTCTGTAATCAATAAAATAAACACTCCAGTCAGACCATGACCACCAGATGAGGTAAGACTCGATCAGGTCGGTCATTTTCTACTTTTTGGTGAAAAAGGAGGTGTAGAAATTGTCAAACAGGTGTAACTACAGTTATATGTAGTAAATGTAAATTAAACTAGTGTTTTACCACCAAGAAAAATTGTTTTCATAACTTCTGTTGGCGCCATTAAGGTAATTTTATTAAAAGTAGTAATGCTAACATTTGTATATAGTTTATTTATCTAGTTGATAACTCGCAGATGTTGAAAGTCAAGGTACATATTTAGTTGCTATTCGGACTTTGCTTTGAAAGGTGTTGTTTCCAATATATAATATAAAACTTGTGTCGCCGTTCCAATATCAGCAGCCGTCTGTCGAATTCGTCCGCCGCCACCAATAGCTATATTGATGAAGGGTGCCCTTTTTGAATCTAGTAGAAGAGTGGTTTCCTGTTGATCTTCTGCAGTCGATGCTGAATTGGTAAGTACTTTTGTCTTGCACTTGCTTTATTTATGTATTTGGAACTTCCGCTAAAATTATTTATTAAAATCAGTTTGTACTACCGCTTCACGCTCATCAACTTCTATGTTCCAAAAAATTAGGTTATTTATAAGGAAGGACTACTTTTTTTCTGCGCTGACTGCATATATGTTTTTGATGTATTTTATGTTTTACTTGCCGTTAGAAATTTATTTTTAATTTATTTAGAATATAATTTTCCATTTTATTTCTTATTTATAATTTGTCACTTATTGACAATGTGAACTATAATTCACGCCTGCAGAAAAATGTTGAATGCTGCTCAACAAACCTGGTGATGTAAACTGTAATTAACATTATAAAAAAACAATTTTCTAATGCTTTTTTGAAACTTTTAAGTGAAATATAAGCTAAACTAGGCCTATTTTACCAGTACAACACATTGAAACAATTTTCACATTTTTTTATTATTGACCATTTATTTAACTACAAAATTTCACATCGCTGCCAACAATTTATAAAATATCCAGCAAAAATGGTTGACTCAATCTGACATACATCCATGGATAAAAACCTTAAAATCCCATTATGCTGAAAAATAAAATATTAATTGAAATGGCCATAGATGTCTATTGGTAGTCGTAAATGAAAATTCTTGACCTTTAATGTCATTGTAAAAAATCCATTCTAACAGGCAGATGCGTCATACATAGACGAAAGACTTGACGTGCCTTTTACAGAAATGACTCAGGCTCTGACCTACCCCAATACAGAATCTCTATGATCTATGAGGAAATATTACAAATTGTGGAAGATTTATCCATAAAAAATTTTAAAGATGAGTCAGAGGGACAGATTGTTTTGTTAATGAAGCTGATGGTTCAGTAGATAAATGTGTTGTCGACAACAAATTCGTAAATGTCAGATTTTTCACTAAAAATAAGGAGAGGAAATCAGTGTTTTTAGGGGAATGCAAATCCGAGAAACAAGGCTCAGAAAGCCTATTGGAAGCTGTCAAAATATTGTTTGAAAGTTTAAGTATTGATCAACTCGCTAAAAAGCTCAGAGGTCTCACAACTGAAGGAGAGGGTTCCAATACTGGAAGAAACAGTGGCCTGTTGGTCCCCATGAAAAATTATTTAACAAGAGATATTGTTTATATTTGTTGCATTGTTCATAGGTCCGACTTGATCTTGTCTAATGTTGAAATGAACGTCACAGAGATCTAACGTGGAAGTGGAATTCAAAACCTGAAAGCTATAGCCACTTTATACAGGGTATCGGCTTTAAGATTTGAAAATTGCAAAAAATATCAATCAATAAATAGAAAACGGTGTACAGGTTTCCAACATTTTTTGACGTTCGATCCGCATAGCACCTTATCGACCTATAAAAAGTAGTTTGGACTAACTTACATGATGTGAATCTCGCCGAACCTAATCGCAGGGTCCAGCACCTGGGAAGGGTTGTCGTGATTACGCCGTGTTGAAAATCAAATTATTATCCGTCACTGAACTTCTATTGCATCTCGTAGGGGTATGAAAGGAAATAGGTAGCGGGTACGATAATGGGAGACAAAGGGAAACTACATACCTGTTTTCTAAAAACTACACCGCACTTAGATACTTGTTGCATAGTCCATGTCTCGTTGTTTAATGTCGCTTCCTCCACTCGCGCACATCCGCATTTCTTCTGCGCCGACTCGACTGTCAGTGACAACGGAAGTTAGTGTATTATTTCAAAAATACGCGGCAATTAACCTACAATTGTATCTCTAAACCTAAAACACGATACATGACCAGTTTGGCACGTAACAAGGGGTATTAATTATTTTAATTTCTAGTATGCTTTTTATTTTTTGAATTGATTTATTTAGTTGTAAAGCAAAAAATCGTGAAATATTTACTTTCAGTCATGTTAGGCACTTATAATGAATAATTCCTGGAAAATGGGTTTTTCAAAATGATTTATCTAATATAAACGTGTGTAGATATTATTTGAAATAACGAGATAAAAGGAACGAATACAACTTCATTAAAGACTCAACCCTGAAAGACCAATCGTCTGCCGCAATTGCTACGTATTATATTATATACCTGCTACGTCACGTATAGAACGTCTAAGGACGAATACTGCGACTGCACGTACTATATAGTCTAGTGCTGAACTCAATTTTCTGCTGGTTATCTGATTATGCTGTGCTTACACCATAAAAGTTGTATAAAACTTTGAAACAGAGTAAGTCACCTCAATACGTGGAATATAGAAATCTTCTAAAGGTTTAATCTGTGAAAAGCAAATTTTAGAAAATTTGCTGAAAAGAAAATCCCAACATTTTTTACGCGAAGCTATAGCTAATTTTAACGTTTCTTTATAGTTTCCAGCAGTATTTTTATTCACCCCCGGTTAGTTTTGCATTTTAGTAAACACCACTATGAATTTTTATTATTGCAGTTAAGAAACCAAAGTGCTTTGCGGAAACGTCTTTTCATAGAGACCAATGGCTTTTGCTAACGTGATGGCGCAACTAAGGGCCGTATAGGAAAATATCATAAAACTTTATACTTTCTATTAAAGTTCTGTGAACGATACTTCCTGCTATTTTCCCAAAGGACTTACAAAGACCTAATCATCATGGGAATTTTTCTTTCGGAATGCGCCCAGTAATTCTTTGTAAGAAATGTTTTTCCAATGAAAATGTAGTCACCTTAGGACACTGATTACGTCAGTGTATGTAATGCTAAGGCGTTGATTAAGCATACATTTGTAAATAGAAAAGAATTTATTAATTTAAGTTGATTAAATGAGCTGAAATTCGATAATACCATTAAAATTTTATAGCAACTTGACTGATTTATGATTTAATAACATGACTATTTTGTTATTATATTAAGATAAGACCTATATATTTAGTACATTCTTCTACAACCAGCAACTGAAACCGGGACTTCACAGTAAGTATATTAAATTAGAAGTATAACGACACATTTCAGCAAATGTGTGTTCCCAAACAATATCACGAAATCATTGTAAATCACTCCAGCAGACAGAAACCCACAAAATAATATTAAATTTAAGGCTTAGTGACCAACCAGTGATGCAGATGTCAATAATAAACAGAAACTGTGGAAATATAAACCAGTGTTACGCACCAAAAAATTTTTGACTTAGGCCATAAAAAGGATTTATCGTACAAACTGTGTGAACAAGGAAATTAGATAATTCCTTGAAATAATATAACTTATAAATACCGACACAGTATAATGGAAGGGATCATTCAGATTCGTCCGCATCTAGCTTTTATCTTCAATTAGTCGATTAACAAGCACCATAGTCGTTGAGTGAAGGCAAGTAATTTATAACAGTAGCTTAGAATTCGGGCTTGTAGTGAATCAGGTCCCAAACGCGAAAGAAATGGCGAAATTCAGAAAAGTGACGTTACTTATGAAAGTGTTTTTGTATTATATACTTTCTGTTAATAATAGTTGGATAAATAGATTACTGACACCCAAGTTTGTCCGGTATGAGAATTTTACTTGTGCCTTGTATTCGATCAACAAACTGTAAGTGATATAATTTTTGTTTTCCATCTGATACATACTCTGTTGATGGATATTTCGTTGTTTAAAGAAAATTTCTTGGTAGGTTGACTTTTACCTGGGTGCACGCTTAGCTAAAAGCATAGTGCAATAGGAAGCTTGAATATAAACAAGTACCATTGTTGGATTTGCAAAAAGTTATATGTAGCAGTGAAATTGACTGGATAACTATAATTGAATAAATTTAAAAGGTTCTTTTGTATTAGATACATAAACGATATATCCAGTGAACATTAATTGTGTTTATTTTATGGTTGGGAACATTACTGTACATATTATGCGATTGAATATTTAAGTGATGAATTTATTTATGCGTTTAGGTGCTTTAAAGGTTGAGTGTTGAATCGTTTATTGTATTAGTTACGACTGATCCATAATAAATATACTTCTTGTTTGGTATTTAGTATTTTCTATTGGCAAGTGTTGCTACTGATCGGTGTATAAGCAAGTGGGTTTAATTGCCAAAGCTGCTTTGTTTTTTAAAACTAGTGTGGTATATTTGGGTTTAAGCACTGCAATTAGCGCTCATATATATATATATATATATATATATATATATATAGTATATATATATATATATATATATATATATATATATACATATATAATCTCTTTATTGTGTGTTATCAATGCCCACAACCCAATCTGGTGCTAGTTCGGTAATATCACCATATTCTGTATTCTTACTAGCTAGGGCTCATCTCTTCGGAGTACCCAACAGACCAGAAAAGACTAGGAATATCCACACCAGTGGGTGTTTTCCTAAACATTATTCTTATCCAACAAGAGAGCGTTACAACATTCGAGTGTGGTGTATATTCGACCTTTGTTTTATTTTTCTACTTATTGAATTGTATGATCGCCAATTTTCCATTTTAATCTTTTTTTATTATTTGGTCTCTTAATAAACTTGTAATGTTTTTTTTTATACTACCTACGATCAGTTATAAGTGTGACCCTAAACAAACTATAACAAAAACGAAGGGAGCTCAGGTTTCCTGTCTTTGAAATTATGGCCCAAGGTTAGAAATGTTAGAAAATGGCGAATAGGAGTAAGAAAATCTAATTTGACAAAACGGCGGATTTATTGGGTATACGGAGTCAATGAGCGGGAATGGGATCTTTGAGTATTATAACATGGAAATGTTTTCGTAGGGTCAAATATATGAACAATAGATGACATAAAGGGCGTCACAATACCCTGTCCTACGATTGAAATGTAACTGACTTTTTGGAGGTGGGTATTGAAACCTAGAGAGCATAAATCTAACAAAACAAAAATACAAAACACTAAAACGATTTAAATTACTTACTAATTACCCAAGTGGACACTGTATTGCAACGTCTCGCCTTGGATCTGTAACAATCATTTATAGCATAACCTCAGACTCGGTTCGAGCCTTTTTTTATATGTCACTTCTTAATATTTTAATTCACATTAGCTGTTAGAATCTATGCATAAATAATAACCTCATAAATTGTAAAGGTTTCTATTACCCAACTTTTGTTTTTTGGAGCATAAACAAAAGTATCTATATTTCATATTTCTAAAATATTCATAAAAATATTTACTTGTTTAAATAAAATATTACGTTTACATAAATTATGGCCACAGCTGTAGTAGATCTACTATGGATGTGTTACATTAAAGTGCCATCGAATATTCCTAGATAAGCACAGTAACTACATATACATACATAAGGTAACCAATTCTGAAATGTGTTAACCAAAATTAGCTATACTAAGAGTTTAATCTTGTCGTTCTCTGAACATTTAAAAAAATTAATATGTATTTTTAATACAACCCCACAATGTAAATTATGAAAAATATTACTATTAGATTTTATGACAGTAAAGCATTAAATGTTATAAAAAAATTAATCTATATTTCTAATACAGTCTCACAATGTGAATGAAAAATATTACTGTTAGATTTTACGACAGTACATAATAAACCTTATAAAAAATAATGCTGCACCTTGATGCAGTTGTATAAAAAATTATGAAAGCTATTACTGTCAGATTTTTATTTGTCATGGAGACAAATTTTATTGCATTTATAAAGCAAAAAATCCTGTAGACTGAAGATAAGTAAACATTTTTAAAAATACTAGATATACTCTGTGTGTAGACAGATTATTTAGAATCAGAAATAAAATATTCATTCGTGTTAAAAATAACACTTTATGAGTTTATGAGTTTCAAACATAACATTTTTGTTCTAGAATTCTTGGTTACATAATAAGAGATTCGTCGTTTTATTAAAAATGTTTTAAAAGCCAATTAATTTCAAGCAATTAATAAACGTTACGATTCTAGAAACCCGCGACCATTAAAAAGCCATGAGAGTTAAAACCGCGGTATAATTGATTAAATATTACAATAAGAAGAAAGAAGTGAATCGTTTTGTGCATTAGAAAAGAATAGACAACGCTTCAGTCGAATCATAAATCATATCAACTATACTTAATTAGCCCATTAAAACTGTGAAATCGGCGTCAAAGGTGTGTCACGTTTCGAAATAGACCCGGAAAGATCTGGAATATGACGTTTTGAGTAAGACGTGTATATAAACCGGAATTGAATTATAAGGGATTCGTTCAGTATTCGGCATGTATATAGTTTTTGACATTCAGTATTCATTCATTTCACGATATCGACCATGTAAGTTTGAGTAAAGTCTAATTTGTCGAACGTGTAAATTCGAGCAATTTATAATTCAGTATTCGACATTCAGATTAATTCTTTTCACGACTTCGTACATGTAAGATTCAAAGCAGAGTAGCATGCTTTAAAATTACTTTACGATCTGAAACTTATACGTTATGAGTAGTTTGAAATCTACTTCATTGCCGTTCCACAAGTAACATAGAAGTTATCCAGCGTAATTATTTGATGCAGTATACGGAAGATTTATCACAATTAATGATTTTATTCAATTCACAATAAATGTGCTTTTGTAAACTGGTATTTAATGCCGTTTTGAGATGGTAGCAAGAAGTATTTATTGCCGTTAATTACGAAGTAAAGGTGATTTGCAAGAGCGCTCTTTGACATCAACCATAAGTATAAATTTTGGATTGTTTTGTAAGTAACTTATAAAGATGTTTAAATATTAGTAACTTTTAAATTAGGCTAAGTTGTCAATATTATTACTTGTGAATAAATAATTTCCAGTAATGTTATGAGGTCAAAGATCGAAGCATTTTGACCTCTACTAAATTGTCTGTGCATCGTCATTGGTCAATTACACTCACGAATGGGGTAATAAATGATAGGTATATTTTTCACATATAAACTAAGGAGGACTTTGTACCTGTTAATTAAGATTAGGTAAGGATTATTTTAATAAATAAGAAACTTTTAGGAATAATTTTCTGTATGAACTTAAGCTGTAAAGTTTTATAATGTAAGAGAATCTTTTGTATAAAAGAAAAATATTTCTCAATGCATAAATGTATCCTGAGATTTCTGTGTTTCATTTCATTTTTCGTAAATTCAACAGCATTATTTCTGTTTAGCTAGGCAGGCAAGGAAAAGGATATGGTAAGAGAGTAATTTTATATTTTCTATTGCATTCTCATTAATACAGATCGCTGTACATGATTCACAGCAAAATTGGTGGCGTTCCTACTAATAGGCGTACAACATCATAAATATATATAAACAGGTAACTTTACAGGTTGATTTTCATATTTGGTCGGTGGATAGTTGTTATTTTTAAATATATATTTTTGAACTCTTAAACTTTTCGAATTAATTATTGGGCAATTTTGTTTCAAAAATAGGAAGTTCCCAGTGCTACAGATTATAATAGCTGGATGCTTTAGTTGCAGGTTTTTGTATGAAAAATGCGCTTGTAAACACGCATCTCGTTACAGGGACTCATTGACAAACAGCTAAATTATTCAACCTTAACAAATATAAATAGTTTCATATAAATACTGAAATCTAAAAAGAGAGTCTTATCTTTGCCATGACAGCTTTGCCTTACAAACAATATTTTAAATCTATCACTAAATTAGAGTCCATGTCACTGTTACAGTCTGGATGAACACACCCTAAGTTTAATTCTATTCACTAGTATTTCCTTAATTAACTCTTATTATGTACATGATTTGTTAAGATAGGACAGATAACTGAATGTCCTCCCCTTACAGTAGTATTTTAAACTTGTGTGATCGGCTAGGTTTAATAATTTTATTATATAATTATTTACCCACTTTACGTACTTTCAACTAATCTTCCTCACTTCTTTACATTTTAAATACTGTTCCGTAACTCTTTCAATATATAATTTCACTACTAAAACGTGATACATTGTCATTAGTTCGACGACCTCGTGATGTTTTAATAGCAACTCATCAACTGCCTCTGATCTGTTTCCAATTGGAATTATATGGTCGTGCCTCCGTGTGATGTGAACAATCTAGCGAACTCTAGAAGTTGTTTCTATGTTACCATTGGTTGAAAATAAAGGCTCGTTCGTCCACTGCCTCAGCTTAGAGAAAAAATAATAAATGACGCAACTATCAGAACTCTGTCATTTTAGTAGCTGGAGGCTACTAATTAATTATATTTACCTACCCTACCCGTTATCTTATCTTCGAGATTTATAGCCGCAATTAATTTCATTATTACAACTTTTATCTCCTTAATTGGATATATGTTTACATTTCTTTTTGTTCTATCCTATTACTGAATTTTTCTAAAAGTTTAATAAACACGTTTTCAAGTTAAAACACACTGTCCTAATACCTATAAATATCAACTGACATTTTAAATAAATAAATCTAGATACCAACGCTATTAAACATTATACGAGTTCTTACATCTTTTGAAAACGCTTTGCTTCCTTTGAACATAAACGCGATCAAATGAAATATTTTATAATAATTGCATTCACTCGTAATCGATACTAAAGGAATGCTTTTTCAATATAAGCTTTTGTTAAAACGTGTTTTATGGGATAAATATATCATTATTCTTATTTGAAAACACTATTAAATTACGTAATGAGGATGTTACCCCCTCAATCACGGGTTTATACTTTTATACTTAATATATCGACTGTTTTTTACCAAACACTTTTCGCTCTGAAAATGAATATGTACATAATTCGAGTTTTTCTAAATTTTTTTATATATTTATTAATCTGCTCAGGTTTGCGGCGTCGTATCTTTACAAAAGATGCTAGATAGTCTTTTCATGATCTTTAATCACATCAATATACACACACACACACACACACAATATATATATATATATATATATATATATATATATATATATATATTGATGTGCATCGCTCCTAAGATTGTGCGCGATATAAATTGCTATAATATATTTACTTTATTTCCTTTAAGCCCCAATGTTGTACGTTATATTTTATTTGTTTACCACGACTAGCTCACTGAATAAATCTTATTTTACCCTTTAAAGGGCTTCAAATAAAGCAGTTCAAAATCACACAATATAATAATTGATAATATGTACAATGTTGTGTAACCTCAAAAGTTTTCCCCTGTATAAAATATTTATATTTACCAAATTTATGCTTTCCTGAAAGCCAGTAAAAAATACCTTTTAATTGCTCTCAAGAATCTTCGAACGTTCTAAGATGTTTTTCCCTGTTTTCATACTTTCAAATGACCTTTTTGATGACTTACAAATACATAATGTATGGCAAATATTAAATTTGAAAGAGTCTTTAAATAATAAAATGTTTAAAAATCGCTAACCTGGAATGGTCACTGGAGTTCCCTCATAGTGTCTGTGGTCTGCATACCTTGTTGTATCCGCTTTCCTTATTGGTCAGAATTATCCACTTTTGATTTCTGGTATTTTTCCTTGAATTAAGTTTGAGTACTTTTTTGATCTCACTTCCAGGCGTATGTTTAGATTTGAGTTAAGGCTTAGATCTCGACATAAACATCGATTCAACAAAAGCCGTCTCAACAAAATGACATCAACAAAAATGCCGTCCCAATAAAAGTCGCCTCAACAAAAGCCGTCCCAATAAAAGAATTGCCTCCAATAAAAGCCGTTCCAATAAAAGAATCGCCCCCATAAAAGCCGTCCCAATAAAAAGCCCTGTTTTGTTAAATATTAAAAATAAATTTAATTATTTGTTTAACTTACGTCTATTTGTAGATCGGCTTATTTTTCGTCGCACAATTTTTGTACTTTCATATTTTATTTATTCAGAATTTTAACGTTTCACTACTTAATTACATTATGTAAATTTTCTGCTGCATTTGAGCATGGTTTGTCTCTGGTTGAATATGAACTGCCTCTTTATTCATTTCCTATTGTATTTATAAGCACTGCCCACCAATCGTTTCCATTGGCGTGTTTATTGATCAAGGCTTGTACTTTGCCTTATCTCTGGCAGAACTCGATATTTTCTCAAATTCTCTGGTTTAATTCTTTGACGAAATGCTTTCTCAATCACGTAAGCTTTCTGCATATTACAGCATTTTGTTAAGATTTCCGATTATTGCTTTTATCCAGTTACGTATTTAATGTATGTCGTTTGCAAGTCCAAAACATCATCGTATAATTGACCCGCGTGGTGTTTATTTGTTTGTTACAGAACGTTGGTTTTCTGAACAATTGTATTCTTTCTAGTCACGTAATTAGTGACGTATTAAGATGCGTTTGCATATAGATGCGTTGATATTTTTGACGTAATTATAAAATATTTGGAATGCCTATTTATCTATGTTTCACAATAATTTTATTTGCTACAAGTAGTTGTAAATTATACTTAAACATACTGCACGACGCACGCATTACTATTCTTTTTAAATGCTATCGGATTATTTCTAAAGGAGCTTCTTTCTCATGCATTAAATCAATATCCTTTATATACAGTGTCCTCGCAATTGACTTTTTGTAGAATAGTCCATTAACTCCTGTAATTGATGAAATTATTTGATTTGCTTAAACTTAAAGTTATTTATATCTATCCTACGACTCCTATGACTTAATCTACCCTTAAACTACTCTCTTATCATAGCAATATATATATATATATATATATAATTACATATAATTATAGGGTAGTTTAGGGGTAGGTTAAGTCACAGAGGTCGTAGAATTAATAAAAGCAACTTCCAGTTAACAAAAGCACATAACTCCAGATATTATAAGAGTAAATAGGTCACTATACATATTGTTAATTGAGAGCACATTGTATATAAAAATACATGAGATTAAATGCATAAGAACATAGAAATATCCAAGAGTAGTTTACAAGTTAAGACAAGATTTGAAAATGCAACAAATTGCATCAAAATTAAGTCAACGAGAAACCTTAATGAATGGCTTTATAAATATTTAACAAGCGCGTTAAAAATATTATATTATACTCAATCTAAATTATGCATTATTAGAAAATCGTACGTGACATAAAGAATCACATTTGTTCAAAAATCTAATATTAACCAGAAAATAAACAAGCACCAGATTATTTTGGTTTAGATTACAATAAATAACAAACATTGAATACGTGACTTAATAAAAGGAAATTGTTGGAATTTCTCAAATAACGCCATGATATGTGAAAGTATTACGTGACAAGTCAGTCATCCATCCGAATATTTGAACTAAATAGTTTGTGAAAATCCCGAAGTACACAAAGATAAAAGGCAAAGGTGTCGCCCCAACACGAGAATGAACCAATGAACGCAGATAGAGGTACGGCTTTAAAGACGATAAGAATGAAGCGACGAGTTTAGTATACATTTAAACTGGGCTACGACTATGTTCTGAAGTGCTAATTAGTTTACGTAACCAGTGAAAAGAAAATTAAAGTAAAATCATTTTGAGAACTGTACGAATTGTGCAATGCATAAGCCGATCTATTATAGACGGTTTTTATTACTGATATGGAAAATGTTTTATTACTGACTTCTATTAATATGGAAAATGTTTTATTACTGATATTTAAATAGGATGTTAATAATGGTATCTTAAACTGAATTAATTTATTACTGGTATCCTAATACTGGCTTTTAACACTGATATATAAATGGGATTTCAGATTATTGAAATGGTCTAAATACCTACATAAATGGGATTTTAATATCTACATCGAAGTTGTTCTCATACCGATTTTTAAAATTGGATTCTAATACCGATTTGAATTGTATTTTGGTATTGTTGTCGACTTCCAAATGCGACTCTTAATTTGGACATAGCTAGGAAGGAACTACAGAACTATTCCAGGCTAGCGATCTTGATATAATTTATTATTGGAAACTGTTTTAATTCAATATTTTCATTTTATCTGTAAGAGTCAACAAAACATAGTAGGTTCATTGATCAATTTATGACAAAGGTAATAGTCATTTTGGAACGTTTCAAAGGTCCCTAAATATAAGAAAAAAGATAGTTTTGCTGGCTTTAAATTTCATAAATCTGGTATCTGTAAATATTCTAAAAAAGGAAAAATTTCAAGGTTGTAAATATTTAAACATTATATTGTGTATTGTAGAATTGCTTTATTTAATTGAATAAGCTAGTTGGGGCAAAAACCATAACTTAACATTCCACATCATAGGTGCTTGATTATAAGGGGTAAATTTTACAACAAAATTTTATGATATGCCCAATCGTGGGGCTTAATATAAAGGGGATAACACAGCATTTTATTACGCCCATCGTAATGGCTTGTTGATCCTAATAGAAATATTACAGCATTTTATGTACACCCAATCGTGGGGTTAAATATTAATATAAAGGGGCTAATAAAAATAACACAGCAATATATATATATATATATATATATATATATATATATATATATATATACATAAACATCATGTAATTACACAAGGCAAATTTATTATTAAATACAAACTATAATTAATAACTAAGATCAAACAATATCTTAGACTTCTGTGCATATCTCATATCGATTTAGTAATTGAAATCTAGAAAAAATAAGATCTCGGGCAGGATTCGAACCCAGAACTTTCGACTTTGAACTCCACCCGCTAACCAATTGAGCCACTGCAATGAGTAATTTTAATTGAAAAAATAGACAAATATTAATCCTGTACGCTACCGTATATCAACTTAACCTTCAATTACGTTTGGCATTTTTATCAATTCTATGTAACACTATATTTAGTTTTCTAATAATCCACTCTAACTTACTACGTTGTCTAGGAAGCGAGTTTTTTTACTTAAAAACTTGGAATTTTGCCGACCCCTTGATGTTTACAGTAAAGCGGGCTGTGTCGGAATTCTAACTTGGAACTTTGTGAAAAGTAGTCATATGCATATCGACTACGCCTCGAAACCACCTGTCATATGCAACAGTGTCAAGTTTTTCATTTATGTCGGATAAAGACAGGAAGCGACGCTCATATTAGTAGGTAATAGTTGGCCTATAGCCGTAAATTTGGGCGTAGCGTTTCATCTATATCTGACATAAATCAAATTCTTGAGGTTATCAGATATGATTAACTGGTTTGAATTCTGTTTGAGATCTTATTTTTTCCATATTTCAATTACTAGATCGATTTCAAATGACCATTTGTGCTTTGCACAAAGGTCTAAATTTTAAGTATGCATATTCCATATTATAATTATCCCAAATATAGGATAGCCTTTACGAATTTTAGTAAGATAAATTGGAATTAATGTAACATAGTGGCAATGCCAAGTAAACCCAGACCATAATAGAAATGTATTCATACAATGTAGTAATTATTTAAAACTTTAGACTGAGTAGTGGAATTCCCAATATTAAGTTGCAGGTAACTAATCATATCACTCCATACAAAGTGAAAAGGTTTTAAATGTATTTATTCAGATTAATTAGAAAATGGAAGTCATGGTACGTGGCTTTTGCGTGATGGGATCATATGGCGGTTACGCCTGAGTTGCGTAAAATAAGAAGATGATACAATGACAACCCTCACTAAACATATAAGTAGGAAGAAAAGGAGCAACGCAGAGAAAATCACAAATTAGTTACTCGTGAGCCATAAACAGAAATAAATGTAAGGGTGACCCTGAAAAGTTGAGTACACCCTTGGAGTTATAAATTAACAGACGGGCGGTATCTTGGTGAAATTCCGTGAATTTTCTATTAAACTATGTTACATTTAAGCATATACGAGGTTTATTATTTGATACAGTGAGTTTCTGCGCGACGCATCGTGTTGTTGCTTGGTTCTGAAAAATTCATTTCTCTGACAACGTTTCAATTAAATCGCTCCAATCATTTTCAGGTAATAGGTAATATAAAGCTTAGGAAAAGGACTTTAATGAGTTTTACAAGTGTAAAAGAATGGAATATTTAAAAAGTTATGGGAATAGCTAAACAATTTGCAAACGAAATTGTTCTTTTTACAGTTGGCATTTTGTAATTCAACAAACCGCCTAATGGAAGCGCCATTAATTCCAGGTCACAAATGTATTGGAATTTTGCTAAAGCTAAATCTAGTATCTAAGGACGTACGTGTATGTTGAAGCAAAGTTTATATGTAATACATGAGCTTTTACCGATACCCTACTCTGGCTTCAGTAAGTCTGTATATTGAATCGGTTATTAAATTAGCAGGAACAAATGAAGTAGCGCGAGATGATAACATGATTTTCCAGTTAGCTTGCTTTATGCAGAGTACAAAGGGCGACTTCACTTCCCGTTTCCATCAGTTCCCTTAACTGAATATCAACGCTTATTACACCAACGGTGAAAAGGGTTTGCTGAGCAATAAAATATAACGAATTAAGCAATACGTATGTAAAATCAGATATTAGTGCTTGGATAACCACCGTATACGTTGTTTTGTTAATACCATAACTTTTGAATCTCAGAAACATTTATTATAAATGATTTGGAATTGCTGTTCATATTAACCCTTAGTTCTTTGTCTAGTAAGAACTAAGTCTTGGGTTAAATTAAAAAAAAAGTCCTAAAAAATCTTTAATTTCTTTGTTCATTTTTGGTATGGGATAATTTAGTACTGCGTTTGTCTGGTCTGGGTTTGGCATAACTCCTTGTGGGGTTATATGTCCTAAAATTGATACTTCTTTTTGTAAAAAATTCGCTCTAGTCTAGTTGAACTTTAAAATGTGCCTTTCTTTGTCTTTCAAATACTTCTCCTAGTCTTTCTATGTGTTCTACGAGTGATGTTAAACATATTATGATGTCGTCTAGGTACACAAGGCATTTTTCGTTGTGTATTCCTCGTAATATGTTATCCATGACTCGTTGAAAAGTGGCGGGTGCGTTTTTCAGTCCAAACGGCATTCGTTTATATTCGTAGTGTCTACTAGGTGTGCTAAATGCAGTTTTCGCTGTCCTTCTCGACCATTTCTACTTGGTGATATCCTGATGCGGGGTCTAATGTTGAAAAATTTTGAAGCTTTTCTAATTTGTGTAAAATCTCGGTGATATTGGGTAGTGGATATTTGTCATCTACCGTTTTTTCGTTTAGCTTTCTGTAGTCTATTACCATTCGATACTTTCGTTGCCTGATGCGTATAATTTCTTCGGTACTATTAGTATGGCGCTGCTCCATGGTGAGTTGGAGTGTTGGATTATATCCTGTTCTAATAAACCTGTTACTTGTCTATCGGCTTCTTCTTGGCTTGCCTGAGGAGGTAGGCTATGCTTTTGTAAAAATTGGCTTGTTATCTGTTAATTCTATATTGTGTTTGACTGTATTAGTGAAGGTTAAGAGTATTCCTTCGCAATGTAATATATCGCGGTATTCAAAACATAAGTTTTTAATTGCTCTCTCCTCTTCTCTGTTAATGTCGGTATTGAAGCAAATGTTACTTAAATTTTCTCTTAACATCTTGTCATGTTCTATGGGGTTGTAATGGTTTCTAAATTTTTGTCTATTTTCATTTAGTTAAAGTTCAATTTTTCTTCGTTAATTGGGTTTGTCAGTGATAGTTCTACGGGGTAGTTATTTGAGTTTAGAATTGTTGTAGTGGCATAATTATCTTTTATTTGTACTAATGGTCAGCTTACTTATTTTTAGGCGTAAAAGTAGAACATTTCGCTCGTTATCTCCTGGTTTGTAAAAGATTTTCAAAAATATTTCACACGCGGTAATGAAATTTCCTAATCTGATCTCCGTTAAATTGGGGTATACTTTAGAGGCAAATCTTCATATCTGAACTCATGGTCGTTAAGGGTTGTTCTAATAATTAATGGTTACTTTCGGTTTTAGTCAATATCAAGTTTTTGTAAAATTGAGATTTACTTTACAATTTGTATTGTTACTTTTCAGTTTGGGTTATGTTGGGTTATTTAAAGAATTGCTTTACTTATTTTTTATACGTAGTTATACGGTGTTATAATAATTGAGAAATTTGCGCTTGATAATGTCTGGTCAATTGCTGTAACCTTGGCTTTGTAAATTTTTATATTTCGCGGAATTTATAGTTGTCGCGGGTTTTAATTTTCTGAAAGGTTTTTATGTGGTTAATGATTTCTTGCAGTAATTACTGCTGACTAATTGAGTGTCTGTTATAATTATCTCGTCTCCGTAGATGTTATATTAATAAGTACATAAAATGTTTCCTTTCAATTGAATTGTTTCGTTACTTTGAATGATTAATTATAAAGTTGCAAGTTTTCTGTTGTCTTAGTCGATCGTTTTGTTACAGTAAGTTGCATCAATGTTTCCTTTTTTTTATACAATAAAATTGTTTAAGTTATAAGTTTTAAGTCTCCTGAAAGGTTTTATTTTCAGTTTCGGTGATAACTGAATTGCGTCTTTTATAATTAATTACCTCGTTAATTCTGCTGAAATATTTAATTATAAAATGTTTCACGTTTGAATGAATCTTTTTAGTAATGTAGATATTTAATTATAGCTTTTTATAAAGTTGCGATAAGTGAATGTTTTTATTCTGTGATGGGTTAATTTAATAAAAATGCTTCTATAATTTAAACACTGAAGTGTTTAATTATAGAACTTGATAAAGCTTTAAATAATTTTTTCTATAATTAATTGCTTATAAGAATTGCGTTTTGTACATTAAACTTTTGGTGATAAAATGGTAAAATTAATTGCGTTCTATTTTTATGTTTCAGACTTGCTGAACTGAATTCGTTTTTGTTTCGTATAAATAATAATTCGTAATAATTGTATTTAATTTGCGCATGTAAATGCGTCTTTTCTGGTTCTCTTGTTATAAAAATAAATTCTCTTAAAATAAGTTCTCGTGTTTGAAAATAATTTCTCTTAGTATATAAGTAAATTATTTTCATAAAATGTCATAAATTGCAGTAAAATAAAAAATCTGTACATATATAAAAACAATAATAAAAAAAATATTTCTCTTACTAGATAGCATCAATAAATTGGTAAATAGAATAAATTGATTTTAGGATAAATGAACTTACATAATTTTCATCTTCGCTTTCATTTGTATGTGCTCGGTTGATTTTTGTACCTCGTCCACGTTTGTTTCTTTGGGCTCGGTCGATTCTTGTACCTCGTCCAAATTGGATTAGAAATTGAAATTCTTGGTCACCAGATCACCGATTTTTAGATTTGTAGTGTCTTTCTGGATCCTACCGATGCCCAAGTTACGTTTCGGGTCTTGGGAGCGGTCTTTTTAAAAACTTCTTGTAACAAATTTTATTGTTTAAACAGATATTAAATACGGAACTTTGACAAACTGTTATAATTATTCTAAGTCAAAATAAAATAATAATTGTATTAATATTAGGGCGAGTAGTCTAAGTAAACGGCAACGTTAAAGCTGAAATACTCAAGACTGATTGACTGATCTGGGGCTCCCGGGTTATTTATGTTGTCCCTGCCCCTCACATGTTTGTGAGAACTTGCAGAGCTCATGTCTGCTTATTTCTTAATTCTATTCATTATACAATGTAACAATCTTAATTTCTACGTAACTTAAGTTTCTTAGCGATTTTCTAATAATTCTTATTTGATTATACATATATAGATTGGGGATACATAACTCGCGTTTGACGTACTTAACCCACGGTTTATATAACTCGCGTTTAACTCTAGTTCGTACAACGCGCCCTAAGTCCTCTGTGTTACGCTAAGTGTACGAGTTATAAACTTTATTTCAATTAGTACGAGCAATAACCTAAAATACAAACCTTTAGTTTGTCATTTAACTGCTAACTCTTTATCTTTATTGTAAATAAACCGTTAAAAGCTTAAAATGAGCAATCTCAACACATCGGCACTGCTGCATAGGCAATAACTAGGGTTGGTGTTGGACAGGTATACGCAAAAACTAATCTGTAATCTAACCGGTAGTAAAGGAGAGCAGATTTTTGATAATAACCAACCAATACATTGTTTTGCATATTCTGACCTTACAATTTTTTGATTTTTGAATTGAAGCTGTTGAATAAAATTCGAAGAGCAATTCTCTTACTTATGTGTGACATCACTATCTTTACGTCGGTAAGTTTATACGAGACTGGAAGGATTCAAATAACGTAGAAACCTATACTGAACTATAAACGTCATAAATATTTATAAATAGAATTTTTAAACTGAAACGTTTAATTAAAACGGTTATTACATTGTACACAAAAATTTTACAAAATAAGCGTGGAGGCAATTAAGTTAAGTGGTGCTACTCTGTGAGTTTAATGCCGTACTATTTGCGAGGGTTTTATTTAAGGAATTTTAAAGTACTTTCAGAAAGCGATAAGGGGCAATAAATGGCCTAAAACGATTTAACAAAAGTGTTATTAAATAGTACTTGCAGCAGAAACAGATTACGTCATTTCCAGTGAATAGTACATAGTTAATATTATTTTATTTACTTTTATCCCGTTAACTTTTTAATGACAATTTATGAAAGTTTTGATGACAACTAGAAAATGTCCATGCATAAAGTTCACTTTAACCTAAGCTTAAATATCTTTATGCCCTTTAAATTTATTTAATACTTTACCAAATATTATTTGAAAATCAATATATATTTGATTTAGAAAAATAATTTAGCATGTGTGGCTATACTGTGTTTCAAATATCTACAGAAACAAACACCAACAATTTATTAAATTTATTCTTCCTTGATGTATCCTTTCTGTCAAACAGTCTAGAACTGAACGAGATAAAGCCATTAAGCGAACAATGGCGTTGTTGACACCTCCAAGGGTTTGTAAAGAATCAATATAAAGCAAACAGAAGAAATAACCTTTTTATCTCCAGCATAATGCGGAAGCATTATGATTCGATATATAGATCGTATGATCTGATAGGGAGTTGAGTATGAGCTTTATGAAATTGAGATATGGACGTATTGTTAAAACAAATATGTTTAATTTTTGTATAAATTAAGTGCTTGTGAAAATAAATTACGTAGTCAAATTTGTAATAAGTACAGTGTAGTCGTCCTGCTAAGAAGGAATTCAGTGTTAGTAAACATTGTAGTAAATAACAATCTTTGTGGCGGCATCTCAGAATATTAAAAAGATTCCTTGTAATTAACAGCAAATAATCAGCAAGTCGAAGTTCGTTACAATATTATGATTATAAAATATTATCTTATATTGACATACTGTAATTGTCAGAATAAATTATTTTATATTTAATTCTGGCTTCAATCAGTGCTCATGGGAAAGCATTTCATTCTTGCATAAATCTGTGATTAAATATAAGGACCAAGCAAGTTTGTCTCCTTGCTGAATTGTAAGTAAGTTGTCTATAGTTAGCTATATACAACCGAACATCAATCTTATTCCATTAATGTATTTCCTGGAGCATGTTCGTCGCAATAAGAGTTCTAAGGTAAACAAGTTTGACAGTCGACGTTTTGTAGACGAGTTTGCAAAGACGTTGATAAGATGCCTTAGGTGGTAACTGTGATTAGGTTTTATTGATTAAAAGGAACAATCACTCAACGTAATTTGATAATTGACAGAACTGTAGGAACTTTGCTAAATGGGCTGAACCTGACTGTTGTTGGTAATGGGTAATATCATCGATGGATACCATATTGAATGTTGTTTTAAATAAATGTAATTTTGGCGTTATTAGCGCAAATTATATAAAATGAAATACAATACAAGTTAAAAACAAATAATCTAGGACGGCGAAAATCAGTTGGATGTATGCAGAAATATAATGAAATCATCACTTGTTTGTGAGACAGATTTACGTAGCCGAGAATAAGTTAAAATTCTTTTTTCCACTTCATGCTGAAATATTCAAGTTCAAAGCAGAAACCGAAAAGACTAGATACAACAAGGTATAACAAACAATTTGTTTCATTAAAAAGAGACGTATTTAACCTCTAGTTATTATGACTTCAAAACCACCTAGGACATGTTACGAAAAAATATAACCTCAAAAGGAATAATAGAAGAGTTCACCTAAGTGAAATCTATATAATATCGCATATGTGTGTAGTGCGGATGTGTTGTTTAAGTTCAAATATTGCGCCATAGTAGGAGGCGGGTGTGGATTGTGAGAGGATGCGCAGTGTGAATGCGGTGGGTCGTTTGGCAGTCAGTCGGTTTTTGGTATACTGCCTAGAAGGAGTCAAAAGCAGTAATAATAAGAATGGCATTAATGTTTTCTTACCGTTATAATTAAAATATTAGCATTTTATAAATTCACGTTTAAGTCGCCAAGACCATTGTATCCAAGAATCTATTTTATTTATACTAATAAATTGTTTTAGTGCATATGTATTAAACCTATGTAAACCAACAACTGAAGCAAGCTATACATAGATTGGCGCCCAACGTGGTGCTTGGATAATTAATGGTAAATAAGTTTGCCGACGAAAACGTGTCCTATGAAACAAATCAGGAATAAAATTGAATTTGCCTGCATTTTTTACAGTCGACCAATAAAGTTATTAACACTTCAGTTTGATATGAACTGTCTTATATTAATGCATGTACAAAACTTTGAGTACTGCATATAATAGCTAAACAAATTTGAAAAGTGCGTAGCGTCTAGCGTGTTGCTTTAAAGAAATGTGACCGTGAACTGTTTATTCCATTTCTGTCAGCAATAACATTTAATACGTAGAAAGTCAACCTCCGATGAGCGGTGCATTTTATTATTGAAAAGGCTTTGCGATTAAAATAAAAAAGTTTTAGTTGCGCAATACAAAAAGGCGCACTAGTAAAGAGACAAACATTTTTAGTTCTTTTAATATGCATGGATTGTGAGTGAATACGCAGTGTGGATGCGGTGGGTCGCTTAGCAATCAGTCGGTTTTTGGCATGCTATCTAGGAGGCGTCAAAAGCAGTAATAATAAAAATGGTATTTAAGTTTTTTTTACCGTAATCATTAATCTATTAGCATTTTATAAATTCATGTTTAAGTCGCCAAGACCATTGTATTCAAGGATCTACTTTATTTTATACTAATAAATTGTTTTAGTGCATATATATTAATCCTATGTAAACCAACAACCATACATGTGGTTAACGTAAATCAAATGGAAATCAAACTTATTCTCTTGCTAAAACACAAACGATCTAACAAAAGTAATATTTATTTATTTTGAAATTAAATTAAAAAAGCAGTTTGGAATATATTCTTAAAAAAGGAAAACAACATGCAGTAAATCTAGAAAATTTATTAAGTTGAAAATAACCACTGCTATGGGCAAACAGGCGTGATACAATATATGAGTTAGTATTAATATTATAGGTGTGAGTATAGGTATGGGTATATGAACAGTTATAAGAATATGTCTAGGCATAGATATAGATTTAGGTACATCTATAGAGATATGTATATCTTGCTACGTAAATTCACGTAGCCCACCAAACCAAAACCCAAAAGTAAGTATGACCGGGCTCAATCGGTGAGCAGGCGGGGTATTTCACTTACAAAAATAAAGGAAGGCCTGAAATAAAAAAACACTGTGCTCGCACTTATTCAATAAATCCCCACAAAACAAAAAAAACATAATTAAACAAAAGAACATGTTATACCAGCACAGTGGTGCCAAAACAAATGTAAACAAGAATAACGCATAAGCGTAATATACATTTATCGGGAAGAACAAAAAAAATTTTTTTCAAGGGGGCAAGCTGTAGTTTTTAGGTCCCGACCCTAAGTTAATTACCAAACGAAAGAAAAGAAAAGAACAAAATTTTCCCGCTAAAAGCCACAGCTCTAAATCCTTATAGTAAATATAGAAGTAACTATCTAAAATTATTTCAGGAAATAATCAGTAGATATTCTGCTCTGGACCACACATAACTCCTCACACAAACCACGGTTATTTACGCGGAACAAGGTCAATCATCTATTGCACCGTGGGCATATATAGTATCAACAACTACTTAACTCCATATAATAAAATGGTGGGTAAACACTCACGCTCAAGTTTACAACGCAGGACTGGCTCCTACCGACTCTAATGACGGGGCGAAACAGAGGGGCGCTTAATCCCGCTTTGGCGGTGTCCTTCCATCACAAAAAGGGGCGGCAATCCAACGGGTGAAACACAATATTGTGTGCGCGAAATCCCATAAAGACAACAGAAACGAAAAATACAACAAAAAAGACGAGTACTTTTGTCGTGTTCAGAAAAGAAAATGCATATTTATTCGTTTTGAAATGATCATAGTTCAAAATAATACTAGTGTTATCATACCACACCAACAGGTGATTAGAAAACTCGAAGCACGGTTTATCAGATAGTTCAATACATCATTTCAACGAGTCCCTAGATTCAAGTAATCTAGAAAGTAATTATACGCTATCGCAACGTGCAGCAAGTTCAACGACACCTAAAACAAGGTATTGACTATTTAATTTACAGAATAAGCATTTCAAATTCGCAGCAAATTTGTCTAAATAAAGATAGTTAAGAAGCTTACTTATTGTGAAACGGTAAGATATACAGGATGTTGTTGGAGTAGTATCAAAATCTACGTAAATAAATAGCGAATCAAGAAGGGTGTGGTTTAACTTACCGTCGAAAGTGAAAGTAACAAATTATCCCAGCAAAATTTAAAGGTTGGGGTTGGAAAACAAAAGTAATGCAGCGGACAAAACAGTGCTCCGAAAAATAAACAAAAAAAAATTTGCTTAATAAATTAAAAAATACCCAAAAAAAAACATTCAACTGATAGACCAACATGCAATAGTAGATAGAACTAACTAAAAAATAGTCGCTTACAAGAAAGAAGAAAGAAAACAAATCAAAAGAAAACACTCCAAAAGCAAAAGAAAGGATTCCCATCCCGCACGAAGTACCAGTATACCTGACTAAATCAAGAACTTTAGAGGACATAGGAAAAAGAAAAGTATAAGGTAGAAATCACCGAGGACAAAGATGGAATGGCCTAACGCTGAAGAAAAGTCGTCGGAAGACAGATATCTCTTGTAAAAAAATATTAAAGTCTTTAACCGCAATAAAAGGAATTGGTTTCTCGCGAACAAACCCAAAGTAAAGGAAAAAAAAGCGAGAAAGAAAACCAGCACCACATCCAAAACGATACAATAGCTGTCAAGCTTCAAGGTAAGCCCGGGAACAACAAGAACGCCGGATCAAAAAAAAAATCAAAATACTTCCAGTTGTGGTACCCAAAAATCGCAACAAACGCAAAACCGAAGAAAAGAAATGCTAACTAGGCCTAAAGTCGATTAGTGGTTTTCGAAGAACAAAAAAACGGACTAAAATGCACCTTCTACAAAAAGTGGATCGAAAAATTTAATTATGTCATTCTCGAAGACCGACAGAACGTATAACCAGCCACAGGGAAAAGGAGAAGAATGTGGAACTAAAGGAACGAGGAAAAAAAGAAAATCCAAAAAGAATAACGCAAAAGAAAATAAAACCGAATCCCAGTGTAGTTATGTAAGAGTATGTGTGTGCGTGTGTGCATGCGTGTGTGTGTTTGTGTGTGACTGTTGATGTATGAGTATGTGTGTGTGTGTGTGTGTGTTTATTAGAAGTGTGTGTATATAAAGTGTTCGTATGTGTATGTGTTTGACCGCTGTAGTCGCATCTTACGACAGATAGGTCGTACCATGGGGCAATTCTATTCCCGGCCTCACGTTGGGCGCTACAATTTATGCTACCCAAAAGTAAGTATGACCAGTCTCAATCGGTGACCAGGCGCGGTATTTCACTTACAAAAATAAAGGAAGGCCTAAAATAAAAAAAAAACATGCTTGCACTCATTCAATAAATCCTTACAAAGCATGTTATACCAGCACAGTAGTGCCAAAACAAATGTAAACAAGAATAACGCATAAGCGTAATGTACATTTATCGGGAAAAACAAAAAAAAATTCTTCTCAAAGAGACGAACTTAAGTTTTTAGGTTCCGATCGTAAATTAATTACCAAAAGAAAGAAAAATACGGAGCAAAATTTTTGCTCTAAAAACCACAGCTCTAAATCCTTATAGTAAATACAGAGGTAACTATCTAAAATTATCACAGGAAATAATCAGTAGACATTCTACTCTGGACAACACATAACTCCTCACAGAAACACGGTCATTTACGCGGAACAAGGTCAATCATATATAGCACCATGGGCATATGTAGTATCAACAACTACTTAACCCCATATAATAAATTGGTGGCTAAACGCTCAGCCTCAAGTTTACAACGTAAGACTGGCTTCTACCGTCTCTAATGACGGGGTGAAACAGAGGGAGCGCTTGATACCGCCTTGGGGATGTCTTCCCATCGCAAAAAGAAGTGGTAATCCAACGGGTGAAATACACAATATTGCTTGCGCGAAATCCCATAAAGAAAACAGAAACGAAAAATACAACAATAACGACGAGTACTTTTGTCGTGTTCAGAAAATAAAATGCATATTTATTCGTTTTGAAATGATCAGAGTTCAAAATGATGCTAGTGCTATCATACTACACTAACAGGTGATTAGAAAATTCGAAATACGATTCATCAGATAGTTTAATACATCATTTCAACGAGTCCCTAGATTCAAGTAATCTAGAAAGTAATTATACGCTATCGCAACGTGCAGCAAGTTCACGGACACCTAAAACAAGGTATTGACTATTTAATTTACAAAATAAGCATTTCAAATTCGCAGCAAATTTGTTTAAATAATAATAGTTAAGAAGCGTACTTATTGTGAAACGGTAAGATGTACAGGATGTTGTTGGAGTAGTAACAAAATCTACGTAAATGAATAGCGAATCAAAAAGGGTGTGGTTTTAACTTACCGTCGAAAGTGAAAGTAACAAATTATTCCCAGCAAAATTAAAAGGTTGGGGTAGGAAAACAAAAGTAATGCAGCGGACAAAACAGTACTCAGAAAAATAAACAAAAAAAGATTCGCTTAATAAATTAAAAAAAAACCCAAAAAAACAAAAAAATTCAACTGATAGACCAACATACAATAGTAGATAGAACTAACTAAAAAAAGTCGCTTACAAGAAAGAAGAAAGGAAACAAAACAAAAGAAAACACTCCAAAAGCAAAAGAAAGGATTCCCATCCCGCTCGAAGTTCCAGTATGCTTGAGTAAATCAAGAACTTTAGAGGATATAGGAAAAGGAAATGTAGAAGGTAGCAATCACCGAGGACAAAGATGGAATGGCCTATCGCTGAAGAAAAGTCGTCGGAGGACGGATATCACTTTTAAAAAAACATTAAAGTCTTCAACCCCAAGAAAAGAAATTGGTTTTTCGCGAACAAACCCAAAGTAAAGGAAAAGAAGCGAGGAAGAAAACCAGCACCAACAGCCAAAACGATACAATAGCTGTCAAGCCTCAAGGTAAGCCCCGGAACAACAAAAACGTTGGATCGAAAAAAAATCAAAATACTTCCAGTTGAGGTACCCAAGAATCGCAACAAACGCAAAACCGAAGAAAAGAAATGCTAACTAGGCCTAAAGTCGATTAGTGGTTTCCGAAGAAAAGAAAAACGGACTAAAATGCACCTTCCACAAAAAGTGGATCGAAAAATTTAACTATGTCAGCACGAAGACCGACAGAA
This sequence comes from Platerodrilus igneus, assembly GCA_036346225.1. NCBI lineage: Eukaryota > Metazoa > Arthropoda > Insecta > Coleoptera > Lycidae > Platerodrilus > Platerodrilus igneus. The sequence continues at coordinate 3,306,525 of JARFIW010001108.1, read as the reverse complement.
CGTAAAATCCGCCACAGGGAAAAGGAGAAGAATGTGGAACGAAAGGAACGAGGAAAAAAAGAGAAACAAAAAGAATAACACCGAAAAATTAAAACCTAATCCCAGTGTAGTTATGTATGGGTATGTGTGTCTGTGTGTGTGTGTGTGTGTGTGTGTGTGTGTGTGTGTGCGTGCGTGCGTGTGTTGATGTATGAGTATGTGTGAGTGTGTGTCTGTGTGTGTGTGTGTGGTGTGTATTAGAAGTGTGTGTGTGTATACAGTATTCGTGTGTGTACGTGTTGACCGCTGTAGCCCCATCTTACGACAGGTAGGTCGTACCATCGGGCTATTCTATTCCCGGCCTCACTCGGGCGCCAAATTTATGCTACGTACATTGACGCAGTTTCCCAAAACAAATCCCAAAGGTAAGTACGACCGGTCTCAATCGGTGAGTAGGCGGGGTATTTTACTTACACAAATAAAGAAAGGCATGAAATAAAAAATAACATGCTCGCACTCATTCAATAAATCCCTACAAAACCAAAAAACTATAACTAAACAAAAAAACACGTTATACCAGCACAGTAGTGCAAAAACAAATGTAAACAAGAATAACGCATAAGCGTAATATACATTTATCGGGTAAAACAAAAAAAATTCTTTTCATGGAGCTGAGCTGTAGTTTTTAGGTTCCGACCCTAAGTTAATTAGCAAAATAAAGAAAAGTAAGGAACAAAATTTTCGCTCTAAAAACCACAGCTCTAAATCCTTATAGTAAATACAAAAGTAACTATCTAAAATTATCACAGGAAATAATCAGTAGACATTCTACTCTGGAGCACACATAACTCCTCACAGAAACACAGTCATTTACGCGGAAAAAGGTCGATCATCTATAGCACCATGGGCATATGTAGTATCAACAACTACTTAACCCCATATAATAAAATGGTTTCTAAACACTCACCCTCGAGTTTACAACGTAGGACTGGTTCCTACCGTCTCTAATGACGGGGCGAAACAGAGGGAGCGCTTGATTCCGCCTTGGGGATGTCCTTCCATCACAAAAAGGGACAGTAATCTAGCGTGCGCGAAATCCCATAAAGAAAACAGAAACCAAAAATACAACGATAGCGACGACTACTTTTGTAGTGTTCAGAAAAGAAAATGCATATTCATTCATTTTGAAATGAGCGGAGTTCAAAGTAACACTAGTGTTATCATACCACACCAACAGGTGATTAGAAAACTCGAAACACGGTTTATCGGATAGTTCAATACATCATTTCAACGAGTCTCCAGATTGAAGTAATCTAGAAAGTAATTATACGCCATCGCAACGTGCAGCAAGTTCACGGACATCTAAAACAAGGTATTGACTATTTAATTTACAGAATAAGCTTTTCAAGTTCGCAGCAAATTGGTTTAAATGAAAATCGTTAAGAAGCGTACTTATTGTAAAACGGTAAGATGTACAGGATGTTGTTGGAGTAGTAACAGAATCTACGTAAATAAATAGCGAATCACAAAGAGTGGTTTTTAACTTACCGTCGAAAGTAAACGTAGCAATCTTTAGATATAAGTATAAGCAAAGAATAATAATACGCTTCGCAAAGAAGTGACAATTCATAAATTACATCGCTTTTCATGTACCAAAAATATATGACCTTCGGCCATTATTCTGTAAGTACACAGATGCAGCGGAAAATTTAAAAACGGTAGTAGAGAAATTACTTTATGTATTTAAATTGATTAATGTATGCAACACTGCATAATTTATCTCTAACGTAATGTAGAAACCTACTGAAGTGAAACTACAACATAAAACAGGAACAGTACAACAAACTAAAGGGAAGTTGAAGGATATACCACAGAATAATAATACACTATGCTAGCGTGATTGGTACTATTATTCTATGGATACACCAACAAAATAATGGCGGATTTTAGACATCCGCAAAGAAATTTGGTCTTCCTGGAAATGCCGAGTGTCCTTCTTGTTGTAATTATTCTATGGTATAAGTAAAGGCATTGCTATTGGAGGTCAGGAGAGTATGTTTAGGTATATGTGTAAGTATAAATAATAATTATAGGTACATGCATAAATATTAATATAAAGCATTAGACTCGAATGATTATAAGCAACAGTAATAGAAATGAATAATGAGGTAGAAAATATAAATATCTATACAACTTAAACACAAAGATGGTGATAACTAAACTATAAAAGTAGAAAACAGGTCTAGTAATGCAGCGAAGAAAACTCAAACGTTTTCTAATGTTTATCATATGGTTGAGTGTGTATAAATAGAAAATAGGTAGAAGTAGATCAAGGCGGAAGAAATATACAAACCAGGTTTGAAAATAATTAATTTTAAAACAAAAGAAATACAATGTGTAAACAGGATAGAAACCAAAAAATGCTGATAAATTTACATTACCGATGGAGTGTAGAACTTCCGTAAAAAGAGTACAGTAATTTTCTTTTAAAATACAAATAAGGTATAATTATAGACTTACCACATATTGTGAAGTTCTAATTATACTACTCCTGCTTACCTGAAAAAAAAAAAAACAATATGTCAGTATTATATTATGGTTCTAGTTTTGCTTTTATTAACTACAGTATAAAAAGCATATAGACGTTTATAATCAACACGTGTGTATATTTGTAGCTCTGTTGGTCACGCGATCGTTAAAATTAAATCACACAATTTTCAGCAGGAAGTCACCTAAATATTCAGAAAAGGTGCATAATTAAAACAAATTTATAATGAACTTGTATTTAAAAGTGAAATAATGAAAGGAACCAAATACACGTCAAAATTACACGCAACAAATTATGTCACATGTTTTCTTATCGCTTGTTCAAAGTTGTAATGGTAAGCAAAACAACAAGAAATTAGATTTACCTTTTAAAGGAACTAAGTTAATAGTATGTTCTTCTTATTAAGAATTCCACTGTTTTAAGAAACTTATAATTAATTTCTATATCATATGAGATTAACGATTATAGCAACTACTCCATGAAGGTGATATATTACACTGACTGTACAGAACTGCCGTTAAAATATTAACTTGTTAGTCACAAGGTACACGACGATCTCACTTAGAAGCATTTAATATATAATCAAATTATGTAGCGATTTTGTGATTGTCCTTCTAAATGTTTATAATTATATTTCATTCTAATTGTTTCTATATTAGTAAATCTCGCCAATAAGGTTAGGTAATTTCCCTTAAAAAATATCATTTTAAGTTACATGCATTTATAATCTAAGGAAAGATTCTTTCTATATCTTATATTGTTCATACTCAAAAGTTATCAATCTATATGACGGTTTTACAAATTAGAAAAGATGTTTGCAACGCAATGAGTATTCTAAAATTACAGTTTGATGATTTATTTGTTTTGATTCATAATGTATAACACTGACACCTATGACCTCATCCTCTGGGCATGAAGAAACCCACGTGCAAAATTGTGCCGAGTAAAAAGTACTTTACTCAGGTTCTAGTTAACCTTTCCTTAAGCTAATTTTACATATGTCTAAATGAAGAAAGAACTTAAGTAACTTCAATTCGCAGTTTTAGTTCGTCCATCTGGTAGCGACGGGCAACCATCCTTATATTGTTGAAAGAAGAAGGAGTTGCTTGCGCGAAGAACAAAGCAGTTGCGGTTTGACCATGCTCGGACTAGCACGTTCATTATAACGGCGGGTCGTGGTTATATTGCTCTCACATTAAAATTTGTATTATAAATTCATTTATCGATGCACATATGTTTTGTTGCACGGTAATGTTTATATTCAATTTATTAAATCTTTTTAATAAACATACAGTCCACTGAATCGATTTATTGTAAAGCTTTTTTTTATTTAATTAAGCACAACTCAAATATGGTGAAATACGAGCCTATGGAATCGCTAAATTGAGTGATAAGAATTCGTGTTTATCATATTTATTGGTCCTATTCGTGCTATCGGATGCGTAGTTAATTATTACGTGTTTTTAAATGATTGTTTAAAGTCGGATGTGGTATTAATTTTAGCCATATTATAAACAATCCGATTGAACATTCAAAATATTATTGGAAAGAATTTTAAGTGTTCTAAATTAAAAATAGTGCAGTGCGAATTTGTATTGATTTAATTCCAGATGGTCATATCTTTACAAATTTGTATAAAGTTTTTACTGATTAATTCCGAACGGTCATATCAGTGAAACAAACGTTTTAATTTGAATTGTGTATGCAAGGAATTAGAAGCTTTCATTTCGTTTGTTGTCTGTGCGGTAAATAAGGATAGACAAAAGGCACCTGCACGTCGTTATATTGGAGGCGAGCAGAGACCTTGGTATAGTATACAGCTGTATTCGCCTGGAGATAAGAAAGGTAGGCCAAACAAGCAATTATATTTTAATGTGTTGGTTCTGGAATTTCCGTTTTACACAAAATTACTAATAGTTGGGTTTTGTACGAACTGCAAGTATATTTACTTATTATTTACTGGTAGCAAGAAACGTTAGGCGACTCATTGCAATTAAAATTGTGTGAGTGAAAAATTTATATTTATCATCATGACAAAGGGTAAAAAAGCTTTGTTAGGTGAACGTTCATTTTTGAAGAATAACATAACTAGGGCGAATTTTTACGTCCTGGAGGCAGAAGCGATGTATATTGCGGAATTAGATTTTGAAGAAATAAATATTAAATTCGAGCTTATTAAAAGTAGTTTTGATGAATTTATGCATGTTTGTTGTCAGTTGCAAGAATTTGAAGTAGAAGATAATTTTGATGAAGCAGAGGTGGTTGAAAAATTGTATACAACGACTTATGCTAAGTTTAAAAGATTGTTAAAATTGCAGGGCAGGTCTGAGGGATCTTCTAGTGATGGCACAAATAATGTTGTCAAAGGAAATATTAAATTGGAAGCCTTACAATTACCTATATTTTCGGGGCAAATTCAAGGTTTTAAATCGTTTTTTGAGCTTTTCATAACTCTTATTGACAAAAATCCAAATTTGGAAAATATCGAAAAATTAATGTATTTACGCAAACATCTAAGGGATGAGCCATTGCGGTTAATTTCTGCGTTGCCCGTGGAAAATAATTCTTATACTACGGCACTGAATATTTTGCAAAAAAGGTATAAGGATGATTATTTGATTATTGATTGTCATATCAAAGATTTAATGGAATTATCAATTGCAAATTGTAATGACTCGGGTATGTTACGGGACTTTGTAGCCAGAATAAGGCAAACTGTAGCTTATCTAAAAAATTTAGGGGAATCAATTTGGGATGCTATGATAGTTCATCTTATACTTTCCAAGCTAGACATTTATAGCAATCGAGCTTATCAAAATGAGAGAAAACCTAATTCTAGGGCTAATTTGGAAGAACTTTTAGAATTTTTGGATAGGAGGGCTTTGAATTTGGAATTGACTAAATCGAGTGTCAAACTTCAAAATAATAGTAAAACAATTAATAAGCAAACACATTTTAAACCTGTAACTAACACTATTACTGCTGTATCGAATTCTGGTAAATCATTTAAGCAAAAAATTGAGAAAGGCAGACAAAGAGTGAATTCAAACTCAGTAAATTGTAAATTTTGCAAGCATGGAGGTCATCCAATTTTTAGGTGTGATCAATTTAAAAGTGCAAGCATGCAGGAAAGAGAAAAATGTATTTCGGAAAACAAAGTGTGTAAAATATGTTTAAATGTACATGTGGGTCAACCCTGTTCTGTTGATCTCAAATGTTTCATATGCCAATCCAAGGAGCATCACACATATCTGCATAAGGATGTTCAGTTAAATGCGGTAGATAATGTGGTAGCTGTTCAGGGGATAACTACAGTAAAGTCTACTATTTCAGAATTTGTTTTATTGCCTACGGCATCAATATTAGTAAAAAAACGCTGAAGGTGAATTACTTTCGGCACGAGCGTTGTTAGATTCAGGCTCACAGACTAGTTTTGTTACAGTTAAATTGCGTGACAAATTAGGTTTAGACACTTGTCGTACAAAGAAATTAACTCAAATTTCTGGTATTTGTGATAATTCGACAGAGTGTTCAGAATGGATCGACTTGTCGATTCGTTCGAGATATGGGAATTATGAAATTTCTCATGATTTCGGGGTTATTCCGAAAATTACAGTTGACTTGCCTCAACTAAGTTTTGATTTCAGCAGTTTTAAATTGCCAAGGGGTTTGCCGTTGGCTGATGACAAATTTTTCGAGTCAGCTGAGGTAGACATCCTTTTAGGAGCAGATATTTTTTTCTCGGTTTTGCTTTCGCAAAATATAAAAATGGGTATAGATCAGCCTAATTTTCAGAATTCTTATTTTGGTTACTTTGTGAGTGGAAAAGTGCCGTTCACTACAAAAGTAAGATGTGGTGCTAGTTTGCACGCAGTGTCGTTACATAGTGTGGTAATTGATGCTAATGAAAATTTAAATCAGTTGATGGAAAAGTTTTGGGAAACCGAAAATGTTTTTATTAAAAATGACCAAGAATCGCTGACTGAAAATTAAATGGCAGAACAGTGTTTTGTAAATAAATTTACAAGAGTTGACGGGCGGTTCCAAGTCGATTTACCTTTAAAAGTAAATTTAGAAGAGTTCCAATTGGGAGATTCGGCTTCCATGGCACTCAAACGCTTTGAAAACTTAGAAAAACGATTTGTAGCAAATGAAAGTTTATATTTAAAATTTTCGCAATTTATTAAGGAATTTCTAAGTAGAGGTTTTATAGAAGATGTGAAGGTTGATCCCTTTGCATTACATAATGGGAATTGGTATTTTTTGCCTTATCATGGTGTAGTAAGAGATGACAAAATTACAACGAAACTTAGAATTGTAATGGAAGGTAGTGCCACTACAAAAACTGGTGTTTCTTTGAACAGTATTTTGTGCAATGGAGATATTGTTCAGCCTGAGTTATTTGACATTTTGCTTTTATTCCGTACTTATAGATACGTCTGTATGGCGGATATAAAACAGATGTATTTGCAAATTTCGATAGAACCCGCACACAGAAAACTTTTAAATTTTCTTTGGAGGGAGAGTAGAAATCAACCGCTGCAGGTTATGCAGTTTAAACGGTTGCCTTTCGGCTTGAAATCCAGTCCTCATTTAGCAACGAGATGTTTATTATAATTAGCTATTGAGGGAGAAACAGAATTTCCCTTAGCTTCGTTTATTTTGCGTTTTAATACTTATGTTGATGACTGCCTTTTTGGTGCAGATCATAAGGAAAGTTTGTTGCAAGCTCAAGCTGAACTTATAAAATTACTGAGTTTAGCTAAATTTGAATTACATAAATGGTGTTCCAACCATGTGGAATTAGTACGAAATATTCCACGATAACTTCAACATTTTGAAGAAACAAATATTACTAACGAAAAGGGGAGTATTTTGAAAACCCTAGGTCTATCGTTTGATGTAAATACGGATCAATTTATAATGAGTTGTGGAATGAAAACCGTTCCTGCAACATGCAACAAAAGATTTGTTTTGGGCTTTATTGCCAGGTTATTTGATCCTTTTGGCTTTTTAGCTCCAGTTATTACTGTGGCAAAATTATTGATGCAAAAAATATGGGCTGCAGGTCTGGATTGGGACACAGAATTACCTGATAAATTGAAGGAGGAATGGGAATCATTTTCACAGGGATTAAGGTGCATGCCAGCAATTAAAATTAATAGATATTTAAATTTTTCCGAGGCTGTTTCCATTGAACTTGTTGGATTTTGTGACGCTTCGCAAATTGCACAAGGTGCTTGTGTTTATGTACGAGTAGTTACGGTCAGTAATACAGTGGAAATAAAATTGTTAGCTTCCAAATCAAAAATAAATTCATTGAAAAATAAAACAAGCATTCCGCGGTTAGAATTAAACGGGGCATTGATATTAGCAAGATTAATAAATCGAATTTTTGGTATGCTGAAGGATAAAATACAAAAGGTTTTTTTGTTTTGCGATTCAAAAATTGTGTTAGCATGGTTGAAAATAGAATATTGGAAACTTAATACTTATGTCGCCAATAGAATTAAATTGATTCAGGAATTAACGTCCGAATTTATGTGGTGTTATATCCGTTCTAATGAAAATCCTGCTGATCTTGTTTCGAGAGGAGTTTTACCACGCAATATAGAAAATTGTATCTTGTGGTGGAAGGGTCCTGAATTTTTAGGGACACTTGATTGTACAGTTGACAAATACCTTCGGCCGTCCGAGTTTAGTGAAATGTTGCCAGAAATAAAGCCCGTAGTGAATGTTGTAGTCCAGAGTAAAGATAAATCGACATTGTTCGAAAAGTTTTCAAATTTTATGAAAATGAAAAGAGTTTTGGCATATTGTTTGCGTTTTATTTACAATTGTAGGAATAAAACTAACAAAAAAACGAGTAATTTAACAATAGAAGAGATAGATGAATCGCGTACGATTATATTAAAACATGTTCAAACGGAGTATTTTACAAAAGAGATTGCAGAAATTAAAGCAAGTAAATCTTGTACTTCGAAATTATTATCACTGAATCCGTTTTTGGATTCGCAAGGATTGTTGCGTGTAGGAGGGAGGCTGCATAACAGTGCACTGCCGTTTCAACATAAATTTCCAATAATTCTACCTACTAAAAGTTTTATAACAAAAATTATTATAAATAACGAACATTTACGGTTGTTGCATGCCGGTGTAAAGTTAACATTGTCAGTTTTGAGACAGCAATATTGGATATTAAATGCTACTAGAGAAATTAAAAGTGTTATTGCTAAATGTTTAATTTGTTGGAAGTTAAAATCTGAAGCTTCTAAGCAGCTAATGGGCAGTTTGCCGTACGATCGAGTGAATATAGCTCGGCCGTTTGAGAAAGTTGGGGTGGATTTTGCTGGACACTTTTATATTAAGCAATCAAGAGTCAGAAGAGTGATTCTTACAAAGGGTTATGTAGCAATTTTTGTTTGTTTTGTAACAAAAGCTATTCATTTAGAAGTAGTGTCTGATTTGAAAACTGAGACATTTATAAATGCTTTAAAGAGGTTTGTAAGTAGGAGAGGTGTACCGCGAATGATTTTTAGTGACAACGGGAGCACATTCAAAGGAGCTGATAATTAGTTGAGAAAATTATATAGTTGTTTAAAAACTAATCAGCAGTTTCAAAGTTATATAGGGGAATTTCGTATAAAGTCGTCTTTTATCCCACCATATAGCCCAAACTTTGGGGGGTTGTGGGAGAGTAATATAAAGAGGTTCAAATATCATTTAAAAAGAGTAATTGGACTGACTAATTTGACTTATGAGGAATTTAACACGGTCTGTATTCAAATAGAAGCCATGTTGAACTCAAGGCCATTGTGTGCCCTTACTGAAGATCCGTCAGACTTGTCTTGTTTAACGCCAAGCCATTTTTTAATTGGTGGATCTTTAGCTTGTATTCAGAAGGTAATGTTTCAGATGTGCCAATAAACAAACTTAAATTTTGGAAACTTTGTACGCAATTACAATATAGTTTTTGGAAGGCTTGGTCTAGGGACTATTTAGGCCAGTTGCAAAACAGACCAAAATGGAAAAAGGTTATGCCTAATGTAAAAGAAGGTATGTTAGTTCTTATTAAAAATGATAAGTTACCGCCATTAGAGTGGGCGATAGCACGTATAATTAAGGTTATACCAGGTAAAGACAATAAAGTTAGAGTTGTTCACTTAAAAACTAAAAATGGCACTTTTGTCACTTCAGTGTCTAAAATTGCGATTCTTCCTATTGAATCGGATACTTAGTAATTAGTTTGGTCTGAGTAGATATTTTTTATGTTAATAATTTTTTAAGGGTTATTACGAAAATTATTATCTTTAGTTTTATTTTTAAGATTTGAATGTTGCATTCGCTTTTGTTTGTATCTTTGACTTTATTATTTGATTTTGGTAAGTGTTAAATTAGTTATTGTAAAGTGAGTGATTTTGTGCTCGCGGGCAGTTTATGGTAGCGACGGGCAACCATCCTTATATTGTTGAAAGAAGAAGGGGTTGCTTGCGCGAAGAACAAAGCAGTTGCGGTTTGACCATGCTCGGACTAGCACGTTCATTATAACGGCGGGTCGTGGTTATATTGCTCTCACATTAAAATTTGTATTATAAATTCATTTATCGATGCACATATGTTTTGTTGCACGGTAATGTTTATATTCAATTTATTAAATCCTTTTAATAAACATACAGTCCACTGAATCGATTTATTGTAAAGCTTTTTTTTATTTAATTAAGCACAACTCAAATATGGTGAAATACGAGCCTATGGAGTCGCTAAATTGAGTGATAAGAATTCGTGTTTATCACCATCCATTTTGCCATAGGCGTCCCGAATTGTAGAGGGAGGGCCAATTTGGTAGAGGTCACTTCATAAATTACATCCGAAAAAAACAACATATAACCTCAGTAGGTTAATTTACCTTAAAGAGTAGGTATCAAGCAGTCTGCAAGTAGTCAATAAAGTTTGGATAATACTCTACTAGGTTGGCAACTTTTAATTTTTAAGGAACACCTTGGTTCCATTGAATTGACAACTTTACGTTTGGACATAAACGTGTAGAGAAGAGCTAGTTTCTTTTGAAGTGCCTGGAGATAGAGACTTTTGGTGGAGTTTAAGTTTTATAGAAGGAAAAATCACTCAGTAGGTATTTATGGAAACCTCTGAAATTACAACCTAGAGAAACTGTAAGTGAACAAACATTTTTAATTAATTACACGAACCGCTAATGATACTTAAGGTACGTCGGTGTGATTAGGTTAATAATTTAGATAGTAATTTTGTTATGTATTTGGTTGATCTGAAATAAATGTTATAATAGGCACACTAATACCCCTACTTAAAAACTGCTAGCTCAAGGAAGACGTTCCAAAATTAAATGTTAAGTTGTTTAAATACTTATCTCGCCCTTAGGTAATTGCAATGTAGTTTATTACAACAAAGCTGGAACCATCACCTTCGTATTGGTTATGAAAACCGTCAATATAAAATAATTATACAATTATGTTTTCATTACAAGTCCATGTAAATATTATTAAACAACCAAATATATAACAAAATTACTATCTAAATCTAACCACACTAATGTACTGTAGGTACGTTTATCAGTTTACGCAATTAATTAAAAATGTTCATTCATTTACAGTTTTGCTAGGTTATAGTTTCAGAGATTTTTATAAGTATCTGATAAGTGATTTTTGCCTGTAGATAACTGGGATACCACTAAAAGCCTTTATCTCTAAGGAGTTCGAAAGAGACTAGCTGTTTTCAAATGATTATATCCAACGTGAAGTTGTCAATCTAATGGAACGTGTTCCTAAAACTAAAAGTAACTAACCTTACAGGGTATTATCTAAACTCTATTGACTATACTCCCTGTATGTTTGTTGTGGTTAGTTTAGCATTTTTCTAAATCTTCTTAGAGAATTAAACCACTCATAGTTGTTAAAATTCTCTTTATTTACGTTTCGATCCATGATCTAGGATCGTTGTCAAAATAATAACTATTTCAAGTTTGACAAAAAAAACTCTATTGACTACTTGCAGTTTGTTCGTAAGTAAGTTCTATGTTATTTCTTTAGATGCTAATTACGAAGTGCCTTATAAAGAATGGCCTGCGCTCCATAAAACAATTCGGAACGTCTTTGGCACAATTTGGAGAGATGAAGTAAAACTGTAGATTGAAGTCACTTGCGTTGTTTTACTCTATTTAAATATATGAAAAATTAACTTATGGAAAGGTTAACTAGAACCAGAGAAAGAGACCTTTTATTTCTTTTTGACTCAGCACAATTTTGCATTTGTACGTCTTCATGTCCGGACCATGAGGTCTCAAAACTAATGAATCATAAAACTGTAACTTTAGAATGCAAGGAACGTTGCTGAGTTCACTTCTAACCTATAAAACCTCCATAATGAATCTTTTACCTTTGAGTATGAAAAATATAGGACAGAAAAAATCCCCGCTTAGATCAAGAAAGCATTTAACCTAAAAAGTATATTACTTAAAAGAAATAACCTAAGGTTATTGGTGGGATTAACTAACACAGAAACTGGTAATATAAAGTAACACTATAAACATTTCAAAGGAATATCACAATCTTATTGAAGTAAGCTACCCTGAGTACAAATTTTCAATAAGAAAAAAATGTAAAGATATACCAAGAATCCTAGAAATATAATCGAATAATCAAGTACTTATGTATCTTTAGTAGGATTAGATAGTCCGAGGAGAGTGCCAATACCGTCGCCGCGGTTAATCGTTTTTTTAATGTCTTCTCATTAAAACCTCATTAACACTAATTGTTTTTAATGGGAAAATTCATTAACACTAATCGTTTTTTAATGAAAAAACTCATTAGCACTTTTCGTTTTTTAATGAGAAAACTTATTAGCACTAATCGTTTGTTTAATGGGAAAACTCATTTCTACTAATTGTTTTTAATGGGTAAACCATTAAATACTAATTTAATCATAACAGATAATAAAATCTCAAAGTTGTTGAAATTTCAACTTCTTTCCAATGTCACCGTATAAGTATGTCTCCATTTAACTGATGCTGGGAACTATATTAATAAGTAACATCTAATTTTAATTTTAATTTATAATTGTGCGGGCCAATGGAATTGCGACCTCCCCCCATGTTTAGAAGACAACCAAAGGCATAGGCGGATTTTGAAAATTCAAATTCCGTAAAAACTAGCGGTAGTTATGGGACTGGGCTTCGACAGGTTTTATATGTTCTCACCTATAATTTTGTCAACCGTCATGACAACCATCTTATATTTTTAAAACTACGTAGTCAGCGCCATGGTTTAGTTTCTGCCATGCACGTTGGTCGATCACGTTTTTAATTTTCGCTTTCTCGCATAGTTTGCATTGGTTGATAATTCTGTGGTTAACTCTTTCATATCTTTAAAATAGCATCGCCTTATAAGTTGCTTTAGCGTTTCATTAATTCCACGATGGTTGGTTTTGCCTTCGTGTTGATTTCTAATTACGTCGTTTATTTCGTCAGAGTCGTCTAAGGTTATTAAGTTTCTTGTGCATCTGATAAGTTCAGGGCCTGAGTTATTGAATAATTTAATATATAATTCCGAAAATTGTGTATATAAATGTTCGGTGTTGAAATAAAGGTAAAATCGTTTTTCTCGTGGTATATTTTTTAGAATTTTAATTATTTGTTCCTCGTTGTCGTCCTTAGTTATTTGAATTTGGTATATTTTTTTGTTATCTATTTTTGTATATTTTGCGGGATTAGGGTTATTTAAAACTTCGGTAATATATAAATTGATTTGGTTTTATGTCTATTGCTTCGTTTAATATTTTAATCACTTTTTTTGGCTCTACGTTTTGCGTCGAGTGTATGGTGTCTATTTCTTCGAGGTCTTCTCTTATTTCTGTCTCGTCTACGTTACCTATAATTGATTTCGTTTCTAATGCGTTGAGTTGTATTCTACTTAGGGCGCCTGCGTTATTGTTATAAATTCCTTTTTTGTATATAATTTCGTAATCGCACTCTTCTAGTCTGATTCTGCATCGTTGTAATTTTGAGTTTGGTTTCTTGAGTTTGCATTGCCATACTAGTGGTCTATGGTCGGTGTATATATAGAATTTTCGTCCGTAAAGGTATGGTCTAAAATATTTCGTTGCCCAAATTATGGCTAACAATTCTTTCTCTATTGTACTGTATTTATGTTCAGTCTCGTTTAGAGTTCTGGATACGTAGCTGATTGGTTTATCGCTACCTACTTTTCCTTGACTTAGTACTGCGCCTAGTGCTACATTTGATGCGTCGGTTGTCGATATAAATGGTTTTGAAAAGTCTGGGTATTCTAATACAGGGTGATTTGTGATGAATTCTGGGGTATGTTCAATTTTATTTCTCTTTTGTAACCAATTTGTCAGGGGTTTGGTTATCTGTGCGTAACCTTTAATGAATTTGCGGCAGTAACCACTAAGTCCTAAAATCCCTTAATTTCTTTGTTCGTTTTTGGTAGGGTGTAATTTAGTATTGCGTTCGTTTTGTCGGGGTTTGGTTTAACTCTTTGAGGGGTTATTCTATGTTCTAAAAATTATACTTTCTTTTTTAAAAATTCGCTCTTGTCTAGTTGAACTTTAAAATGTGCCTTTCTTAGTTTTTCAATTACTTTTCTTAGTCTTTCTGTATGTTGTACCAGTGATGTTGAATATACTATGATGTCATCTAGGTACACAAGACATTTTTCGTTGTGTATTTCTTGTAATATGTTATCCGTGACTCGTTGAAAGGTGGCGGATGTGTTTTTCAGTCCAAATGGCATTCGTTTATACTCGTAGTGTCCTCTGTGTGTGCTAAATGCGGTTTTCGCTGTCTTTTTCGTCCATTTCTACTTGGTGATAGCCTGATGCGAGGTTTAATGTTGAAAAATATTGACACTATCCTAGTTTGTCTAAAATCTCGGTGATATTGGGTAGTGGATATTTGTCACCTACCGTTTTTTCGTTTAGCTTTCGATAGTCTATTACCATTCGATATTTTCGTTTGCCCGAGGCGTCTAATTTCTTTGATACTATTAATACGGGGATGCTCCATGGTGAATTGAGGTGTTGGATTATATCTTGTTCTAATAAATCTGTTACATGTCTACAGGCTTCTTCTTGGCTTGCCCAAGATAGTCCGTATGCTTTTGTAAAAATTGGTTTATTATCTGTTAGTTCTATATTGTGCTTGACTGAATTAGTGAAGGTTAAGGTTATTCCTTCGCAATGGAGTATATCGCGGTATTTAAAACATAAGTTTTTAATTGCTTTTTCCTCTTCCTTGTTAATGTCAGTATTGAAGCGAATGTTACTTAAATTTTCTCTTAACATTCTGTCATGTTCCATGGGGTTGTAATCGTTTTCTAAACTTTCGTTTATTTTATTTCGTTACAGTTTACTTCTTCTACGTTAATTGGGTTTGTTAGTGATAGTTCTACGGGGTAGTTATTTGAGTTTGGAATTGTGGTAGTGGCGTAATTATCTTTTATTTGTACTAGTACTGTAGAGGTTTCTACTCCTTGTTGAAATGTTATGTGATTTATAATTCCTACGTCATTTTTGAGTTTACTGGGATTTTTATTTGTTTCTCGGTGCGAGGTTCTATCGTGTATTTTTGATAGATTTGGGTATTTTGGAATTTAATGCAAGATTTGCCCGTGTTTCGTTCTTATAAACGGTTTTTTATATCTATGTTGGCTCCTATTTTCTTAGAAGGTCCATTCCTATTAGTCCGTCGTATGTATCGTTTAAGTCGAAAATGCAAAATTTATGTTTCATTTTTACGTTGAGGGTTTTTGGTAGGGGTATTTTAGCTACAGGACGTCGCCGTGGATCAATGTAGTAAACGTAAGACTACGGATCCCAAGACCCTGGGTTCAAATCCCAACACGGCCGACAGCTTGAAAAATGGTAGGTGAGCATTTTTTACAAAAATTACGCCCTCGTTCGGATGAGAGGTTAAATGGAGGTCCCGTGTGTGAGTGTTGTCACGCACGTTAAAGATCCCTACCTTGCCTGGAACGGCAAAGGTTCGGCAAAATTCTAAATCTCCAAGCAACAAAAAACTCGTCTCCTGGCCAATGTAGTACCTTCCGGTGGAGCATTGGAAATGTAAATGTACGGTATATTAGCTATGAATTGATGTAATGTCGTTTGGTGAGCTGTTTTAATCATAAAGGGTTCTCTTTCTACAAAATCTAAATAGTGTTTTTTACGGTTCTGCGGCTAATTAGTGTTTTTGAAGATCCGGTATCGATTAATAATTTAAGTTCTGCGTGCGGTATTTCTATGTATGGCAATATTTGTTGATTGATACTATTTAAATTGATTACGTTTGGTTGTTTATAAATCTGTCTATCTGAAAATTTGAGCACGCATTTTCTTCCTTGTCCTCTTTGTAATTTTCGCATGCTTCGTGGCGTTCATAATTTTCTAAGTGGTTTGGTTCATCGTTAGATTCTTCTACTTCTTGGCGAAATAATTCTTCCGAAGCAAAGTTTCGTTTTGGTTATGGCTTGGTCGGATTTGCGATATTTTTGTATTTGTCTGGTGGTATCAGATGAGGTGTCCATAGGGGTTAGTTTGTAGTAACAGTTGGGGTTATTATTGTTATTTATCATTGGTGTATTTCTAATGGGGTTTGCGCCGAATGTTTGCCTTTGTTGGTTTATGTTTTAGTTAAATCTTAGTGTAAATGCGGGTTTTGTAAAATTTGAGTTGAATGTTGGTTTCCGGAATTGTCTAAATTAATTATCGAAATTTGTGTTATTGAAATTTGGGTTGTTGATTCGCAGTTGAGTTATTTGTGCGTTGAATGGAGTAAATTTTGGTTCGGTGGTTGTTTGTCTCGCGGCTTGCATGGTTTTTATCGGTGTGTAGCTTTTATTCGCGTTAGGGTTATATAGTCTATTTCGAAAATACATGGCGTTTTTTTCTTCTATGATCATATTCATTTCTTCTTCTAAATTTTGGGGATGTTGGAATCTTATTTTTCTGATAATCGTTCGGGTAATGCGTTTATGTAGGTGTCCAGTGCCATTTCGTCCTACAGTTTTGTCTTTAGTAGGCGGATATTTTGGTCGAGTTCTTCAATTTGTATTTTGTTAAAATTAAACTTCTTACTTCTTAACATTTCATTCCGAATTAATACGGGGATTGGTTACTTTCCATTCTTAGGTTTATTAGATTGCAAATAAAACATTTGATTTTTTTTTGTCTTCAAAATATGCTATCAATATGCGTTAAAATCTTTGTATTGTTCTAATTCGTCTCGGCTGATGATTAGCGTTAGTGCCCTTCCGGTCAGTTTACTTATTATTAAGCGTAAAAGTAAAACATTTCTTTCGTTATTTTCTGGTTTGTAAAAGGTTTTTAAATATATTTCGCACGCGGTAATAAAATTTCCTAAGAAAGCTAGATCTCCTTTAAATTGGGTATACTTTCGAGATAAATTTTCATATCTGAATTCATGGTTGTTAGGGGTTGCTTTCAGTTTTAATTAATTTCAAGTTTTGTATAAATTGAGATTTATTTTTGGTTTGGTATGCTATTTTTCAGTTTGGATTGTGTTGAGTTATTTAGAGAATCGCTTGACTTAGATTTTATACGTAGTTTATACGGTGTTGCAATTAAATTACAGAATTTGAGCTTGGTAATGGGTAGTTATTTACTGTAGCCTTGAATTTGTATATTTTTATACTTCGCGGATGCTTTAGTTGTCGTGAGTTTTAAATTTCTGAAAGGTTTTTGTGGGATTAATATTTCATTGGAATAATTTGAGTTACACTTTGTATGTTTCTGCGTCAGTTACGTCTTTTATTTCAGTCCTGCTGAGTAATTAAGTGTCTGTAATGGTCAGTTGCTATTTCCGTTTCATTAGGTGTTAATTGATAAGTGCATAAAATGTTTCCTTTGTAAGTGCCTGTCCCGTTACCTTGAATGTTCAATATAGAGTGCTATTTCAGTCAATAAATTACATCAATGTTTCCTTTATAATTTATACAATGCAATTGTTTTAGCTATAAAGTTTTAGGTCTGCTGAATGATGTAGTTTCATTCTCGGTAACAAGGTAATAATTTGCGTAAATGCTTTCTATAATTGTATACCTCGTTAATTCGCGGAAGTATTTAATCATAAAATATGCCACGAAATATGTCATGAATCTTTTCCGTAACGTAGATATTTAATTATAGCTTTTTATAAAGTTGCGATGAGTGAATGGTTTTTATTCAATGATGGTTTCCGGTATGAAAATCGCGTTATAGATTTGCACGCTGAGTTTTAACTTGTGATGGGTTAATTTAATAATAAGTTACAAAGATGTTTCTACAATTATACACTAAGTTGTTTAATTATAGAATTTGATGAAGGTTAACTTTGAATATTTGTTTCTATAATTAATTGTTTATAAGAACTGCGTTTCATACATTAAGCCTTCGGCAATAAAATGGTAAAATTAATTGCGTTCTATTTTTATGTTTCAGACTTGCTGAATTGAATTCGTTTTGTTTCGTATTAATAATAATTTGTAATAATTGTTTATACTTAATTTGCGCATGTAAATGCGTCTTTTCTGGTTCTCTTGTATAGAATTAATTTCTCGTTTTAAAAATAAGTTGTAATTTAAATAATGTCCTTTAGTAAATAAGTAAATTATTTTCATAAATGGCGATAATTAAAATATCTGTACATATATAAAAACAATAAAAAAATTGTCTCTTACTGGCTAGCATCAATAATAATTTGTAAAAAGAATAAATTGTTTTAGGATAAATGAGCTTACATAATTTTTATCGTCGCTTTTTGGCCTCGGTCAAATTTTTGCACCTACTCTAAGTTTTGTTTCTCTGGGCTTGGTCGATTCTTGTACCTCGTCCAAATTTGTTTGGTTAGTTTCGGTCGACTCTTGTACTTCGTCCGACTTTGTTTGGGATCTTCCAGATTGGGAATTGAAATTCTTGGTTACCAGTTCTCCGATTTTTGGATTCGTAGTGCCTGTCTGGATTCGTACAACTGCGCCAGTTACGTTTTGGGCCTTGTAAGCGGTCTTTTTAAAAACTTCTTCCAAAAACTTCGTAACAATTTATTTGGTTACACAGAAATTACAATTGAATTTTGACAAACTGATTTAAAATACTCTAAGTCGAAAATTAAATAATAATTGGCGTTTAATTAGGGTTTTTAATGAAAAAACTTATTAAAAAACATTAGCGACGACGGAGCTATCTTCAGATCATCCAATGCTACTATTGGTATGTAATCGAGTACACTAGCTGGTTTTGCGTTTTCAATTACTAATAGAAAATTACTTGCCAACATTTTAAAGTTCTGCTTATGTTACTAATTGCGCATTAATTATGCCAGTTGTGAGTTGCTCTTGCAAGTAAAGAAGTGCAACAAGAGTTCGTAAGAGTTAGAATCAAATCTAGAGCGGATATTTCAGGACAATTGATTGGAAAAATACGTAGTTTGAATAATATCCCTGACATGTGTGATCAGTTAGCGAAAGATTAATCTACGTTGGTATCTATGCGGCGGTAGATAATTATTTTGTAATTCATGAAAGAACTTAAACCTTCCTGAAATTGCATAGGAGCTTTCTGGATTTAATATAATTACAATATGTAACAGTATTTAAAATGCTTGCCTTGAACAATAGCCAAGTGAACATAAAAAATCTCTATAGTATACAGCAGACCTACAGAAATAAGAAGTTTCAATCTTTAACTGATTTTTAACTTTTGTAATTAGGGTATTCCCCTAGTAGGGAATGCATTGGGGAAATAACTGTTGTTTATATAAAATGCCTCCATACACTTTGTGACCACGAAGCCACTAATTGAATAACTATGTTTACCCATTTAAAACAGTTCTGCCGTTAGTTGTAACAAGAGACCCTAATGAATTTTACATTAGTTACGCTGTTTGTACTAAAAAAGTACAAACTTGTAATAAAATTTGTAAGAGCTAAATTAGCTTATTAATGCATTTCTGATGCACACATAGTTACATAAATTACCTTAGCCACTTAAAACTCACTAATTCTAGTTTTGTAATTAATGGTGCAAAATTAAAGTATATTTTCTTACAGCAGCATTACTGTTTGTTCCAATTTTCTATAAGATGCCTTTAAAGGATAATAACAGCTGAAGACTAACTAAACAGAAGGTCATAGCGTATTAATTCTTTTGAATAATAACGCGAGTTATGTTTCGCTTCTTGAAAGCGGTCTTTTTAAAAACTTCCCAAAACTTCGTAACTATTTATTTGGTTAAACAGAAATTACAATTGAATTTTGACAAACTGATTTAATATACTCTAAGTCGAAAATTAAGCAATACTTGAAATTTAATAAGGGTGAGTAGCCTAAGCAAACGGCAAAGTTAAAGCTGAAATACTCAAGACTGACTAATGGTCTTGGGGCTCCCGGGGTATTTATGTTGTCCCTGCCCCTCACATGTCTATGGGAACTTGCAAAGCTCATGTCTGCTTATTTCTTAATTCTATTCATTATACAATGTAAGAATCCTAAGTTCTTTCTCGTATTTGAAAATAATTTCTCTTAAGAGATAAGTAAATTATTTTCATTAAATGGCACAAATTGCGATAATTAAAAATCTGTACATACATATAAAAAATTTGTTTACTAGCTAATATCAATAAATTTGTAAAAGAATAAATTCGTTTAGGAAAATGAACTTACATAATTTTCATCGTTGATTTCTTTTGTTCTCTGGCTGTGGTTCGGTCGATTCTTGTACTTCGTCCACGTTTTGTTTCTTTGAGCTCGGTCGATTCTAGTACTTCGTCAAAATTTGTTTGGTTGGGTGTGGTTGATGCTTGTACCTCGTCCATCTTTGTTTGGGTACTTCCAGATTGTGAATTGAAATTTTTGGTAACCAGTTTTCCGATTTTTGGGTTCGTAGTGCCTTTCTGGATCCGTACGATTGCGCCAGTTACGTTTCGGGCCTTGGTAGCGGTCTTTTTAAAAACTTCTTCCGAAAACTTTGTAAGAATTTATTTAGTTAAACAGAAATTACAATTGAATTTTGACAAACTGATTTAAAATACTCTAAGTCGAAAATTAAATAATAATTAGAGTTTAATAAGGTGAGTAGCCTAAGCAAACGGCAATGTTAAAGCTGAATTACTTAAGACTGACTGATGATCTCGGAGCTTCCAGAGTATTTATGTTTTCCCTGCCCCTCACATGTCTATGGGAACTTGCAGAGCTCATGTCTGCTTATTTCCTAATTCTATTTATTATACAATGCAAAAATCCTAAGTTCTTTCTCGTATTTGAAAATAATTTTTCTTAAGAGATAAGTAAATTATTTTTATTAAATGGCACAAATTGCGATAATTAAAAATCTGTACATACATAAAAAAAATTTGTTTACTAGCTAATATCAATAAATTTGTAAAAATAATAAATTGGTTTAGGAAAATGAACTTACATAATTTTCATCGTTGATTTCTTTTGTTTTCTGGCTGTGGTTCGGTCGATTCTTGTACTTCATCCACGTTTTGTTTCTTTGGGCTCGGTCGATTCTTGTACCTCGTCAAAATTTGTTTGGTTGGGTTTGGTCGATGCTTGTACTTTGTTCAACTTTGTTTGGGTACTTCCAGATTGTGAATTGAAATTCTTGGTCACCAGTTCTCCGATTTTTCGGTTCGTAGTGCCTTTCTGGATCCGTACGGCTGCGCCAGTTACGTTTCGGGCCTTGGTAGCGGTCGTTTTAAAAACTTCTTCCAAAAACTTTGTAACAATTTATTTAGTTAACCAGAAATTACAATTGAATTTTGACAAACTGATTTAAAATACTCTAAGTCGAAAATTAAATAATAATTGGAGTTTAATAAGGGTGAGTAGCCTAAGCAAACGGCAATGTTAAAGCTGAATTACTCAAGACTGACTGATGATTTCGGAGCTTCCGGAGTATTTATTGCAGAGCTAATTTCTGCTTATTTCTTAATTCTATTTATTATACAATGTAACAATCTTAATTTCTACGTAATCAAGGTTTCTTAACCGTCTGTGACCTGCACTTGCAGTATCACTTATTATCTGGAATACAATGTATTGCAGCCGTTTTCACAACTTGCTTGTGAACTTTCAATAACCTCTCTGGTTTATCCTAGAATTTACAGTGTTGCCTATACTTAAATTTTTTTTAACAATTTTTAATAATTCCTATTATATTGTATTTTATTATACATATATAGATTGGGGAATACATAACTCGCGTTAAAAAGCACTTCCCAAATTATTATTAGTAAATAATGATTCTAGGGGATTACCGTATTAATATTATATAGAAGATTACTCATAACAAATGTAACCTTAGTATTCCGGAGCAATGTTTCAGTAGGAAAAACCTTTATTACTGTAATTTTGTGGCGAAAACGGTTTCCACGGTTGGTTATAGATATGTCGTCGTCCCAACCAATTAGGGCGGCGAACAAAAAGCAGTGGTGATTTCACAGGTGGAGAAATCAGTCGCGAAATTCATTCTTAACGTGACCCGCTTAGCTTTAAGTACTTGTGCGGGAGTGCGCATAGATTATGTAGTGGAGTATTTACTTGTCAATTTCTACACTAAGTCTCTTGTCGTACCTCTATTTTGTTTCCACATTCTTTTTGTATATAACTATCGAGCTCTGTTGCAAGAATATGGACTAAAGCAGCAACCGCACCGGTCGTCAAACCCAGCTTACCAGTAAGTATGCATTAACTTAAAGAATAAGCAGAATTATAATTAATTTGTATTGGTAATTTGATCCACAAATTATTTTGTTTCCCTTTGTAAATCATGTGCAATATACCGCACCCTCTGCGCAGGCAAGTGAGTAGCTAAACTAATACATTTTACTTTTACGTAACAAATATAGATAGTTTAGCGGTTTCAGCAATTATAATGTACTGCTTGGGTGTCTAATTAAGATTTTTATTGTCTAAGATGTAGATTGGTAAATTTAAAAATAAAAAGAAATAATTTGATGTGAAACCTGTCTTTCAATGTTGCATCACACATGAGTTACAAAGTGGTTGGTATCCACACTTAACTTCAAAATGAAATATGGCTGCTTACTAGTAAAAAATCCACCATTTAGTGAATTTAGCCCTTGGTGATTTTGCTTTCTTTGTATAATTACCTAAAAAATTTGAATTAGGGAATGTTGTTGTACCTAGAACAAAATTTGTTTTTAATTTTTTTAATTTTCTTAGATTATTTTATTTGTTATTTTCGCTATACAGGTTGGTTTATTAACATTTTAGCTTTAGCATAAATGAAGTTATTTCCTTAAGTCTAAAAATGAGCGACCTACAATTATTTTTATAACCCTAGACCCTGTTCCTAGGTATATCCTGCTGACGTACTTAGGGTCGTGCAGTGATATACTTAAGGACAGACAGGGTGTCAAAAAGACGCCAAAAAATTGAATCTAATATAATTTATTTATTTTGTATTTACAAAGTAATAAAAATCAATTTTGGTGACATATTTATTGTCAAAATTATGTAACAACTTGCAAAATTGTACCTTAGGTTTTTATTAAACGGCCTATCCCAGACTGTATCCACGAAACGTCAACTGCTTTTTCGCCCTTCAGTTCTATCAGAAATATTTGGAACAGGAAGCTTGAGCTTGATATATTCAACATTCACGTCAAATATTTTTTCATATTTTTCCACTTAAAACTTATATGAGTCAAGACACTTTTTCAAATATTCGACATGAAACACATCTTTGTCCGGTACTTCATTAACTTTAGCAATGTAGTACTTTACATTTTACTTTCCCTTGAAATTCTACTAAAACATAGTCATCAACTGTCAATGCATCTGATTTACAATAGAATTCAAGATCTTTCGCAATGACTTAGGATCTTCAGATATATCTGTAAGATCATCTTCACTGTTATCTACACACAACAAGTCACTGTCATACTTTGAGTAACTATCCTGATTTTGTGATTGTTTGATAGTGTTTAATTTTTTGTTCAAATTCAACCTTATTTATTTTTTGTTTATCGGACTTTTTTCTAGGTTTTGTTTCTTTCTTTATTCTATTTCTTTTTTCTCTAGGGTGTCTGTTAAAAATCATTGACTTATCTTTACGTCGACGTTCCTTAGTAAGTTTGCAAGCCTGAGTCTTGGGAAATTACCGTACTTGTTCAATGATTCTATAATTGACACACAAGGAATTTTGATTGAGTGTGGATGGGTGATTGGATGTTGAGGGCTGGTTAAATGTTGATGGCTAATTGGATGTTGATAACTGATTAAATGTTAGCGAGTGGGGATAGTCCGATGATAATGAAGTATCAGTGAAATGCGATGATGAAGTTGGTTCTGCTACCATGACGTGATTGCTTGGTACACTTATTGATCGGCAGGTATCCTCGTCTTAATTTATAGCAGGATACGAACGATCAGTGACATTGGAGGGTAAATATTCATAGTCTTGAAATATATCTCATTTTAGTAGTAAAAGGCCAGTTATTTAAAATCCCTTGACAATGCTTGATGCAGTGAAAGAAAAGAAATGGGCTTTTCAAGCCAGCTCGTGCACATCGTAAATTGTTACTGTATTTCCTTGGTTTCATGCAGAAATCATCCAATCTGCTACAGCTTTGTAGTAAAATACTTTAAACGGCGCAATGCACGCACCTTATTTGAGGGGGAGGGGGTCATTATTATTATGCTAAAAATTTTGCACACAAGGTAGCAAGCACAGAAATATGACATTCATGATTGTCTAACCTTAAGACAACTAGGTGTTCTAGTGATGGCATCACATGATTAATAAAGTTCTGCAAAACTGTAGGAAGATCATCTCCTTTGACCACCTTGATGGTGCAACAGCTACCTTAAAATCTGGTGGAGTTCCTTTCAACATTTGCTGCTTAAGATGGACTCGAAGAAACACAAACATCAGTGGTACACAATTCCTAATTTCGCTAACAGCCGCAATTACTGTAACGTTAGCTACTCTTTCTCCTGAGATCATGCTATCCACCAATTTCACGCTCAAGCAATAGTTTTAGGAGAGTTATGCACATTTGACGCCTCTCATCTGCATTGTAGATTTTACCAAGGGTAGTTGTCGAACAACCTAGCTACAGTTTCCGTGTTGAAATAAGTTCGTCCTCGAAGGATTGTTGATTTATGCTTTATGAATGTAATTTCTGGTGCGCGACAAGCCCTATCCACTTTTTTCATCCCTCTCCAGCACACTGATTCTAGCATTCTTTTGACGTGGTTGACATATGATCCGTTTGCGCAAGTTCATTCTGTCCTAGCCTTACGTTGCAAGGATTCTCGGCCGAATCCGACAGGTGTAAGTTACCCTTAATCTAAACATGGGAAAGAAGTTGGCAGCCGGTGACTGGTGAGTCGTTATAAAATATATTTGTGTGGATGTCTGAATAATCGGACACGACAAGTTATAGTAAACAACCCAAAATGATTAGTATTTTTTTCCTTTGACAGCGCAACAACCTCGTTTAAATAACCAGGTATTTATTACCATGTTTTTATATCACGTCTTTATAACGGTGTTAAATAGCAGCGTTTTGTATAACGGTATATCTACGGCAATATATTGATAGCTATAATAAATAATTATGCTTAAATATTACGTTCAGCTTTCAACTATTTATGGCTCTTTTTATTCTAGCATCTTCTTTTACAACATACGAGTCCGTATGCACAAATTTCTTATCAAGTCCGAGATACGATGATTCCCTTTATGACAAACTGCAGTCCGTTTGAAGTGACTCAAAAAATTCCACTACGAAATTGGTTATGAAAGTTCAGTAGTATTTTTCTGTCGATATTTGCAAAGGCGAGTCCGACTCAAGGAGTATGATATTAATTTAAGTTATACTACACAAATTTTCTGGTAAGTGTTGTTCTATAGTTTAAGAATTTTCGTTCCTGTTTTCGGACTTCCATGAATTATAGATTATAAAAATTAGTTTAGATTAAATTAAATAACTTCGCTTCTTAGATCATACAAAAATCTAAATTATGTCACGTAGAAAGGTATATCTTTGTTTGATGTTATACCGAAGTGTGGTTAATGTAGAAGACTATATATATTTTAAAAATTTAACAATATCCTTATTAAAACCCATTTTAATTTTTATATACAGTTGTAGCACCTAAGGATCATATCTGCAAGATAAGCAAAATTTTTACCAGCCATGGCTGTAAGAGTTTTAATCACTCAGGCATTTTAAGTATATAACACTAACTTATTTTCCTTCTGATACTTTTATGTAAATATTTTAAATGAATGCAGTTTTCGTTACTTAAAGAGTAGTTTCCGTAAGTTGTTATGCTACAAGTATGACAAACACCAGTCCATAAGATTTCCAGCAAAACAAAAAGTTAATGATAAAAAGTTTATACTAAAAGTGATAGGCAATCTTCTTCATAATAAAAAGAGTATTCATGTAGGTGTGAGTTTAAGTGAACATAGTCAGTACATCTACATTTTGTGTTCCTTTCTTCCTATGGTGATATCTTTTTACTTGATATTTATATATATAAGTTCATAAGCCTATGAGTACCGTTTGTTGCAGGTTCCACAAGGAGAATATTTCAACTTAAGCATTTACGCTTAAATCTGTTAATTACCGTTAAGTTCCTACACTTTTTGGACGGTACTCTTGGTAAACACACATTAAGTGTAGTGGCGCTTAAAGGCAATCGGTAACGAATCTTCTTGCTAGTTAAAATACCTTATTACGGATTAAAATTCCATCTTTATTGGATTATGACTATAGCAGGGCGTGCGTTTCATTCGAACCGGTGTCCAGCTTGCCGCATAGAAAAAAGAAATTATGTTTTAGTATTCTGTAATTCGTTTTGCCATATTTTAAAAATAGTATATTCTCTATAGTTACTTCAAAATCTCCTTTATTAATCGGTGGTTGGTTTCTCCTTCATGCTAGTTCCTAATGGCAATCTCTATTTTTTCTTTGTCCATCAAAGTAATTAGTTTAACCGAACATCTAATTATTTCTCGCATGTACCTACAACTACCACTCAATTATGAGGGCAAGAAGCCACATGGTGGGAAGCCTACGAGATGTTCCAACCCAGCTGCAACGAATTCAAAAAGTTCTTTCTGAACAAGTACGACAATCCAACCATCAGTCAAAATAACCTCCGAGTACTATGAACAGAAGCAGATAGCATCTTAATCAGTTGTCCCCTATCTCGGCAGTAAGATGAAGCAAGCCCACAGCTTAAAACTAGACATAAACCGGAACATGGAGCTGTTCACGGACTTCTTTCTGCCGACACTGAAGAATCCGATTAAGTGTTACATGCCGACAACAGTATGGAAAATGGTCTCCTGCCTCACAAAAATCGAACAAAACCTGAATGAGGCAACAATAAAGACGACCAACCCCACACCAGCTGCCAGACGTCCACCCACAGCAGAACAACAGCCAAGGTGTCGCTTCTGCCTTCAAAGACACTGGCACCAAGACTGTCCAACTAGAAACTTGGGAAACGACATTCCGGCCGAGCTGCGCCAGCACACCGATCGGCCGGGCGAAACGAACTGGCGCGACATAACATTACCCACAATGACCTACTACCAAGGATCCCCGTCACAATACAGAAGATAACCTTCAACGCACTACTATATATAAGAACATCGACGTGCATGATTAGGGAAGATCGAATACCCACAAGTTCACGTGTAGAACCTTATCATGCCTCCACGTATCTAGCCGAAACAGGGATATAAATGGCAATCAGAGGTAAGTTCCGCACACCATTCGGAAAAGTAACGGACCGTAAAACTTTTCTGGTAGTGGCTAATCTAGCAGACGATGTCATGCTGGAGCAATCCTGGCTCCAACGACAAAAAGCAGTCATGGATCACGAGCGAGAATCTGTACACTTTGCAACACACAACCGCCAGACGCACTCCTGGAACCGAACGACGACAACCGTCTCAGCCAACAGGCCTCATCGCAAACCATAATCCACCAGTCCCCAGCCAAATTCCAACCCAAACTCCTGAAGGAGTTCCAAATCATTATCAACGGACCAAGACAGCAAACCAACACAGCTAACCACCATTGCAAGCACCACCAACACACACACACACACACACACACACACCCAGACACACACACCTTTCCTATTGCCGCCGTATCGGTACTCGTCACAAAAAACCAATCATCGCCGCCGACGTAGAGAAAATGCTGGCCAACCGAATCATTGAGCCCAGCACTTCGACCTACAACTCTTCTATAGTGATCGTGGAGAAGAGGGATGGAAGACCACGATTTTGCGACGACTATTGGATACTCAACACCATCACCAAGGATGAAAGCTCAAACCTACCAATAATTTATGAAACGCTACGAGACCTCGGCACAGCATCCGTTTTCACCACCCTCGACCTCAAATCAGGATACTTGCAAGTACCACTCGACCCCGAGTCCAGGTCTCTCACAGCATTTACCACGCTGGATGGAGCCAGTAACCAACTTCACGTCATGACATTTTGACTGAAAATGCCCCAGCCAGTTTTCAGAAACTAGTGACACAAGAGGAATTGGCGGGCTACCTCCGCAAATTCGTGCTCGTATACCTGGACGATTTAATAAATTATTCTAACAACTGGAAAGAGCATCTGCAACACATTCGACTCGTTCTAGAGAGGCTCGAGAAACACAGGTTTTACCTAGCGTTAGAGAAACGCAGCTTTGGAGTACAAAACATTAAATACCCAGGACACATCATAACCGCGAATGGTAACCAACCCATACTAAAACACGTAAAGCAGATCCAGAAGGTAAATCGACCCACGAACCGCCGACAGCTAAGGTCTTTCCTTTGCTTTGCCAATTGGCTCCGAGACTATATCCCGCCGTGTGCAGACCTCCACGCACTACTAACTTACTCCAAACTAATCGACGCTTCGAATGGACTACGGAAACTGAGCAAGCCTTCCAGGGTATCCAGCAGACCATCAGGCAACCATCGAAACTTCACTGGCTTGACTTTAACTGATCTTTCATTTTACAAACCGACTTCAGTGGAACAGTTATCGCAGCAATCCTCTACCAAAAAATTGAAAGGACCATACTTGGAAGATTAGTCTTTCACACTCCGTACAGACAGCCGCGCACTGCAATGTTTGAACAAGATTAAAGACACCCGTTTCAGACTCACCCGCTGGGGACTGTTGCTGCAAGAATTCCCCTTTGACATCGAACACTGCCCCGGAGCTCAAACTGAGCTACCGGACCATCTCTCAAGCCACTCCGTCAAGAATAACATTCTCGAAGAGGTCATAAGCGAAAACTGCCTGCTACCACCAAACAACCCAGGTAACCCACGAACAAACTACGTAGCTTTGGTGGACCTGCCCGAACGGATACAAACTGCTCAACGGAACAGTGAAGTCATTGGACGGTTGACCCAAGAATGTATCCTCGTACAGTAAAAAGATCCCCAAAACCCACACGAGGAGAAAATCCTACAAGACTTTGTAGTCGAAGATGGATACATCTGACGATGCAATCCTGTCCAGAACCGACTTTTTTGTGACCCCTGATGCACAGGCTGACGTTTTGCACGCTTTCCACGACCTGGACATCCAAACAGCGACAAAACTTATCGCGTCCTCGGCGAAAGATACTTCTGGCCAAAGTTTGGTGATGCGGTAAGACAGTATGTAAGCCAATGCTGGACCTGTGCCGCTACGAAAAGAAGACCCTATCAACAGACAGCATCACTCCGACTACCGCTACCCATCCGACCATGGCAGGTCATATCTGTTTACACCATGGGACCTTACATCACTTCACGCCAAAACAATCGGTTCATATTGGTCGTAACCAACTTGTTTAGCAGATGGGTTGAAACTTTCCTGACACCAAGTCAGCAACCGTCACCAACCTACTCAAAAACAAGTCATCTTCCGATATTGATACCTAAGAGCGATTCTCACCGAAACGTATCCCGACGATGGGACCGAACACTGGATCAATGGGGCTATCACCACCAAACTACGCCAATCTTCCACACAAGCAAACCTAGTCGAACACCGGAACCAGAAAATCAAGAAAGCCTTGTGAGCCTTTGCAAACCAGCACGTCGCACGATCTTGGGACCGGAAACTTTCCGAGATAATGTATTTCCTCTGCACCAGGAAGAACGCAGCTACGGGAACTACACCCAGTTACGCCCCATTGGGGTATGAAATAGAACGTCCAGAAGACCTCCACCAACGTCAGTGGAAAATCAAGGAGAAGCCCGACTTCGCCGCAACCGACAGGTTTAGGATCGCGAGCGCCGCTTCAGGGAAAAATTGTTACATGCCGAAAATCGGCTATGTATCATATTTAGTTTAAGTTTAAATTTGCGACTAAATTCCCGCCATTATTTCAAATAAACTTGTGTATGTCCGCCATCCCGGAAAGTTGCGTTGGCCCAAAAGAATGCGCAGGCGCGAAGTGGGTAAGTGCGCGGTTTGAACAGGACATGAGAGGATTAGCCAACGAGACGTCGAACAGTGACGTTTACCTGTGTCGTTCCTTTGTCTTTTCTTTTTCAGAAAATGTAGGGTTTTTCCTTATCGTTCCTTACCTGGTTTTTTCTTCGTCCTACCTACGAACAAAGAAGAGGGAAGACATTAAATTTGGATTTATGGCATAACGTAACCCATGCCCAAACAACGCCCAAACAGATCCATGGAAATCAACATGGCCCCATGCGCAAGGTTGACCGCAAAATCGTGAAGAGTTCCACATTTTTAAGTGAGTACATTTTATCTTTTTACGGTGCATCTTGTATCACTGTAAACATATTTGGTACGTGATACAATTTGACACTAAATTATGACGTAATATCTTTGTTGTGCAATAATGTGAAGGTGGATAGTATCCGTGTTGCCAACTGTGGAAGTGGCTCTGAACACGCGCGCGCTTGGTTATAACAGTTGCGCGGGAGTATAAAAAAATATGCCCAAGACGAGGATTCCGTTCTGTTTTCGATTTGGGACATGGTCATGATTAGAAACCATCCCTTCACCAGAAGTCGATTCTAAACAAAAAGGGCTGGACCCCACTCAATCCAAAGAAGAGCGGGAACTAACATCTACTGGGTCCGGATGGAACGGGTAGACGTGAAGATACACTCCAAAGATATACGACCAGCACCTACTAGACCATCACCACCCTGCATCAACCTAGCTACGCTACACTCTTCAGCGGGGGGATGTTGACTATATCACCATGCCCGAGCTGAACATAGAACAAACTAAAGAATTGCTGTTGACTATATCGAAGTACACGAGCTGAACACAGAACAAACTAAGAATCGCGAGAATTTCCAACTAATTTTTTGTGGTACCCAAAAATTAGCACGCTTTTTGGTCAAACAAAATTTAGAGATCCTTTTACACTCGAAAATTGAAACACATAATTTCATTGGTTAAAGACATCATTAACGTTTTTCAAGACAGAAAGCATACGAAATGGAAGTGTATGAATATAATTACAAATTCTCCGAACGACATTTGTTAGTGCTCCCCATAGCCTAAGGAATCAATTGCGAATGCTCCCCAAAGCGTGCCATTACTTCAGCGTGCAGTGCTCTCCATAGCCTGCTTATTCCCCGCGCTGTCGGCCGCCGTACCTGGGGCACGCCACTATAATTCGTCTTAAAATAGTCAACAAAGCACATACGGTCGGTAAGCTCCGTTCCATCCACCAGGCCAACTGGAAACAGTCACAGAACGCTATCCGACGTGCGGTTCGATCAAACCTACCGCACTCAAAGCTTCTGTCACCTTTGCCACCATCGCCGAACCATCTGCAAGGGCCGCGGCAAGAACGTATTCAAGCCGCCTTCACGACAGCTACATTCCGAGAAGTTGTTTATTGTGATGTCACCGATTGCGTCTGTCAAGTCTACCTCCGGAACAACCCACCGTAGAGTTCAACGACGACGCACTCGACGAGGTCTAAGGCACCACTACCACGACGTCTTGCGAAGGGTTCCGAAGATCACTGAAAACTTCCGAACTACTCCAAGCCGTAGATACGTCAATACCATAATTCTTTATACTCTTAAGTTGTCTCAGAAGTAAAACACGAAGCCTTCCGAAAAGTTCCGAAGACCGCCGAAGACGTCTGGATCCCTTAAAACTGTAAATACTTTCTAATTATCGTCATACAAGTTCTTACTTGGCCTCACAAGTGCATTCCGAAGAATTCCGAAGGCTTCTGAACCCCTGTATGCTTGTATATATGTTCAATTAATAGTTTTAAATTCATATCATAATTCTTTGTAGCTTAATGTTGTCCCACCAGTAAAACACGAAGCTTTCCTAAGAGTTCCGAATACCGCCGACGACGTCTGGACCTCTTCAAACTGTAAATATTTCTTAACTACCGTTATTCAAGTTCCTACTCGGCCTCACAAGCAAATTCCGAAGCTATCCGAAGAGTTCCGAATATTACCGAATACTTTTGCTCCCCCTTTAAACTGTATAAACATTTATTCAATAAGTGTTTAAGTTTATTTTGGTTCAACAAGCAACCACGAAGCCTTCCGAAGGGTTCCGAAGATTACCGAAAACTTCCGAGCTGCTTCAAACTGTTAAAATCGTTCAATTTTAACTATTTTACTTTTATTTTCATGTATTTATGAAACTTATAATTATTTTTGCTTATACTTATTAAACAAATAATCAAGTCAAACCAACATACTTTCAGACGCCGCCCACTCGAACGATAACAGAGGACTTTTAATATGCAGGGCGCGATTCTGAAATTTAGAAAAGCTTTGCTGTTAGGAAAGCATCGTTTGGAGCGTACCACTATACGGCTGCAAAACATGGGCATTAGGCGAATATGTTACAAAGCTAGCTTTCAAGATGTGAAACGATAGGAGAATGCTCAATATCACTGGCCAGATAAAACTAGTAATGATAGGGTTCTAAAATGTCTGAAAAATTTGAAGTATTCATGATCTAATTACAAGAATTCGTGACAGGGTGACATCTCATATTCTGAAATATAATGAGATGGTTAAAATAGTTATGGAAAGCGGAACAGAATATAAAGCAAGTAAGCAAGTGGAGGTAGGCGCAAGTTCAGTATGAGGAAAGAAGTAGATAAAGGTAGTTCGATTCCTTTCAATGTTCTACTTTACACCCAAAAGATGCAAGTTTAAGTTTTTAGACAACGGGTTCAAGAGACTTATAAAAAGATTTCTATCACATTCATGACATACCAGCGACTCAGGCGATGACTAACTAAACTCACCCAATAAATAGTAAATAATAGATGACACATTAACTACCAAAGAACTAATGAATACAAATAACGTACAGCTGCTTGTTTGAACATAAAATATTCCAGCAGAAAGTTATTTTTCCAATACCGTAAAGGTTTCCTCCTACGCTCAGGAAACAAACACAGTGTAACTAATACGAAATTCATTAGGCGCCTCTTTGACACAACCGACTACAAAACATAATGTTTTGAAAGCGTGAACACTCCACAAGGACTTGAATATTGATTAGTTAATTTGTAGCTTCTAAAATAAGCCACTTCACACAAGGCTAGAATGACTTGTACGCTCTACATTATGTATTTGATCAGGCAAAATTTACTGACACATCTGGAACGAGGGCTGAGTTACATATAAATTATACATGAAGGAACATCAAATATACCACACTCGTTTAGAGTTCGGGTAAAAAACCTATATGATCTCGATCAAAGCAATATTACTGTATAAAGAGACCGGGAATCAAAGAGAAGTTTGAGTAAAAGATCAGTAAATAATAAAGTCGTTTTTTCTAGATGTTGAGCAACGTTGTGAGGTGTTTTGGGGTTTTAAATCACCTCGACAATCAACTTACTATTGTACTATTAAGGAATGGTAAAAACTCTTCAGAGTGTCATTTAAAAATGCCTATGCTATAGAGAAACTACACTTCTGCACTTCTGGTGATACAAACAATTTCGTAGTACATAGCTACATCAATTCTAGTCAGTAGTGGTTTTTCTAAAGAGCTTAGTGTGCGCCGCCCCATCCAGCTTAAAAAAGCGGAAAAAATTCAAATTATCTAATATTTACGAATACTGCCGAGAAAAAAGAAAACGCTTAAATAAATATGTATTAAACTTGTATAATTGTTTGGGTTGATGTTAATATTAATAACGTGTAATACAATGGAAGAATACATAACGCTAGATAGGCTTTGGGCCTCTTGGAGCTTCTTTTTAAAAAGGGTTTCTTTCAAAAAACACTTCTATCAAATTTATTTAAACAGTAATTACAATGGTCTTGACAAATAGTACGTTATATTTATTAACGTCTTAGCTACAAAATAATCAAAGTTAAATCTTGCTAATTTAATAATTAAAATTACGGCGAGTAGCTTGAACAACCAACAATGTTAAAGTTGTGAAGCTCGAGACTGACTGTCAATAACTAATAATTACAAATGAGTAGCTTGAACAACCAACAATGCTAGAGCTATGAAGATCCAAGACTGACTGGTCATCTTGGGCTCATGAGAGTATTTATGCTATCCCTGCTCTTACATCACTCGTAAGAAATGCAGATCTCATGTCTGCTATTTCTTTATACAATACAATGTATTGTTTTTAATAATCTTAATTCTACCAACTGGTTTTTTATAGTTTATTGTGACCTGCACCTGCTGTGTCATATTCCGTCTGGAATACAAAGTAACTGTTTTCGTTCTCATGTCTGATTTATGAACTTTCATTAACCTTTTATATTGTGTCCTTCAATTATACAATGTAACAATCTATTTTATAAGACTTAATAGTTTCATTTGAATTTACATATATTAATTTGGGGGATATGTAACTCCTCCCGACGTAGATAAAAATTAAGGGTTGTACTTAATTTTTAAAATTTATTGTCCCTAAGGGTTTATTTATTATTTCATTATTTACCTTTGTTTCTTATTTTTAAGACTAAAATTTGTTTCGTTGTTTCTATTTCTAATATACATTTTGTACAATAAATATACAGTTAAAATTATTACAATAATCACTAAAATTGTCCAAACACTGATATTATTGTAATGCAATTTTGGCACTTTTAATTCACTTAAGTGTTCTTTATAACTGTCTAGTAATTTTACGACTTGGATGAGGTCGTCTAGGTCTAGATGTTCTAATGGTATTGGTTTCTTGATGATTTTGTCATCTTTGGTTTGTGTAATCTTGAACTGTAGTTCAGGTAAATTTGCGAATTTCTTCGTTACTGCTGGATTTTGATATACTCGAATAATTTCGTTTTTTAATTTTAAATAGCAATCTTCCAATTAAGGCTAGATTGTTTTTGTCTTGGTTGCAATAGGCGGTTGCTATTACTTCTTGCGGAAATACAGCAATCCATTGATTGACCGTGACTTTCTGAATTCTCATGTTCGTAATTTGCACTGGTTTTGGCTCACAATTCTCATAGTAATTAGATAATCTTAATAATTGTACTTTGCAAGGGCTATCTGTTTGAATAGCTGTTGTCGTTAATGATTGGCATAAATATTGGTTGGGTGCCACTTCTTTGCATTTTTCATTTGTGAAACCATACCTAAGTTCATTCAGTGAAAGGAACTTGGTTTTGGCTATAATAACTTGGTATTGGCTAATAACTTTTGTGGGGAAAGTAAATAAATGATAATAATTTTAGTTATCCATCTTTACAATTGGGATTTCTACTAAGAACGTAATTTCATGGTTCTCTACTTAACCTTTTACTATGGTTATTTTTTCAAATATAAGTATGTTGGATTCTGTTACTTCAAAGGGTAGTTTACTATTAGTTATAAGTGATTTAATTCCTAATAATTCATTTAATAAATCAATTGATTCTGTAATACTAGCATGCAAAGTGTTTAATGTAACAAATGTTACAGCATTTTCTGATGTGTCTAAAATTTGTTGAATTACAGTGAGGGTTGATATCATTTGATTAAATATCGTATTAAATCTTATCAGATCACGCATTCCTAACATCGTGGTTTGCATGTTACTTTTAAGAGTTAGTATTCTATTTGTTATACTGTCTTGGTTCCTTACTAATTCTCTTAGTGTATTATTAAATTCTATTGTGGTTCATTGAGTTAAAGATAGTTGATATCTAACAATAGTTTCTATGTCATTCCAATTGTCAATTAATTGTTGTATCGCGTTCTCGTATCGTTCAGCATCTTGGTTGTCTAAATTACCTGTAATGGCTTTTATGATATTACCTTATCCTTTAGTAATTCCTCTTTTCTTGTGATTTGGTCTGTTGGTGTTAATCGATTGAATTTGTCGTCTGTGTTCCTTCAGATGTTCTCCATTGTGTTTTTGTAATTAAACATTTCTATCACGTACCATTTTCCGAATTTGGTTGTGTCCATTGATTCTTCCAGTCTCTCGTAATTGTCTCTAATTTTATACAATCTTTGTTTTAAATCAGTTAAATCAAATGCTACTTCTTTTTGTAGAAATTCAATTTTATCTAATTGAACCTTAAAATGAGCTTTTCGTAATCGTTCAAAAACATCTCTTAATCTTTTGATGTGTTCCGCATGAGGTATTTCTATATAAGGTAAATTTCTTAGTTAATGTTGTTTAGATTTATTACGTCTGATCGTATTTGAATCTGTCTAACTGAAAATTTGAGCACGCATTTTCTTTGTTGTCCGTTTCGTAGTTTTCATAACTTTCGTAACTTTCTGCATAATTTGTTTCCTCGTTCCTACTGGAGTTTGCATAATTATCCGTGTCTTGATTATTAAAATCTTCTATTTCCTGGTGAATTGTTCCTCGGAAGTGAAGTTTCGTTTATGGGTGCAATCGGGTTATTTTGACATATATTAGTGTTCTGTCAGGTGTTACCAGATGAGGTGTCCATAGGAGTTAGTTTGTAATAATTATTGGGGCTGTTGTTGTTACTCGTCATCGGTGTGTTTCTGTTGGGATTTGCGTCGAATGCAATGGTTGATTTAAGTTTTGATTAAACCTTGGTGTCATTGTGGGTTTTGCAAAAGTTGAACTAAATGTTGGTCTTGGAAATTGTCGAAATTGGTTGTTGAAATTTGTGTTATTCAAGTTTGGATTGTTAATTCGTGATTGATTCATTGATGCGTTGTTAAATGGTGTAAATTTCGGTTGTGTTGGTATTGGTTTGGTCGCTTGTATTGCTTTAATCGGTGAGTGATTTTTATTTGAGTTAGAATTATAGATTCTGTTTCTGTAATACATAACGTTTTCTTCCTCTACAATTAAATTTATTGCTTCTCTTAAGTTTTGGGATGTTGAAACTTTATTTTGTCTGATAATTGTTCGGGTAACGCGTTGCTATATGTGTCCGAAGCCATTTCGTCCTACATTTCCGTCTTTATTAAACGTATGTTTTGGCCGGGTTCCTCGAGTTTCAATTTGGTTAATATTAAACTTCGTACGTCCTGACATCTCATACCAAATTGGTATGGCAATTGATTGGTCTCTATCCGTAAATTTATTAAGTCTTTGATCAGGCATTTTATATTTCTTTGGTCGCCGAAATACGCTATTAATATTCGTTTAAAATTGTCC
This sequence comes from Platerodrilus igneus, assembly GCA_036346225.1. NCBI lineage: Eukaryota > Metazoa > Arthropoda > Insecta > Coleoptera > Lycidae > Platerodrilus > Platerodrilus igneus. The sequence continues at coordinate 3,269,368 of JARFIW010001108.1, read as the reverse complement.
CACTCTATGAGGTTATTCCTGCTAGTTACTAACTTCAATGCTCTGCCCGTTAATTTGATTATTAAACGTAGAAGCCAAACGTTGCGATCTACGTTCTTTTGTTTGTAAAAGGATTTCAAAAATGTCTCTCAAGCAGTAATGAAAGTACCTAATAAAGCTTGGTTACCGTCGTATAATGGAATTGAAACTAAACATAGTTTAATATTTTCAGAATTCATCTTTATGAAGTAAAGTTTGTATTATGTTATTTAAAGAATCATTTATGGTTACCTATATTGTATGTAATTATAATAACTTTGGTTATAATTACATTGGTTTCAGACTTCTGCGGAATAATTGTTTCATTAAGTATATAAAATGTGTTTCATTATAAACCTTTATAAATGTGATGAAAATCAAGTTTTTCAGATTTTTATGAATAATAATTGCTGTAATAAAATGGTACAAAGAACTGTGTTATAATTATATAATAAAACTCATACTTTTGCTGATTAAATTTTTTTGATAATACTAATACAATTGTGGTAATACCTTGTACATATAAATGCGTATATAAAATTCTCTTGTTTCTTTACTAGCTAATATCAATATGCAATTGAAATGATTAAGAAAAATGAGCTTACGGTACTCACAAAAGTCTGATTACCAGTTCCATTATAGTCTTTCCTCTTTGTTGGACTTGGTCGGTTTTTGTATTTCGTCCAATTGGTTTTTCTATTTTGGAATCGCCGGTGCTCTTCTGGAATCCTACAATCGACGCCGCCAGATAGGTTTTGGGCCTCTTGGAGCTTCTTTTTAAAAAGTATTTCTTCCAAAAAACACTTTTATCAAATTTATTTAAACAGTAATTACAATGGTTTGACAAATTGTACGTTATATTTATTAACGTCTTGTTTCAAAAATAATCAAAGTTAAATTTACTAATTAATAATTAAAATTACGGTGAGTAGCTTGAACAACCAATAACGTTAAAACTGTGATGCTCGAAACTGATTGACCATCTTGGGCTCCTGAAGGTATTTATGCTATCCCTGCTCTTACATCACTTGTGGGAAATGCAGATCTCATGTCTGCTATTTCTTGATACAATACAATATATTACTTTTAAATATTCTTAATTCTAACAATTAGTTTCTCATCGTCTATTGTGACCTGCACCTGCAGTATTATGTTACGCTTGGAACACAAGGTAATTGCTTCCTTTCTCACGTCTGACTAGCGAACTTCCATTAACCTTTTATAATGTGTCCTTCAATTATACAATGTAATTAACTATTTCTTAAGACTTAATAGTTTCGTTTAAATATACAAATATATCAATTTGGAGATATGCAACTCGCTAAGCTGCAAAATTGCAAAATTTTTCATACTGTTAAAAGAAACAATGAATAAAAGGCATATGTGCAGTCAAAAACGTCTTTGTATTAGCGCACACATTAGTACTATTACGTGCGAAATTATTTGATACTGCGAACTTCTGGGAGATCAGTGTTTCTTGCAGATAAAAAACCAGTATACAACCGTTTTTAATAAAGTTGCTTGTGCAAATTCACGCGAGTTCAGGGAACGCTTACTAGGGGATCGACACCCAAAAATCCACAATACTCATAAACGTAATGATTAAGAATGTATTGAGAACGCAACCAATAACCCAGGCGATTGTTATTATGCGTAATATCGCGAGAATGAATAAGGGTTTACATAAACAAAATAAAAATTTTGCGTCGCATGTACGGCTCACAACCAAACTTACGAATATTCTATTATTAAATATAGTTTACATTTACCATAAAAATTTAATTTAAGTTATAATTATTTTTATTAACAAAAACTTTCGTTGGTTGTAAAATTTCGATTTTAAAGTCGAATAACTCCAAAAGTAAATAAGATATCGAATCGTGTATAGCATATTCGTAATCAGCGTAAAAAACTGAATAAGATTCACATATTATATGTATTATAAAATCACGCAAACCCTGTGACGGACAACGGCGGCGACTACGGCGACGGCGGCGACGTCGGCGGCATACATACATTGAGATCCCATTAACCAAATTAAGTTTGGTTAAAAATGTCTCCGAAAATAGAACGGTTCTGACGTATAGCATGTGAGAACGACAAGCTCGTGCAATAACTCTGGAAAGTTGTTACTTATAAAAACCCAAGGATAGTAAGAAAGGGGATCAGATCAGATCAAAAGGTAGAAATCAGCCATTAGCAGTGGAAAAATTGCCTTTCCGATTTTGGGGGTTTATGCTCCAGGAACTTGGAAATATAATTTAAAAAAAACAGTATTTATCAACATTTTAATGGAAATATTTTTAAACAAGCAAATATTTATTGCTAAAAAATGATTAGCTCTACTAGGTAAGTCACATAACTAAAGCTTAAACTTTCGGTTTCCTAATTTCCAAAACCCGTCCTTTATTTTAGATGCTGAATACCTTTAACCATATCATTATTAATGTTAAGTAGTGAAAGGTTACTAAACCTGTTTTGAACCATTCGATTTGGCAAGCATGTTTTGTTGCGTCGTATGGTTGAAAAAATCTCGCACGGGTAGTCTATCCCGTGGGAAGTGTCCGAGCTGCTAGAAGTCTTTTGTCGCGCGGATTTTAGATTAGACAAGATATCACCTATTCTGTATTCGAAGCAATTTTTGATCACACGCGTCCCCGCCTTTAGTGAATCTTTTTCAATATTGAATAACTCCCTGCAATGTTCTATAAGAATTTGACTTTTTGTTGGATCTATTTCTAAAAATTTATCTGTTGAAATAGCCAGCTGTTGACTGGCTGGTTTCTGAAAATCGGATATTTGTATGATTTATGATACTGTCAAGTATGCGGTAATGCGCATTGATCAGCCGAAAAGTCCGAATTTCAATCAACGCTGTTTCTGAACTAGTTGGAGCATCATGATATTCCTCCTGACCTATAGAGGACATTATTGTGTATTCACTCAAATTAGTCGAAGGTACCACCTTGCATTTAAACGCGAAAAATTTACATCCTTCAATTTAATTGGACTCCAAAATTAATTAATTATAAATTAACTTTAAAGATTAGACTAAGAATGGGTTTAAACAATGCTTCCCATAATGTTGACTTTGGAGGGTGTCTATTCAAGAAGATACTAGCAAAAAGTAAAATAGTAGAAATCCTTAGTACCGGATAGCAGCCGCCGGCTCTGCATACCGGTGTGACCTGAAAGGTCGACTTAAAACTATCCAAACCTAGCTACACTAGTATTTGCTAACGAATTCGAATTTCTAAGCAAAAGCCAAATTTATTTATAGCAAATCCAGTCTCTGTTCCCACTCTACAAATTTACATATCGTCCCACCTAGCCAAAGTATTTTATTCTAACTTCAGCCTAAATTTGTCCTTAACGTTCTCTATCGTTTTATAACTGACTTATTCTAATTTTAATCTTGCTTCCTATAGATATTTCGACCAAAAATAAGCAAAACACCAAACAAAACAAATTAAGTGACAACACAATGAAATATATAAATGTACAATACAAGTATAAAATATGCATATTTAAATATATAAATATCTAAATAGAGCAAATCAAATAAGCATTGCATGGCATAAAGCATTTCTTAAACTATCAAGTGCACTCAACTAAGCATTATGTCAACTAGCGTCAACACACTAAAGCGTACTCTTTCAAAATTAGCTGCAATTTTTACTTATTCATACTAATCAATGCTTATTCGAATACATTCGCCACAATATTTATAAATACCTCGAATATAAATTTCTCCAGGATCCAAAGATCTGATCGTCTACTACACCTAATTATATCTTATTGCTAAGGGAGGATGAGTTTGCACTACTAAAGTCCTGGTGGGTATGCACTAAATGTCGGTATCAGTTTAAGCCCTTGAGGGATGCGCGGTTTCACTCTAATTTAATTTCTTAGTTTAATTGGTTTATTGGACTGGTTTAAGTTAATTAGAATACTTCATTTAGTTTTGTTATAAATTACATTGGTTTAAAGTTTTATTTTTGTTTTTGTTATTTATGAAGGAATATTTGGAGCGATTAATACTTAAAATGATTGGAGTTTACGTATCGCAAAGCAGGTTAATTCTGAATCGATGAAAGAGCTCGACGAAGGAGATGTTTTTGGTTATGAATTGTATCGTTTGCTGTTGGCCTAAACTACTTGACTAGTAATAAATCTCATACTTGAGTAACAACGAATTTTCTAAAAATATTGTTGTTTATAATCTGAATGAAAGGTTATATATACGACTAGAGTCACTTAATTTTAACCGATTTTGAGGAATCGGAAATAGACCTGCATCTTTTAAATTAGTTTAGGTAGCTAACTAGGTAATGGGGGTTGTTTTAGTCTTCAAATTCTCTTCAAAGCCTAGTTCAACTCCTGTTCAAATTTTATGCAATTTCAATTATATTCAATACAATTCCTTGCAAATTTTTCCTGGCTTAGACCTTGTGAAAGTCTTGTATTCAAGAAACAATCTTGTTGCGAAAGAAGTTTATGCAACGGAGATCAAAAGTCAGATTAGTTTTTAAGATTTGTGATTTCGGTGTAAAAAGAACTATAAAAAACAGTCAAATCCGCATTTAGTATTTAATAGTTTTATTGTGAGTAGTAACTTTAAGGTATAATTAATACAAAATTTCGAGATTTCACTTAGGAAATTATTTATATAGCAAAGGGCATTTACACGTATCTTTAATAAAAGATACATTTTTAAAAGAGTGAGTAAGAATGAGTAAGTTATTTTGGGTGTAAGTTGAAACTTTGGTATTTGTTACACATTTTATGTGATTTACGCTGAGGAAGTTATTATTAGTAAATGTCTGTACTTCAAAGATTTTAATAAAAGTTAATATACTGATCTATTCAAGAAGAAGAGTCTTTTTGTTCTACTAACTAAAATACCGAGAAAGTGGATTCTGTCATATAGCGTCATTTGGTAAATATACAACGCTGCAAACCAGAGCAAATTAGGAAAAGTTCAAATTCTGTAAATATTTATTTTCATAGATAAACTTATTTAAGAAACGCTCTGTATATTGAGTATAAAAGCATAAGAACCATCAGGGTTTTCATTTTCATTAGATAAACTTGAAGGATAACGGTATTTACTATGTTCTGCGCATAGGACGACGTTTTTCAAACAGCTTCATCCAAAAAGTACTCGATGTGTCCATAAACGCAAAGCCGTTGTGACAATTTTGGACTCTATAAAGATCTGACGTTATAAAGTAAAAGCGCATTAAATTTCATTTTTCATAAAGCATCATCATTATTAGGTCTTCAGTTCTAGAACTGATTAGACGCGTACCTTCTTGTTTTCTATTCTGTGTTAACCTACACATTTCTCTAAAATTTCGTAAAGCGCGTATTTAATATTTAATTGCTTTTTCCTTTTAATACCAAATATACATTGGTATTTAGAGGAAAGTGTAATCAACTAAGTTTTAAAACAACAGTCAATATTCTAAGAAAAGGTTACGAAGTGTATTTCGATTGAGAAGATGGTATTTTGCAAGTAATGAAGAACGTGTTCATTGACCTTCTAGAATAATCAAGTATTAAACTAATCAAGTACTAAACTGGAACATGAAGGTAAATGACATCGTTCAATTAAGGTGAGTTAAGCAATATAGTCGTAAAGTTTAAGGTATGACGCTGATTGATTTAGTGTAAAATTCATTGCGGTGATTTAGATATTTAAGTGTTTTTTTGTTTTTGATTTTTTGTAAATTAAGTTATAATCATGTCACAAAATAAATCTTTGTCAAGTATATTCTACATATTACTCAAAATTTTAAGTAACCTCCTTCGGTTTACACCCGATTCTCCACGTCCAGTCTTGCGACCCTTCCTGCAAACTTCTTCAAGGTTACCCAGAACTCTTTCCGGTTAGCCGCACCCGGGAGTTCTTCTGTTAGCCATCTCGATCGGGCAGTCGCACACCACGTGATCGGCGCATTTTTCGCCCTCGCCGCATTTGCACACTCAATCCAAATCATCGCAGGTAGGCTTTTAAGGCCCGCGCCCTGTTACTCAGCTCATCTGCTCTGTCGTTTCTTCGTTTACAGTCACGCAACCTAACCCAGTAAAACTTAAAATCCCGAGTGCCATCTACACTATCCTTTAGATTTCCCTTTGAAGATCTATTGACAACTTTAGTTTCTCCAGAATTAAAAAAATTGGCATTGATACATCATACTGTTGACGCAAAAGTTTTCCATCTTTGTGACTTACAGTGTCGTTGCTACATTTATGATTAATAATCGAAAATGTCAATTGTTGCCTTACCAGGCGCTTACTATCTATATACTAAACGCAAACTCGAACATACTTAGGCAGGCATTTAAAGCAAAACTACCTAAACGCTTATTATTTAAACGTCTAGAATGAAAAAAATTATTGTAACTTTATCAGAATCCTCCTATCTTAAGCGAGATTTTAATACTTTTTATTGTCTGGTATTAAAAATGGGATTAAAACCTCTTTATCTATCCATTGCACAATAGGCCAAAGGAGTATTTTCAACCACAAAACAGAGTCTAGGTGGCAGATGGTAGCGGCTTTAGAAGAAGGCAAAGCGCAGCCACGGCATAGTTCAGGAATGGCCCCTACAGTAGGCACGAGAGTGGTCGTAGGGTTTTGTTTACATGGTCAACTAACAAGTGGATGTGGGAAATGGAGGGCATTACTACCTCTAATACCCCTACATAAAGATGAAACAATGCATAAAGAGAGAGGTGGAAATCTTTATGCGGAGGTCAACAAAACAAACACCCGGAGAACATCCAATAGCGGTTCTTCCACTAGACGAAATGCACCTGAAGAGAAAAGCTACAATTAGTAAGTGCAATGGGATCACTATTTGTGACCCAAGATAAACAATAATGAAATTAGAAGAATTAGAACTTATTACTGTTTAATATTATATGTAAGGCAACCAAAAATAATAAAAATATTCTCCAATAGAGTACTACTTATTCTGAAATAAAATAAAATTTTGATTTTTGATTATGGATCTCAACAAAATATATGCAAAAATAATCAGTAAGGTTCAGCCTAGACTTGAAATAACGGTTCAGTTTATTCATTTAAGTTAATGGGTAATGTTAATAAGAGACATATCATTCTTATTAGTCCTATTAGCTTTCAGATTTGAATATTTTTCATATGGTTAATAAAATTTTAAAATATTTAAAATCAAAAACATTAATAAATTATTTGTGTTAACTTTTTATTTGGTTTAAACGTGGTAATAAAGGACATCGGTTCATGCATATGCATACCAAACTAATTTTGCCTGTTTCCAACTCAATTAAATATTTAATGGAGCAAACAATTTAGATATTCAAAAGAAGACAGGTGGTTCTACATTGTGCAATAATTTCTTAAAGAGAAAATTTTTATGGAATAACGAGCTAATTAATGAAACAGCCAATAAACAATTACGTAAAGAATTTCAATGCATTAAAAGTTTAATTCTGTTTCTAAATTTATTCACTACATCAGCAATATGTGGTACTAACCCTGTACCAATATACTTGTGGCAATTTAAATCATAAACAAAAAATAGCAGTCATGAAAACCTTGATTACTTTATTAATTGGAATAAACGATGTGTCGAAACTACTTTACCAAATAGTAATGATGAAAGATCAAACATAAATCATTAGAAATAGATGGTGTTCAATTTAATTATCAGACGTATACTAGAAATTCCACGTGTATCTAATATGCCATTAAAATCAACAGCTGCTCCAACATCTTAATATCTATCTATCGACAGAGAGATCTATTGCAGAACAAGTTAAGATTCATTTAATTAAATTTAAAGGGCAATTCTCAACTTGCATGTACGAAAAACTTGAACACCTTTTTGGGGTGTTAGTAGGATACACAATGGTAACATTCGTTTTTGGAAAACGTTCATTATGGACGCAAGCATAATAAATATACTCATACCATTGTGTTTAAAACTACAAACAAATGTATATAATAAAGGGTTTCAGCGCCTGAATAATACACAACCCACAATAAGCGTAAGTGTAGCTTGATAATTTGTAATCTATCCAATTCTAATCATAGGACCTTAAAAGATATGAAGTAACTGAGAACGATCATTTAAATAAGAAATTCTGTCAATTAGAGTGTGTGGCGTTTAAACTTGCTACATTATAGAACCCTCACAATCGTTTGCCCATATCATTATATTTACCAAGATACTAATCCAGTGGACCCGGTATTAAACTTCATAAATTCCTCGAACACAGTGACATAGATCACAATTCCTCAACGGAAACTTGGAAATAATGCTATATTACGTACGAGCGGTTTATAGTCATATAATCGCAATATAGGCGGATTAGCACTTTATCGGTGCAGCATATCGGCGTCGGCGCACACATCGCTAAATGTAGAAGTTACACTCCAGCGGTGGGATCTGCAATGAAAACAAAATTCATGAAGTGGAGTGGAATGGGTCGTTGCGAAAAAAGTGAAACGACGTGGTTGTTGTTTACGTTCAAGATGTACTATACAGTTCAAGCGGCTACATCGCACCATTTGGGAGAAAATTAAAGGCTCTGAAATACATTATAAAATTTGAACTAGAATTTGACGCCAAGTTTCAAAGTTACACAGTCGTAGCTATTTCAATCACATAATTCTTTCAACTGATAACCAATTTTACGATATAACTAGAACAACTCAGTCGTCAAAAATTGCACACTTTCAATTTAGTTGACGATTATTATTTTTCTATTGCGCTAAGGTTCGCAATTGGTTGTTAGTTTTTCAATAAGCATCGGGTTTTCTTTACGATACCACCGTTGAGTTTATTAAGAAAAACTGTTTGTCGTATTTTAAAATTATTCAGCAAGCGAAAATCTTCAACGATTGGAATACGCAAGAACTATATAAAATTCAAATAAATTGTACGGATGTGGAGTATTATTATGCTACAGGCTACTGGTAAATAACTCTTAGATGCTATTTGTGCTTTATCACTGTTTTCGCAATCTAGACAGAAGTTTGCTTTCTCACCATAGCCTTCAGCTTGAAAAATACATTTAGAAAATTACTTTTTTACGCGCACTAATCGTAGAGTTTTATTTATTCTGAAATAAAATAAACCGAGACAAGAGTAAAAAAGTAAACGGTATTTCAGCTTATGTTATTATAAGAAAATGCAAAAATATTGCCACAAAATAGAGACATTATCTAGATGTAGATATTCGGAAAGTATAATGACATCTTTTGATACCAATATAAAATAAATAAAAGTGAAATCTAGACAAGGTATTTTTATCAAACATTTTCTTTAACTGATTGTGATAGAATACTTTAGTTTCTGTATGTGCACCTACATAATAACATAGTAAACAATGATGCCGAACGGCCTAGAATTGAAGGAAATAAATCTATAAAGAGAATGTTGCAAATGAGAGACAGCTACAAGAACCGATAGAATGCGGATAAAAGACGATTTTAGAATCATCTAGTATTTTCTGGAATAATATGGTAACTTTATAATTCGATATATAAACCATACGACTCGGTAGGGAATTCAGTTTAGTCAGATCCGCAAGTGAAATGAATTAAATTATTACAATATGTACGTTTAGTGCTTAATTGAATTAAGTGTTGGTGTAGCTAAATTACGCAGTCGAATTTAGTAATGAATACAGTCGCGTTAGGAAAAAAATTAGCACTGTGGATATGTTAGTAATTATTGATGGTTTAAACTTGTGTAGAGTTATTTGAATATGTTTAGGATTCTCTGTCAATACTTGTGAATAATAAAGCCGCATTGAGCCGAATAAAGAACTGTAAAAGAAGATCGTACCAATAGTATATTTGACATTATAAAACTTTTCCACAAATAACAAAAATTATTTTTTTTACATAGTGGAAGGTGTAACGCTGGCGCGTTATTTAAACCAACATTTAGACGAATAAGCTTTTAACACAAAAGTAGCTCCAAAAATCCAGAAGCCTTGGTAGTATATAAGTAAGAACGTTGCTATTTCGATATGATTCGGATGGAAAATTAAAACAGTAAACCATCTAGCACATTGTATACAAACGGTAATAAATATTGGGACCTTATACCATTTCATATTAAATTAAGGAAAATTACAGATAGATATTTGGGAAATAGACGTCATAATAAGGGTACCGTCAATCGGTTTGAATCGGAACGGTTTTCAATAATTGATCACTATAGGGCCTAACAGAAATAACGAAATAAATAAAAAATTAAATATATTGCTCTAGAAGGCAAAATATTGTTGCGAGCTACTATTAGGCAATCCGTCAAACACACACAAGCGCCGTAAGCAAGGTATATACTACAGAAGCCTAGAATTTTATAGGATATACTGGAGCATGAATTATCCTTTTAATTCAGGGTATATATAAGACCGCTGATAAATGTAAGAGTTAGTCTATATCAGAATGTCGAATATAAATTATACCGTGTAAAGTTAAATAGTTACGCTTTTGGAAATCCAAGAGTAAACATAAATTTGTATTATGTAAAAGTGTATATTGTACCGACGGTTTGTGGAATACATAAATAGATAAAAGTGTAATAAATAAATAGTAGTGTTTAGTGTTGTTAATAGACCTAAGGTTAAGAATTTAGTTTAGGAAGATATTAGTGCCTGTAAATAGCATTAGTGTGATGGTGCTTCATTGTTAATTGGACTGAAAACATTTATAAATAAGGCATATACTGTTAATTGGATTTATGAATAGTAAGTATTAAAGACTTTTAGTACTACCTGTTTTAAATTAGTGAAACGCGTTAATAGTAGCCCGCTACAATATTTTGAAACGTGAAAAGAAATAGTTTATAGGTCTACCGATCAAAATCAAAAAATTTTTGTTAGTACACCGATTCACTCCTCGAAAAACACACAATTGTATCGCATTTAAAATGCATGAAACCTCTAAAATGGGGTCAATCAGGGCACAAAAACAAGGATCAAAGATTTTTCTATTAAAAATTTTTTTTTTATGTATTTAATGAAAATATAGCAAATGCACTTATATATAATAATCTTTAAGCGATAAATAATCAGGAAACTCATATCAACCACGCCTTAGTACATTTGCCGATAGCATTTTTTACGATTTGACATAAATTTATAACGCCTATATCGTCAATTGCAGAAAAATAAAACAACTTTTATTTTTATTGATATGTAGAAATTTAACTTCAAGGTCTGGCCCCTAATAAACTCACAATAGACAGGTTTTTATAACCAGCCTTCCTAGATTAGCTCCTGGTTCCTTGTCTTTCGCATTGATTTCAGATGCCGAGCTTAAGTCAGGTTTAACGTCATCTTAATTATTAAAATCCACGAAGTCTTTCACAGCCATACTGATCAATGATCTGTAGAGCTTGCGACGTTTGAAGAAATGCAGTCGGAAAAATAGTTTGTCCGGATTCAACAGGAATTTTCTTTTACCTTGTGATAGTTGGCCTGCATAAGTTTCTCTTTTCCTTCGGAGAGGATTGAAGTTCGAATTTTTGTTGCTTGAACAAATTTTTAATTTGATTCTACAGTTCGTCCTTATATTTGTTTTTTACGGTACTAGTCCTATTACTTCAAGAGCGATGCACGTTTTTTTTTGTTGATAAGAAGTGTAGATCTTGAGTGCATCGGTAAGTGCTCCTGCGTTATTAATACTAGTAAGACTCTCTTTGTAGCTCTTAGCTGGAGGTCAAATTGTTTTAAATACCCCCGATTATTCTTTTTATGTAGAACCAACTACGCTGGTGTGTGTTCCGCTGTTGCAGTGATGGTCGCAGCGCTCAAAATCTGTCGACCGTGGTGACGCTGCATCTAGACGCAAGCCCCCTGACGCTTAGCTGATTCACCTCCGTGGATGCTATGGGCACACAATAATATCTTGGCAAAAGGAGGTATGTTGTGATAGTCTTCCCATATATCGAAAGCACCTCTTTTTTTTATTTTTGTTGTTAGTGCGTCGCTGGTGCTCAATACTTTATTAAATGATTCCTTTTATTTACTTCCCTGTTTGGCTGGGTTTTCTTTTTGTTCTTTCATCCGTGTGGGTCTGGGAATAGAATAGCCCCATGGTACGACCTGCCTGTCGTAAGACCTGACTAAAGCGGTCCAACACATACACACACTCTTCATACACATACACACACACACACACTTCTTACACACGCCCACCCACCCACACATACTCATATATCAACTCACATACAAACACACACACGGCCGCACGCACACCCAAATTCATACATAATTACACTGGGATTCTGTTTTATTTTCTTTTGTGCGATTATTAGGAATTTTTTTGGTTCTTGTAGTTGTTGCTTGGTATTATTCTTTTTGGTTTTTTTTTCTTCATTTGCTCGTTCCTTTTGTTCCACATTCCTCTCCTTTTTCCTCTGGCTGGTGTTACTTTCTGTCGGTTTTTGTGGTGATTTGGTATAATTCTTTCTATCCACTTCCTGTGGTAGGTGCGTTCTAGGCGTCGCCGTGGATCAATGTAGTAAGCGTAAGACTACGGATCCCAAGGTCCTGGGTTCAAATTCCGACACGGCCGACTGCTTGAAAAATGACAGGTGAGCATTTTTCACAAAAATTACGCCCTTGTTCGGATAAGAGGTTAAATGGAGGTCCCGTGAGTGAGTGTTGTCACGCACGTTAAAGATCCCTACCTTGCCTGGAACGGCAAGGGTTTGGCAAAATTCTAAAATTTCCAGGCAACAAAAAACTCGCCTCCCGGCCAATGTAGTACCTTCTGGTGGAGCATTGGAAATATAGATGCACGGTAGGTGCGTTCTAGTTCGTTTTTCTTTTCTTCGGAAACCACGACTTAGTCGACATTAGAACTAGTTAGCATTTATTTTCTTTGGTTCTTTGGTTGTTGCGATTCTTGGGTACCACAGTTTGAAGTGATTTCATTTTTTTCTATCCAGCATCTTTGTTGTTCCCAAGCATACTTTGAGGCTTGACACTTTTGTCATTTTGACTGTTACTGTTGGTTTTCTTCCTGGTCCCTTTTCTTACTTTGGGTTTTTTCGTGAGAAACCAATTTCTTTTCTTGAGGTTAAAGATTTTACTGTTTTTTTACTAAAGATATTCGTCCTTCAACGACTTTTCTTCAGTGTTAAGCTATTCTATCTTTGTCCTTGCTGATTGCTACCTTCTACTTTTTCTTTTTTTGTCCTCTAAACTTCTTGATTTAGTCCGGTGTACTGGTACTTTGAGCCGGATGGGAATACTTTGTTTGGCTTTTGGAGCGTTTTCTTTTGTTTTTTCTTTATTCTTTCTCGTTAAGCAAATTTTTTTTACCGTTTGAAGCTTTTTGGTCCAGACTCTATAAATATGTACATATAGAATTTTATATATAAGTGTAAATGGTTAGCACCTATTTGATAGAAAATTAATAGTCCGCTAAATAATTATTCTGTTGGACTATAATGTACCCACCGGGCAAGTTTTGTTTGAATTTAAGATGTGTGTATTAATGTTAAACACAAGTTTCATTTGTGGGATGAAATGCTAGTTAAAGAGTGAAAATTTAGTGTATTTAATAAACCAACGTTTCTTTAAAAAATTTTTTTAGTAGTACCTGGCCAGTTAAATGTTACACTAGAATTACCTTTTTAAGGTCAATATAAGTGTATTTATATGCCCAGAATTTACTGTTAATAAAGTTTTAGATTACGTGAAATTTTATTTGGAGTTATTTATGAAGTAAGAAAAAAATAGATAATTGAGAAAGAGTATCCGGCCATCACAGTGATGAAGTCATATTTGGGGAGAATCTTTATTTTAAATCCTTTTTTAATTTGACACAACGCTAATGAGTGCTTTTAGGTATTGTAGAGAATTGTTTAGTATTTGGGTAATTTTAAAGCACCAAAAACTGGTAAATCGATCCGAAATAACCGTACTCCGTGTAGAGAAAATATCGAGGGGCTGCTGGGACAATACAGTTTGGCCGGTTTGGCGCCCCTTACTCTTGACAATCAGTAAAGTCTTTCAAGCTGTGTAGTACTTGTAAAGCAGCTTTGTATTTCCTACATGTTTACTTTTATTAGGTTTATTATTTTTTGAATAGGAATCCACTCCCTCACCACTCTAGTTAGCCGGTGTACTTTCAAAATTGTTACAGCCTTTACATCTTTTCTAGGCGAATTGAAATTTGTAACGTAACGTCATTTCTTATCGATTTTTGTTACTTTTTAATGGTCGCTCGAATTTCTCGAACCGGCGTTTATTCATAATTAGTTATTTAATGGTTTTTAAAAACATTTCTTAGGATTTGACGTATTCGTTTCTGAATGTGGAAAATAGTAGATTAATGTTTTGTTTTAAAGTCATATAATGAAGTTAAATGATACATCGACATACACGGAAGTCAATTTAGCTAATTAAAGCTTCAATTGCTTCTTTACGGTTTTGTAAATGAAAAAAGATTTGCATTTTAATAATTGTAATAAAAAAAGGTTTATATGGTAAGTAACGCAAATAATATTTTATGACCAAAAAACTTATTTAGTATTGTAATTAATAGACGCAAAAAATTGATATTGTTTTTGTATTTATATCGTAATGATTGTAACATACACGGGAAATGTTTCTATTTGCTTTTTTATTGCTTTGTATTTATCTCTTAAGATGATTATTTACATATACGAAAAATGTGTTTTGCTTTTTATTTTAATGGCATTGTATTTACAATACGCTTATATTTATACAGGGTGGAATAATTAATATTAGGAAATTTCAATTTTACCAGTTTTTTTCTATTTGGGTGAGTTTTATTTATGGAATTTGGGTTTCAATAACCCCCCGTAACCCTTTATCACATCAATATATGCGTATTTATCTAACGGAGTGTATTGTATTCGACGGAAGCACTACTAATTTATTTATAGAATCATTAATCGATTACATATAACTAACCGTTGGATCACAATTGACAAAGACACTACGCACATTTATTTTCACATTTCGATCATATTTCATATCAGTTGTACTCAGACAAAGAACTAGTTGAATAAGACAGCCATGAGCGACGATATTTGTAGCTGAACATAATACCTTCGATACTGTTCTAGAATATTCAGGAATATGCTCGTGTCTTCTTTTTATCCGCTTTTTCTATTGTTGCTGTTAGACTACTGTTAGGCATATCACTTTCATTTTTAGACAATGTGGCGACAATGTTAAACTATAAATGTTCTTTCAATAGGAAAGTTTGACAGTATATTTGTATTTTATTAAGATTTTGTATGATGTAATAACAATTATGAAAAAAGACGTTTAAAAAAATTTAAAGGTACAAAAAATCCATTTCTAAGGACAATTATTTATCCTACTAGAAGATGGACCTTTAAGAACCTGCCACTATTAATGTGATTCGTACAATCTTAATTACTCTATCTGAACTTTTTATATGATCGTTTCAGGAATCGCCATATAAACCTGCACCTTTTTCCATCTGTTATATAACTTCTCAACTGGTCTGCAATATAGACGTAAAACTTTTAGGTTCGCAAAATGAATTCATTCGAGAAACGTTGTTGATTTAAGAGAACGTTTTGAATCAGCTGGACAGATGATGTTAGGAACAATACGGTTTTGTAACTGATTCAAGGAGTATTGCTCAGGTAATTAAAAAAAGAAAGTGGTAGAATGATAAATCATATTTTGAGGTATAAAGAAATCGTTAAGGCAATGATAGAAGCAGAACGGAGGGTAACTAGAGGAAGACTAAGGATACGTTAAAAGCTATAGGTAAATATACAGCACAACTTCCAGGTTGTGACTAAAAGAGAAAGAAAGTGTATAAAAGGTATCTTTTATAATAAGCGGTCGCATTCTTTACCTAGTTCTAAAAGGAAACTCCTACAAAAACGTTTTAAACCATTCTTAGCATCAAGATTGAGCCATATAGGTAAAAAGCCGCTTACGATTTTGCGACATCCATTTTTTAGTTGTCGCCAACTTTCCGTTATCTAAATGTTGAAACAAAAAATGTAAAACTCGCGTTTCTGCAAAATAGAATATTTCCTGAAATAGGATTTACGTTGACAGGCAGCAGCTAAAGGTGTATTCTTAGGTCGTGAGTGACACTTATTTGTTTTTGATAAGTATACTAAAACGCCATCTACTTGTAATAAAGCTATTTTCTTGTATAAAGTACCTTTTAATGTAGAAAGACAAGGTCTGTCGCTAAGTAATATATGTCAAGAACTGACTCTAATCCGGTTTTCCAATTCAGATAACGACCTTACATAAGTGAATCTAAAATATCCCTGCTCTATGCTCATGACAACGTTAAATTATTGAAGAAAATTTCCTAGGCTGCACGATTTTAGTCAATACTTTTCAACTTCCCTTTGCTGTGCATCAATGTCGGATAATCCGGAAAATGGATTAGAGTATAAGCCTACCTTTGCACTTAGTGCGAGAAATTTGGCAGACGGTTGTCACGTTTTAGGAAATTGTAAGAGTTCTGATAACTAGACTGTCTCATCTATTTGATAACATGAAGTATATAAACAATCTAACATAAGCCTAAGAGAGTTAGGTAATTTATGAGTAGCAATTGCAGTCTTATATAAATCCATTACGTGTCATTTTGACGTGCCTCAAACCTTTTTTAGTATATAACCCGTTATATGTATTTTTGATCATAATATTGTGTTTAAATTAAACGCCTTTTCTGGGTAATTATGTAGTTTCCTGTTTAGAATTGTGCGATTAGTTGCCAAGGATTGTAGGACTGTCGTAAGCCAATGGAAGTGGAATATCTAGCGCGAGTGAGGGAATGAGAGAGCAACAGCGGAAGTGAAGGAACACTTACTGGTGCCTTGGCATGGTGAGCTGTGTAGAAGAGTAACCCATTTTTCTTATCCATTTATTTCCATTAACCTTTTTCTTAGGTATCTATTCCAAGGGGTTGTTACATGTAAAATGAGCGATGCGTTATACATTTAGGTTTGCCCGTAAAAGGACGGGAACGCTGTATGGAATTAAAGGTGCCTCATTGGTAGGGGACTGATTTGCAAAGAGAAAAATGGTAAAATGAATAAAAATTAGAAAAAATAAACATTTGAAATGTCTGAAATAATAACAAACTACGCTACATTAGCCACTTACCTCAAAAGATTTTCCATATTGTCATAATTAAGGGGCGCTAAACCGTTTTGTCTCAGCAAGTCCTTTAAATATTTTCACTTTGCGGAAGACGGATATTCCAAATAGATCTCCTTTGCTTTTGGCTTTCTAAATCTCGTCATATTATACTTTATCCTACTCTAGTATATTTTGAAAAGTCATTAAATTTTGCCATATTGAAGAAATTTCTAAAATAAGAGTTTGTTACCAAATACGACTCTGTCACTTGGGGGGCTAGATGTTTTTTTAAATATGTCTATTTTTACTTAATTCACATAGGAGTCCAAATAGAATATTCAATTTAATTACTACCAACCTTACATAGTTGCAATATTAATTTAAACATTTTTCTAAGAAGAATTAATTTCCGAACATCAGACTGGCCAGGTATTAATAAAAGTGAAAGTCTTAAAAACTTACTACTACTACTATTATTATCAGACTTATTTTCTTTTACAAATATTGGTACGTACATCCTGAATTCCATTTTTTAAAATGTTCACTTAACGATAAACGCAAACGTCAGTCAATACACTTTTTCATGTCCGCATTCCATATTCCCTCAAAAATACTAACTTGTTATCTACTTCTTAAAAATTATCAAGCACATCCTAATTAATCATTAAAAATATGTTCTAATTTCAATTTTATACATTAACATCCTTATAACTAAATACGCTCTAGTTCTAAGCAATTTAGGTCACCACTATTCAAATAATCCAACAATACAGTGGTGCTAGCATTCTGCTAGCTTCCTATAATTGAACAGGTACCATCTCCAATTCATATCGCAGTTTGACATTAACATATTCCTACATAATTTAAAAACCTTTACTTACAAAGTTTATTCTGTTTCCTAAATAAAAACGCCCCGTTCCCAAAATTACGTTATGGATTATTATTCCACCAGCATCACAGTAAAATCCCTAAACATGTAAAGTTATTTCATTGTTTTGCTGCAAATCAAACATATACCTGCCGCCCAAGGCGCAGCTGCAACCCCGCGTGGCCTACATCTTTTAGTGGTTATATTTTAACTTCTACGTTTGGAATTCCTTCGACGTTGTCAAGCTTAGTACTTACATCTAATTTCCCTTCTACAACTTTTGTTTTTACATGTTATATATATATATATATATATATATATATATATATATATATGCTGAATTAAAATCACGTATTTTGTATTTAAGCAATGTTATTGACGGTTAGGACGGACGACAACTGTTTATTATAAATTATCCTTCAATAGGAAACATACGCGTTGCGTCTGGTCACATTTAGATCTGTCGTAATATGCGGTTTTAAAATAAGCCATCGTCTTGAAATACTAGGTTTACAATGTAATCATAAGAAATAATGTTATACCTTATTATCTGAAGAGTGTTCCCGATTCTTTTTCTAAGTATTCCGATCACTTCCTCCGAAGTAGTCCCCTCCCGGAGATCAGAATGGGGTACTATTTTACCTCAGGAATCTTTTATCTCAGAGGATGCCATCATTTTAATAACAATTTAGGTACGCTGTGCACTTGCGAGGTAATGTGGTGGTTTCCCGTTGCCTTCCACATCGCGATAGTGTGTCTTAGAATGCCATACCGACCCCTATGATCTCTGCCCCATTTCGGGGACCTGTCTTAGTCTGATTCCTCACCAAAGACCTTACTAATTTGGTTGAACCTGTAGTTTGGCTCTTTAGAGTACTGGAACGCGGAAGCCATTCCACCTGTTCTAGTAATCTTATACTTCTTCAAGGTGTAAGTCCATTCGGTATGGGGTTAACACAATAACTATTTAAAAATTAGGTACTGAATTTTACACAAAGCAACAAACGCTATGTAATGCTGTGCTGTTTATTTGAGTGGTATTACGTGCGTTGTTTAAAGCATTATGTGCATAAATCAGCGTGAATTAACACATAGCGGTTTTTGGAGGAAGAAAAAATGCATGATTGCATAAAGCTCTATAGACTTAAAACGATGTGTTGCCTGACATTATGCTAAGTGCGCATAGCTGAATTTACAGAACACTTTCTCGATTTTTTGTGCCATAAAAGTCAAACAGCTCATTTTAACTCATTAGTGCACATAGCGTTTTTTGGAAGCGCAACGACGATATGACACGTTTTAATTGCACGTAGATAGTGAAATATGCAGGCAGTGAGAGTAGATAAGCTACCTTCGTTCTGGATCAAAAAACCGGTTTTCTTATGGAATTTAACATTGGAAATTTTATGGTCCAAAAGACCATTCAGATACAAAGGTCATTTACCACGGGTTATCCTATATTTACAGTTCACGTGACTTTTGCTTATACGTTTTATATAGAAATTCTGGTAGTAGAGGATTTGTGGGATGTCTGTGACCACCCCCCCACCACTTTTACACCCCCCATTCCCACACTCATTAAAAAACCCATTAGCACTAATCGCTTTTTAATGGGTTTTCCCTTTAAAAACCCATTAGCACTTATCGTTTTTTAATGGATTTTCTCATTAAAAACCCATTAACACTAATCGCTTTTTAATGGGTTTTCTCATTAAAAACTTAAGTAGATGGAGAATACGGATTCTGGTGTCACCACCACATCCCTCCACATACCCCACATCCCTCCACATCCCTCCACACATCTCCATATCCCTCCACATCCCTCCACATCCCACCACATCCGCCACATCCCTCCACATCCCGCCAACCGCCACATACCATTACATCTCTCCACATTAAAGCTCCGAACCTTTAAATTTTTTGTTTAATTAATTTTAACTCTAACTTTAAATCCTTTTTGGTTACCCGAGATATTCGCTTTAATCCGGAATTTTCCCGGATAATTTAAAACCGCCAATTGTTTAAATCAAACCAACCTTACAAAAGTTATACCCCCGATTTTGGGAAGTTATTCAAAATCGTCTTAGGGTATGATACATAATATCGGTCTAGATTTTTCTGGAGAACCCAAATCTTAAGAAATTTTTTTAATCGAAGCAACTCTTTAGAGAATTATACCCTTATACCTAATATCAAACTTATTAAAATTTGTATAAAAGTATTACGCGGGTACTAATTCTAGTTCTTTTGGAATGGTGTTGCAGATTGTGTAAAATATGTACTACCTGCTTTAATGTAGCACTTGTGTAAGATTTTTATTTTATCTTGGCTGTCTTCCTTCTCTACTATCTCCAAATAATATACAGGTAAATAGTTAAACCTAAACGTCGAAAGCACATACTTTATCAATTTTTCCCTTTCTTCTGGTTTTTCGGTCAACTTAATTTGCAAGCCCGTCAAATTGTTTGTATTGCTATTACCCCAATACACGTACTGTAGTAGGTTATTATACACTAAACAGCAGCTATTTTGTAGCTTGTCCGATAGCTTACTCCACATTTTGGCAAGTGGTACCGAGTATATTTGCGCCTTTAGGAAGTATAACTTATTATCTTCCAACAAGGTTAAACAGTCTTTTAAGGGATTATACACCTGTCCCGCACTGACATAGTTTCCAATTGTACAGTTGTATATTGTCGCTTCCAATCGCGTAATATCATGTTCTTTGGCCAAAGTAGACGCGAATGTTCCCCTTAAACGTGCATCTTGACAACGTAAAAAATCTAGTATATGATTTCCAAGTTGTTTATTAACACCAGGACTTGTTATCTGATACACAAATTTGTTGTATATCTTAATTCTTGCATTGGTTATTAGCCATGTTAAACAATCGATTCCCACAGTTTTATCGTTGTCAACTATAATTTTGCACTTTTCTTCGTATTCGCCCTTGTAGCAAAAGTTATGGTTTGTAGTTAAATAATTACACATCTTGTTAAATATGCCAGCAAAATCTTGGGTTACATCTATATCAAAAAGATAATAATAATCTTTTTGAGTCCATCTAATATATCTGGTAGTTCTTCCAATAAAGTTTCCAATTTAACATCTGCTAGTTCCACTTTGTACGGAACACATATAGGATTTTGGAATTTTTTATTAATGCTTTCGGGACCTTCTTTTCCGAGTAAACCTTTTACTCCCTAGCACATCTTATTAGTGCTTTCCAAAGAAAACGGAAGCTTAGCTTTAATACTATGCCTAGCGGAAACAAATCGGTCGAACTTTCTTTGTAGATAGCTGTTAAATGCATCACAAATTTTTTTGTTAGGATAAACATCCTTTTGTTTGCAGATGTTTGCTCGGTGTCAGAAAGGTTCCAAATTTTAACCAACATTATATTGTCACAAAATCGTTCTGTAATTGGTGTGTGTAGTCCACCAGTCTGCATCTGTTCGCCTTCGACATAACAAATATTACCAATATCTGTCACCAGACTATTGTTGCACATATTTTCTACCAGCAGCCACAATCCAAATCGCTCATTTGTTGGTTTCATTTTATTCCCAAGTAGTTGAGGAACGTTAATCACCTTGGAGACGCTCATGTTTATCATTCTAGCTACTGCCGAATGCTAAACTGAATACAAAAAATTGCCCCTTATGTAGCCTACAGAGTGGGGGCGTATATTACCGAAGATTCCCGAATGTGTCGGACACCGCCATATCGCTTACATTCTCTTGTTTAGGAACAGTTTTGTTATCCGACCTAGGTCGGATTTAATCCGACTTAGGTCGGACTGGGCAGGAGTGTGCATTGACATATCTCCAGATATATGTCAGATATGTGTAGGATATTAGGTTTGGCTGAAATTGCCTAATAGGGTGAAATTGTCTTATATGATGAAATTGCCTTATAGGTTGAAATTGCCTTATAGGGTGAAATTGCCTTATAGAGTAAAATTGCCTTATAGGGTGAAATTACCTATGACCTAGGGCGGATGAAAATTCGACCTACATCGGATTAATCCGACCTAGGTCGAATTTAGTCCGAATGTCGGACATATGTCGGACATATAGTGAACATGGCTGACATATGTTGAAATATGTTGGACATATGTTGAACACATGTCGGATATATGTCAGATATATGTCGGATATATGTCAGATATATGTCGGATATATGTAGGATGTATACTGGACATATGTCGGATGTATGTCGGATATAGTCTGGATGTATGTGGGATGTATGTCATAACTAATGCGAGAGGAGAGAGAAGTACAAAGTAGGGTGGGGGTAAGAGTTTAAGTTAGTTTACGTTGTTTAGAGTTAGGTTAGTCGGTGTTGTCTGAAGTTAGGTTAGGTTAGTTGAACTTGTTAGAAGTTAGGTTATCTAGTGTTGCCTGGAGTTAAGTTAGGCTAGTGTGGATTTATGTTAGATAGAGAAAAAAATTGATAGCTTAGGTCGGCGCTGACCTAACCTGTCAATTTTTTCTTCTTAAAGATGCTACATTAGAGCAGGTCGTACATATTTTGCACAATCTGCAACACCATATTTTACCATTCCAAAAAAACTAGAATTAGAATCTGTGCAATACTTTTATACAAATTTTAATACGTTTAATATTAGGTATAAGGGTACAATTCTCCCAAGGGTTACTTTGATTTAAAAAATTCTTAAGAATTTGGGTTTCCCAGAAAAATCTAGATCGATATTATGTGTCATACCCTAAGACGATTGCCAATAACTTCCCAAAATCGGAAGTATAACTTTTGTAAGGGTGATTTGATTTAAACAATTCCGACAGTTTTAAATTATCCGGCAAAATTCCATTAAAGCGAATATCTCGGGTAACCAAAAAGGATTTAAATATAGAGTTAAAATTAAATAAACAAAAAATTTAAAGGTTCGGGGCTTTAATGTGGAGGGATGTGGAGCGATGTGGAGGTATGTGGAGGGATGTGGAGGGATGTGGAGGGATGTGGAAAAGGCACCAGAATCCGTGTTCTGCATCTACTATGGTTTTTAATGAGAAAACCCATTAAAAGCGATTAGTGCTAATGGGTTTTTAATGAGAAAACCCATTAAAAGCGACTAGTGCTAATGGGTTTTTAATGAGGAAACCCATTAAAAAGCGATTGGTGCAAATGGGTTTTTAATGAGTGCAGGATTGGGGGGTGAAAAAGTGGTGGGGGTAGTCAAAGACTTCCCACAAATCCTCTACTACCAGAATTCCTATATAAAACATATAAGCAAAAGTCACGTGAACTGTGAATGCAGGATCACCCGGGGTTGATTGACTTCTGTATCTGACAAAAATGGTATTTTTGGATCTTATAATTTCCAATGTTAAATCCCATAAGAAAACCGGTAGCTTATCTACTAGTGGGAATTTCAGGGAAGTGTGTGAGTTAGCTCAGAATAGGAAACAATGGAAGTACTCGTCTAACCAGTTCCAGGACTGAAGATCTAATTATGATAAATTTGTTATATCAACTTTTGTGCGCCGTTGGCATAAAAGCCATAAACATGGAATTTCATACCAAGTAGTTTTACTTTTCGTAGCAAATATTCCGTAGAAAACAAGCATGTTGTTGAATTTCTTCAGCATCCTTCGAAGCCCGGACCCGTGATCCGCTCAACCCATGAAACACTGCTTAGTTTGCCTCTGTCTCGTTCAATGATGAACGAAAATTGAAAGCTGTTCGTAAGAACGCAGCTTTAATAACAATATATTGTGTTAAATCTGCCATTTGATGTTAGTGTAAGTATGTACAAAGGTTTCTGGTAAAGTCATAAAAATCATTTTCAAATGCCTGTAATTTCTTAATCCCTCTCGGAAATACAAGTATGCAAGTGTTTTATGCAATAATCTATCGATTCAATACTCACGACATTGGAATGAACCTTGAAATTAATTGTTATCTAGAAATTAATATCTACGTGAAATCATTATACACAGTCACACTCATTCGCTGATAAGTATGGCAATAGCTATTGAATAGTCATTATAGCAATCTACGTCTATTGATTAGTTGCGTTTTAGTTAAATTGTTTCATGATGGGTGGTAGGTGTGCAAAAGGTACGTACGACTTAGAAGACCCAAAGAACGATGACGCCAAGGACACTGGTGTTTATAGAGAATCTTCAAATGTATATCCCAAAACGATGCAACCTTCTAGGAGTAACGGAACAGCGCAGATCCACACAAAAGAAAGAACTGAAAAACTGAACGACACAAGCGAGAACAAGAAAACGTAGCCTCAGCATCTCTAAATAATAACGTGAAAGACACTCATTTATAATTATGAATATCCTGTGATAATTATTTTCATATCTTAGTAATTTTTAGTATTAGACTCCAAAATTTTAGGAATACACGAAACGAAATTTACTGGAACTGTCATAACAACATGGAATGTTCAAGTGACATACTGACGATGGTGTAATTTATTTATTAAGGTTAAGTATTTTATGTACGCGTAATAAAAATTAATTGTACTAGCTTAAGTGTGATAATTCTGTGATGCATTACTATACCTGTAATTTTAACTTTGTAAATATTTTGGATTGCTTGATAAGGTATTTCAGCTGTAAAAAATATTGCCAAAGAATTAGACGTCCATAAACGAACTGTTTTTACATAAATTTAATACTGATTACAACACAGGGTCGAAGTAAATGAAGAATTAGAAATGCAGATTCCGACGAACAACCAACATAATATTAATTTTCTTGAAAGTGATGTGATTCACCGACCACGTAAGTACTCAAATTTTATTTACGACTATTATAACTGTTTTTTATTAGAAGATAGTTGTTTAGGTGCTACATTTATGAAATTTCGAAAAACTTTAACTAAAAAATATTCCTTACCCTTATACTACACACCCCAATCTATATACTTTAAACGACACCACCCCCGTACTTTGTCTATATAATTATTATCAATTTAAAAAAATTTTCTTGACCACACTTCGCACTAAATTGTGCTTTTTGGACATGGTACTTTCTCTTCGCTGTAAAATGTTAGTCTACCACGATTTAAAATAAACCGTAAGGTTAAAGATCTCTATTTTTTATCAAAAAATTCTGTTAATAAAGTTATTCAGCGTCATTCAAATAAGCTAAGTCCGAAATTTCATTTAAAAAAATTTGAAAAGCCCTCAAAAAATTTTTAAGTGCAGAAAATTCAATTAATATTTGAAAGTGAAAAGTCATAGCATACTAACCTGTGAGATTACTATTCGGATTTTCTAGTGATATTCAAAATTTTTGTTCTATTAACAAGATTTTTGATAAAAATCCCTGGTAGACGAGACTTCTTCAATTTTACTATTTATTTTAAATCGTGGTAGACTAATATTGTACCGTGCAGAGAAAATACCGCCTCTTAAAAGTATAATTTAGAGGAGGGGGGTTAATCAGAGAATAGAATTTTTTAAATTGATAATATATTAAAAAAAAAGTTAGAATGGTTTCGTTTAAAGTGAGACATCCTATATACTATATTATTTATATATGCTACTGTTCAAACATTTTTAATATAAATAATGTCAAACAGAAATTTTCTTCAAAAAGTTCAATTGTTTATTCAAAACTATGACTATTTTTCATTCTGTAGCACCGTATTATTAACAACTTTGTTTATGATACTGAGCAACTGCTTAACTACGTGCAGAAAACGTGTCAAAAACGAACGACACTAATTCAAAAATATTTACTTACATTAAGGGAATAGAACTTTAAATTAAATATTTGTAATTTTCTCTTTTAGAATATTGTACGCCATCTAGAAAATTTTTGGTTCAATTCCTTTCAACAAAATCACGCTCAGGTAGTAATCTTGCAAACCACATAAGTGTCAGTTTATCAATTTAATTCTCAAAGTAATCTATACAAATTAAGACGATTATAGGTAAAAGATCAATTGGAATCTACGTACAAAACTATGCCTAGATTGCGTTTGGGTTTTGTGTTAAGCAGTTATAATTATCAATTTCCATTTGTTACTAATTTGATAGCAATTTTGATAACTATATATTAATATTTGTGGAGTTGTAGCAAAATTATCTTTATAGAGATCGTGGTTGTAAATGGTTATACATTCGAGCCGCAAAGCGTTGGACATTTGTGTAACAGTGTTAATTTTTTAATTACACGTATGATATTGCCCCTTGGGAAAAGGTAGAACAACAATTCGAAACTTAAAGGGACTTGAAATTTTTACGCGTTCGAGGTGGAGCTATAGAGACTTGTTGTGCCGACGGCTAGTTTGGTTGTTATCCTATGGGAGATCATGAAAAGGGCAGGTTGAAGGGTTGAAATATTTTTGGCGAAACAAAAAACAAAATGAAGTGAAGTTGGACGCCACTGTATCTAGGCAGTATTAAGGTGATGTGATTTAAGGTAGATACAGAAACACTATCGGAGGAAATCATTTAAAAAATTTTAATTTACCATTTCTAGAAAAGTGAACATGTTAAAATCAAAAGGTTATTAGTTAAGCAACATTCTGTGTATTAGGATTTATATGAGCATCTGATAATCACGCACAAACTTAAGTAAAAACTGTAATTCAAATAAACTTATAATTGTTATTATCGAAAATTCTAAGCATACTGGATTTGAGCAAATATTACTTTTAAAAAAACCTATATTCTAGGTAAAAAATTAAATAATCAACATAAATTAGAATAATTAATAATCCTTAACCACCAAAAATATTGTTAAAACTAAATACGTGTTTCGACCACTGAGTTGTCATCATCAGTAGTAAACTTAAAAAATAAAACGGATTAAAAATTGTTTAGGAAACCCTTCTGAGGATATCTCCTCACCACGTAGGCTGAAGAGATCCTTCCTAACAAACAATTTACTAAAATTGTTTTGAACACCTAAGGATATTCTCCTTACCAAGTAGACTGGTTTTTTGCATAAGTGGGAATTAAATTATATCTCGATCTGACATAATTTTAAATAAGTAGTCATGAACTTTGTCATGAGGCCCACCCATATTTAACAAAACTAATACAGTCTGTGGTCTCTTCCTTACACTACTTGTACCAAATTGTAGACAATGTTTACATTTCTTTCCGCAAGATAAAAATAAAAACGAGAGAAAATCACAATTGTATAATTATTCGCACTTCACCTTAACAACAATTTTGGTTTCCTCTCGTTATATTGTTAAAGTGAAGGGCGAATAATTATACAATTATGGTTTTCTCTCGTTATAGTTTATTTTCATCTTGCGGAAAGAAATGAAAACATTGTCTACAATTTGGTACAAGTAGTGTAAGGAAGAGTCCACAGACTGGAATAGTTTTGTAAATATGGGTGGACCTCAATCAACTGACGAAGTTCATAACTACTTATTTAAAATTATGACAGATCGAAATATGATCCAATACCCATTTATGCAAAAAGATTACCAACCTACTTGGTAAGGAGAATATTCTCAGGTGTTCAAAACAATTTTAGTAAATTGTTTGTTGGGAAAGATCACTTCAACCTACGTGGTGAGGAGAATATCCTCAGAAGGGTTTCCTGAACCATTTTTAATGCGTTTTATTTTTTAAGTTTACTACTGATGATGACCACTTACTGATCGATATGCGTATTTAGTTTTAAAAATATTTTTTGTTGTTAAGGGTTATTAATTATTTGAATTCGTATCGTGCCATAGTATTCTAATTTATTATTAATCAACATAAAATTATAAATTGTGCTTAGTTGGGTGCCGTGTTTTACAGACTGGAACGATGGACATTTGTGCGATTCTAAACTTAGCCGTTGTGGAAAAGGGGTTGCAAAAATAATTAACAGTTTCCTTTGGGATCATGTAAAAATCACCCACCTTTAACCACTGACTGCTTGCGGCTACCTTTAGGCTGGTTAGGCACAAGTTCTAGCTGGGTAACAAAGGCGATAACCCCAGACTCATGTCGTATGTGTTGAGCATGATTATGGGTACAAAATATTGAGCTTAGTTTTGTAATTGAACCAACTTAGAAAATAACAAATCTCATGTTGTTTTCCATATGTAGTTAATTATGCAAATAAATATTCTTGGTGAATTTTTTCAATTTTTTTCAACGTGGCTTCAAAAACAAATTTTTTATAAGGTAAAAAAATGTTACATAACCCCTTCAAAAAAAAGATAAATTCAAAGTTCTAGACTCAAATAAAAGACAAACAACAGTATTAAAGTTGCATCAAAAAAATTAAAGCAATGAGGGCTAAATTCTCAAAGGTTCAGTTACAAAATTATACCCTATAAAATTTGTTATGGAATTATTATTTCTTGGACATATTGGAAGACTCATAGAATTAAAAAGACTACTAGATAGAATTATAAATCTGAAAAATTATTTCAAACATTACTATGGGACTAAAGAACCAAGGGGTATAATAGATTAATACGAAAATCATTAAGCTAACCAATGACAATTAATAAATGAATCAGTTAATTAACGAATAAATGGATAAAGGAATTAATAAGGCAACAAATAAATAACTAAACTAATAAATAAATTAAAAAATTAATTAATAAATGAATAAATAAATCAAGGAATAAATGAATAAACAAACAAATAAATCTAGGCATAAATGAATAAACAAATAAATAAATCAACGAGTGTGGTGGTAGTTTCGCTTACCACATGTCCAAAAGTAGACAAAACCGGTGGAAGTCACAATTGGTAGAAGTTATAATTGGTTGCCTACACTCGTATAATATAGGGGGGGTTATGAGGATGAACAAAGAAAATTTTTATACAACTTCAGAAGGGGTTTATACTTTAATGAATATATAAATCTTTTTGAAGTTGGGACAAAACTCTACTTAATGTTATCAAAAAATTGTTAATATGCTAATATTTATTATTGGCTTACACGCCTATAAAAAAAGCCTTTCTAATTGTTGAATTTCTATCTCTCACAAATATGAACAAAAAGATTTTAGTTACCGACAAAATATGGGTTTCAACCATAGAATACTCAGTACTCTATAAACGACAGAGTAACACATAAATGAAGCATTGCTTTGTAGCAATTCTTTACAACATCAATAAAAAATTTCAAACAACTACAAAACTAAGAAATTTTATTTCAGTAGAGAACTTCGAGTATTCTCAACAGAAAATTTCTCAACATTACCAAAATTTAACTATAATTTTAACTACTCCTTACAGTTGAGTAATATTTTATACCAAGGAAAAATTACGACGAACCATGCAAAGTATTTTATCTCAACTATGATACTACAACTGTTTCCATTTGTTGCTGATGCGCGAACTTGGACATCAACGCAAAATTCTAATAAACCAAGCAAAAGATAATCTAAAAAAATTTTCGATATTAGAAATTTCTGTCTACAATTAATGCGTTACGATGTTAGTAACCCTCATGTATAATTGATGCGCAAAATTAAACATTGACCAAAAAGGTTACATTAAATATTTTTTCTAAATAAATTAAAATCAGAAAGCTTACAAATTTTTAGATGTAATTTACATAACGAGTTTTAATCCAAAAGACACCCTACCGAAATATCGGAATCAGACGAAAATAGTACTTAGAGTTTCAACAAACTTACTTTTAGATCGGACCTAGAGAATATTTTACCTTCATGATTTTTAGACAAAGGGGTTCGGTGAACAAAAATTAAAAAGTTAAAACAATATTTTAAAAGGGTGGGGCATAACCTGTAATGTTTTAATAAACAAGTTTTTCGGAAAAATTAATTAGTTCAATATCCGATTACCACTTAATTTTCTGGCTAGAAACTTCAATACACGTATAAATAAACTGTCGAAGCAAATATGAGGTGCCCTACAAAGCATAAAAAGTTACAGAATTCTCGCTACAGAGAATGATATACAAAATGCTAGAACGACTACCATTCCATAGGTTTCAACTAAACTAAAACAAGCGAGCTGCGTTGCAATGCCAGTAGAATTAGAAGAAGTGAGTAAAAGACAAAAAGGAACTGGTCTCATAACGACAGCAAAGCCAAATGCTCCAGATTTAACAAAACACGCCATTAATTTTATCGGTATCAACGTTTAAACGTCTACAAAACGTTATTATCTATAATCCTGCTTACTTACTAATAACCTTTTGAAATTTAATTCATAAAGTCAGTCATATTTATACAACAATAAACAATCTGAAAAGTATTTGCATTCCAAAATTCCAAATAGTCAAATCATGTACCGCCTAGAATGAGCTAAACAATTTGTACAGGTGGATTTTTAATAATCTTAGATTAGAAGTTCTATCAAACAAATTTCCAAAGCAACAAATTTAGAGTAACACAATGTACATGTAGAACTTGCCCAAACAAAAAACTAATTCAAGGACAAGTTTTTACAGATATAAAACAACCATTTGTTGCATTGATAATGAAATTTAGCAACTGCTTTAAACTGTGATAATGCACCAGATGGTTTTGTTACAATCAAAACGACTATGTTATGCGGGATGTTTGCTTTATAAAACTAAATACACTTAAAATGTTGTATATTTACCAGTTTTAACCAAGTACATATATGTAATATACTTTGAACTGCTATCATGTACACACAACGAATAAAACAAGATTAGTTTGAGCCAACCTATGCAACAAACTTGAACCAATGAACACCCACCCACACACTCACCCACACCCACACATGCGCACACACGCCTTGGATATAAAACAATATTTTTAAAATTTCAACAAGGATTAGGCCCTCCTTCAAATTACGAACAAACAAGTTATGTGAGCTGTAAATACTCTGTCCTTTTATGTCTAAAATTTTATCTTAAAAAATATATTCTTCTTCCACTTCAAAACCTAAATATTTGAGTTTATATACATTTAAACATTCAACCGGTCTGAAACATATATTAAATATAACCAATAATTGGCTTTATACGACTTTGCCTTAAAAAAAGGAATACTGTGTCAAATCTTAATGTAATAGCCTGCGTTCTGTACTTGCTTTGAAGGATAAGCTTTTAAATAATGATTCGAATTTTGTAGTTTTTTGATGATAGGCGCTAGTGAAACTTAATTTTCTGAATGGGCGCCAGTGAACAAAAATCTTTCGACATAGCTAGAGGTCTATTCCTGGGTAGAGCAATAAGAAGTTGGGGGGGGGAGTCGAATTTTGTTTGCAAACCAAAGCTAGACTAAGTTAAATAGGCGCCACCACGATAAGAGCAAAGCACAATTCTAAGGGCGGACGTGGAAACCCAAAGATAAAACGATCGCCTTTGTTAACAAAAACCTGTCTTATAAAAATAACACGCAGCTCCTGTAAGAAATTACAAAGATTAAATAAAGAAAATGTAGAACACCATTTGTGTCCTATAAAAGTATTAAAAATTAAAAAAATGTATATCCAATATGATATTGGCACAAAATTATTACCCAAAAATTCTACTTTTATGTAATCAGATTTGATCGCATTTGACCAAAATAAAAGTCTCAAAGTTTAACTAATTGTTTACTGAAGTAAAAAACTTTCTTTTAAAATTTCGAAACTTTTTAACAGGTAAAGAATTCTTAACAATAAAGTTTAAAACAAAATCAAAATTTTGTCTTTTTAAAGCAAAATACTGCTCTCTAAATATAAGCTTGTTTTAAATATTTGATCAAAATAATTTATAACCACAATGCATTGAATTATCATTTCTATCCTAGGCAGATCTTATCAGGTAGATTACAATTTTGTAATTAGTACGCAGCGTGTATTTAAATTTTTATACTTAGTTTTTATAATTTATCTGTAAATAAAAGCTAATCTCAAAATTGAAGAATGTTTAATTTGAATTTTATGAAAGCTGCACGAAACATCTGCTTTCACGGCAACATCTGTCAAATGTGCTACATCACAAAAAAACTATAACGTCGAAAATATACCTTGAAATTTATCTAGAGTTCATATGGAACTAAGCTTACAATTATATAAACCTAACCTGACAAAATTTCTTTCTACGGCTTGTAAAACCAGTTCAACAATAATTGAAAATGACACAGATCATATGTTCGTAAACATGATAACAACTTTCGTGCTTTTATATGATCGTCGGTTAAGCAAAGGCTAACGACATTCTTAACACATGCAAAAATTTCTTAAATGTAATAACGAACCCAACTGCCTTTGTTTCTACAAGACAAATCCGAACGGAAATTTCATAAGCTCCAAACAATACTACACGCCATTTCAAACTTGGGACGACAGAAATCAAAACCAAAATCTTCACTTGTCCTTCTCTATCGTTTTCGTAGGCGCGTTAGTAGAAGTTACTGAAATTGTTCCAGGTCTAGCATGACCTGAACCACTCACACAAATAATTCAACCGAAGGTCGCATGCCTCTAGCCTAGAATACATTTTGATAAATTGGTTGCTAGGGAGCGATTAACTTGACAAGGCGAGGAACGAACGATAGCGACGTTAGAGGTGGGGAAATACGATAGAAGCAGGATTGCATAGAGGTGTTCGCCAAAAGTAATCTATACAAATTAAGACGATTATAGGGTAAAAGATGAATTAGAATCTACGTGCAAAACTATGCCTATATTGCGTTTGGGTTTTGTGTTAAGCAGTTATAATTATCAATTTCCGTTTGTTACTAATTTGTTTTTAATGTTTGTTAAGTTGTAGCAAAATTATCTTTATATAGATGGTGTACATAAATGGTTATACATTTCGAGCCCTAAACCGTTGGGCGTTAGTGTAACAGTATTAATTTTTTTAATAACACGTATGATATTGCCCATTGGGAGAAGGTAGAACAACATTTCGGAACTCAAAGGGACTTGAAAATTTTACGCGTACGAAGTGGAGCTACAAAAACTTGCTGCGCTGACGACTAAGTTAGCTATTATCCTATGGAAGATTATGAATAGGGCAGGGTTGAAATATTCTTGGTGAAACGAAAAACAAAGTAAAGTGAAGTTGGACACCACTGTATCTAGGTGGTATTAAAGTGATGTGATTTAAGGTAGATACAGAAACCTTATCAGAAAAAATCATTTTAAAATGTTTAATTTACCATTTCTAGAACAGTGAAAATATTAAAATCAGAAGGTTATTAGTTAAGCAGCATTTTGTGTATTAGGATTTATGTGAACATGAGGTCTGATAGTCACGCACAAACTTAAGTAAAAAGTGTAATTCAAATAATCTTACTATTGTTATTATCAAAAATTCTAAACATACTAGATTTGAGTAAATATTACCTTCAAGAAAACCTATATTCTAGGTAAAAAGTTAAATAATCAAATTTAAATTATAAATTGTACTTAGCTGGGTGCCGTGTCTTACAGACTGGAACGACGAATGTTTTTCCGACTCTAAACTTAGCCGTTGTGGAAAAGGAGTTGCAAAAATACGAGGCGTGTTTTTTCAGTCAGGACCGTTTGAAAATAAAAACCAAACGAAAGAAAATTTTCAAAAATCAATTTTATTTTTAGATTAGACATACATTTCTCTATTTTTCAAGTTTGTTTAAACACCTATCGTACCCTACAACTAGATTTTGGATTCCCTCTTTATAGAAACTTGTCCTCCGTTAGGATTTTAGGGACCCAGGGGAAGTACAGTTTCTTGAAGATTAACTATTCAGAAACAATCTTGTATAGCACTGACCTCGACACTTCAGGAAAGTCCTTTGAACGGAGTGCTTATGGTGAAGCGCCTGTTCTTAAGAATTTTCGCTTGAACTGAAGCCACCATATTGTTTATAATCACAGATAGGCGACCGAAGCGGGCTCATCATGGATGTTGGTGCGGCCATCCTTAAAGTCTCTGACCCACTTACGCACTTTGCCTTCACACATGGCAATAGCTCCGTAAACTTCACAAATTTGCCGGTGACTGTCTGCAGCAGACAGGATTCTTGGCGTCAGAAAACGTATCACTGACCGTATCTTGCACGGGGCGGGCGATTCAATAATCTTGAACATTTTAAAGGCACAGAACAGACCGTACAGGTTACCTGCGTAGCTGCAAACTGAGCACAGTTGTTCACAAGGAATGCCGCATCACGACACAAGCACTCGTTGTGGCGCGCGCGCCAACTATTAGTGTATACAACAAAACGGCCCTTACTTAAAAAACACGCCTCGTAATTAACAATTTCATTTGGGATTATGCAAAAACCACTCACCCTTAACCACAAGCTGCTGGCGATTACCTTTGGGCTAGTTAGGCACAAGTTCCAGCTGGGTGACAAAAGCGATGGCCCCAGACTCATGTCGTATGCGATGGATGAGCTGAATTGTTTTCTATATGACTGTAGGTACAAAATATTGAGCTTAGCCTTGTAATTGAACCAAATTAGAAAATAACAAATCTCATAATGTTTTCCATATGAGACTAAGGGTTTTTTAAATATTCAAAAAATGTACTTAATTTTCCAAATAAATATTCTTGGTGAATTTTTTAAATTTTTTTCAAAATGGCTTCAAAAACAATTTTTTTACAAAGTAAAAAAAATGTTTCACAGCCCCTTCAAAAAAAAAAAAAATTTAGAGTTCTAGACTCAAAAAAAGACAAACAACAGTATTAAAGTTGAATCAAAAAAATTAAAGCAATGAAGGCTAAATTCTCAAAGGTTTAGTTACAAAATTATACCCTATAAAATTTCTTATAGAATTATTATCCCTTGAACTATTGGAAGACTCATAGAATTAAAAAGATTACTAGATAAAATTATAAATCTGAAAAATTGTTTCAAACATTACTATGAGACTAAAAAGCCAGGGGGTTTAATAGATTAATATGATAATAATTAAGCTAACCAATGAAAATTAATAAATAAATTGGTTAATAAACAAATAAACGGATAAACGAAAAAATAAGGCAACAAATGAATGAACATACGAATAACTAAATCAAAGAATAAATTAATAAACGAATAAATAAATCAAGGAATAAATGAATAAATGAATAAATAAATCAATGCATTAACAAATAAACAAATAAATTTTCGTTACCGACAAAATATGGATTTCAACCACAGAATACTCGGAGCTCTATAAACGACAGAGTAACACATACATGAAGCATTGCTTTCTAGCAATTTTTTACAACATCAATAAAAGATTTCAAACAACCAAAAAACTAAGAAATTTTATTACATGAGAGAACCTTCGAGTATTCTCAACAGAAAATTTCTCAAAATTACCAAAATTTAACTATAATTTTAACTACTCCTTACAGTTGAGTAATATTTTATACTAAGGAAAAATTACGACGAACCATGAAAAGTATTTTATCTCAACTATGACACTACAACTGTTTCCAGTTGTTGCTGATGCGCGAACTTGGACATCAACGCAAAAATTCTAATAAACCAAACAAAAGATAATCTAAAAAAGTTTACGATGTTAGTAATTTCTGTCTACAATTAATGCGTATCGATGTTAATAACCCTCATGTATAATTGATGCGCAAAATTAAACATTGGCCAAAAAGGTTACATTAAATATTTTTTCTAAATAAATTAAAATCAGAAGGCTTACAAATTTTTAGATGTAATTTACATAACCAGTTTTAATCCAAACGATACCCTACCCAAATATCGGAATCAGACAAAAATAGTGCTTAGAGTTTCAACAAACTTACTTTTAGATCGGACCTAGAAAATATTTTACCCTAAAGATTTTTAGACAAAGGGGTTCGGTGAACAAAAATTAAAAAGTTAAAACAATATTTTAAAAGGTTGGGGCATAACCTGTAATGTTTTAATAAAGAAGTTTTCCAGAAAAATTAATTAGTTTAATATCCGATTACCACTTAATTTTCTGGCTAGAAACTTCAATACACGTATAACTAAACTGTCGAAGCAAATATGAGGTGCCCTACAAAGCATAAAAAGTTACAGAATTCTCGCTACAGAGAATGATATACAAAATGCTAGAACGACTACCATTCCATAGGTTTCGACTAAACTAAAACAAGCGAGCTGCGTTGCAATGCCAGTAGAATTAGAAGAAGTGAGTAAAAGACAAAAAGGAACTGGTCTCATAACGACAGCAAAGCCAAATGCTCCAGATTTAACAAAACACGCCATTAATTTTATCGGTATCAACGTTTAAACGTCTACAAAACGTTATTATCTATAATCCTGCTTACTTACTAATAACCTTTTGAAATTTAATTCATAAAGTCAGTCATATTTATACAACAATAAACAATCTGAAAAGTATTTGCATTCCAAAATTCCAAATAGTCAAAACATGTACCGCCTAGAATGAGCTAAACAATTTGTACAGGTGGATTTTTAATAATCTTAGATTAGAAGTTCTATCAAACAAATTTCCAAAGCAACAAATTTAGAGTAACACAATGTTCATGTAGAACTTGCCCAAACAAAAAACTAATTCAAGGACAAGTTTTTACAGATATAAAACAACCATTTGTTGCATTGATAATGAAATTTAACAACTGCTTTAAACTGTGATAATGCACCAGATGGTTTTGTTACAATCAAAACGACTATGTTATGCGGGATGTTTGCTTTATAAAACTAAATACACTTAAAATGTTGTATATTTACCAGTTTTAACCAAGTACATATATGTAATATACTTTGAACTGCTATCATGTACACACAACGAATAAAACAAGATTAGTTTGAGCCAACCTATGCAACAAACTTGAACCAATGAACACCCACCCACACACTCACCCACACCCACACATGCGCACACACGCCTTGGATATAAAACAATATTTTTAAAATTTCAACAAGGATTAGGCCCTCCTTCAAATTACGAACAAACAAGTTATGTGAGCTGTAAATACTCTGTCCTTTTATGTCTAAAATTTTATCTTAAAGAATATATTCTTCTTCCACTTCAAAACCTAAATATTTGAGTTTATATACATTTAAACATTCAACCGGTCTGAAACATATATTAAATATAACCAATAATTGGCTTTATACGACTTTGCCTTAAAAAAGGAATACTGTGTCAAATCTTAATGTAATAGCCTGCGTTCTGTACTTGCTTTGAAGGATAAGCTTTTAAATAATGATTCGAATTTTGTAGTTTTTTGATGATGGGCGCTAGTGAAACTTAATTTTCTGAATGGGCGCCAGTGAACAAAAATCTTTCGACATAGCTAGAGGTCTATTCCTGGGTAGAGCAATAAGAAGTTGGGGGGGGGAGTCGAATTTTGTTTGCAAACCAAAGCTAGACTAAGTTAAATAGGCGCCACCACGATAAGAGCAAAGCACAATTCTAAGGGCGGAGGTGGAAACCCAAAGATAAAACGATCGCCTTCGTTAACAAAAACCTGTCTTATAAAAATAACACGCAGCTCCTGTAAGAAATTACAAAGATTAAATAAAGAAAATGTAGAACACCATTTGTGTCCTATAAAAGTATTAAAATTAAAAATGTATATCCAATATGATATTGGCACAAAATTATTACCCAAAATTCTACTTTATGTAATCAGATTTGATCGCATTTGACCAAAATAAAAGTCTCAAAGTTTAACTAATTGTTTACTGAAGTAAAAAACTTTCTTTTAAAATTTCGAAACTTTTTAACAGGTAAAGAATTCTTAACAATAAAGTTTAAAACAAAATCAAAATTTTGTCTTTTTAAAGCAAAATACTGCTCTCTAAATATAAGCTTGTTTTAAATATTTGATCAAAATAATTTATAACCACAATGCATTGAATTATCATTTCTATCCTAGGCAGATCTTATCAGGTAGATTACAATTTTGTAATTAGTGCGCAGCGTGTATTTAAATTTTTATACTTAGTTTTTATAATTTATCTGTAAATAAAAGCTAATCTCAAAATTGAAGAATGTTTAATTTGAATTTTATGAAAGCTGCACGAAACATCTGCTTTCACGGCAACATCTGTCAAATGTGCTACATCACAAAAAAAACTATAACGTCGAAAATATACCTTGAAATTTATCTGAAGTTCATATGGAACTAAGCTTACAATTATATAAACCTAACCTGACAAAATTTCTTTCTACGGCTTGTAAAACCAGTTCAACAATAATTGAAAATGACACAGATCATATGTTCGTAAACATGATAACAACTTTCGTGCTTTTTATATGATCGTCGGTTAAGCAAAGGCTAACGACATTCTTAACACATGCAAAAATTTCTTAAATGTAATAACGAACCCAACTGCCTTTGTTTCTACAAGACAAATCCGAACGGAAATTTCATAAGCTCCAAACAATACTACACGCCATTTCAAACTTGGGACGACAGAAATCAAAACCAAAATCTTCACTTGTCCTTCTCTATCGTTTTTCGTAGGCGCGCGTTAGTAGAAGTTACTGAAATTGTTCCAGGTCTAGCATGACCTGAACCACTCACACAAATAATTCAACCGAAGGTCGCATGCCTCTAGCCTAGAATACATCTTGATAAATTGGTTGCTAGGGAGCGATTAACTTGACAAGGCGAGGAACGAACGATAGCGACGTTAGAGGTGGGGAAATACGATAGAAGCAGGATTGCATAGAGGTGTTCGCCAAAAGTAATCTATACAAATTAAGACGATTATAGGGTAAAAGATGAATTAGAATTTACGTGCAAAACTATGCCTATATTGCGTTTGGGTTTTGTGTTAAGCAGTTATAATTATCAATTTCCGTTTGTTACTAATTTGTTTTTAATGTTTGTTGAGTTGTAGCAAAATTATCTTTATATAGATGGTGTACATAAATGGTTATACATTTCGAGCCCTAAACCGTTGGGCGTTAGTGTAACAGTATTAATTTTTTAAATAACACGTATGATATTGCCCATTGGGAGAAGGTAGAACAACATTTCGGAACTCAAAGGGACTTGAAAATTTTACGCGTACGAAGTGGAGCTACAAAAACTTGCTGCGCTGACGACTAAGTTAGCTATTATCCTATGGAAGATCATGAATAGGGCAGGGTTGAAATATTCTTGGTGAAACGAAAAACAAAGTAAAGTGAAGTTGGACACCACTGTATCTAGGTGGTATTAAAGTGATGTGATTTAAGGTAGATACAAAAACCTTATCAGAAAAAATCATTTTAAAATGTTTAATTTACCATTTCTAGAACAGTGAAAATATTAAAATCAGAAGGTTATTAGTTAAGCAGCATTTTGTGTATTAGGATTTATGTGAACATGAGGTCTGATAGTCACGCACAAACTTAAGTAAAAAGTGTAATTCAAATAATCTTACTATTGTTATTATCAAAAATTCTAAACATACTAGATTTGAGTAAATATTACTTTCAAGAAAACTTATATTCTAGTTAAAAAATTAAATAATCAACATAAATTAAAATACTTAATAACTCTTAATTACAAAAAATACTGTTAAAAACTAAATACGTATTTCGACCACTAAGTGGTCATTATCAGTAGTAAACTTAAAAAATAAAACGCACTAAAAATTGTTCAGGAAACCCTTCTGACGATATTCTCCTCACCACGTAGGCTGAAGAGATCCTTCCTAACAAACAATTTACTAAAATTGTTTTGAACACCTGAGGATATTCTCCTTACCAAGTAGACTGGTTTTTTGCATAAATGGGAATTGAATTATATCTCAATCTGTCATAATTTTAAATAAGTAGTCATGAACTTCGTCAGTTGAATGAGGTCCACCCATATTTAACAAAACTATTACAGTCTGTGGTCTCTTCCTTACACTACTTGTACCAAATTGTAGACAATGTTTACATTTCTTTCCGCAAGATAAAAATAAACTATAACAAGAGAAAACCACAATTGTATAATTATTCGCACTTCACCTTAGCAACAATTTTGGTTTTCTCTCGTTATATTGTTAAGGTAAAGTGCGAATAATTATACAATTATGGTTTTCTCTCGTTATAGTTTATTTTCATCTTGCGGAAAGAAATGCAAACATTGTCTTCAATTTGGTACAAGTAGTATAAGGAAGAGTCCACAGACTGGAATAGTTTTGTAATAATGGGTGGACCTTAATCAACTGACGAAGTTCATGATTACTTATTTAAAATTATGACAGATCAAATATGATCCAATTCCCATTTATGCAAAAAGATCACCAACCTACTTGGTAAGGAGAATATTCTCAGGTGTTCAAAACAATTTTAGTAAATTGTTTGTTGGGAAGGATCACTTCAGCCAACGTGGTGAGGAGAATATCCTCAGAAGGGTTTCATGAACCATTTTTAATGCGTTTTATTTTTTAAGTTTACTACTGATGATGACCATTTACTGGTCGATATGCGTATTTAGTTTTTAAAAATATTTTTTGTTGTTAAGGATTATTAATTATTTGAATTCGTATCGTGCCACAGTATTCTAATTTATTATTAATCAACATAAAATTATAAATTGTGCTTAGTTGGTTGCCGTGTTTTACAGACTGGAACGATGAATATTTGTGCGATTCTAAACTTAGCCGTTGTGGAAAAGGGGTTGCAAAAATAATTAACAATTTCCTTTGGGATCATGCAAAAATCACCCACCTTTAACCACTGACTG
This sequence comes from Platerodrilus igneus, assembly GCA_036346225.1. NCBI lineage: Eukaryota > Metazoa > Arthropoda > Insecta > Coleoptera > Lycidae > Platerodrilus > Platerodrilus igneus. The sequence continues at coordinate 3,228,836 of JARFIW010001108.1, read as the reverse complement.
CTTGCGGCTACCTATAGGCTGGTTAGGCACAAGTTCTAGCTGGGTAACAAAGGCGATGACCCCAGATTCATGTCGTATGTGATGGGCATGATCGCGGGTACAAAATACCGCGCTTATTAGCCATGTAATTGAACCAAATTAGAAAATAACAAATCTCATGTTGTTTGACATATCGGACTAAGGGCTTTTTCAAAATCTAAAAATCTACTTAATTTTGCAAATAAAAATTCTTGGTGAACTTTTTCAATTTTTTTCAAAATTGTTTCAAAAAGCAATTTTTTTACAAAGTAAAAAAAAAGTTACACAGCCCCTTCAAAAAAAAAGAAAAGATTCAAAGTTCTTGACTCAAGAAAAAGACAAACAAGTGTATTAAAGTTGAATAAAAAAAAATTAAAGCAATGAGGGTTAAATTCTCAAAGGTTTGGTTACAAAATTATGCCGTATAAAATTTGTTATAAAATTATTATTCTTTGGACTATTGGAAGATTCATAGAATTAAAAAGACTACCAGATAAAATTATATATCTGAAAAATTATTTCAAGCAATACTATGAGACCAAAGGACCACGGGGTTTAATAGAATAATACGATAATAATTAAGCTAAACAATGAAAATTAATAAATGAATCAGTTAATAAACAAATAAATGGATAAAAGGATAAATGAGGCAGCAAATGAATAAATAAGCGAATAAATAAATCAAACAATAAATTAATAAACGAATAAATAAATCAAGGAATAAATGAATATAGGAATAAATAAATCAAAGCATAAACGAATAACCAAATAAATAAATCAACGAATGTGGGGGTAGTTTCGCGTACCACATGTCCGAAAGGAAACAAAATCGGTGGAAGTCACAATCGGTAGATGTTATAAATGGTTGCCTACACTCGTATAATATACGGGAGGTTATAGGGATGAACAAAAAAAATTTTTATGCAACTTCAGAAGGGGTTTATGTTTTAATGAATATATAAATTTTTCTAAGTTGGGACAAAACTCTACTTATTGTTATCAAAAAATTGTTTACATGCTAATATTTATCATTGGCCTATAAAAAAATCCTTTCTACGGGTTGAATTTCTATCTCTCACAAAAACCAAAAAAATTTAGTTACCGACAATATATGAGTTTCAACAAGAGAATACTCAGTACTCAAACGACAGAGTAACACATAAATGAAGCATTGCTTTCTAGCAATTCTTTACAACATCAATAAAAAGTTTTAAACAACCAAAAATTATGAAATTTTATCTCAGGAAAGAACCTTCGAGTATTCTCAACAGAAAATTTCTGAACATTACCAAAATTTAACTATAATTTTAACTACTCCTTACAGTTGAGTAATATTTTATACCAAAGAAAAATTACCAGGAACCATGAAAAGTATTTTATCTCAATTATGATACTACAGCTAATGTTTCCAGTTGTTGCTGATGCGTGAACTTGGACATAGACCAAAAAACTCAAATAAACCAAACAAAAGATAATCTAAAAAACTTATGTTAGTAACTTCTATCTACAATGAATGAGTTACGATGTTAGTAACCGTCATCTAAAATTGCTGCGCAACATAAAACATTGACCAAAAAGATTACATTTAAAATTTTTATAGTCTAAATCCTAAAAGAATGAATTCACGTCATAGGTTTCTGAATTAAAAAACGACATACTTTTAAAGGATGTATCGGAATATACTTAATGCATAAGATTTGAAAGTATGTCGTTTTTTAATTCAGAAACCTATGACGTGAATTCATTCTTTTGATTCAGGCTATACTGAATAAATTAAAATCAGAAGGCCTACAAATTTATAGATGTAATTTACATAACGAGATTTAATCCAAACGATACCCTACCGAATTATCGGAATCAGAACAAAAAAGGACTTTAGAGTTTCAACAAACTTACTTCCCGATCGAACCTAGAAAATATTTTACTGTAAAGATTTTTAGACAAAGGGGTTCGGAGAAGCAAAAATTAAAACAATATTTTAAAAAGCTGGGTTATAACCTGTAATGTTTTAAACAAGTTTTCCACAAAAATTAATTAGTTTATCTTATTACTACTTAAATTTCAGGCTAGCAACTTCGCTACACGTATAACTAAACTGTCGAAGCAAACATGAGGTGCCCTACAAAGCAAAAAAAAAACAGCATTTTTGCTACAGAGAATGATGTACAAAACGCTAGAACGACTACTTTTTTATAGGTTTCGACTAAACTAAAACAAACAAGCTGCGTTGCAATGCCAGTAGAATTAGAATAAGCCAGTGAAAGAATTAATTGCAAAAGAAACTTGTCTCATAACGTCATTACGACAGCAAAGCCAAACGTACCAGGTTTAACAAAACACGTCATTGATTCTATCGGTATCCATATTTTAACGTCTAGAAAACGTTATTATCTATAATCCTGCTTAGTTACTAACAACCTTTCGAAATTTAATTCATAGAGTCAATTATATTTATACAACAATAACCCTGAAAAGTATTTGCTTTCCAAAATACCAAACAGTCAAACCACGTATCGTCTAGAAGAAGCTAAACTATGTACAGGTGGATTTTTAATAATTAGATTAACAGTTATATCAAACAAAATTCCAAGGCAACAAATTTAGAATAACACAATTTTCATGTAGAACTTGCCCAAACAAAAACAAATTCAAGGACAAGTTTTTACAGATATAAAACAACCATTTGTTGCATTGATAATAAAATTCAGCAACTGCTTTAACCTGCGATAATGCACCAAATGGTTTTGCTACAATCAAAGCGACTATTTTATGCGAAATGTTTGCTTTGTAAAACTAAATACACTTAAAATTTTGTATATTTACTTTTGTGTCTAAAATTTTCTCTCAAAGAATATATTCTTCCACTTTAAAACCTAAATATTTGAGTTTGTATACATTCGAATATAAAACCGGTATGAAACATACATTAAATATAACCAAAAATTGGCTCTATACGATTTTGCCTTTAAAAAAGAATACTGTATCAAATCTTAATGTGATAGCCTGCGTTCTGTACTTGCTTTGAAGGATAAGCTTTTAAATAAATCTCAATTGTTTTCGTATCAGTGGAAAATAAAGTTTTTCAAATCATTCGATTGAAATAAAAGTCAAAAGACAACGTTTTTTCTACGAATAAATTTTAAAATACTTAGCAAAATTTTTTCTAACTAAATTTGACCCTAAGAAATGTTGTGGACTCTAATGCAACAAAAGAGTGTAAGCGGTAAATCCTTTCGCGTAGCTACACTCATTCGCTCATAAGCATGGCAATAGCTATTGAATAGTTATTATAGCAATCTACTTCCATTGATTATTGCGTTTTAGTTCCATAATGTATAAAATGTGTGCAAAAGGTACCTACGACTTAGAAGACCCAAAGAACGATGGCGCCAAGAACACTGGTGTTTATAGAGAATCTTCAAATGTATATCCAAAAACGATGCAACCTTCTTAGAGCAGATCAACACAAACTAAAGAACTGAAAGACACTCATTTATAATTATGAATATCCTGTGATAATTATTTTCATCTTAGTGATTTTTACTATTAGACACCAACATTTTAGGAATGCATAAAACGAAATTTACTGGAACTGTCATAACACCATGGAATGTTCAATAGTGACATACTGACGATGGTCTAATTTATTTATTAAGGTTAGGTATTTTATGTACGTGTAATAAAAATTAATTGGACTAGCTTAAGTGTGATAATTGTGTGATGCATTACTATACCTGTAATTTTAAAACTTTGTAAATATTTTGGATTGCTTTATAAGCTATTTCAGCTGTAAAAAGTATTGCCAAAGAATTAGACGTCCATAAACGAACCGTTTCTATATAAATTCAATACTGATTACAACACACGGTCGAAGTAAATGTAGAATTAGAAATGCAGATTCCAACGAAAAATCAACATAATATTATTTTTCTTGAAAGTGAAATGATTTACCGACCACGTAAGTACTCAAATTTTATTTGCGACTACTATAACTGTTTTTTTATTAGAAGATAGTTGTTTAGATGCTACATTTATGAAATCTCGAAAAACTTTAACTAAAAAATATTCCTTACCTTTATACTACACACCCCAATCTATATACTTTAAACGGCACCACTCCCGTACTTTGTCTATATAATTATTATCAATTTAAAAAAATTTCTTGACCACACTTCGCACTAAATTGTGCTTTTTGGACATGGTACTTTCCCTGTAAAATGTTAGTCTACCACGATTTAAAATAAACCGTAAGGTTAAAGATCTCTATTTTTTATAAAAAAATTCTGTTAATAAAGTTATTCAGCGTCATTCAAATAAGCTAAGTCCGAAATTTCATTAAAAAAATTTGAAAAGCCCTCAAAAAATTTTTAAGTGCAGAAAATTCAATTAATATTCGAAAGTGAAAAGTCATAGCATACTAACCTGTGAGATTACTATTCGGATTTTCTAGTGATATTCAAAATTTTTGTTCTATTAACAAGATTTTTGATAAAAATCCCTAGTAGACGAGACTTCTTCAATTTTACTATTTATTTTAAATCATGGTAGACTAATATTTTACCGTGCAGAGAAAATACCGCCTCTTAAAAGTATAATTTAGAGGAAGGGGGTTAATCAGAGAATAAAATTTTTTAGATTGATAATATATTAAAAAAAAAGTTAGAATGGTTTTGTTTAAAGTGAGACATCTTATATACTATATTATTTATGTATGCTACTGTTCAAATTTTTTTTAATATAAACAATGTCAAACAGAAATTGTCTTAAAAAAGTTCAATTGTTTATTCAAAACTATGACTATTTTTCATTCTGTAGCACCGTATTATTAACAACTTTGTTTATGATACTAAGCAACTGCTTAACTACGTGCAGAAAACATGTCAAAAACGAACGACACTAATTGAAAAATATTTACTTACATTAAGGGAATAGAACTTTAAATTAACTATTTGTAATTTTCTCTTTTAGAATATTGTACGCCATCTAGAAAATTTTTGGTTCAATTCCTTTCAACAAAATCACGCTCAAGTAGTAATCTTGCAAACCACATAAGTGTCAGTTTATCAATATAATTCTCAAGTAATCTGTACAAATTAAGACGATTATAGGTAAAAGATCAATTGGAATCTACGTACAAAACTATGCCTAGATTACGTTTGGGTTTTGTGTTAAGCAATTATAATTATCAATTTCCGTTTGTTACTAACTTGTTTTTAATGTTTGTTGAGTTGTAGCAAAATTATCTTTATATAGATGGTGTACCTAAGTGGTTTTACATTTCGAGCCCCAAACTGTTGGGCGTTAGTGTAACAGTACTAATTTTTTAAATAACACGTATGATATTGCCCCTTGGGTGAAGGTAGAACAACAATTTGGAACTTAAAGAGACTTGAAATTTTTACGCGTACGGGGTGGAGCTATAAAAACTTGCTGTGCCGACAGCTAGCTTGGCTATTATCCTATGGAAGATCATGAAAGAGGTAGGGTTGAAATAATTTTGGTGAAACGAAAAACAAAGTAAAGTGAAGTTGAATGCCACTCTATATAGGTAGTATTAATGTGATGTGATTTAAGGTAAATACAGATACCCTATCGGAGAAAATCATTTTAAAAATTTTAATTTACCATTTTTAGAAAAGTGAACATGTTAAAATAAGAAGGTTATTAGTTAAGCAACATTCTGTGTATTAGGATTTATATGAGCATCAGATCTGATAATCACGCACAAACTTAAGCAAAAACTGTAATTCAAATAATCTTACAATTGTTATTGCCGAAAATTTTAAACATACTAGAGTTGAGCAAATACTACTTTCAGGAATACCTATATTCTAGGCAAAAAATTAAATAATCAACATTAAATTATAAATTGCACTTAGTTGGGAGCCGTATCTTACAGACTAGAACGATAGATGTTTTTGCGATTCTAAACTTAGCCGTTTTGGAAAAGGGGTTTCAAAAATGCAAAGCGTGTTTTTTAAGTAAGGTCTGTTTGAAAATAATAACCTAACGAAAAAAAATTTTCAAAAAACTAATTTATTTTCAGATTGGACATACAATTCCCTATTTTTCTACATAACTACCAAGGAGGGAGATGCAAATGTCGGATATCGGTTAGATTTAGTAACGAACGAAAAAACTAGAATGGTTTGGAAGCTATAAGCAAAAGATAGATGGAAGATGTTTGTACAAGATATTAATTTTAAATAGGGAAAAAAATTAAAAAATTCAGTTGGACGTTACAGGTAGAAGGAAAACGCGCGACAGGAATAAAAGAAGTTTGGATGCACTATCAATGGTTAGTTGCTGAGATTTGGATAGCTGCATGCTGCCAGGAATGGTGTGACTCAACTTGGGAGGAGTTTCATAGCTCAGAGCCAGTATAGACGGCAGCATCATCAAGGGCTGGATTGCAGGTGCAGGCTGTGTAGTGGTTACCAAGTAACTGATTTCTTTTAAACATTGTTGCTGAGTTATTTGACGTTTTTTTGACTCTTAGTGCTTTTTGAGTGTTTATTTTATGAATTCTATGGACTTAAAGATTTATTGAACTTTACATTTAAATGAAAATATGTATATGTAGAGAAGGGTCATTAATATAATGATACAAAAGCTGATATGTTCAAAGTAAAGGCGACTTTTGTTATTGCCGTGCTATAATTTTCGCACACAGGTATAAAGGGTTTTACTGTGAGATCATATTAAGACAGGGGTTAAAGTCTAGTATGAGGTTAGCCCACTTACTTTAAAAAGGGTATATGTATTATGAAAAATATTTGATCAACCATATTTGAGAAAATGAATTGTTTTCTTCACAAAAATATATAATTTTATGTATGTGAACCTTTGTAATGGGCAAAGCTTTGAAAGTAGTAAATTTTTATTTGTGTAAATAGAGTGTGATGTAATTTTGATATTTGCTTTTTTTTGATAGGATTGTAGGGATGTATTTTTCAAATTACAGCTTAGTGGCAGTGAGGTGAAGTTTGATTTTCAGCAGTCCAGGTAAGCTTCTTGGAACGATTTAAAAGATTTTTATATAGGAGGAGCGGAGCAACCGAGGTAAGATTCGTAGTATTATGACGACCAATTTGAAGGGTACGATTCAGGCAGGTGAACTGCAGAGTATTATATCGACTTAACAGTCGGGCTCGAATTAGCGATTCAGATGGGTGAACTGCAGAGTATTATGACGGCCCAACGCTGTGTTGAATAAGTATATATATATATATATATATATATATATATATATATGTATATATAATATAAGTAGTGGGTTTTAGGTCGCTGGATGATTAAAAATACTCTTTTTTATTACCTAAATTTTCGAATATATTTATATTCTTCTTCAGAAGTATAAATTGAGGTTTAAAATATACGAAGTGGCATCAGATATATAAATAAAATAATGTAAAAGGTTGTTGAAACATAATAAAATTACTTTGTATGTATTAAGATGTTCTTTTTTGAAGTATATCATTTAAAAAAATAATAACTCAAAATTTAAATGATATACTTTAAAAAAACATCTTAATATATACAAAGTAATTTTATTATGTTTCAGCAACTTTTTACATTATTTTATTTATATATCTGATGCCACTTTATATACAGGGTTATTACAAATGAAATAGACAATTTGGATAGCCTTTAAAAAATCAGACTGGTGTATTTGAATATAGTAAGCGAGATAGGTTTATGAAGAAGAATATAAATATATTCCAAAATTTAGGTAATAAAAAAGAGTCTTTTTAATCATCCAGCAGACCTAAAACCCTACTACTTATATTATATAATAAAATAAGGTCATAAAATAATTACCTGTTATATATATATATATATATATATATATATATATATTTACTTAAAAGTAATTGCAATACCTTAGTATTTATGAACTTACCTTGTGTAAAAACTACTTATAATATTTATATATATATATATATATATATATATATATATTATATATATATATATATATATATATATATACCCGACAAGATGTTCAGTTTCGGTATTCGCGAGTGTTGTGAAATAAACTATTTTTGATTGATTGTTAAAATAGATACTTTTAATATCTATATAAATTAAGTGCCTGTGTTGACAAATTATGCGGTACAATTTAGTAGAATAATTAATATAGCTTGATTGTCGTGTTAAAATCGAATTTAGTATAGTAAACATGGTAGTAACTATCACTAGTGGTTTCTGTAGCAGCAGGCGGCTCCGTGGCGTAGTTGATATGTGTGTGACTACTACGCCTAAGATCCCGGGTTCGAATCCCAACACGGTCCGCTTAAAAAATGTTAGGTGAGCATTTTTCACAAAAATACACCCCCGTTCGGATGGAGGTCCCGTGTGTGAGTGTTATCACACTCGTTAAAGATCCCTACCTTGCTTGGAACAGCAAGGGTTCGGTAAAATTCCAAATTTTCCCGGTAAAAAAAACTCGCTTCCTGGCCAATGTAGTACTTTCGGGTGGAGCATTGGGAAATATTGGGAAATCACATGTAAGATCTCTGTACCACCAACTTAGTACATTAAGGATTTCATATATAATTATGAAGAATCAGGCTTATAAAGGACCAAACTAAGGACTTCAAATTTAAGTGCGTTACATTATAATCAGGATTATTCGGTGGTAAATGGAATTTTAATAAATAAGGCAGTTATTTTTGTTTTGTTTAGTAATTTTATTCAAGTTTAAACTTTGGGCTTAGCGTCTTACCACTGAGACATGCTTTGACGATAATTTGTCAGTAAAATAAAACCTATCAAGAAAAAAATGTAAGTGTTCTTATCTCCTTATTCTTAAAATATTGCTGTATATCTTTAATCAAGATGTTAACTGCTCCTTCAAAGAATAATTAATTAGTGCTTAAATTTGGCGAATGTCATTTCTTTACCTAAAAGGAATCCGTGGTGTAACGTATTATGATGTGCTAAATAATATAGGCAAATAGTAAATTAATGTATGTTTAAACATACCCTTAAAGCAGCAAAATCACAATTAAAGCAAAATATTATTCTTTGTAAATAAAATTTTGTAGCTGCTTTGGGTGAAAGAGCTTATCCACTTCATTATAAGAAGTTGTTTAGTTTAAAAAACATAGGATTTCTAAAGCCTTTCGGTATTAAAATAATGCCATACAAGAAAATCTCCCAAACCTGAAAGTAAAAACTTTAGTAAGTAATATAGCCCTTAACAAAGTTTAAGTAATTAAAACTTTCTCAAAGCGTTTTTTAATATTTGTAAAAGTTGACGAAATGTTGTGTAAAGAAAAGCCAAGCAACCATTTTATTGTTCAAATTTGAGCTTGGTATTGGGCAATGCTTATTTGGTTTTGCTAAAAAATAGTGTAATAAATATATTTTGCCGAGTACAAGAACCCTTAAATTGCGCTAAAAAAATAATCAAAGTTTATCGAAGGGTTAAGAGGATAAAAGAAACTCGTTCTATTGTCGTCCCGCTAAAATACCTGCGATTAAATATAAAAACTTGTCCAAATAAAAATATTTAAGGGGAAATGGCTAGAAAACTAACTCTTGAAATTATGTGAAGATTTCCTGTAGATTTAAATGAACCCTTGGTAAGAGAATGATAAAAAAAAGTTCTAGAAAGAAGGAATCCTTCGAATGCATTCGGGAGCATAAGAGAGTGAGTCTAAAATGGCAGAAGAGATACCACCACCGCTTCTAGTTAAACAATCGAACATAGGAAATTATTCCAAGGGAAAACGCAGACACCTTGGAAATCAACAAAGTCAACGAGATAGACAGTACACAAAGTTTATTTGTCATGCTTGACTTATTTTGAACTTATAGAATCTATTTTATAAAACTGCTAAATTGAACTGCACCAGAAAACAAACTCACAGCACAACAACGCATAAATTGAGGACACTTTTTGTGCCTCAGCATAGGGAGTATATGTCCTTCGCAAAGTATATGAATCCTGATAAAAACCAACATAAAATACTTTTGTTTATTCTTAATTGAATGACAGTAATAAAATATGGGCATTCAAGGCCCTCTTCTTCAATCCTCCTCACTCCTCACTCCTAGGTTTTACATGTAAATTCCCACTATAAAGTTTTATTTTAAAGGAATTTTCTCGTTGATCCCTCCTCGTGGAAAGGGATTTCCTCCTTGCTCCCCTGCTTGCGGTGCACCGCCACCGCGCCACCATCTAACCTAGGTAAGAGTTTTCTTCAACTAGCAAACTTTTTTAGCGCCTTAACATTTCCAAGAATTTTTAACATAACTTTTCACAATTCATTTCTTTTCTTTTCTATTCACCTGTCCTATATCTAGACTCACGCTAAATTATAACTTTTCTGCAGCTCATACCTAAAAAAAATCCAAAAACCCATTCTTAAAACTTTTTATTACAGACAATTTTTACTAATACAGTTTAAATTTTGTAAACCACATTTCTAAATACATATTTTTAATTTTTAACCTAGAACGATAAGCCAAAAATCTATCTTGCGACTTACGAAAAAGGATTAAAACATCAGTGGATAACGCATTTTCAAAACATAATAATATAACGACTGGCAAAAATTGTTAGCAAACGCGTACATCTGTGAGATAACAAAATGCAGCTTTTATAAATTTTCTTAGTAACGTGTAGATAATAACCCCGTTAAAAGCGTAGTTCGAAGAATTTATTTATCGCGGAGGTGCAGGTGGTTGTTTATCAAAAATACTTCCGAACGATCAAATGTAATGCATGTTTAGAATAGTACCTGTAAAAGTATATTCCAGCTGCTAAGCACGGTTTGCGAATAAAAGATAACATAACTGCTACCAGGTAGTACTAACAAGAAGAACAATCTATTGCTAGTACCGCTTGATAGAATTTCCTGGTATAGGTAACAAACCCATTACAAGTGTTCATTTACAAGGCAGGTGGTTAAAGCGGCCTCTTTAAATTTAAAAAAAAAACATAAATTTTCGTACAGCTGTGGTTGAAACGTATTTCGAAACATTTGTATAAGGCAAAGTTATTTTAAGCTTTTACAGAAAACCATAACGTGTTAGAACATATTTCAGCAAATTTGTAAAGCAAAGTTAGTAGCGTATGTTTGTTTTATTCGACCCAATTATAATGCGACTAACAAAACAAAATATTTTAGAATAATTACGTGAGGAAATTTTATAAACTAGCACTCAGTTCAATTGTAAAAGAATTGAGCTTTTTGATCGACAGCTTATATAATTTAAAATGTCATAGAAAACGTGAGGTCATTTAAAAATTTTAGGGCGTTCTAAATAACAGTAGTCTGAACGAATATTCATGAAGAAAAGAATCGCTTGTAGGGTTTTAACCCAACAACGTGTTTTAATGCATCTTTATGCATAGAATACTGATTACATAATTATTTTGAGCTTGCAGTTGCTTTCTTTATCTTTTGCAAATGCAATAAGATGTATGTGGTTTTTACGCGGATGTATTAAGTGGATTTGTTTTTATCTCTTAGAATGAAACTTGTCTTTATTAACTATAGAAGGCTTTATTTACACACATGAAAGAATAATTAAAGCTCCCAATTGCTTTGCATTCTAACTGGTTGTAAATGCAATCTATCTCTCAGTTATGCAGCGTACTACGTATACAAAATACAATGTACCTATTTTTAAAATGTGTTTTAAGGTATCTTTAACAAGAATGAATACACACGGAAAATTTGCTTTTTTATTAACGTAAATGAATTTAACGGCTGTGTATGTGCAATACGTTTATTTTAATACAGGGTGCAACAATTAAATATTGGGAAATTTAAATTTTTTCTTCTCTAACGTCGATCATTCGAGTAACACGTTAAAATACATAATATATTATCTAATTTTATCGACAATATGCCAACGTGAAAGTTTTAATCAAGATTGCCATTCACTCACTACCGATTGGCTTTCATAAAGCGAGCTCTTTTTAAATATACCTTGAGAATTTTCGCGTTTGACATAGCTACTTCGCTATGTTATTTTCACGTTTTCATTTATTCTCGAACACTTGTGTGTCATTTACGTATGCTATTAGCATTCGAAAATTTATTGTTTTACTACTGCTTCGGGTTATCTAATAATTGGATGTGTCGCTTTAGTATACTTATCAACATTCGAAATTTCTAAGTTCACCAATTCTCTACGGCACTAGGCTATAAAATAATTGAACGACGTCTTCCGCACATGTTTCATCGCAACATTTGATCTTCCTTGAATACTTTTTCTTTAATTAGCAATGTCTATTTAATTGAAATACTAACGTACTTTAACTATTAAATAAAAATTCGTTTTAGAATATGCAATTTTACATAAACTTGACATAATTTGATACTGAAATTTTTTAGAATATTTACGCATTTATACAGGATGAAAACTCTTTTAGGAAATATGATTGAGTATTTAAATGCATTTCAGCGTAATAAATACTTTTATCTCAATCTAAAACACGATTAAACTATTTACTAATCACAGTTTTCTGTGTCAAACACAATTGATACTATACAGTATTTAGTTCTTATGTAGGAAAGTCCATTTCGAATGGACCTGCACCTTGCCGAAGTTCTAGATTACCAGAACAGGTGAAATGGTTTGCGTGTTCTAATGAGCTAAAGAGCTAAACTACAGGTTCAACCAAAGTAGTAGAATCGTTTGTGAGGAATTAGACTAAGACAGGTCCCCGAAAGAGGGCAGCGGCTATTTCGGTACTTAGATTGGCAGAGACTATAGGGGTCGGTATGGCAATCTAAGACACGCTACCGCGATGTGGTAGGCAAGGGGAAACCACCATATTACCTCCCAAGTACACAGCGCACCTAAATTATAATACAATGATGGCATTCTCTGGGGTAAAAGATTCCAGAGTTAGAATAGTCCGTTCATTTACATTTTCAATGCTCCACTAGAAGGTACTACATTGCCCAGGAGGCGAGTTTTTGTTGCCTGGAAATTTAGAATTTTGCCGAACCCTTGCCGTTCCAGGCAAGGTAGGGATCTTTAACGTGCGTGACAACACTCACACACGGGACCTTCATTTAACCTCTCATCCGAACGAGGGCGTAATTTTTGTGAAAAATGCTCGCCTACCATTTTTCAAGCAGTCGGCCGTGTCGGGATTTGAACCCAGGACCTTGGGATCCGTAGTCTTACGCTTACTACATTGATCCACGGCGACGCTGTTAGAATAGTCCCCCATTTGGATCTCCGGGAGGGGACTACTTCAGAGGATGCGATCGAAAAGTTAAAAATAAGAGTCGGGAACATTCTGCGAGCCGGAGCGTGAAATATTAGAAGTATGAAGCAAGTAGGTAAGCTAGAGAACCTAAAAATCGAAATAAATAGGTTATCACTAGACATAGTAGGGATCAGCGAAGTTCGGTGGCCAGAGGCGGGAGATTTTGGAGTGGAGGCTTAAGGGGATAGTTATGCGGAAAAAGAAGATACTGTGTAGAAATTTACTTAATAAAGAACGAAAGAGTACTCATGGTTAGATTAGAACCTAAACTGGTAAACACAGTAATAATACAAGTATACATGCCCATCTCTAGCTACAGTGACGAAGAGGTAGAAGCGATCTACAAAGATATGGAAGACATATAAGATACGTATAAGGACATGAAAATTTAATAATTACGGGAGATTTTAATGCCGTGGTAGGAAGCCAAATAACGCAAGATGGGAAAAGCACAAAAAATATAAAACAAAGACTAGCATAAAGTCGTGCTACATTTAACAAGAAAGAGCAACTACTGTGTTCAAAGACAACAAACATAGAAACGAGGAAAAGATTGCTTAAAACATATGTGTGGAGCACAGCAGTGTACGGTTGTGAAGCCTAGACAATAGGAGAAGCGGACAAGAAAAAGGTAGAAGCCTTTGAATTGTGGTACTACAGATGTATGATGAAGATATCATGGACAGACAAAGTTAAGAACGACAAGGTACTAAACGTTCATGCACAAGGCATTTTTGGGAAATAGTATGGGATATATTACAAGCAGAGATAGGAAAAAAAAAGAGGTAGATGTAGACCTAGATCAGATAGTGATAGATGCAGACTGTGCAAATTTCAGGGAAATATGTATGTTAGTTCAGAATAGGAAACAATGATGGTACGTGTCCAACCAGTTCCAGGACTGAAGATCTAATGATGATGATGATGATGTATGAAAGTACCTTCAAATTAAATACTAATTATATTAAACGTCAGTAAATAAACAAGTGTAACAGTTCTTCCGTATTTATATACCCATAGGGAAAGTATAAGTAATTATTTTTACGTTCATCTAATTTAAACATGATTGTTAAAATGTAATCAGACAATATTGGACATTGTTAAAAAAATACCTTCAAATTAAGTACTAATTAGTTTATACGTCATTTAGTAAACGAGTGCAACATAAATCGGCTTGAGAAACGGAAAGGTGCGTAGAAGAGTAGGATTGAATAGTAATGAGAAAGACTGAGGTGGAGTAAAAAGAAGGTTTGGGAATGAGGACCGAGGAGGGAGAAAGTGTATTATGGGTTGACGGTATATGTGGACAAGTAAAGCTCTCTATAACACCATTACAAGCATCATTTTCCTGTCCCGACTTGCATATTACACCGGTTAACATAATGAGGAACTGCGCACGCGCGACCGTCAGCATATAAGGCAAGGGAGTCATTTCCAAATCCTCAGTTGTCGAAGAATCATCGATTTAAATAAAAATTACGAGTTAAAAATGTATTTTGCTGGTGTTGACGTTACAAATGAATTAAGAATGCCCCTACATTTGATTTTCCAATGCTTCACCCAAAGGTAGTACACTGACCAGGGAGCGCGTTTCTTTTAACCCGGAAATTTTGAATTTTGCCGCACCCTTGCTGTTGCAAGCAAAGAAGTTTTAATAATTCTGTTTGATTACATATATGTCCTAATTTGGAAAATATGTCACTCGCGTCCTGCACTACAAGTCGACGGAACTTTAAGGAAAACAAAACACTTTAAGTCGATTGAACTTTTGTTGTACAACTTACAAACACCAATTGCTGTCTTGTCGTATTGAATAATTGTGTTTAATAGTATAATAATAATATATGGAGCTTGTTATTAGTTAGAAGGACTATTAATGTTGATGCACACTTATTCAAAGCGTAATTTACTGGAAAACTATTTTAATTCGGCAAATGTCTAAATATTGGGGGATATTGGCAGTCACAGGCTATTTAACCCCCTTCACATACTTTACATGTGATTTTTTAATGCTTTACCCGAAAGTACTACATTGGCCAGGAAGCGAGTTTTTTATCTGAAAAATGTAGAATTTTGCCCAACCCCTGCTGTTCCTAGCAAGGTAAGGATTTTTAACGTACGTGACAACTCTCACACACGAAACCTCCTTTTACCTCTTATTCAAAAATGCTCGCCTAACATTTTTCAGGCGGATCGTGTCGGGCTTTGAACCCTGGACCTTGGGCGTAGTGGTCACACGCATACCAACTTCACCACGGAGCCACCAACTAAGAATGCCGTTCATTTACATTTCCAATGCTCCACCCAAAGGTACTACATTGGCTAGGAGGCGAGTTTTTTGTTGCCTAGAAATTTAGAATTTTGCCGCGGCCTTGCCGTTCCAGGCAAGGTAAGGATCTTTAACGTGCGTGACAACACTCACACACGGGACCTCCATTTAACCTATCATTCGAACGAGGGCGTAATCTTTGTGAAAAATGCTCACCTGCCATTTTTCAAGCAGTCGGCCATGTCGGGATTTGAACCCAGGACCTTGGGATCCGTAGTCTTACGCTTACTACATTGATCCACGGCGACGCCCCAATTAAGAATGCCGCAAGATCTCAACAAACTAGTAGGTAAAACCCCCTAGTGGTAGGTGATTTTCCATCAAATTTTCACCACTCCACCGTGAAAGTTGAGCCCGCAGCCAACTATACAAATAATATGCGACAGTAGAATGTGTCAAAATTATGATATAAAAATAGGTTACTTTGAATGAAGGGGATACTGCAATTTTCAACTGGAATTTAGAATCAAACAATTTGTTCAAGAATCAGCAAACGGAAAATTGAATGGTTTAGCTGGTGAAGTAGATGCAGTAGAATTACAACTGGATCATGAATTCAAATTGAAGCTGTCCACCAATACATTTAATGGAAGTGTATGAGTGGATAATAAATTCCAATAAGAAAATCCATATAATATGGAAATTGTGAAAAATCGAAATGTTATTGTTCTGAATAAATATGAGTGCTTCGAGCTATTTAAAATGCGGGAATTAATATGTTATAAAATAGAGTTAAAGTGTAAAAGCTTTCCAGAATTTAACGGGAAAAAAAGAAGGACGGGTTTAAATGTTATTAGAAGGTGACGCTCGTGCGACCAATTATTTATTAATGATAGCAGCAATGCAATACTTGACAGCGTTTGAAACAATTAAATGACGCTCCATCTAGTAGTTAAGATGCGAGTGTGAGACGATCACTCACTCAAATGTTTATAGACTCGGCTATCCCCGACTCACCCGATTCCGGTTATCACAGTATGTTAGTCAAGAATACAGGTAGATATTTAATAAAATTATAATATTTCTTGATAAAGTTGTATTACTGATTTGTAATGTCAACACCAGCAAAAGTATTATTAATAAATTTTTAAACTTTGTTGTTTTTATTTTTAGGTGTAAGGTAGTAGATCTTGTTAAGGTTAAGATTAACAGGGTAAGTCTACAAATTGTACGAAGATGGCGTTAGAAAAATGGGATAGTTGGATCATAATAATTAGTATGGTGTAATGTGAAGGGTATGTGTACTTGAACGGTAATCTTGAAAGGTAGTTGAAACAGGGATAGTTAAGAGCATGGCAAGGGCTATTTATTACCTGTATGCGGAATAAAAAGGTGTGGAGGATGATTGATGTAGAAGACGAATGAAATTGAGGACGATTAATGTAGGAGAAAGGTGGAGGTGGAGGAAGGTTGAGATTGAAGAGGGATGAGGTATAGAGGAAAATAGAGAGTGGTAGAAGATTGGCGTGAAGGAAGGTTGAGGTGTGGAGGGCCGATGAGGTTGGAGGATAATCGAGGACAGAGGAGGTAAGGGCATGAAGCATTATGATGGAGGATGATGGAGAACGGAGAAGTTAAGAGGATGATGGGTGACGGGGGTTGAAGGATTATGGGAACGGATGATGTTGGAGAATGTTGAAGAACGGAGGAGATTGGAGAATAATGCAGTACAAAGACTGAGAAGAATGGAGTAGGTATTTAGGTGGTGTGTGTTGATTCCAGACACCCCGCACTCACCCTGCT
The DNA here is from genome assembly GCA_036346225.1 of Platerodrilus igneus. NCBI lineage: Eukaryota > Metazoa > Arthropoda > Insecta > Coleoptera > Lycidae > Platerodrilus > Platerodrilus igneus. The sequence continues at coordinate 3,211,503 of JARFIW010001108.1, read as the reverse complement.
TAAATCATATATATTTATAAAATAGCAAAGAGGCTACAAAAGGCTATTAACAGAAATACCCAATGATTACGCGGCACTTTTGCTCTGACAACACCGGTTGTGCAAGCAGTAGTTACCTTCTAGATCCCCTTGTTTATTTTGATTACTAATATGGCCCCTCCTCACGCAGATTTTTTCAAGGTCATCCGTTTTCCGATGATAATACCTCTATAACTACTCGAGTTTGATCGCATCTGAAGACGATATTTAGCACTTTTTCTTTAAAAATAGACCCTCTATATTCAAAATTGGTACATAATTAGATTCTAAATTGATTTTTTAGATTTGCAATACATATTACGTATTTTATAAAGCCGTAATTTTAAAATTTAGAAAAAATTATAATCCCTTAGATTATGACGTTGACGCTTAAGACGCGTCCGTTCGTACTCGCAAACCAGTTTTGACAGAATTCGAATAATTTAGTGTAACTTTATTCGCAAATTTCTCGAAAAAAATATACCTCCTATGTAGAAATGGCGTCAAATTCAGATTCTAAATCCAGTTTTGAAATTGCCGTTCACATATTTTATAAAGCCCCAAAGCGAATTTTAGAAATATATCGATCTTCCGTTTTTACAACGTTTGTTTAGATCGACACCTTGGTGGCCCTCTCATACCGAATGTTTCACTTTTACGTTCGGGAAAATCGTGGCTTTCACAAGCAACGCACGACGTAATCGCAGAACAAAGATTGCGGAAAATACAGATTAACGACGAAAATATCTCATTTCCGTCGCAAAACTGTGCTTATCTGAAATAAAATTTAATTCTCTGTCGAACAGCTCCTCTTCCGACCCACTACCACCCATTCGCTTCGGTGGAGATACATGATTAGTCTCTACTTGGGCCTCTCAATTATCGGCGCGAAAGCTGGCTGTCAAATCTCATAGTAATGTGGAAAAAAATGGAACAATATAGCATATTAGGTTTTAATTGTCAATTATAATTATCTTATCAACAAACTCGTTTTAGTAAATATAATAAGAATCTGATAGCAGGTCGAGTGGTGGTGTCTATCAGAATATACTACTGCAACAAAGTCAATATATGAACAAGCAAAAAAAAACATATTTACATTACCGACAATTAATATACGACTCTATAACTAAGTATTTACAAGATTAACACGTGTGCTTGCTAATAGGCACAAACAAGAACAAATGCATGGATATAAATATATTAAATCTATTAATGAGAAAAGCATAAAGAAAATCTTTACGAGATTAACACGAGTGCGTGCTAATGAGCACAAACAAGAACAACGTTCATATATCCGTATATACAAAAGCACAAACATATACCCGTATATCAAATGCTTAAATTAGTTAATGACAAGTACAGTTGAATATTAACAGGATTAACACGAGTGCATGTTAAGGCACAAACAAGGAAAAATGTTTAAATATTCTTTATATGTATAAAGCAAATTAGTTTAGTTAATAAAATGTAGGTATATATATTATTAACACGAGTGAGCGTTAATCATCACAAACAAGAACAAACGGTTGTCTATCCTTATGCATAATAGAATAACAAACATACAGATAACAACTTTGTTAAGTTAGTTGAGTACAAATCCAGTATGAACAGGATTAGCACGGGTGCATGTTAATAAGTACAAACAAGAACAAACGTTAATTAAGTTAATTAAGTTAATTAATTAATTAAAGTTAAGTTAATTAAGGCAAATACTATATAGGCAACGGGTTAATGCGGGTGAGTGTTAACTAGCATAACAAGAACAAACAAGACATAGACGCGGACTCCATTTCGCAATAAATATACAAACTTAACTTAAGGAAGTGTTATTATAATCTAATAAATGATTATTATCAACACAAAAGAAGATATAGGCATTCAGGTAGTGACTCTCAGCAATGATAGCGAAGCTAATGCCTCTACGGCTCATTGTGGTACTACGTAGTACCGTAGATAAAACCTAGCTAGTCGATTGCGTCTGCGGGGTAGTGCCCTGCGTTCCGGGTGTAAGCGAGTAAGGTGGTGTCAGAATGTAATTACTGACCGTGTAATAGAATGATTATGTGCCTCTAGGGCACAAATTATTGGCTGTGTAATGATGAAGTAATAGCGTCTGTTGGGATAAAAAGCACCGACAGTGAAGTGTTTGAAATGAGATAAAAATCACCAATGCTGTAATGAGAAAGTTATGTGTGTTAACCAGGATACCAATCACTAGTTGTGTAGTGTGATTTAATTAGTGTAAGCTTGTACGTAGCGTAATACTAAATGCTTGGTTGCAAATCACAAGCGTGCTAGTAGATACTGTTTCTTGGACAAAATCGACTAGAACTGAATTTCTGGTCGAATAGGAGCTGTTTATGTATATTTTCCCCATTTGACAGCCGGCATGGTTATCGTGATCTAGACAAAATAAATTACGTTCGTGTGAGTTATTATGCCTGGTAATAAAATTTTTATGTCTGGTAACAAGTTCATGGTTTTAGGCGTCGGTCCGAATAAATCTTAAAAAGTATATTGTTTTGCCACTCCCAAAATTAAACCCGTGAAAAGGATAATATGACATTGTTTCACAAATGACATCCAGTACCACAAATTATCAGTAAAAGATTAAAAAATTGCCAAGATTCTTAAACGAAATAAAAACTTGGGCATTTAAAACGAGTAGGGTCAATTATAGCTTACAGAATCTAGAAATCCAAAAATCCACCCCAAAAAGTAACTTAAGATTATACATCGCGCGGCAACAGAAATTTTGAAGGTGGGATGATTGTGCCAATTCAGAAAAAAGGAGAAGGTCTTTATGCCGGTCATTTAGGTTTATCATTGCAACTCCGATTGTTACCAATCCTCACCTCTCAAAAGCCAACGGCGTTCTGAACAGCAACGCTCACGTAAAATCTATTTAGGTAAATCTGCAACCAATGACAACGCGCGCCTTAATTTAGGGGGCAGGACAACGTTACCAATAGCGAGCCGCGCTTTCCAGCCACAAAGGTAAAAGAAGCGCCATGTTATCGAAAGAGTGGACGGCGTCTGAAAGTATGTAGATTTAGCACTGGTATGTTTAATATTCACAAGCAAACAAATAAAAGAAAGTTTATAAGTACACAGATATACAAGTTAAATAGTTAAAATTAACAGTTTATGTAGTTTGTAGCACTTCGGAAGTTTTTGGCAATCTTCGGAAGGCTTCGTGGTTGTTCGTGGAACAAAGTAGGAACTTAAATACTAAGTAAACAAATATATACACAGTTCGTAGAGGTCCAAAGGTCTTCGGTAGTTTTCGTAACTTTTCGGAAGGCCTCAGGATTTCTTAGTGAGGCTGAGTAAGAGCTTGAATAATGATAATAAGAAAGTATTTATAGTTTGAAGAGGTCCAGACGTCTTCGGGGGTCTTTGGGACTCTTCGGAAGGCTTCGTGATTTACTTGTAAAACAACGTGAAGTTATAAAGAATAATGATATGTACATAAGAACTGTGCATCGAACATATATACAATATTAAGAGGTTCAGAAGTCTTCGGTAGGCTTAGGAATTCTTCTGAAAGTCTCGGGATTTACTTGTGAGGCTGAGTAGAACTTGAATAACGACAATTAGAGAGTATTTATAGTTTGAAGAGGTCTAGATGTCTTCGGTGGTCTTCGGGACTCTTCGGAAGGCTTCGTGTTCTACTTGTGGGACAACGTGAGTTATAAAGAATTATGATATGTACACAAGAACTATACAGGGAATATATAAATACTATATTAAGAGGTTCAGAAGTTTTCGGTAGACTTTGGAATTCTTCAGAAGGCCTCTGGATTTACTTGTGAGGCTGAGTAGAACTTGAATAACGATAATTAGAAAGTATTTATAGTTTGAAAAGTTTCAGACACCTTCGGCGGTCTTCGGAACTCTTCGAAAGGCTTCGTGCTCTACTTGTGGGACATCGTGGAGTTATAAAGAATTAATGCGGTGTGCCCCAGGTACGGCGTCGGGCAGTGTAACGGATCAAGAATAAGCAGGTTATGGAAAGCACTGCTATACGTGATTTACTGAACTATATGGACGTGCCCCAGGTGCGCAAGCGGTCAGCGTAACTGGTCGGAAATTAAGCAGGCTATGGGGAGCACTACTTGCTGAAGTAGTTTACAGACTATGGTGAGCAGTGTAGTTGCGTTCTTAGGCTATAGCGAGCACTAAGTGTACTGAATTCTGCTGGGTTCGCATGTTGACTATATCACCGCGCCCGAGCTAAATACATAACAAACTAAGGAATCGCTCCGAAAGACATTCGTAAGTGCTCACCATAGTCTAAGGAATCATCTTGCAGTGCTCCTCATAGCCTGCAAAACCTTCAGCGAGTAGCACTCTCCATAGCCTGCGTATTCTCCGACGGTGACGCTGTCCGCCGCCGTACCTAGGGCACGTCACTATAGTTCATCAATCAATAGTTAACAAATTACGTCTGGACGTTAAGCTCCGTTCCATACTTCACCGACAAATCGTTATTGTGATTGCGTCTGTCAACTCTACCGCCAGGACGACACCTCAGTAGAGTTCCGGCGACACACTCGACGATGCCTAAGCCACCACTACCACGACACCTTCCGAAGGGTACCGAAGATCACCGCAGACGTTTGGGCCTATTAATACTGTAAATAATTTCTAACCATCACTGTTCAAGTTTTTACTGGACCGCACAAATAAATTCCAAAGCCTTCCGAAAAGTACCGAAAACGACCGAAGACTTCTGAATGCTCTATAGCTGTATATATTGTCAATTAGTAGTTTTTAATTTCTTATAAGAATTCTTTGTAACTTAACGTTGTCCTACAAGTAAAACACGAAGCCTTTCAAAGAGTTCCGAAGATCGCCGAAGACGTCTGGCCCTCTTCAAACTGTAAATATTTTCTAACTACTGTTATTGAAGTTTCCACTCGGTCTTACAAGCATACTCCGAAGCCTTCCGAGGAAATCCGAAGACTACCGAAGCCTTTTTCACCGCCTTCAAGCTGTATATACATTCATTTAGTAAGTGTTTAAGCTTATTTTGGTTCCACAAGCAAGCACGAAGTCTACCGAAAATTACCGAAGACTTTCGAACTACTTCAATTGTTAAAATCAGTCAATTCTCACTATTTCACTTCTATTTTCATATGTTTATGAAACATAATTATTTTTGCTTATACTTATTAAACAAATAATCAAGACAAGCTTACATGTTTTCAGATGCCGCCCACCCGAACAATAACACGCAATCGTATTTATATGATTTTTTCACCTATGTAGGGTATGTAGAAAAAAGGTTAGTGGAATGGGCATCCAATAGATTTGCTATTTTTAGGGTAGCACAAAAAATGAGTTAAAGATTCCAATAATCTAGGCCAGTTTCTATGTTCAGCACGTGTACTTTGATATAGGGTAACAGCCAATTTAATTAGCGTGGTACTCGTCGATCCTCATCCGAATAACACACTTCAACCCCACACCGTTGATCGATATGCATTCCGACATTACACATTGCTGGTGGATAGCGATCTCAGCAGCTACACCCTCTGGTGATCTTATATTCCGGGTACATTAAGTCTCACGTACAGACTAGTATGAAGTATTGAACCAGTACCGTCCATGGAAAAATCCTCTGCTGCTGCTCTTAGAAAGCACCGCCTAACGAATAACGTTTTCAATAGAAGATACTACCTCTGCTGCCGCCGCCCGCTGCACCAGCACCGCCATCATCGGTCGATACCACCCGCTGGTGGCTGAGAACCATTGACCTCTCCGACGGCATTCTCTACGACGTCACCCGGCTCGATGACGTCCTGCCGACCGACCCTCGCCGTCCCCTCCGTCTATAAGGTCTGCCATCGAGAATTCCAAGAGCTGTACGAAGCCCTAGGTCACGAATTCTGAGACCGCCGCTGAACAGGCGCCGTTCTTTCGACTCCAGGAACGGAGAATAACGCCATCACGTCCGCAAGTGTTTCAGTTAGTATAAGTTGAACAATAGTGTAAATAAGGACTTATGTGTATTATGAGTTATAGTGGACAGTACATTTGTTAGGTTAAGTTATTTATGTTTATATGATTCCTTTTGCTTTTTTTAGCAGTTAATAAAAGCCCTATTTAAGCTGCTTTCTAAATATTGTACTTGTAAATATTTACCTGTAATTAATGTCATTTAAGTTAGTGTATTTATATATATGTATATAGTTGTTTGCCGTGTGTCATGTGTGTTACATCACATTGAACGTTGCAAAATTCTTATTCCTGCAATCGTTATTAATGGGCAATAAATTGTTTTTTGTATCTGTTATTTAATTTTATGTGTTACAGGGTGTGACTCAACGTTACCGGGGCGTAACAACAACCGACCGGAGGTAACCCAATCAACCAGAAATCTATCATTTAAAAATATTTTTCGCAAAAATTTGTAGAAAATCTAGGATTTAATTTCAATAGAAATGTATTTTTAATATACTTAAACAAACATAAATATTCCAAAATATAGCGAAAAGGAATTTGAATTTTCTTATTTATCTCCCTACCTAAAATTAATTATTTTACAGCTAATTAAATCTTCTCAACCGCTATCTTTACCGGATATTTAAAAATGTAATCTGGTTATTTTATTAGAACGCCGATGTTTCCACTTTAAAGAATTACATCACAGCTCTAATTATCTCCTCAACTTTTATATTTAATTAAATATAATTTAATAAAAAACTTAACTTTGTCTGCCTAAACCAAAGAGATCTTGAGAAAGCGACGTTACATTGAACGCAAAAGTCTAGATACAAACCTATCAAAACTGTAGTTCTGAGCTTAACTTAACTCTGCGGATAATTTCTAAAAGATCATTCGAATGTATAACTTTATAGCCTTTTCAAACTGTTACTGAACGGCTGAATGGCTCTAAGGAAAAGGTATAAAACTGCTACTTTATATAGATAAAGCTAATATTTATTCACAACTGATTTTGGCTTTAAGTTAAACGTTCTCCCTACCTCAACTAATCAGATCTTTGCAAGTGAAATATCAAAGTCCCTTAAATAAAAAAGAAATTATAGATATTTATTTAAAATGATCACCTTTAACATCGATAATGGGCTTGTTAGGGTAAAATGATGTTTCGTTATGATTTTAAAATTCTCTAGAAGTGGAGCGATCCCCGTAATAATTTTATAGGTGCATCGGCTAACTTCCAGTTGTGAGGGAGTGAATTCTTATGAGAAACCTGAGAAAAGATAATAAAATTCAAAATGTAAAATGGCCGAAATATAAAACAAATTTACAAGTATTACTTACCCTGAACGGCATTACTAATTGTCAAACTTTAAGTGGTGCCCAAACCTTATGAACAACAAACCTAATCCACATCCTACTGGCCAGGTATTATTAACAGAACTCAAAAAAAACTATTTGTCCATAAATAATACTACCGTTTCATTATTCTAATCTTTCCCCGATTGATTACTTCGACATTATAAATTCCTTTTATTTGGAAAAGCTTCTAACAGCAATACGGGAAAACAACACATTACCAACTTTTCACTTAACTATTTTACTCTCCATTTAAAATATTGAGTTTACATCCTCTAACTAACAATAATTCCATACTTGAGTTTACATATACACTCTTCTTACTTTTTCAAAATATCCAAACTTCCTTGGCTAACGTTATTATGCTTAAATTTAAACAAAACTATTTCTGCTGCTATTTTATAGTCCAACGGAAAACGAATGTAACGGAATATTAGGTCCCCACTACATAATAGATACAAGCAATTTTCATTTTAAAATTCACAAGCATATAATTATACTTCACACACAAACAAAAAAGCTCATAGAGTACTCGCGCTTCTAATGTTCCACATGATTCTTACAAATAATGATGCAGAATGTACAAGGACGCAAATGTTGAACCTGGTGTTCACTTCCTCGATACGGTAGTTCACCTCAAAATTTCAATTTTTGTTGATAAATTAAAGCAATTCATTGTATGGTTGTTAAGAATTCTTAAACCCCCGTGAATTGACACAAATATTATTGTGAACAATACGACCCTGATTTTCATCGGTTATTTTTCTAATGACATACAAGTGTAAAATTTCTATTATGATTGATGTTTATATACAAATGTATTAGGTGCGTTTTGGTTTATTTACTTTTCCTGATTTCACCGTATATTAATATATTCTCTTTATTAACTGTGAATTACCCAAGATTATATAAAATTTTACGTAAATCTTCTAAATATAGCTCTTGGACTAGCTGAAATTATCAAATACTTTTCTATTAACAAATGCAAGCTTAATTAATGCACCAGCGTTACGTATTGCTATCCATAAGACAATACGTTAATTCCCTTGTAGAAAAATATTCTCCATTAATAAACCAACGTTCCTGCGAAAGATTTCCGATTCGTAAAAATTGGTAATCGGAAGGTCACAAGTAACTTTTTTGGCTGAAGTCTTACATTACCTAATGCCTTGTAGCTTCAACACACTCCAAGTATTATCTAGTACCTTTGCGGTTGTCGTAGAGCATCCATTTTCGTCGCAGGTTACAATTCTTTAGAGAAATAGTACAGTTTTGTTCCGGGTGGGAAATAAAGGTGTCACTTATAATTGTCATAACTTGTTTGCATGAGTAACTCATGTGGAACCCATCTATTGAGATCCTTACCTTCCTTGCTCATTAAGACAACCAATGACGGTACTTAAGATAGATAGAATGATTCTAAAAATTTTAAAACGAATTCGACAAATTTTTCTCAACTTTTTTTGCAACTCTTCATTGTTTAGATATAGTAGTTGGCCGTCCATGAGGTTCATTTTCCAAGGCAAAATTTTTTATTCAAAATTTGTTATCCAATCACGCACGGTACGTTTTTTGCAAAAAAAAGTAATGTGATGTTTTCATCATCATCTGTTTGTAAATAGTTCACAAACCGAATCTTCGACAGACACAAACTTTTATCATTAGAAATCAATTAATTATTTTATTGTAGCTTCAAGAAATTCTAGAAATTTCTTTCCATTTTAATAAGAAACGTAAACTCCGATTTTGAACGAGCTACTTTATTCTAGATTTTCTAACTGTGATTTCTTTCGTTAGCAATGATAAAAACTCGTAAATCTCATATGACAGATAATTATCTTTACAACATGGATGAAAACTTTCTAATTAGCGAGATAGTAGAAAGCAATAGTTTAACGACCATAAACTAAATAAGAAGCGCGATAACATGCAAAGATTTCCATTCATTATTTAAACGACAACAATTTACAAAGATCGTATAAGTTTTACGACCATATAAATTAGCTATTTAGATAAGATAAACGTGTATCATGAACTGAGAGAAACGTATAGAAGCTTGACTAGTGACACAAAAATTTATGATATAAAAGCCGGTAAATAATCGGAATAGGGATCAATGATCAATTGTCCGTTTATCCGTCAACCACGAATTATAATTACGTTCAAATTCATGATTCTAGACGTTTAAAAATATTGGTCAAAAACAATATATTTTAAAGTTATATAGTATAACGAACGACATCTAAAGTAAAATTGTATTAAAATTTTAACATCTCAGGTTGGAAGTAAAATACCCTAGTCAGTTTTAATGAAGTATATGCCGATACGATAAACTTAAATAGAGAAATATAACATGAAAACGCATGGTAAGATTTTCAAATGCATTTGAATAGAAAAATATGACATGCAAAGGCTGGTGTGGTTTTCAATTATTGTTTGGTAAAATTATCGTTAATAATGAAACGACATAGAAATTTAATCAACGCCTTAGATTGGAGAATTTATGGCTAATTATCCATTTTAAGAACATTAAATAAGTTCGATTTTGAGCTATCTTCTTTAAGATATCATTTAAAACAAGTTCCAGACATTAAAGATCAACATTCGTAATCTTCTAAAATGTAAATTACATAAAGCATGCATCCTCGTTAAAATACCATTTTTATGAGCGAAGTACTTTTTCTTTCAAAAAATTTAATTTTGAATTAGTTCTAGAATCAATTATATTTATGCTAACAAAACGAAACTCGGGCATTTCTTCGAGAAATGTTCTCAAAGCTATAAATCATCAAAGAACAACTACTAAATACTCCCTGTATGTTTGTTGTGGTTTGTTTAACATTCTTCTTAAGTTTCTTTGGGAATTAAACCACTCATAGTTTTTAAAATGATCTTTATTTACGTTTCGATCCATGACCTAGGATCGTTTTCAAAATAATAAAAACTTCAAGTTTCCGAAATTATTGAATTTATATAAAATTCACCAATAAAAATTAATTAGCTGATTTCACGTTAAGCGTATTGGCTACCTTAGGAAAGTCGATCCCAGGTCGCAACACAAATTGAAGGCAATCATTCTTTTAAACTTTAAAAATTTTTGCTTAGTGTACTCAAACCAAATATTTCAAACATCAATAAATTAAAGTAACCTTCAATTTATGTCATAAACGTCAAACTTGAAGTTTTTATTATTTTGAAAACGATCCTAGATCATGGATCGAAACGTAAATAAAGATCATTTTAAAAACTATGAGTGGTTTAATTCCCAAAGAAACTTAAGAAGAACAACTACTAAGTTATCTAGTATGGATAACCGGCTTGATTACCGGAAGGCGATAGTGCCAAGAACTATAAAACAGATAAGATTTCAAGTTTTAATGACTGTAAAATTAACGGGAGTTTGTAGAAAGCAGAATTAGTGTTATTTCTTAACAAAAGATGCGAAACTTTCACTATCGCTCAGTAAAGAGGTAGGAACGCAAAATTGTAGGTATTTGTTACATCATAGAATGACCAATACTTCGAGAATATAATCAGAAAAATCGAAACCTATGACGTATTGACATTATTTTGTTATATAAAGAGGAATTTAAACTCATTCTTCCGGCATCCAATATGTAACATTCAAGATTTGTAATTCATTCAAGATTCAGCATGCAGGACTTAATAGTTAAGATTTGAACATAAGTACTTTGACATTAGATAGTTGATAAATTGTTACTGCATGGAGTGCAACGATAATTAATTTATTACTGCAATATAAATAATCTTAGTGCAAGACCACGCGCTACTTCAATTTGTAAAAGTACTTTCAAAAGCGTATACTTCGACGGATGCAAATTAATGGAAATAGAGCTCTAAAAATATGGAACTAGGAATTTTTAAATGCAGTTGATTCCAATAAAAACGATATTTTTATAAGCAAAAACAAGTGGTCATAAAGGAGAATTTCAGCAAAATTTATTGATCCAAACAGCAAGTATAAATTTGTTTTAAACCTATAGAGACATTCCGGTATTATTAAGTAGGGTAAGCTAAGATTGGTATGTATTTTGCATATAAAACTTGTAAACAGATAATTTAATTTTAGCAATCTTGAGTTTAGAGCTTGAGACATTTTAACTCTTACTAAAAATTATGTTTAACTTTGTTGATCGACTGCATTGACACGGGTTAATATAAGAAAATTTCATTAGTCATGAGAATTTTAAAGAAAATTTTGAGACTTACACATTAAATATTTTAGGGTTTGTTAGTTATTAACAAGTATTAGGTAAAGATCGTTTTGATACGTAAGTAGTGCTAAGACAATTTTTTTCTAAACTGTAAATTGCATTTATAAGCGTTATTTATATCTGAGTGTGTAAGTAAGTTATTTGGATAATGTGAGTAAAGCAAAATGTTTTTGATTGAATAGAAGAGTGTTCATAAACGTTTCTTGAAATTTCTATGTTTCATTTCATTTTCGCAAACACGTTTCGCTTATAAAAAAAACGGAAAAAATGAAAATCTCAAAAACTAAGACAGATAGGTATACGACAGTATTAAGAAAACTTAATTAAAAGTAAACATAGAATCGAAAACTTAGATTAGATACATGTTGTTTCATTTTAACAAAGTTACAATCACCTTTTAATAGAATTTGAAACGCAGCATAGTTGAAAATATTTTAAATAAAGAGAGCATATTCGCTTCATACTTAACCAAAAATTGAAAGTGCTGTGTTAAGTAGTTCTTCATAAACGCCTAATAGGCCATCCACCGTGAATCACCCTGTATATATATATATATATATATATATATATATATATCGCTGTTTCATCATTTAGATTTTTTATACATATTGTGCTAAGTAAGACTTATTATTTTATGCTGTTAATTTAATCTCTCTGAACTACCACTTTAATGAGGTATGTTTTAATGAGGTATATAAAACCATTTCATTAATATTCTAGGTGCTTGCTCTTTGAAAACTTTCATGGGATATATTATTTCCCTTTTTCAAGTTCTGATATTTAATTTCAAAGAAAACTTAATTTAGCTGCTTTAAATCAAAAACTCCTGAACGACACATTTTTATTTAGCGCCTAAATCTCAAAGGAATCCTTTGGAGTTGCAACTTCGTCGAGTTTCAGCTTAATGGGTTCGATAAAATTTAATCTAATTATTTACAACTCCATAGCTTGGGTGTATTTATTATTAAATGATGTTAAGCGTTTCAGCAAATTATGAAAGTTGGCTAATCGTTAGAAGTTTTGTACAATCTCTTAAATCTACGAGGTGTGACGATTAATTAAGACGTGCGAGATATGTGAATAATTTAAAATAAACTTGAATTTTATTTCTATCTCCTTTGATATACCCTCCTTTTCTGTCTATACACCGGCCGCATACGGGTCTTGCATTGTTAAAACAATGCTGTAGCTCATCAGTTCTAAGCCTCTTTAATAGACCGTTTTTGCTTTTACATGTTGAACAATCTGAAAATGTGTTCCCTTCAAAGCACTCGCTTTTGGGAACAAGCAAAAGTCGCATGGTTCAAGATCTGGGGAATACGAAAGATGAGCAAGCACGGGAATCCGTTTGTCTGCTAAAAACTGCGTTACACATAAGGCAATGTAAGCTGGAGTTTTGTCCTGGTGCAGGATACATGAGTAGTTTTTCTAATAATGCGGCTTTTCTTCCTTACTCCCTTCCTGGTCATCAATCAGGTAGACGAGAACTACAACAACAAAATCCTTGTAGCAGTTTCCCTAAACATTGTGCCGTGCCAGTAGTTGTAGGATCAATTCCTTTTAACATTAGTTTGATCCATTCTCGTTTATTATGACGCCCCGCCACTGGTTGTTATATTAGTATAAGAAGTGTGGGACAGAGGAGTAACCTATTTTTAATTGAATCCTAAAAACTCTGTAAGTATTGTTAGGTATTGATGAACGGAATGCGAATCATGTCGTTAGGATTAGAATGTAGTAAGTGAAACACGACAAAAAAGTAAGCAAGTGCGTTGTGAATAAATAATTCAAGTGCTAACGGAATTATGTTTTTGACAATGCAGTCTAGTGGTGAAGCATGCAGAAATCATCGCCGAAGTACAGTGTGTCTACGATGTAAGGATCGATCCAAATTATTATTTTTATTGTTATACCTGGAGTTTGTGTAAAGTAGACATTCAACGCGTTAGATCGTATGAATAGCCGGGCTTTTAACATTCCAGAGAGTGCAACGTTTGAAAGGAAAGAAATGAACCAGTTGTAGGCCTAGTATATTTTAGTACAGGTCACTTACGTTACTGTTGGATATTCGGACTTGGTTTATTCATTATTTCTTTTATACTTTTACTAAAAATTATTGCATTCAAGGATTATACTGTTATTATTTACTCTATTTCAATTATGTAAAAAACCCTGACTGTGGGGAAAGTCTCAACATCAAGAATGCATTTAACAAGATGTGCGCTATATAACTGCATGCATTCTACCAAGCACATTTAACCTTACATGTGATTTTCAAATGCTCCACTACATTGGCCAGGAAACGAGTTTTTTTACCTGTAAAATTTGAAATTTTGCCGAACCCTTGCTGTTCCAACAAGGTAGGGATCTTTAACGTGCGTAACAACACACACACGGGACCTTCATTTTACCTCTCATTCGAATGATGGTGTATTTTTGTAAAAAATGATCGTTTAACATTTTTCAAACGGACCGTGTCGGGATTCGAACCCAGGATCTTGGGCGTAGTAATCACACACATACCACTACGCCACAGTGCCGCCAAGCACATTTAACCGCTGGACAGCTACATGCAAATAAATGGCGACGACAAGACATTAAACTCGGTGACGATGACCGCAGGAGTCTCGCAGAGCGATTGCACGTCACCAACGCATAGATCATTGGCATACCGTTCACACAATACGTAAAATGCTGACAGCATGCCAATGATACTTTCTACCCCCACAAACAGTCGTAACCCGCTGCGTGCATCAACTTTCAACGCTAATTAGACGCACTACCTTCGCGACATCAGGAGAATGCACCTATACTCAAGAATGGCACAAGCTCTTTCAATCACAAAATGCATTTGCAACCAACACCTACATTATTGCAACGACGTCTTATCTGGACTAACAACTTCGGCAATTCAGAAATCACAATTGAGCAACATACGTTTGGTGTGTGTACACATAATTCATATATCAAAAAAGGCGAGAAGAACCAAGGACTACCTGTATTTCATTATCACGTACAACAACAGACTGCCAACAAAAACGAGAATAGAGATCTACAGGAAATACTTGCGACCGACAATCACCTACGCATCAACACCACGATTTGTCCTAAATGACATTAGACAATACATGTACATAAAGATCATTCCAGAACACTGCAGCGCTAGTTTCAAAAACATAAAGCAATCGACATATCTCCATAACAGTCCATAAGACCGTAAGTTAGAAGCCAGCAATAAGGAAGATAAAACCAAAAACTTTAGTATACGGATAATTTTCCAGAAACACGTACTCTGCTATAGACAGAAGGCAGAAAATAAAAACGATTTCGGCCAAGTAGTCAGATACTGTTACGTGCTAAATTGATGCTAGTTACGTAAATTAAATTTACTCTACCAATGCACCAGCTAGCTTTAAATGATGAGGGGTGGATTCCATAAAGCAAATGCCAATCTTTTTGAGGGTATACAAATTTCGTACTTTCACTTACGTGACCAGAAAAGGTCCTTCAACGTTCTGCCTGATAAAAACCCCTTAAGCACTAACCCAGCTTAACCCACCTCGAAAATTTTAAAGAAGTGCCTGTCCGAGAGATAATTGTTTTAAAAGACGATATACTGATTGTAGCTGCAGATTGTAGGTTGATAGAGCTTTGATTACACCATTATTACTCCATTTTATTAGTATGCACAAACCATTAAACCTATATTAGAAAACATAATTATCACAGTAAATAATCAAAGTAGACAAAATAAATACTACAATCTAGCCCAACTTTTGCCAAATATGCGTGGAACTAAAAATTACAACTTAATGGATCAATGAAAGATAGTCATTCAATTAAATTTCTAAATACTCCGTTGCCTTCATAACACTACTACGCCTTTATGTATAAAAAATTACGTTTCTACTACCCGCTTTAAATAAGCGCGCATCAACGTAATCGTTCTTTTCGATAATAACAGGTTTTTACATTTCTCTAATCACCATCAATCACAATTATGATAAATCAGCCTGTATTGTTTATAAAATGTAAAACAAATTTAATATCTTACAATTATATATAGTGATCATCTGCAAACGCTCTGTAATCTTTTAGTGTAGGAAATGTTTGCGGCAAATAAAATTGTAGAATGAAAACTCTCACCGGTCACTTTCACGTCAATTACTACAGTATCTTTTTTTCACGTTATAACTCGCATTTAGATACCTGTTCACATACAGTTCTAATTTTTAACGCAGGGAATCATTTACTAGTTTAGCAATCTTAGTCCGCACGGCAACGATTGAGTTTTCGACCCTACTAAAAATGCTCGTACATGTTATAATATGATCTTTTTTTACTAATATCTAGGGGTTTTATAATTTAGAATATTCCGTAGATAATCCCCGCTTATTCGTTCTCAAAGTTTGCACGACTTAAACTAGCTTAAAGTCGAGGTCAAGGGTATTTTAATGCGGGAAAGGTGTGTCAGTTGTTGCGCCCATAAACATGAAGGATTGAAAAAACCTTACAGGGTAAATATTGGTAACAATGAGTAAAATTTTGATAATGAGCAATTTTGTTCCAGTTTCTGCCATATATTGCTATAAGAATCCACACCCGCACTAAAATAGTTGACCGGTGTATTTTTATTTTGTTATGGATTTCCCGTCTTTTTTGGGTAATTTCAGTTTATAACTTAATACTTCAAATAGCCGTAACAATATTATATATCATTATTATTCCAAATATAGAAGAGTTTTTTACAAATCTCAATTAAATAATACTACCTAGTTGCAATGCCGAGTATAACCCAGGCCATATCAAAAATATATTCATATAATGTAGTAATTACTTATAGCTAAGGTGCTTTGTAAGTAAAATTCGCGCTATCAAATTTTAGATAATTTAATTATTTTATACAAAACAAGGTACTCATTTACATTGCTGAAGATATTTTCATGAAACGCTATGTAAACCATGTGACAGCCAACCTGAGAATGTTGTACGACGACATAATCCCCACCCAAGAATGAGTAGTATGGAAGAAACGACAGACGTTAGGCCGTGAAGAATAAGAAGAGTTGCGAGCCATAAAAACATGTATAAGTAAACAGTGAAAGGTTTGTAGTCGAATACATCCTTTTTATTTTGGAATAATAAATGAGCGTTGACGTGGTGAGCCACAAATTTTCAACAGAACCTACAACACTAATATATTTAGATAATTTAGTTCCAAGCAAAGAAAATTTGGAGATAAGCACCCGATGACTGGCTAATTTACTCTTGATTCCATGGACTTCTTTAGTCACCTGAATGCGTAACTGTAAGCTTTAACCCGTTAGAAATTGGTGTGGTTTTTAGTGGCATTTGTGTATGATGTTTGTTTTATAAATTATTGATAAGTTTATATAACGTTCGGTTTAGGTATAAAATCTGTACATTGCAAATTCTAATTGATAATTAGAGACGTGTTGCAAATTATTATTGCAGTTAATTATCAAGCGTATGATAAAGTGAAAATGAACTGATTAAAAAATCTCCAATTTTGTTTACATGAATTCGTTATGTGGTTGACATTTACATTGGTGTATGCATACTCTTTTAAATGAAAATGGAATTATGCTACACTAAAATAGATTTAGGTGACTTAGAAGGTTGAACTTGGTGTTTTATTTGTTCAAACATGCAGGTGGCATTTTGTAAAAGGAACTTCATTTTGCCAGGAAGTTAATGTAATTAAAATCTCCAAGGATTTTTTTTTTCATTTGAACACCTACCTAAACCTGTAACTTAGAACACTATTACAGGCTGTGATTCCCCAATAACTTAACTGTAACACTAGACTTGTTGATACATTTCTCACATCTAAACCTAAACCTAAACTATGCTATCCTCCACCTTTACCCATCCCTTGTTAGTTTGTGTACATTTATATGATATTTGTTTTTAGTTGACCTTAATTCTATTCCCCAAATGTGATATGTTGTGTGGGGTTTAGGTTATTGGGTGTTGTGTTGATGTGTTGTGTTTGTGTCATGAGGCGCGGACCGTCGGCAGCCGGAAATATGCTATTCTCATGGTTTCCTTGATGTGACTGGCCCCACGAAACCATCGACAGGCGGAAACCCCGAGAGCCGAGCCCCACCAGGTGGGTGTTTGTGTTGTGAATTGTTTATGTGGCTTGTTTGTTGTTTTTGTTTGTTTTATTGTTTGTTTTGTTTGTTGTGTGTTTTGGTGTGTGTGTGTACGAGTTTTTGTGTGTTTATGTGTGCAGGACATCGACCATCGGCAGCCGGATATCGGTGTTTCCACATGTTCTCAACGTGTCGCGCTTTTGAGAGACCATCGGCAGTCGGAAACCCCCGAGAGCTCGCCACGTTGATGTGTGTGTGTGTGTGTGCGTGTGTGTTTTGTGTGTGTTTCGTTTGTGGAACACAGACCGTCGGCAACCGGAAGATCGGTGGTTCCCACCTATGTGTGCTGTATGTCGTTATGTTGTGTTTAAATTGGTACAGTGTTTTGTTTTGTGTCCACCGCCCTTGTGGGTCCAACTTGTGTATGCTTGTTTACTTTATGTTTAGTTTTGTGTTGTTTGATGATACCTCAGTAATCCTCGATCATCGTCGTAAGTCGACTTCCACTTAGGTGGCATGTTGTGTTATTTCTGTTCTATCCTATTTTTAATCTAATCCTATCTATTTCTTGTTAAATGTTTAATTCTTGTCTCTGCGTTTTCTTTCTTTATGTTTTACTTGATGTTAATTATTTGTAATTGAGTGTGTGAATAGTTGGTCTTATTCATCTATGTACTTTTGAATAGATGACTGTCTGAGTTGGTTTATGCTGTTTTACTTTTTTGTTCTTCTGGTCTAGAGTAAAGCTCTTGTTTCCAGGAGAATGACTTTTCTTGATGTTTATCTTATTTCCGGTTGTCATCATTCTTTCTCGCATATTGTTTGTTATTGTCTTCTTTGTAAACTTGCTATGTATTGCTTCTAAACTGTTTGTGTGATGATGTTACTTACTTTATTTAAGTTGTTATTTAGTTTCGTCTCTGATGATGTTATTTATATTTTGAGTTTGTAATTCCCTGAACTCCCTTGCCCCGTACTCGAAGATCGGGCACTCAAATATCACATGTTCTGGAGTTCCTATATGTCTGTATTCACAGATTTCAATGTCTTTGATGTTTCTAGCATATTTGTATGTGTTGTAAGGAAGCGGCCCATACCTTCTGTTGGTTGTATATGTTTTGTTTTTAATCGTTCTTCGATGTCTGGAAGAAAGCTGTATGTTCTTCTTTGGTTTGTTGCGTGGTTTCGCCTCTCTTGCCAGTTTCTAATCGTATCTTTGTAGATGTCTTTGGTTGATCTGTTTTCTCCTCCTACTAAGTTGTTTACTTTATCATGTTTGTTTTTCTTCGCCAGTAGTTGGCTGCTTTCATTTTTATTTGCAAATCCATTGGTATTACTCCTAATACGACTGTGAGGGCATCGAACGATGATGTCCGATACGCTCCGGGCGTTCGTTGAGTTTCGTTGAGTTTCGTTGATTTTTGCTTTTGCTTTTTCTGTGTTAAGCCAATGTGCCCACACGCTGGACGTGTGCGATATGATCGCTGTAATTATTACGTTTAGGTATATTCGAACACAGTGTAGCGGAGTTGTGTACTTTATTAGCTAGTGTAGCTATTATGTGTATGACTTTCTTAGCAATGCTGCATTTCGGTTCTACATGCTCTTTATATGTCCCATTTTTATTGTCTCGGCACGTCTAACCGTTTGGTTGTTTACTTTGAACCATGAACCATTTTTTATTGTTCCTTTTAGTATTGTGAATGTTGTTTTGTCGTTTGATATTTGTAGTTTATTATGTTTGCACCACGTGTTGATATGTTCCATAATTTTCGTTGCGCGTATACTAAGATGGTTTACAGAGTCTCCTTCTATTATAATTGTTGTCATCAGCATATGCTGTGACCATCTTTGCCTCCGATTGTTCTTGTAATCTGTCGAGTATTTCTTCGACAGTGACATCCCATAATAAAGGGCCGCAAACTGACCCCCGTGGACACCCCTCTGTGAGTCTGTTTTTGACTATTTCGTTTTCGCTTTGTGTATATACAAATCTGTCCTGGCAGTAGTTGCGTATGGTTTTGTATATTGATTTAGAGCATTTAATCTCCTGTAAACATCTGAGTTCTGTTAACCACCACATGTTGTTGAATGCCTCTTTTATGTCTATAAATATTTTCAGAACATATTTCTTAATAGTTTGTGTAGATTTGTTGACGGCATCTTCAGTTGAGCATCTTTTTCGGAAGCCATACTGGTGTTGGTTTTCCCCCATTTTTCTCGGTGCTCCTTTAGCCTTTTATATATTAGCTATTCTTGTATCTTAGCCAGGCTGTTTAGTAGTCAGATTGGTCTGTAGCTGTCCGCTTTCGTTGGATCCTTGTCCTTTCCATTGTGTATAATTGCGACGCAAGTCGTTTTCCAACTGTTTGGTACTCTGCCTTGCTTTAGGCATTCATTCATGTATGTAGTTAAATACAGTGTTATTATTTGTTCAATGGTTTGCAGTACTTGGATTTGAATACCGTCAGAAACAGGTGCTTTTTTTTTTCTTGACGTATTGCTGTTTTAATTTCTTTTTTATATAAGGTTCGATTGTGTATTCTGTATCGTAATTTGTCCCGATTTGGTTCCTCTGTATTTTATGTGTTTCTGTCTCATTGTATTCATTATCTTATGGTAATAATTCTTGTAGTAGTGTTTCTGTAGTTTCTTTTCACATTGTTGGGAACGTGCCTGGTCGGGTTAGTTTTTCCACAGTTGAAAATGTTATGGGTGGTCTAATTTTTTGTCGTATGCTTTTGTAGGGCATTCCCTATATGTCTAGTTGTAAAATCTCCTCTACGAACCTGTTCAATGTCATTTGTCGTTCCTTGTTTGTCTCTATATATCTTTGTAGGTACATTTTGCATTCCTCAGGTACTATGGCTGGTTGATAACTTTTCCTTGCTTTACGTACTCTCGCCTTTAACTTTCGCAAGTTGATGCTCCATTTTATTTCCGCCGGTCGGTTTGGTGATTTTGTTCTAGGTATAGATTTCTTTATAGCTTGTCTGATTGTGTTAATTTGGTCGCATAAGTACTTACTTTTCCTCCTAGATTTATTTCAATCGGTGGTTGAAATTTGTTGTATAGTTTCTCCCAATTTGCTTTATGCAAATTGTACTTATATGTGTTAATGAGTGTCTTTAGTGTGTTGTGTTATTGCAACTGGTGTTATTTTGAAGGTGATCAAATTATGATCACTTAAAGTGGTGTTGTCGTGTACCCTCCATTCATAGATATGTCGCCTTGCTTTCGAGTTCGTCAGCGTTATGTCTATGTTAGTTGTTGCTCCTGCTCTACCTGGCAATGTAGTGATCTGTTTGTATAGGCGGCTCTGTGGCATAGTGGTATGTGTGTGACTACTACGCCCAAGGTCCCGGGTTCGAATCCCGACCCGGTCCGCTTGAAAAATGTTAGGCGAGCATTTTTCACAAAAATACACCCTTGTTCGGGTGATAGGTAAAATGCAGGTCTTGTGTGTAAGTGTTGTCACGCACGTTAAAGATCCCTACCTTGCTTGGAACAGCAAGGGTTCGGCAAAATTCTAAATTTACAGGTAAAAAGAATTCGTTTCCTGGCCAATGTAGTATCTTCGGGTGAAGCATTAGAAAATCACATGTATGGTCTATGCGTATGTATTTTCGACACCTAGGTCGAGTTCAGGTATTAGATCATCCGTGTTTTCTCTTCGTTCGTCCGTTATATCACTATGTCATAATGCCGTTTTTACGTTTGCGTCAGCCATAATTATTATTGGTTTACCTTGATGTCCCGTGCATATCTGTTGTATATTTTCTAAATATAGGTCTATTGGGTCCGCGAATTGACAGTAAATGTTAACTAATATGTAAGTCCCATTTTGTGTGCTGATTTCTATGCAGGTACAGTGTGTGCTATTATATTTTTGTATTATGGTTGTTATCGTTTTGTTAAAAATTATGATCCCTGATTTTGGTATGTTTCCTGTGCATATTATTCTTGCTGTGCTTGGCATGCCCCTTGTTCCTTTATTTACTGTATGAGGTTCTTGAATTGCTATGATCTCTATTGCTTGTTGTTCGGCGATCTCTCTCAATTCCTGGTTGACTGTTTTGTTTCCGTTTGCGTTTATCTGGGCTATTTTGAGTTTTCTGTCGATTGGGGTATTTGGTGGTTGTAATTGTCCGTGCCCAGGGTTTGGTGAGATCGCTAGTTACTTTCCCATATGCCATTACAAATTGACTGTAAATTTCGTCCAGGTTTAGTGTTCCATCTAGTCTATTAAAGACAGTATGAAGTAATTTTGTCAGTTCATTTGTGTCTGTTGGACGACTTGCCTTTTTAAGGTTATCCTGTCCACAGCTTCGATAATGGAGAAAGTAATTTTTCTTCCATTTGTGTGTCCTACCCTGATTACGTGCCGCAAGGCCTTTGTCAGGTTCTGGCGGTCGTCATGTGTGGTTATTTGCATAACGTTTTCTATTTGTTTATATATGTTTATAGGGTTGTAGGTCCCTTTTTGTATTCGTTCGTTCTCAGTCGCTTGTTGAATTGTGTCGTGTACGATATTTTTTTGTTCCTCGCTTGTGTCTTCTGTGGGTTTTTCTTTTGTCTTTCCTTTTAGAATGTATATTATTTTTTAATTTGCTTACTTTTTTTCTTTGATTTTTCATCCAGGGAAGCTAAAATTTGAAGTTCGGTCTGTGTCCTTCTATCTTCGAGGGTTTTAGATGATGTTTGGTTGGCTCTGTATTTTGTGCTCGTAAAAAGTTTCATTTTTGTCGAGACGGTGGTTTCTTTTTTGTTTTATTGTCAATGATATTTGTTACGTTTAGATTTGTTAAAGCTGCGTTGATTCTAGAAGTGTTTTATTTTTGTATTCTCTATAGTTAGTGCGTTGTATTAGTCTGTCTATTAATGCTTTGTATGTTGGACAATTTTGTGTTCGCCACTTTTTTCCTCTTCTTTAACATGGAATACATGGTATTGTTTTCTTTTTAAGGGGGCAATTAGTCCTCCTGTGATCACTGTCTCTTTCATTTTCTTCTCCACAACAGGCACACGTGTCCTTAGTTCTGGAGCAATCTACAAGGATTACTCGTCGCCCATAGGATTATTAAACTAGATGAATTGGCGCACATAAATTTAACAGTACTAATGCCTTTCAAGATAGTTGTTACTAATAACAAAGCCTAAAACTGCATCTCTAGTAAACGGTTAAATCAATTTTTTTTTTGTATTGGTTCCATAGTTACGCCTTCTCACACCTTTAAGTCGGCCGGTGCACCCTTAATTTATTACGGGATTCCGGTCTCTTCTGGGCAATTCCAAATTTACAAATTTAACGCCGTTGAACTAAAAAATCTGTTGCGGATGAATGAAGCTTTAAATTCTTAGATTTGAAATTGTCCAGAAAGGGCGTGAATCACGTAACAAATTAATATTGGTACATCTTTAATAGGTTACTAAACTCTCGCCCTTTGTAGACACTTCCAAATTTAAGAATTTAGAGCTCTATTTACTCGTAATATGTTTGCAAAGCCCAGTATCAGGTCCACAGTAGAGATAGTCTGGCAAATGTAATTTCATTGGCAAGCGCTTCATTGCACTATTAAATAGTTCAGAATATTTTAAATCTGTGATAAGCATCTAATACTGTACAGGGTTAGAGAAAATTGATTACGTGAACATTTACTCTTTTTTTGTACATTTTGTTTTCTAATTTGCCTTGATTAATAGAGAATGGGTATTCATATTTCGTCCTTTCACCTTTTGAACTTTACTAATATAACCCATTTAAAACAACATCTTAATTAAAATTTGTTTAGGATCGTTATATAAAAAGAAAAACCGCCTCGCTAGAACAACAAAATCTACAATTGGGGAATAGTAACACCTACATCCTCTTCTTTTAGCTAGCAATCAACGTATTCAAAAGTGTCCCAAGTGACAAGCCATTGGTTGTACTTGTAAATAAAATAACTACTACCCTCCTACGTAAAATCCCTCGACGTTATTTTTCCCAGCTAAGTATGTCGTTTCATAAATTTGACGGGTTTTTCTGTAAGCAGCAACTTTTCACATCTCCTAATTTAAATGTTCCCTTGGAAATTTCTTATCATGAGGGTCTTCAAGGTGCTGTAATTTTAAATAATTGCCCTTTATATTGCACCTTTCGGCCTTCTGGTTGCTGCAGAAGACGTAAAAGTAAGTTATATTCTCAATTACGCTTACACCTATATTCACTATGAAAGCTATTAATAGTCATTTTAAATTTGACATTTTATGAGAAACGAGAGCAGAAATATGATATACATTATTTTATCTAACAGCGTCTTATTACGTAACTGAGGAGAATATTAAACTGACATGATATCATATTTCACACTTTCTATAAATAACTCCACGTTGTTTAGAAAGTGATCCCATAGGATAATACGGGATTATATTTCTGCGTTGACAAAATAAACTCAAGCCCAATTGTGACAACTGCTGTAAGAGTTTTCAAAATCTTTCGTTCCATTAGGTATAAAAGAATAATATTGGTCATGTTAAATGCACAGCACGATCATCTACAAGGGTTAAGTTGAAACCTTTACTAAAACAAGGAACACATTAAGTTTAAATTACAATGTGTCGCAACGCGTCTAACGTTAAAGACAAAATTATTTAAAAAAATTGTTTGGTAAGAACTTCACCGCTCAGCGAGTTACATATCCCCCATATCAATATGTTTAAAAATTTAAATGCATTTAGTAATAGTATGTTACCATGTATTGAAGGTTATAATATTAAAGGTTAATCAAAGTTCACATCAGACATGAAAACGGAAGCAACTACTTTGTATTCCAGACGCAACCTGGAACTGCAGGTGCAGACACAATAAACTGCAATAAAGCAGTTTTAATTAAAATTACTTAAAATAAGACAATGTACGTTTATCAAGAAGTGAGATCTGCACTTTCCTACGAAATGATGTGAGAGCAGGGATTCCATAAATACTGTGAGGGGCCCCTTGATAGTCAGTCAATCTTCGAACTTCATAACTTTAACATTGTTGGTGGTTCAAACTATGCACCGTAATTTTTATTATTAATTATTGATGCATTAACTTCAAGTATTTTTGTCAATTTCTATTACTTAATGTTTAATGAATATAATCGTCTAAGTTGTTGTAACAGAAATAACTGTTTTTTGTAATTATACAATTGAAAATAAATTTGATAAAAGTGTTTTTGGCGACAAAACTTTTTAAAAAGAAGCTTTCATAGGTCCAAAACCTATCTCGCGTCTAACGTTAGAGGCAAAACTATTAAAAAAAAGAGTTGTTTGGTAGGAACTTTACCGCTCAGCGCTATTCCGAAGAGTATTAAAACCAAAAACACTGTCTGAAGCACAAAATAAGTAAAAACAATATTATTTAGCTATTATAGATATTTATGGTTCCGGGTTGACACTGTGTCATTTTATGAACCACGGACCTTAGTTTATAAGATAACACGGTGCCAACTCAAAACCATAAATATTTATAATGACTCCGGCCATGAAAGCCTACGACAATATTTAGCTATTGTCAACATCATACTCAGCGCTGAACGTATTAGAATATTAGGTTTTGTACAACTACTTTCTGTAGTTCTGCTGTCCCTAAAATGTTCACTCTGCACTCTTCTTACAATTTCGGCTCTTGAAGCGAAGCTTAGTCTATTTTTGACAAGAATAATACATCAAAACGTAAACAAAGTATTTGTTCACGATGGATGAATGGTAGTTCCGAAGACGCAAAATCTTCAGATTGACTAGATTGACAGGTTACAAGAAATTGTATTTAAGAGTTTTATTAACCTCACAATAGGAAACGTTTAGAATAATTCTGATACATTTTCGAATGGTCTACAACAATTGAATAAAATATAAATATCCATCGTAAGTATTAGTTAGTTCAGTTCTAATAAAAAGCTATATTTAGAATATTACGTTTTTATTCGAACTATATAGCGGTACATACTGTTAATATAAATTACCCTATGTAATATAAATCATTGCAGTAATCGATATAAATAAATTATGCTGCATTGATACAAATTAACTACAGTGCTACGATAGTAACTAGGACGATAGCATAGTAGCTATAACAAGTTAATAATTGTACTGATAGCGGCTAGCTGGAAATAAATTGCCGCAAATCCTTTAAGAATTTTACTGTAAATAAGAGATGTTGAAAATGCTTGTTAAATCGTTTTGCAAAAGAGTTTTCGTTACACTGGTGTCAGCAGTAGAATAATAGTGGAAAAGACATTTGGATGATTACTAATTTCATGACAGTAACTTGTCAACAACAGAGAGGGGAAAGTGAAATTTTTTCCGTTTTGAAGGAGCTTAATTCAAACCTGGTAGAAAGCTTGGCTAGTAACTCTACGGAATTCATAGAAAAATTAAGTCAAAATTTCGCATGCTTCATAGTGGAATTGCAGGCAAATCTTAGGAAGCATGACCGAAATACCGCAAATTTGACAGCGAAGTTAGAAGAAAATTTCACTGGTTTTAATGAAAATGCGTAGAAACAAGAACAAACCTTTGCAAACCTTGCAGAAAAACTAAACCAGACAGCAGCAAAATCAAAGAAAAATAATACGAGTGTTATGGTAAAAATACAAGAAAATGCTGCGAGTCTGGCGGAAAAACTGAAGTGGGTCATCACTAATTTACAGGAAAATCTTAGAGAAAAATGATAAACCCATTCTGCAACTTGGCTTAATTGTATTAATATCAGCACACGCTGCTGGTACGGGAATACTTTCTAAGATTATTTTTTTCAACTTTAAATTATAACTATTGCTGTTATTTAGCTGTTTAAGTAAATATGAAGCCATCAGTGTAGCAGGTGGATATGCCAACGGCATCAATTGGTGATTTTTAATCTTAATATTTGTCAATTCGGAAACTTATTACTATTTGGGTTGGGGTTATATAGCTTTATGCGCTCTTTCCTTGTAAAGATATACTACAGGAATCTACTATACATAGAACACGACAAAAGAACCTCTGGTTTCCTGCTGTAGGAGTATACAACCATAGAGTACTCCTAACTGACCAATAGCACGCAGTATGCAAACAAATAACATGCACTCATAAAACACGCCTCAACTAGTAATGAAATTGTCCAACACCCCTCAAAATACTACGAACATGATCCCCCCATAACACAGCTTGGATACGCTCTACTCTTAAAGCTACGACCACCTTCTAAAACACATGACGCCAACAAGCACGTCAGTATTGAGAACATTCCGACTTCAAACCGCTTCAATTTCTACCACCCAAGAAAGCTTTCGAACGCCAGAGCTAGCCCACCAGTCGCTAGGTACCGAAACAATAGAAATCCGACTGCAATCACCGCCACGTTGTGCCGAATTGAATTCAGTCGACCCAGGCCGTGGTTACTTACAACCCTGTACATCTTCACCAATACGAAATCAGATCCAGGTCTACGTCGTGAAGCCATAAAATCCAATTACTCAACATAGAAACTCATTCCGCAACTTTACAAACTAAAGCACTTTCAGTTCTAGTGTTAAAGACTTTTACTATTTAATTTTGTTTGCAGAAATATTTGTGAGTATTTCCTGTGTGTGTCATGCCTTTAATATTAATGTATAACAAGTTCATATCAATATTTTAACTTGTAAAAAATGTGACCTCTGTTACTACGAAGCATTAACCAGGTGCTCTCAGACAACCAAGACACGTCACTGTTATAGTAATAATACAAGAAAATGCTGCGAACCTGGCAGAAAAACTGAAGTGGGTCGCCACCAATTTACTGGAAAATCTTAGATAAAAATTAGATCGGAACCCAAAAGCGATTGAACAAAAATTAATTAAAACTACAGCCGAATTTAGAGTGGAGTTTATACAAGAAACTACAAAATCCGCGAAAAAATCTGAAGCCAAATTTTCCGACAGCTTTTTGACATTGGAAGCAAATGTCTTTGAAAATTCTCGAAAAATGCACGAAAATGTGCTGGAGATAGAGGATCGGATTAATTCCCTAACTGTATAGGCACAGCGGTACTCAATTTCGGTGATACAACGGAATATCACAGAATTTAAGAATGACGTGAAAGTGAATAGACGCCAAAGTTCAACGTAAAACCACCCATATTTGAAAAAAAGTCATATTGGCAGACATATTCCACACAACTGGAGGCTGCTACGAGAGCTAACGGCTGAAGCGACGGTGAATGGGCAACCGCGTTGATTGTTTGGTTACGAGGTGAAGTCTTGACAATTTTGCAAACAGTATCAGACCATCATCAACAAAGCTACATTGCTTTAACATCAAGGCTGGATATGAAGTACAATAGTTTCTGAACAAAAGAAGAAAGGTATAGAAAGAACACACCACAGGAAGAAGGTCGAAAGTTTAACTATCAGGGTGACCATTGGCAGTTAAAATATTCAGCTAAAGGAAAAGAAGAATAATGTGGAACGAAAGAAGAGTAAAAGCAAAATTCAACACCCAAAAAACCTAAGAAAAAGCTCAGGATTCGAACAGAAAGTTAAAAAAATGAAACAGAGTGGAGTTATGGTTCAGCAAGTGTTTCAGTGTGTGTGCGTGCGCGCGTGTGTGTGCGTGTGTTGTGTATTTGATTTGTCGGGAGCGTATTGCGCCGCTTTGGTCGCCTTTTATGACAGACAGGCCACCGAGTGAATAAGAATAGTCCCACGGTAAAGCCTGACTGCAGTGAGATTTGACAAAAACGGTCTAACACATTCTCTACACAGCAATTACGGGCACAAACACACAACACACACACACGCGCGCGAGCACACGTTTTAATCATAACTCGACTTTGTTTCGTTTTTTTTTGGTTTTCTCGTTTCTTGGGTTGTTCGCTAGTGTTTTTTTTGTTTTAGCTTTTGCTTTTTCGTTCCTTAAGCCGTAAACCTACTTGGAGGTCTGCCAGTCGTCACCGGCGACTTAAACGGTTCAACACGCTCTTTACAGGGCGAATACACAAACATATACACACACACACACATACATACATACACGCACGCACGCACGCAGACACATGCACACACACACACATGCTCAACGATAATTCAACTCTGTTTCTTAATTTCTTTAGTTTTCTTCTCGGATTTTAAAGCATTTCCAAGTGTGTTTTTTGAGTTTTGGATTTTATTCTTCCATTGCTTTCGTTCCATATTCTTACCCTTAGCTGCTTTTGTTTACTGTAAGTCCTCACGATGACTTAGTTAAGTTTTTGACCCCCTGTTTATGGTATGTGTTTTCTAGGCATTTTTCTTTTCTTCGGAATCTGCAACTTAGCCGACTATTCGGTCTATTTAGGTTTTCTTTTTCTCGGTTGTCCTTTTCGGACGAGTAATGCTTACCACAACTTGAAGTACATATTCTTGTTCACCTGTTCTCTTGTTGTTCCTTCTTAGCATACTTTACGCTTGTTAGTTTTGTCTTATTCGGCTATTGATGTTGATTTTCTTAATTGTTTCTTTTCTTCCTCTTTGGTTTTTTTACGAAAAATCAATTTTTTTCTTGGGGTTTGGAAACTGTACTCTTTTTTTCTTTTATAAATAGCCGTCCGGCTCTTGTGGTGTCAACACCGTTTCATTTTTGTCTTCGTCGATTCCCTACTTTACTTTCTCTTCCCCTTTTTTTGTTTTTCTAATTTTTCGTTTTTTAGGTATTACTTAAGTTAGTATTCCGTATTATTATTTTTTGGTATCCCTGAAGTTAGATTATTAGTTTTGGAACTTCGAACCGGATAATACCTTGTATTATTTATTTACTTGATATGAAATACAGGATCATTGTAAAGTATAAAAGTTAACGTAACTCATGCCATGCTTTAAATTAATCAAGAACAGCGTAAACATAAAACCCGCCAACACCGATTCATCATGCATACTGTCGGATTTCTCGTCAAGCAATAGCGCCCTTTCGCATACTAACGCTTCACTGCTGCACAATAACGATAGTGAGCGCAATGACTGAATGCTGTTACATCGAGAGTCTCTGGCAGCATCAAGTTTCTTGGACGATTTTGCCGATTAAGGAGGTTATAACAAAAGCTGTATCAGCTTTATCGAAAACTAGCTTCCGTACATAGATTAATCGCGTTTTAATGATCCGTGAGATAGCGTATTAAAAAGTATTGCGGAGAACATTCAGACATCACACGAGCATTCCTATGTCACTTTTCTAATTTACTAAGACGTTTACTTGTTTATCTGTCCTAGGTTCGATGGTATACTTTTAATCGGTTTGAATATTGCTATTTTGAAATTTAATTGATATTTGTCCGTGTTTTGTTCTTAACAATCGATTTGGTATATGAATATTCGCTCCTAATTTTCTTAAAAGATCCATCCCTATCAATCCGTCGTATTTATCGTTAAATTCGAAAATGCAAAATTTGTGTTTCATTTTTACTTTAAAAGCTTTTGGTAGAGGTATATTCCCAATAAATTAGTGTAGTGTCGTTTTGTGTGCTGTTCTGATTTTAAAAGGTTCTCTTTAAACAAAATTTAAATAATGTTTCTGCACGGCTTTAGAACTAACTAAAGTTTTTGAAAATCCTGTATCGATTAATAATTTAATTTCAGCATATGGTATTTCTTATATAGGGTAAAATGTGTTGATTGATATTGTTTAAATTTATTACGTCTGATCGTATATGGTTCTGTCCAACTGAAAATTTCATTACGCATTTTCTTCATCATCCTCTTTGCAACTTTCGTAAGGGTTGTTACGTTCGTAATTTGCTTCATCGTCTCTATTTGGGTTAGTATAATTACTTGTGTCCTCGGATAAAGCTTCTTGGTGAAATAGTTCCTCGGAAGTGAAGTTTTGTTTTTGTGTATAGTCGGGTCTAATTTGAGATATTTTAGTGTTTTGTCTGGTGTTACCAGATGAAGTGTCCGTCCATACGGGTTGATTTGTAATAATTATTGGGGTTGTTGTTGTTAATCCTCATGGGTGTGTTTTTGTTAGAATTTACGCCTAATGCTTGCATTGTTCGATTTACATTCTGATTAAATTTGGGTGTAAATGTAGGTTATGTAAAAGTCGAATTAAAGGTCGGTTTGGGAAATTGTCGCAATTGATTGTTGAAATTTGTATTATTAAAGTTTAGATTATTAATTCTCGATTGATTTATTGATATATTAAATGATGCAAATTTTTTTTAATCGGTAGGTAATTTTTGTTCACTTTAAGATTGTAAAGTCTGTTTCTGTAATACATTACGTTTTCCTCCTCTATAATTAAGTTCATCGCTTCCTCTAAGTTTTGGGGATTTCTAAATCTTATTTTGTCCGATAACCGCTCGGGTAACGCGTTTATATATGTATC
The DNA here is from genome assembly GCA_036346225.1 of Platerodrilus igneus. Classification (NCBI taxonomy): domain Eukaryota; kingdom Metazoa; phylum Arthropoda; class Insecta; order Coleoptera; family Lycidae; genus Platerodrilus; species Platerodrilus igneus. The sequence continues at coordinate 3,180,475 of JARFIW010001108.1, read as the reverse complement.
TAAAGCCGTTTCGTCGTACATTTTAGTTTTAATTACACGAACGCCTAGATCTGGTTCTTCTAATTTCAGTTTGGTTAGAGTTATACTTCTAACGTCTTGACATCGCATACCAAATTGATATGGTCATTGATTGTGTTCCATTTGTAAGTTTAATAAGTCCCGTATTAGGCATTTTATGTAATCCTCCCAATCCGTTAGGTGATCTCTACTCGCAGTTAAGATCAAAGCTCTGCCGGTTAGTATACTCAGGATCAATCTTAAAAGCCACATGTTTCTTTCTAGGTTCCCTTGCTAGTAAAAACTCTTCAGAAATGTTTCACACGCGGTAATGAATACACCTAACAAAGCTTTTTTTACAATCGTACATTGGAATCGAATCTAAATATAGCCTTAAGTTTTCAGAATTCATCTTTATAAATTATTTATTCTCTGTTACCTTAGTCAAGTTAGCACTAAAGTTATTTATAGAATCACTTGCCCTTACTTGGATTGCGTGTAATTATGAACCTCTGCTATAATTACATCAATTTCAAACTTTTGCAGAATAATTGTCTCATAAAATGTGTATAATTATAAACGTTTGTTATAATCCCATCAAGTTCAGACTTTTGCTGAATAACTCTTTCAGTAATAATTGTAATAGTAAATTGTACATAAAATGTGTATATAAAATTCTTTTGTTTCAAATCCTACTTGCTAATATCAATATGCAATTGAAAAAAATGGTAAGGAAAAAAAACTATAGGTACTCACAGTAATTTGATTGTTAGTTCCATTAGCCTTCCTTCCGTATTGGATTCGGTCGGTTTTGTACTTCGTCCAATTTCTGTGTTCTGTTCCAGTGAAGAATTGAAATTCACGGCCACCAGTTCTTCGATTTTGGAACTGCTAGTGCCCTTCTGGAATCCGTTTCGACTGCGCCAGATAGGTTTTGGGCCTTTGGGAGCTCTTTTTTAAAAAGTTTTGTCGCCAAAAACTCTTCTATCAAATTTATTTTTAACTGTATAATTACAAAAGTGACTTATTTTTGTTACAACAACTTAGACGTTTATACTCATTAAACATTATGTAATTGAAATTGACAAAAATACTAAAAGTTAATAAATCAATAATTAACAATTAAAAATTACGGGGAGTAGCTTGAACCAGCAACAATGTTAAAGTTATGAAGTTCGAAGACTGACTGGCGATCAGAGGCTCCTCACGATTTATTCGTAATCTCTGCTCTCACATCATCTTGTGGGAAAGTGCAGATCTTACAGTCTGCTACTGCTTGATAAATATACAATATCTTATTCTAAGTAATTTTAATCAAGACTGCTTTATTGCAGTTCATTGTTTCTGCATCTGCAGTATCAGGTTGCGTCTGGAATACAAAGTAGTTGCTTCCTTTTTTATTTCTGATATAAACTCTGATAAACTTTTAATTATAACCTGTAACATGCTATTACTAAGACATAATAAATGCGTTTAATTTTATATACATTTTCGTATGGGGGATATGTAACATTTGGAGAGCACAAATATCGCACGAGCATACAACCCTGCTATATATAATGTTAATACTCATACGCTCAAAGTAAGCTCGGCTAACGTCTTTTGAAACAATCCTAGACGCCAACTAATCACTAAGTACACTGGTACGTTAAGTTTACGAGTTATAAACGTTATTTTAATTAGTACAAGCATTAACATAAATTACAAACTTTTAGTTTGTCATTTAACTGCTAACTCTTTATCTTTATTGCAAATAAACCGTTAAAAGTGCTTTGCTTTTGATCAGGTTTTTTTTATTCAATTTTTCATGCTTCATGATACTTTCAAGTTGTCTTAAAAAACCGTCTACAGAATTTAAAAGGTTACTTTCTTCATCACGTCATCAATTACTGTTTGTAAATCGTCATCAGGATCCGTACCACTTTTATTTTTATTGGACGCAATTACATCAAAGATACGTGCAGTTATGAAATCTATATCGTCTTTGGTTGCTGTTATATTTCCGGCTGTAAAAGTGCTCGATACGTTTTTTTTTCATTAAAACGGTCTTAATTCTTTGAATTTCAAGAATTGGAGTTGAGTAGCCGTAGAACAAGGCCAAATCAGAAACTAAAAAATTTTGGTTTAATTTGATGTCATTAGGGTATAACCTTCTTTGTGTAGCTCTGTGCAGAGGAATTTCGTACTCTCAATTGAAATCATTAATCTTGTTTGAAATGGCAACAGAGTTAATCTTTTAAGTATGAGGAATTAAACACTATTATAGCACTAGTCTTACTAGTAATTTATTTATCTTACACATGTATACTACATAAGCATATTTATCTTTAATTAGGGTATGCACTTCAAATGTTTATTAGGACGGAGTTCAAACTGAAACTAAAACTGACGCAACGGGGTTTACACTTATATACGATAATCCTTAATTCTGGAGGAATGGAGGAACATCTAAAACGTCCCTCATCAAACCTTTGAGAACAATTCTATTGAATCTAATTTTTATTAATAAACTGTCAATAAATGATGATTTATAGTTCATGTACGTAGTTTGGACCGTATTATATCAAATATTAATCGGTGTTTTGTTTATTTTTGTAAGAAACCATCACGAAGCCAGGTTGTGTATCACTTCTTATAAACGCGTAGACACTGACGTCGAATCACGCCGGATTAGTGTCTGTAGGAGAGTAATGGTTGCAAAGAAAGTACTTCAAGATGAGTACCACTTGTCCCATCGAACTAAAAATTACATTTTTGCACGGTATGGAGTTACGATGTTTCTTACTTGAACAATCGTTGCATTTCTATTTACTTACTTCTAAGAATACATTAATGTTTACTTTCTTACAGTTAGCCTTTTCGTGGCCCGCAAACTGCATTTGACTTGGAGTAGTTTGAAATGCTTCAAGTATACGACTTTCAGGCCTTTAATTCTTGTGAAATCTAGTTCTAAAAGTGCATTCAAACTTAATAAATAACATTTAATTAGAAAAGTATTTACATTGCAAGGTGCGCTCACCACATAAAAGCAAAAAGTTTCACTTTATTCAGAGTAATCAAGTCGCATTAGTGCCACTCCCTGATTTTATTACCGCTATATTTACGAGGGTTTTATTTAATGAATTTTCAAGTACTCTTAAAGCGAGATAAAGCAAATAAAATGTTTAAACGCTTTTAACAAAAGTGTAATCAAAGTGTAGTTCCAGGTAAACGAAAAGCTGTAAAAACAGTTTTTGAAGAAATTTGCTTTAATTCTCTTTTTCATATTAAAGCTCTGTTTACTAATAAAATAAATTTGATAAACTTGTAAGACTCGTATTAATAGTACTCTTTTTTTTGCTAAATCTTAAAAAGCGCAAATGCAAAGGGTTGTTTTTAAAATGTACGGCGCTGTTACGAATGAGTTCTTTAGCATAAAATCAACAACAACTTCTTATACATACATGTCTTAAAATGTAACCATATGGAAATAATAATTCTCTAAGGGTTTACATGAAATTGGGTTTTTTAGTCCGAATCCTTCGCAATTTAAACAAGCCTGTAAAATCTTATTAAATATTCAGTTACAAAGCTAAATATTTTAAATCTATTCTATTTTAATAACGTGTTAAACCTCGGGTTTTATTATTACATAGTATGGAAATTTATTTTGGTTATCAAAGGCTAAAAACTCATGCTATATGTGTTCGCATTATAAGTTTAGAAAGTATTTTAATTTGCCGAAACATTTGTTCTCAATGATTGTAAGGCGTTTCTAAAAGGTGAAATATATGCATTTTTTTAATACGTTAAAAACGTGGTTTTCGATTGTTAAAGTATTTGCTTCGAATATATTACATTCATTTAGCGACGTGGTTTTATCAAATGGGTCTTCTGTTATCAGTTGTTGTTGGCTTTGAGTTTCTAATGTGGGATATTGAATTTATTTGTTGTCAAACTTTTATTTTAGATCCGTATTAGAAGATATTCCAATGGAAATTCACTGATGGATTTATAACATGGGATTTGTTATGGTATTTCGTGCAGACAAGAAAAACAGTAGCAAAGTAAGTAAAAAAAATTGTCCGCTTTGGATACCGCAACAAAACAAGAGTTGAATAGAAAACAATTGGATGCCGTACTAGTTCAAAACGTCGTAGAGTGGGGTGGATAACACACAACGAAAAATTGAAAACCTCAGTAAGTAGATTTATTTACAAACCGTTACTTAACAAACATTATCAAAAAGATTTAACAAAAACTAAATCGAACATTTTTATAATCGTCCTGTTAAACATGAAATAAACGAAAGCGTCAACTCTCATACAACACAACTTAACTTAAAAAAATACATTCAAGCAATTATAGGTTATGTATTATTTCCCAGCCATATAAAATCTATAAGTCTAAATAACACATCCAAGTATACTTACAAAATGTTTCCATCCCTAAATAAATACAAGAACAAGATAAAGCCCAATATGTACAGTACTAAAACACTGTTTATCTGCTACTTGAAGTGCACTTCTTAAAAGTAATAACATAACCGTGAACTGAAGTTTCATAATCCGACTGAAATAGGGTAACCCTAAACTGAAGTAATCGCAGTGGTAAACCTAATGTAGATCGTAAATAGTAAATAATTTCTGACGTTAGCATTTCGTAAATCTTAAGTTAACGTAAGTAAAATTGCTTTAACGCGACTTTCGGTTTATATTAATATTGACTTAAAAACAATCACCTAAGTACTTGTGCATAATCATGTGAGAGTAAAATTTTAACACGTCAGTCTGTAATTTATTGCGCCATAACCACTTTAAGAAAAACTAAAGCACCAAAGGAATAAGAAGTCACTAGACTTCATAAAAGTATACAAAAAGCAGAATATTCGTATCTTATTGAACCTTAAGAAGAGTAGCTAATGTCCTCCGGTACCACCGCAGCAGAGCCGGAAGTGCGCACTTACGCTTGCCGTTGGAATGAATACTCCTAAGAAAGAATTTCAGTTGACTAAATTTGACTTCATAAAACTAAAGTAACACAATGCTTGTTAAAAGAAAGCATCTTAAGTAGCACCTCGACTTAACAGGGTTTGTTTATGGGAAAGGACCCTGTATAGAATCGAATAGAACCTCTTTCAAAGCTCAGCCTATATGTATAGGGAGGAAATCATCAGGGAGTAACACGTTTTTCTTTCAACAGCATTCTATAACGATATAATGTAAAGTATTCTCAGAACCACACCTGCAAAGTATTCTTAAGACAACTGTAAAGTATTCCTAGGACACGGCTTGTAAAAAGCTAAATTAACAAAAGCAAGTGGCCTCAATACTACATAACGACTTCCATGAATTTGTCCACGTAAGAAAACAACGATCGACCTTCTGTTAGGTATGTCTGCAACCCACCGTGCAGCATTATAGGGTAAAGTGTATGACCGGTTGCTTATTTGTTATGAAAAACTATAAAGTTTTACCATTTTAAATTATACTACCGAGAACCGATAAACAGAAGAACAATTTTTATTTCTCGTAAAACTAACTCCGTGAACACTTAAGCGACAACGAAATACCGCGTTGATAGATTTGTTACTTCCAGATGTGAAACGGTAATTTACCTTACCTTGGCAACATCTAGTATTTCAGAACATATAACCTCCTGGCAAGTGCTACCAGTATTGGAAATTACTAGACGTTCCTAAGGTAGGACATACACACTTTTTATAATAAAGAGTCGAAGTTTCAGCAACCTTTGTCGTTTATTATAAGGTTCCTACAACGAAACATTTAATAAATATTATAAAACAATTTGTATAGGTCTTACAATGTGTTCTCACACGGGTTTTTTGGCCTCTTAATAGGAACTCTTAATCAATACCAATATTTTAATAAGTCAAAGTTTTCTCTCGTAACTAACAACAAAATTGGCATAAATCGTACATTTACTTACTTTACCTAAAATCATGGCAACAGAGACGCGTGCACGATCAACACTACAAATTTATACAACAAATGCTAGACAATGAAATAAGTCTTTCTAACAACCAGACGTAACCTTGTGAAATCACAGGATGAGTAGCTTTAAACTAAAAACAGCACATGTAAGCCACAAAAAATTTAGGAACCTCAGATCAACGAACAAGATCTGCTTCGTGAAGGACTTGAGAGAAGGTATTGGAAATTTCTTAAATTTACACAGAATAACAAAAATAGAATAGCTGCAGGCTTCTACAGAAGCTCTGCAAGAGTACTTTTTTGTACAGACTTCTTATTTTAGCGCCTGAATTTATAAAAACGTACAAACAAAAATTAACGGGGCAAAACGTAGGTGCCCCATCCCCACTCCCAGGGCAATAATGGTGTATTATCAAAAAATGAATACATCAAACATATTTGGCGAGTAGATTATTACTTCAACATAAACTACACGTGCCGCTTACAGAACAAAGATACGAATTCGTCATCACAAATGGTATACACAAGCGCAAGACTCTTTGACTATAAATATACAACAGCACAAAACAGTTTATTCTACCTCTTCTCAACACGCAGTGCCTCCATTAGTCAAAGGCTCACTTCTACGCCAGATCAGAGATAGTCAAAACATATATAAATGGCGATATGTGCAATGGGATTCATTATTTCGGAGATCCTCATAGTTTGAGACAAACACACAGCGGTGTTCTCCGTAGCCTGATGCATTCAACATTTTAAGGGCCGTGCTCGGTATAATCTGCTGTATTGAAAGCTCAAACAGCAATGCTATCGCTAGCCTGTTGCATTCAACGTTTAACCAGCGGTGCTAACTCATAGCTTGCTGCCACCGAATCTGACGCTTATTGAGCAGCCCTAATTCACACCGCTCCAATGCCAACGTATTTTTGACTGCAACCGATAGACAGGGTGTCCAAACGTCAAAAATTCAGCACTGCCCGGAAACAGGATCGCTTCTTTGGCAGCTGTACCACCTACGTACCGACAAAGACAGGTAGGTAAAGCGAAGTGGACCCCACAGGTGCCTACCGACAGACCGCCCGACACCAAATTCAGGCCGCCTCTGGAACACCTAGCGAAACAAGTGCAATGACACCGAGTTAAACTGCAAAAAATGTCTCCGAGACTACGTAGCTCTCCCCATGAACGCTTGCAAACTGCGAATAAACACTTATACTATTTTACCTTTGTACAATGTTTTTTTTTTAATCTAATCACCTCTATCAATATCCTCTTTAGATCTGTATATACATATATCTTCGCAAACCTTATTGTCGGTGTTTACCATTCTTGTACATACATAAATATAGCCCAATGACATATCCAAAAGAAAAATGTCTGTGTGTAAATCTTAGTGCAGTCCCAAAAAATATGTTCCACCTCCGCCACCCATCTATAACAAGCGACGAATAATGTGTCAGGTCTTTCTTCACCCAAGATGGCACAAACCAGCGACGTCAAGTCTAAGACAAAACTCCGACCGCGGCCTAGCCAGTGGGACTAACTAGCAGTTTTGGCACTGCAACAACCTATTGGCTTCCAACATCGATGAAACGCCAACATGAGGTTATCAACAACAAACAGGCAAGCGGAGGCTCTTCACCACGTCACCACAACAGCCACCGAGGCCGAAAAAGCAACATTATCTGGCACATTTCTGAGGCACAAAAAAATTCCTGCAATGAATTGAGACAATAGGAAGTGACTTACCAGCAACAGCAATCCACTTTTGAGGAATTTCAGCTTGGCTACAACTTCAAGAAGCTCTACTTGGAGAAATGTAACCGCCCCGCTGTTAAGGCAAAGATAACGGGAGATTATTATGGAGATAATTTAACAGCATCCCAACAAGCAGCGATTTTTCTTAACACTAAGGCGTGTCAGGCCCGCCGCCTAAAAATAGACGTCAACAGCCACGTAGAGCTACCGCGAACTTTTTACTTCCGATTATAAGTAACCCAATTTAGTGCCACACATCCACAACTCTATGGGAAATGGCTACCAGCGACACCAGGATAGAAGACAATGTAAAAAAAGCTTAAACACAGCCGCACCAGTACTATCAGAATGACGGGAAACTACGCACAAGCTGTGCAGCGCTAGGACACAGTCTGGGCGGAACTAAGTAAATGGCGCGATTAAACACTATGGTCCATGACGACCTAATACCGACAATTCCCGTCTGCATAAAAAACTACAATGCGCTGTTGGATACAGAAGCGTCGTCCTGTATGATCAGGGAAAATAAAATATCCACAAGCTCACAAATCGAACCTTTCAATTTCATAAACTTGGCTGACCATTAAGGATAAGTTCTGCGCACCATTTACCCGCAGACACGTTGGAGATCACGGAACCTTCCTAGTGGTAGCTAAACCAAACGAAGGCATCATCGTGGAACTATCTTGGTTCCAACGTAGTTTATATATACTACGACTACACTTAATTTGGCGTAGGAGTTATCGTTTGACTAATGGGATTTCTGGGTTTTGTAATAAGATGGAATAAATTTTTTTATGCTGTTGTATGTTTATAGTCGGGGTTTCTTGTGTTTGTGTATAGCACTGCAGCACGACGAATGAGTATCTTTGCCTGAAGTAGGAATGGAAATGACTATGAAAGGAAAGTTCTGCACACTATTGGCCTCGGACACATTACAGACCACGGTACCTTCCTAGTGTTAGCTAAACCAAACAAAGGCATTATCGTGGAACAATTTTGGTTCTAGCGCCAAAAAGTATTAATAACTTATTAGCGGTACTCCAAACACTTCGTAGTCCACAACTGAAGGACACTCCATTAAACCGAAGACCCAAGTCCCATCAACGCCAACCGCAACTTACTTGCTTTCAGCCGAATCCCTGTCCGAATTTTGCAACTTGGCCAACACCATTCATGCAATACGGACCTTTATCAAATTGGAGATTTCTGCATGGTTAGGGTAGGGGAGTTTTCTGTTCTCGGACGAATAAAATATGGTTGCAAGAAAAATTTTGTATTATTACATACTCTGAAATTACACAGTAAGTAGAATGAGTTCCTCTGTTTAAGAATTATTAATTATGCATGTGTGGACTAAAAATGTTTACAGTTTGTCTTTACATAATAAGAAGTTAATCAAATGAAAAGAATTATTTGGTTTCACAAATTAGCGACTGAATTGTGTATATTAATTTTTAAAATGAAAGTTTCATTGGTAAAATATAATATTAGTTAAAAAATAAAAAATTAAAAATTTGTGTTTTGAAATGAACAAGGAAATGATATAATTCAATGATATAATGGGAAAATATGCTTGTTATTGGGGGCATTTCCAGTAATTGGGATATATAAATGTCAGGTAATTTAATATTGAAAGCAGGAAAGCATTGTTGATGGATTAGATTTAAGATCTATTTAGAATTTTCTATTTAGCAATACCCGGCCGGAATTGAAGATAAGAAATAGTTTTTTTTTAAGAAAGTATGTTATGTAATTTTATTTAGAATTATTTTATGTTAATAAAGTTTTAGTCAAGGATAAATTTTTATAGGAATTTATTTAAAGACTAGGTATTTGTAGAGGAGCTACCTTAGTGACGGAATAGTACTGTGAAAGCATTAGATTTTATAATTTTATTTAGCCATGAGTAGTATAATCACGGATGTTTCAGAACAAGGCAAAAAGGGTTCATATTTTCTAAATTAGGAATATGTTTGAAAAAGAAAAGTATGTATGCGTTGAAGGGATGTAAGTTCAGGTGTATGTGTGCGAGATGACCTATTTGGGAGTGATAATAAAAGAGTTCTAGGGATATAGAGATGTTGGTTCATCGTGATGGCTATGGAGGTAATAAAGTAAAATTTGCAGGTATTTTTGAAAAACGTGGATGTTTTGTGTGTGTATGTGTGTGCGAATGTTTTGTATGTATGTTGCGAGTATTTAAGTGTGTGAATTATTTTAAAAAGGGGCGTTAATGTAAAGGGTCCAGGTGTGCTATTTAGGTATTGGACCGCACGTAAAAATGATTATGAGAAAGCAAAATTGTGAAGTGTTTCTTTAGAAAGTTAATTCTTTCGTACAGAATTTTTGAAAACGATGTAGATATAGCATATACAGTACTTATATATAACATATATAACACGTATAACATCTTTAACATATAACATATAGAACATATATAACCAATATAACATATATAACATATATAACATATATAACATATATAACATATATAACATATATAACATATATAACATATATAACATATATAACATATATAACATATATAACATATATAACATATATAACATATATAACATATATAACATATACAACATAATAACATATATAAATATATAATATATATAACATATATATAATAATATAATATATAAATATATAACATATATACATATATAACATATATAACATATATAAATATATAACTATATAAATATATAACATATATAACATATATAAATATATATACATATATAACATATATAACATATATAAATATATAACATATATAACATATATAACATATATAACATATATAACATATATAATATATATAACATATATAACATATATATAATAATATATAACATATATAACATATATAACATATATAACATATATAACATATATAACATATATAACATATATATACATATATAACATATATAACATATATAAATATATAACATATATAAATATATATATATATATATACATATATATAATATATAATATATATAACATATATAAATATATAACATATATAACATATATAACATATATAAATATATAAATATATAATATATATAACATATATAACATATATAATATATAACATATATAACATATATAACATATATAACATATATAAATATATAAATATATAACATATATAACATATATAACATATATAACTATATATAATATATAACATATATAACATATATAACATATATAACATATATAACATATATAACATATATAACATATATAAATATATAACATATATATAACATATATAACATATATAACATATATATACATATATAACATATATAACATATATAACATATATAACATATATAACATATATATACATATATAAATATATAACATATATATATAATATATATAATATATAATATATATAAATATATAACTATATATATATAATATATAATATATATATATACATATATAACATATATATAAATATATATAATATATAACATATATAACATATATAATATATATAACATATATACATATATAACATATATATACATATATAATATATATAACATATATATATATATATATATAATATATAACTATATATAAATATATAATATATATAATATATATAATATATAAAATATATATAACATATATAAATATATAATATATATAATATATAATATATATAATAATATATAAATATATAAAATATAATATAATATATAAATATATAAATATATAACATATATAAATATATATAACATATATAAATATATAACATATATAACATATATATATATAATATATATAACATATATATATATAATATAATATATATAACATATATAATATATATAACATATATATAATATATATAATATATATAACATATATAACATATATATACATATATAACATATATAACATATATAATATATATATAATATATATAACTATATATAACATATATAACATATATAAATATATAAATATAATATATAATATATAACATATATAACATATATAAATATATAACATATATAACATATATATAATATATATAACATATATAACATATATAAATATATATACATATATATAAACATATATAACATATATAACATAATATATATATATATATAACATATATAATATATATAACTATATATAACATATAATATATAATATATAAATATATAACATATATAACATATATAACATATATATACATATATAAATATATAACATATATATATATAATAATAACATATATAATATATATAATATATATAATATATATAATATATATAATATATATAATATATATATAATATATATAAATATATAACATATATAATATATATAATATATATAAATATATAATATATATAATATATATAATATATATAATATATATAATATATAAATATATAATATATAAATATATAACATATATAAATATATAATATATATAACATATATAACATATATAACATATATAACATATATAACATTAACATATATAACATATATAACATTAACATATATAACATATATATAACATGTAAAATTATCTTTCTACAACATTAACTTGAACCAGAAAATGCGACATTTTCATTGCTTGAATCAGCGAAATTTAGCGTGTGAAATTTCTTCATTTCAAGACGATGAGGTCATAGGCCCCGGCGTTATAAATTATTAATTAAAATAAACGAACAACAAACTGTACTACTTTAGAATACAAAGTAACGATGATTTCATTCTTAACCTAAAAGACCGGCATAATAAATTTGACAACCTTAAGAATAAACAATGTAAGATATAAGAATAATTCTTCCCTAGATCAAGAATGCACGTAAACTAGAGTTGTATTACTTAAAAGGAAGCAACTCCAACTCTATTGATGGGATTTAGCAATACGGAAACGATTATAATGAAATATGATTATAAACATTTTAAAAGAATGTTACAAGCATTTTAAAACTCCAATTAAAAATTCTCAGTTTGACAGTTGTTTTGAGTGTTGATTTGCACAACACAAGATCCTCTTTAGCTAGATCAGTTTGTAAAGAAACTTCCAAAATTTTGAATGATGGCTAATGTAAAATGCTCCCTATACGCTCAATGGCTTGTTGACAGGTTTGCGTTCTTGGCTAGGTAATTGGTTTCCTATTTCTGAAGCTGTTATAGCAAGAGCAGATGTTTCTATTCAAACTTAATATCTTTCTAGGCAACGAATTTCTTCCTATTGTACATTCTATCTACAGTCCCGGAAATTAAACGACGCACTATAAAGCTCGTAAACCCAGGTAACGTTATTAACGTTACTGGATCTCAACATGAAAGCTACTGCTAGCATTTTTCAATAACATTGTGTTACAATTTTCAACAACTGGCTATAAAACTTCTTAACATACGCATTCTGCTTCAAAGTTGCAATTTCGGCCATAATAGAAATTTTCCTGGTATAAAATAGCGTTACAAAGTTGCATTGAGTGTTTAACTAAAATATTAATAAAAATAATTTTAAATGTTTTTGAGCAAATTTTTTATTGACAATTGGTTGTAGGGAAAAGCGCAGTTTTAGAAAACAGCCGATTTGAGTAAAGGTCTTTATACACCTGACAATTATCCAGAAATGTAGGCAAGTATTCTTAACAAAGTATTATCGTTCGACAAGTGGCGGCTCGGTCTTTGTTACGTTCCATTTCGTAGTTTGAATGTATTTTGCATGTTACACCCTGTATACTGTTGTAATAAATATTTATTTCCATGTTTGGAAGATATGCTTAATTATACCATGATAGGTTAACATGCAATATTTATTGTAGATAAAATACCTACATTTTTTGAAATTAGACAAAATCGCTGTGTAATCATTGAGTGCTAAAAATATGTTCAGCTATTTCTATTTTATAATGTATTTTCCGTCAGCATCCCTTAGAGAACAATTTTATAATGCTTTCGTTGAACTGGTTTTGTACATTTTGAGTGTTGATTTGCGTATGCTGGACTTTTTGTGATAAATATTATAAACGCCACCAGGCAGTTATGAATTTTTATGGTAAAAACTTGCTTTCTTTTTATGTTACTGGTAAATATTTCAAAGGCGCTTTTTTTTAAGAGGAATTTTAATAACTTCTGTCCGGATTTTAATCCACTTTCTTAGTTTCTTTGTACCAATGCGTACTTGGCATTAACATATAAATCTCATATTGCCGTTACAACGAATTTCGTTTGACTGTTTTTGTACGCTGATTAAGTTATGATAAGATAAGTACAATTCAGTTACCAATTATCTCTAACAGCCTACCTAAGAGAATATCACTACAGCCAAAAGGTTTAGAGGCTTTAATGGCAGTAGCTTTGAGCTCTAGTAATAGCCGTTTAAGATTATGTAACCGGTTGCGTTACGCTAACTGTAAATTAGAAGGAAGCAAAATTTTATGTTGAAGGGACAAAATATATCTACGCGTTATTCTTAATTAAACATTTTGCATTTTGTTACTATAAAAATAATTCAGATAATAATGGTTCTTTTAAATACATTATAACGTAAAGATTTAGGAAATTGACTCAATTAACCGCAAATGCAAGCAGATGCCAATAAGATAAAAACACTGAGTACGCATTTCCCATGAACAAGATAATTTACAATAAACAGCTATCGTCTGCCTCGATCACTAAAGATAATACCATGTTGCAACATAATGTACATTACATGCAAAGTAACTGAACTATAACCTTAGCATTAAACGTAGATTGAAATTATACATTGCATCATCGAATGCTGATTGTAATTATGTTTGTTGAACTCAACAGGAAAGATTGAAATTAATTGATCGTGAACAGATAATAAAAACACATCGAAAATGTAACTAGAATTTTGTGATGTGTCAGGGAGTTCTCTGTTTTCGGGTGGCTTAAATAGTGGTTGCAAGAAAGTATTGGTGTTATTAGATACCCAAAAATTACAACAAGAAGTTTAAAAATTATCAATTATGCATTTGTGCGCTGAAAAGTTAATCAAGTTAAAATAATTATTCGACTCGACCAATCAGCTACGGAATAGTGTATATTAGTTTTAAAATGAAAGCTTTATTGATAAAATTTAGTTTTAGTTAAAGCATGAAGAAATTAGTATTTTGGAATGGATAGTGAAATGATATAATGAAAAGCGAGGATTTAACTGTGTGCTATGTCTGTTACTGAAGTCGTTTTCAATTATTGGGATTTATAAATATCAGATAATTCATTATTGAAAACAGGAAAAATGTGGAGAATAAATATCTTTGTTGATGGATTAGATTTAAGGTTTTTTTAATATTCTTTTACTTAGCAATACTTGGCCAGAGTTGAGGTTAAGAAATAGATCTTTTAAAGAATGTATGTTATGTAATTTTATTTGAAATTATTTTTTGTTAGAGCTAAACAACAGATTTTTGGTATTTAACTTTTACATGTTAAATTAAATTCTCTGAATTATACTTTCCGAACTTAAACTTTTAACTTCCCATTCTCCGTTTATTACTCGTTCATAATCTTACATTTTGACATGTTCTAATTAACTGTTAGCGAATAATTAATTTATTCATTCTTTATACGTCGTGTCTGCTACTCTCGATTACTCCCACTACAAAAATTTGCTCAATGGCGGTCTATATCCGCTGCTACAGTGTAACCACTTTAATATATATTTAACAACAATGTTATGATCCCATATATCGTCTAACAAGCACGTATTTTTGTCATTTAATTTTGAACGTTTAGCCGTATTTCAGATACGATTCTGCATTTTCACCTATTACTTTTTTTGTTCATCGAATCACGCCCAATCTTTGTTACATATTTATAAAAATGTATGATTTATAAAATCTTTTATATCAGCCATCTTTATTCGCGACGTCTATCCTATTTAATGACTAATGCTTCATCGTAGTATTGTATTAAATTATACCAGTTTATTTTAAGAAATTTCTTTTCCTTTTATTGCTTTAATTATACTAACTGTAATAATTGAAGTCATATTTTCTAAAACAAAAGAATCCAAATATCATGTTTAATTAAGATTTACCCGTAAAATCTACTATACAAAGTGCGTCTGTTCTTAATTTGTCCATTCATATTTACAAAATTTTCCTATACCATCTAATTTATAAGTAGCGTAACGCAACGCAGTACAAAACGTTAAAGTAGAACCTTGGATTTTAAATCAGACAGAATATGAAGAAACGTTCGGCCCACTGATCAACAAAGGCGCCAAATCGTCTAATATTTCCACAGTATTCAAAACCACCTTACATGTATGGCTTCCCAAAGATCCCTAAACCAGACGTTCCATTAGGTCCAATAGTAAGCACCAACGCACTCTTTTTCACTGTCTGATAACCTTTATGACTCTATGTTGGCAATAAACGATCTTGTATTTGATACTTCGTACGCTTTATCCAGTAACTCTCGATGTCACCCTAAACCCTGGTTAATATATTTGGTCAAAATTGACCAAAACATCTCTTTTCATATAGGTGTATGTCTCACGCAGACCGTAGTACAACAACTCTACCACAGCATGGAGGAGTCCGAAAATTCAAATAGCTCGATTGATAAATATTTCGACATCCACATATTATGTTTTTTGTAAACAATTTTACAAACAAGTTTTTGATTTATCCATAGGGTAATTCTTATATTATTTTACAACAAACAATGCAAATTCTAGTAATACGGTTTGACACAAAGAATAGTATTATTATAGGAATAAATTGCCGAAGTCCATTTTATAAAGTTGGAGCTACGAAAACCGTTTTCGGTTAAATACTGCCGATTCATACTCCTTTCAACGAAATCTTTTCTGCCTTAGCCTACTTTACCATAACTAGCTTGTATACTTATAAAAAAATCTATTTTACAAAAATCTGTTTTAGAACGTACCAAAACCGAAAACCAAAACCGGTTTTAGGGATCCGGTCTACCAAAACCTGTTTCTGTAAGACCAGTTTAGTAAAACCAGTTCACCCAAATCGATTTACCAAAACTGATTCAGTAAAACAAGTTTACAAAATCCGCGTTTGTCGAAACTGATTTTCCAAAACCGGTTTACTGAAATCTGTTGCGTTTTAGTGAAAACAGTGGTTTCACCAATGGACAAGCGACCTTCCTTCTAAAACAAAATTGAGATACAACCGCTCATTTCACATATAAAATACTTGTATTTTCATGGAAAAATTAAGATAGATTCTGATCATTTCTATACCCTACAAGGTTATTCGTTGCGGGACCATATATCAACATCAAGGCGAGTCTAGTACTTTCACGTACACTTTTTTTATATGAAATTTACTCATACACCACTTCAACGCTATTCTCGTCTCGACTACTGGGAGAACTTAAAGAGCATTTGTAGAATTTTGTATCCTTTTTCTTATGAGAGGTACAGCTGTCGGCTCGAAGAATAGGTGATAACATGCGCATTGAATATATTTAACCTGCCTAGAGGGATTGAAAAAAATTTCAAAGGATAGCAGTTTCTGTTTTCCGGTATCGATGATTACAGGCAACAGAAATACGCCGAATTTGGACATATCGCAAATCGATTTGGACATACAGCGGGACAATTTTTGACAGGTCCAAATTGCTTGGTTCAAATTACTGGTAGTTACACTTACAAAACTGGAATATCCTTCTATTGGCTTCGGCTTCTGTTACAGATATAACTATTCGAATTCTATGGACAACGAGTGTCCAAAATTGTGCTTATCCAATTAATTTTTTTGTAGTTAACTAGATTGTAATGTTGTGCTTCAGATGTATGAGGATGATAGCATGGACGGACAAAGTTAATAACAAATACGTTATAAAAATAATAAGGGAACAAGGATATCTGTGGAAAAAAACTAAGAGAAATAGAAGGGCAGAATACGTTCTAAGGTATTTTTGAGAAATAGTATGGGATATATTATAAGCGGAGATAGGAAAAAGGAGGTAGATGTAGACCTAGATCAGATAGTGATAGATGCAGACTGTGCAAATTTCGGGGAAATCTGTAGGTTAGTTCAGAATATGAAACAATGAGGGTACGCGTCTAACCAGTTCCAGGACTGAAGACCTTATAATGATGAACTAGATTTCGTATATAAAGTAATAAGACAATTTATGCATCCTCTCTAGTGAATATCTAACGTATGTGTTTCTCAATTCAGGTAGAATCACATAAACATGAGTAGCAAAAGGGCAGCAACGTTTCCGGAAAGCCTTACTTCATATATCAATACGATATAATTTAATTAACTTTTTAATTACCATGAAATATACCGTTTTCGCCTTTAGACACCATGCATATACAAATTAATACAATTCCTTCGAGACGAAAAGTTTTTCACGTATAATAGCATCAACGCTCTGCCGGGCTTTCATGCTGAAAGTTATAGTTTACTCATATAAGCTTCGTATATATTAACAAAAGTAGTTTAAAACAAGGAGAAAAATCACTATTGCAGTAGAAATTGTGATAAGAATTGTCATCGGTATGAACAGAGTTGTTGCATAAAGAGCTGGTCATGTTACTAAATATAATCTACCGGATGGCGCAAAATGAAGTTGAAGTTTAAAATTCTTATAACGTTTTTAATTTTCTTTTTAATTTTTCTATTTCGTTTCCAATGTTCTATAAATTTATAGCTTGTATAAGAGCGTAATATTATAAGCAAGGTATTAAATTAAAATCGAACTAACTAATGCTTATGAAGGCAATTTATATTTTATTCAATTTTTCCAAATTATTTCGAGAACGTACCAGAAATTATGCAAATAACGTTGTAGAAGTTTCTTATTATAAGGCTAATAAAGCTCTTAAATGCAATTTTGTGACCTGTCGATCATGTCCATTTCAGCATGTTCGCCCTAGGGTGGCTATCCATCATCCTTTGTGTAAAATGATTTTTTTGCGTTCTTATGTATTATTCTGGTCAAAAGTATAGCAATGCGGGGTTACAATAGCATCTCACATTATCTTCACATCATGTGATCCAAGGAAAGCTGTAAAATAAAGTCTATGCAAAAAATATTCACGTTTACTTAAAGCAAAACGTAAGTAAAATATGCAATCGGTATATTTAAGTTTCATAACTATCGTTACATTATCCAATTACATAAAGAATGTACGCTATTTCTGCAGTCAATCAAAATAAATCAAAAATTACCATTGTTTTACTCTAACCATATAAATCAAAGTACGCTTTCACGATTTCGCCCGAACGATTTTAACATAAGTCGAAACCAAATAATAGTAATACTAATAATATTTCACATCTGTTTGGCGTCAAATTAATATAACTGACGTAGCAATGGTTGACCATAGGTAATGCAAACCTATAAAACAACATAATCAATAAAGGGAAAACAAAATTTTGCGTTGGGAATTTTAATTAGTGTAGAATCGTCTTTATACTTGTAGACTGGCGAAAAATATTTAACTATGTTACGTTTATTTTCCACATAAATTAATTATCCTATTTTTCTCCCCTGTTCATTCATTACTCGTTCGAATAAACTCCGTTTCAATCCTTAAATTCTTCAACAACCCCCTATATAGTGTACCTGTTCAGTATAAGCCCGCTTAACATAATTAATAATAAACGCGCTCTCGAATAAACACCTCAACTCAAATCCCTTTTTCTTTTACAACGAAAATTTGTTCCATAAATTAAATAGTTTATGCCTTGTTTTAGGTATCCCGTAATCTCTTAAATTCTTCGACAACATCCTATTTACAAGTACGCTTGCTACAAATTTTCATCTTGAACTTATTTATTTCGAAACGACAAGTTTATGCTACAATTAAATAGTCATATAATGTTTTTAGGTACCCGCTATATTGGTATACCTTACGACCGCCGTATAATGGTTTTCTCTATTGTTCCAATGTAATGACTTGTTGAAATAAGGTCGCGCACTATCTGATATAAGGAGAGTTTTCAAGTTTTACCGCGCTTCGATAAGCTAGGATTTGCAGTTCAACTCCGTGTTGTTTGAACCATTGTTGAATGTGATTCTACGGCTTGTACGTCAAAATATTTTCTACATTTATTCGTCACCGTATTTCAAAAGCGATGCACGTGTTTTTGTTCGATAACCAGAAGATGTCTTGCGTGTATTCGCTGTTTCCCCGCGCGTACCCATTCTAATCAGATTCTCGTTTTAGCTTTTTCTAGCTGGAAGCCAAATAGGTTCTTTCTTTGTGTAGGCCCACCTAATCGTTGCCGTGGACCAGCTGCCTTTTGTATTTGGATCGCTGCTATAACTACGATGGCAGGGTGAATGAACCCTGACGACCATGGCGTTGCTATGCTGACTCGCCCCAGCTGCTTGCAAGATACGCATCCCGATGCATAGAGGTATGTGAATCGTTTTCTTTTACATACATCGAGGATCCTTATTTTTCAGCGGTTAATGTTATGAAACCAGTTCATCACCCATGTATAGAAGCTAGCTTCGCTAGTGCTGCTGGTTATCTTTCTTTAATTCTTACTACACCTTGGTCTACATTTAATACTTTAATTTAATTAACCCACTTACTATGGAGAAAACCTACCTTTAACACTTTAATTTAACCCATATGCTATGAAGAAAACCTACCTTGAATACTTTAATTTAACACACTTGCTGAGAAAAACTAAGCATTACTTTGTTTTTAATGATTTTTATTACCTGATAGCTACGAAATGCGCACTTCGTGGATCCTTTATAAAATTTGTTCTTTACAATTTAACTTTAATTCAATACTTTTCTTTGTACCTGTGAATCAAGAAATTTTAATTTATTTTCATTATTAATAGATAGTCGTGGACGATGTGTTTTTTTGTTTCTGTTTGGTATGTAGACGAATCCCCCTACTCTCCGCGGTTGGTAGTTAGCCTGGTGTTTACTTTTCGTCCGACTGTGTCTATGCACGTAGCAACTTGAAACGTGCGACTTAAAAAATTCTGCTATGCAAACTCTTCGAAAGCCGACGATGTCCGACAAGTTCCATTAAGCGAGAGGAAGACAGTGTATGTGTTAGGTATGCAATCGCTGAAGGATCATACAATTATATTTTTGCACACAGTTTTGTTTTATGGCACTAATAAATCAGAATGTTACACACATGGGCATACATTTGTAAATAGAAAAACACTTATTAATCTCAGTTAGGTAAAAAAAGCTTTATCGCAAAAATCTTATCAACAATTTATAGAAACTTGGATGATTTACAATTTACCAACGCCTGCTACATATTTTACTGATGTATATTTTATAATTTACTGACTTTTTACGTTGGTGTACGCTTAGATACAAGCGTATTATAATAGGAAGTTTAAGTACCACAATTGTATTTGCATAGATTTGTATATATATATATATATATATATATATATATATATATTGTATTACAGTGAATAAGATGAAATAATAACTTAGACTTTTATGCAAAGCCCAAATGATCAATTCAAATCGAGTTAGTAACTGAAAGATGGAAAATATAAGGTCTTGAACAGGACTTGAACCTGTATCCTGGTTTTGCCGAAACCGTGCGTTTACCAATTACACCACCGAGACCGATGACGACAATTGGGAAATTTACAAATTTAAATCGTGTACACAACTATACATAAATCTAACTTTCAATTACGTTTGGCATTTTTGTCAATCATATCTGACATTGTGTACACGATTGTCGTCATCGGTTTCGGTGGCGTAATTGGTAAACGCATGGTTCCGGCAAAACCAGAATACATGTTCCAGTCCTGTCCAAGACCTTATATTTTTCATCTTTTAATTACTAGCTCGATTTAAAATGATCATTTGGACTTTGCATAAAAGTCTAAGTTATTATTTTATCTTATTCACTGTAATACGATAGTATTTATCAACTTACCTTGTGTTAATTAACTACCTAAAATATTTATTTATATATATATATATATATATATATATATTATAGTGGTTTTAAAGGGTTAAAAGTAAATATAAACAAAGTAATTTCAAACACCCTGTATAGAGGAAACAACCAGAATTTACGTGCGAAATTTATTCCAGTTAGTTCATTTTTAAGTAACAGGTATTAACAAAATTTTACAAAATAATGATTAAAATTTAGTAGATTTGCAAAGAAAATAAATGTTAGAAGCCAATGCAATTAATTTATTAATTTAATTGAGTTTAATTAAACGGTTATTTACGTATAATATGCATAAAAGCGTGTAAAAATCCAATAATACCAAGGTGAAACGCGTTGCTAACGAACAAATATATCGGTGGGGTTGAAATACGTGGAAAATCCAACTCGTAGAAGTGTTATTTAAAACGCTCGTTAAGATTAAACACCTGCAGAATTTTAAATGTCAAGTTCCATTTATTTTGTAGATAACAAACAAGGATTCTAAGGATTGTACAAACGGTTGGGTGTTTTCGCATGAAACGCTAATAAGCGGTTATTTAAAGCACGTAAGTTTGGGGTCCACGTGGGGTAGAGAGCAGATGGTCTGGAATATCGATTTCTACCACTTAACCAAGGTGAGAAATAGACGTAAAATATGTATAAACAAGGGACAACGTTAGTATAGGCGGGATTTGTGAAACGTCAATGCACAGTCTATTGGTCGATATTGTTAGTTGGACATGAGACAGATACGAGCATAGTGTATATTAATTTTCAGAAAAGATCGGCACGGTGCACTGAAATTCGCGGACTTAGAAATCGGTTGAGCAAAATTTTAAGAACGTGTTGTTGTAGATGAAGGATTTCGGATAAAATGAGGCCAGGAGGTGGCAGCCGAAATTTATAAGTACTTTTCGAAAACATAATGAAAGCCCTTAATGTTTCGACCGCTTCAGACGACGTATGAAAGTTATCACGAGTTTGTAAGTATAATAAAATTATTTTAAATTATATTGCACGGTGTTAGGCTCATAATTTGTACGCGACTTGTGCCGAGTTTAGAAGTTATTGAGCTATCACCTATATTTTTTTAACAAATTCGTGTAGTGACGTTATGTAAAGCGGATTAAATTAAATAATCACGAAAGACGTATAATTAATTTGGATTTGGAAATTGGATACATCGTGAAGGCAGCGCTAGCAGCTCAACTTACATGGGGTTCTTCTACCAATAGCTAGAAGCGGCCTGCAGACCTGAAAGAAGCAAATACATGGCATCGTCAACATAGCAGAGATCTTCTAGAAATTCCAGGTAACGCTTTGAAATTGTGTTGTTATAAACTATAAGTATTGGGTGACGTATGAGAGTGATTTTGAAGGTATTGTGCATTATTTGGCGTAGTGAACATAATACATGTAACTAACTTTATTATGGTATTTAAATAGAAATCTGAAGGTGTATATAAAGCTTATTAACGTTCTATCAGGAAGTTAAAACTTTGTGAAGAGTACATGGGTTGTTTTTTTAGTTTGTTGTAAGAGTATGCAAAGTATACGGGCATACATTATTCAGAATTAACTGGGTTACCCTGAGCTCACCATACTCCAGAGTTTACATAGATTTAAAATATATTATAAAGAAGGAATGAGAAAATAAGGTATTATTCAGGGCCCATTTACTCCGGGTACATTTTATGTGTTTGATAATTTAAATTAAAAGTACAGGACATTACAAAATAGAATTTATTGAGGTGTTACTTGATCACTAAAATGTGTATAATACTGAATTTTGTTGGTAAATAGTGAAAAATAAAAGATTGTATGTTTGTTGTATTTTGTGTTGTTTTTTGGGAGTGTGCGTGAACGATAGAATATGAGGGTGAATCTAGATATCCAAGAGGAGGTCCAACTGAGCTAGCCGGAAGCAGTTGAAGAAGGCAATTCGACCTAGGAGAGAAGAAGGAACGGGTAAGAAATTATAATGTTTTTTTTGAGTATTTAATTTCTATTATGTGCAATTTTCGAGTTTTGAAAATTTAATAAAATTTTCGAATATAATTTTGTTGGTGAGGTTTTTACCCGAGTTCCACGGCAATATATATATATATATATATATATATATATATATATTACTAACACCTGCTATATATTTTACTGATGTGTATTTTATAATTTACTGACTATTTACGTTGGTGTACGCTTAGATACAAGCGTAATATAATAGGAAGTTTAAGAATCGCAATTGTATTTGCATAGTTATATATACATATTTAACCAATTTGGCGAATATATATATATATATATATATATATATATATATATATATCAGTAAAATTGGTTAGATAACTATAATTGAATACATTTAAGATGTTCCTCTTCTTTTACTTGTACGCAATTTGGCGAACTAGAGGCTTAGTTTAAATTGATAGGTAAAGAGAAAGTGTACACAAGGCTCCATCAAGCAGTGTGATAGAAAGAAATAACCATTGAGTCGTCTCTTAGACCACCTATCGTTTAACAGAGACCGAAATCCAGCTGGGCCGTCGCTTAATAAATTGTATTAGACACATTTTAAGGTAAGTGAAGTGAAAAGTTTTTATACCTAAAAGATTTGCATTTGCTTTTATAGAACTAACCCCTCGTCATTGCTAGCTATCCGGTGCATAATTCTACTGCTACGTTTCCTCGGTAAAGTAAATTTCATTAAGTTAACTAAAGTCAATTTAAGAGTATGTAGATTTCAATACAAAATCTTAATATGTAATATGTATTTCCAATGTAGATCTTGTTTTTGTATCTAATGTTTATTTTTTAGTGTTGATTATGTTTCATATTTAGTCAATAAAATATTTATTGGAGCACTGAAGTTGTAAACAGTACATTTGATTAAATTAAAATTTAAAAGTGAAATAAAAATAAATCTTTTGACGTGATTCATTAATATAGGACTAAACCTTTCTGTCATAAATGCACCTGTATTATTTATCGTTATTTTCTTAGAATACACGAACACTTTTATTTCATACTTGTAAGTAGATCTTTAAGGCGTTACAACTTTGTATACCTTAATATTACAGAAGAATCGTTCATAGGTTGTTGTTAACGATTATATGTAAAGTTAAAATAAATATATGATTTTATTTGTTTTCTTTATTGTTCAAGATTCCAACTTGCCCTTTCTAATTTATTAAGTGATATTCTAATTTTTCTAATGGTGCTAATTTTAAATTTGACGCTTGTGCAAAATAATCCTGCGTGTGACCATATGGAGAGTTCGGTTTGCAAAGCAAAACGTTTGTAGCAAGTATAAATGCCGCACTCTAAATTGCAATATTTATGATCTAAATTAGCGTAATCAATTACTTTATATTTTAAAAGGTCTTACTGTTAGTGCTGGTTAAATTAAAAAACTCTCTAGCTGCACTTGCAAGTGTTGTGAGTATTGCTATATTCTGGTGCTAAACGCTTCCATTATAAACATTTGTGTGTTGTTTTAAATAAAGTGATACGACTGTCTTTTTACACCTGCGCCTATAGCAAACATTCTTCGGAAACGAATATTAAGCGACATTGTGTGTCCTTTTATAACACGATAATAACGCCTAAGCCTCTTAGTACAATGTGCAATATGAGAATTGCACTATAAATTTAGTAAAATGGAGCTTAGTTCACTAGTGATTTCTTAGTTGATTGTTCATAAGGATTTTGCCGTTAATTATTAATAATACTCTTTATTTACAGCTCTAATTTAGAAACATAATTAAATTGGTTAGTGTTAGAACAGCTGTTTATTGTAATAGCATCTTAAATTAGAAATAAATTTGAATTGTTGGTTAATGTTGAAACAGCTGTTAAGTGTAATGATTAAGAAATTTCTTTAAGCAGTACTTAGAACAAGAAAAGCAACTTTGTATGTAATGTAGATGTAACTTCGCAGACATAATTTAAACAAGATTATAGATACATAGGCATATCATATAAAATCATATAATTAGACATTAATTCACAAGATTGAGAAATGTCAGTGAGCCATAACTAAAATAAAAAAAAACAACTTTGTATTGTAAACGTGATATCAGCAGACATAATTAAAACGAGATATAGTGACGTAGTCATTCCGAATGGACCTGCACCTTGAAGAAATTCTAGATTATTAGAACGGGTGGAATGGCTTCGGCGTTCCAGTGGCCCAGGTTCAATCAAAGTAGTAGGGCCTTTAGTGAGGAAACAGACTAAGGTCCCCGAAAGAGGGCAGCGGCCCTTTCGGTACTTAGATTGGCAGAGACCATAAGGGTCAGTATGGCATTCCATGACACACTGCTGCAATGTGGAAGGAACCGGAAACCACCACACTACCTCCCAAGTACACAGCGTACTTAAATTGCATCTAAAATGATGGCATCTTCTGGGGAATAGCTTCCGGAGGTAAAGTAGTCCTCCATTCAGATCTCCGGGAGAGGACTACTTCGGAAGATTTGATTGAAAAATGTAGAAAAAGAATCGAAAACATTCTGCGAATCGGAGCGTGGAATGTCAGAAGTATGAAGCAAGTAGGTTAGCTAGAGGACTTAAAAGATGAAATGGATAAGATAGCACTAGATATAGTAGGGATCAGCGAAGTTTGGTGGCCAGAAGCGGAGGATTTTTAGAGTGGAGACTTTAGGGTAATTCATACAGTACCAGAGGAAGGAAATTCTGGTGTGGGGATAGTTATGCGAAAAAAGATAGGACCTGTGTAGAAAACTACTTAAAAAGAACGAAAGAGTACTCAGGCTTAGATTGGATTCTAAACCGGTAAGTACGGTAATAATACAAGTATAAATGCCCACCTCTAACCACAGTGATGAAGAAGTAGAAGCGATCTACAAAGATAAAAAACATACTAAAATAGGTAAAAGAACATGAAAACTTAATAATTACGGGGGATTTTATTGCAGTGATAGGTGAGAACAGAAAAGAAGCGGTAGTAGGTTTATTTGGTTTAGGCACGAGAAACGGCAGGCAAATGATGTTGGTAGAATTTTGCGACAAAAACAATCTAATCATCACAAACACATTACTGCAACATCATGCTAGAAGACGATACAGGTGGAAGATGTCAGGGAATATAGGAAGACATCAAATAGATTACATCCTTATTAGGCAACGCTTTAGGAATCAAGTAAAAAGACTGTAGAAGCGTCCCGGAAGCAGATATAGACACTGACCACAACATCGTGATTATGAAGGCCGCACATAAATTTAAAAATTTGGAAAAAAGAAACTGAAAAAGGCACTTTGACTTAGAGAAACTAAAAGATAAAGATATTCAAGAAAGATTCAAAAAAGTCAAATAAATTGCTGAGAGATATCGGAAAAATATCTGATACTGAGGAAGTAGAAACAGAATGGAATAACATTAAATCCAGCATAGACATGGCGGCCATAGATATTCTGGGATATACATAAAAAGAAAATAAGAAACCATGGATAACAAAGGATATCCTGAATTTAATAGAAAAAAGACAAAAATACAAAAATAGATCAGACGAAACAGGTAAACAGCGATACAAAGCCATAAAATGGGAAATTATTCGCAAATGCAAAAAAGATAAAGAACAATAGATTGATGAAAAGTGCAAAGGGGTACAAACTAAGATGGAAATTGGAAAGACAAACGAACCATACAAACTAATTAGAATGAATTATAGGGATATAAAACCTTATAGCAAAAATATAAGGAACGTGAGAGGAAACGCCTTTATAGAAAATGTAGAGAAAATGGTTAGATGGCAGGAATATATAAGGAATTTTTATGCAGGAGATGAACTAACAGCATTAGAACAATAATCAGACATTGAAAAGGATGGCGTAGGATATCCTATACTTAGAGATGATTTTGAATTAGCATTAAAGGGACTGAAAAATGGTAAGGCGCCGAGTACAGATTAGGTACAAGCAGAAACTCTAAAAGCCGCTAGACAAGCAGTAACATTATACTCACTATACCAAAAAAGAGAGACGCGGATAGATGTGATAATTTTCTAACAATAAGTTTGACATCACACGTGTCAAAAATACTAACTAAAATTGTACAAAGACGAATGGAAAAACGAACTGAAGAAATTTAGGAGATCAATTTGGTTTTTGGCAAAGCAGGGGAACACGGAAGGATATTTTAGCTCTGAGGGTGATAATGGAGAAAACAACAGAGAAGGGGGAAAGCGTGTATATAGGGTTTGTAGATCTGGTAAAAGCATTCGACAATGTATAATGGAAAAAAATGTTGAAAAAACTCAAAAAGATTGGAATGACTTTTAGGGATAGCCGGATAATACATAGCTTATGGAAAGAGCAAACATTGGTAATAGAAATGGAACGGGAACGTAGAGAAGTAAATATTAGAAAAGCTGTGAGAGAAGGATGTGCCGTATCCTTATTGTTTTTTAACTTGTACAACGGGGAGCCAATGATTACTGTCAAATGCAGGACGACGTTTAGAATTATTATGCAGGGCCAAAAGATTGAGGTGCTTAGATTTGCAGATGATATAGCGGTATTAGCATCTAGCAAGGACGAGTTAGAGCTGCTCTTAATGAAATGAAAACAGTTCTAACAGAGAGATACGGTATGAAAATTAACAGAACTTTAACTGCAGTACTTAGTATGCAAAGGAGAGTGAAATAAATCAAAAACAATAATACAAATTGGTAACGGGAACTTACAAGAGATTATGCATTCCTGCTACCTGGGAAGCCAAATAACGCGAGATGGGAAGAGCGCAAAAGATATAAGACTAAGATTAGCACAAAGTCGTGCTATATCTAACAAGAAAAAGCGACTACCGTGTTCAAGGACAACAACACAGAAGCAAGGAAAAGATTGCTGCAAGCATATGTGCGAAGCAAAGCCACTGTACTGCTGTGAAACTTGGACAGTAGGTGAAGCGGACATGAAAAAGATGAAGCATTTGAAATATGGTGTTACAGACGTTTGATGAAGATATCATGGACAGACAAAGTCAAGAACAAAGAGGTGCTAGAAATGGTAGTGGAAGAAAGAAATATGTGGAAAACAGAAGAAAATAGGAAAGATAAGATGATAGGCCACATACTAAGGCATGAGGGAATAGTGCAGAAAATATTAGAAGCAGAGATAGGAAAAAAGAGCGGTTTGGGTTGGATTTTTGTACACGGATGATTAAAAATGTAGGATATGGGAATTTCAGGGAAATGTGTAAACTAGTTCAGAATAGAAATCAATAGAGGTTCGTGTACAACTAGTTTCAAGGGGGAAAACCCAATGACAAAAAATATATAATTGTACTTAAACCTGATGATTATTATAAGCAACTACAGGTATTGGTTTTGAAATATTCTCACTTAATGTTAAATATGCGAAAGCATTTACGGAAAAACTATTAATTCGGCAAATGTCTAAATGTTGGGGGATCCTTAGAAGCCACAGGCTGCTTAACCCTTTTCACATACTACTGAATCTCGGTAAAATAGGACATATAATTAGAAAACAACAGAAAAGTAACCGAGCTGTATCCATGCTGTGGAAATTTCAGAGAACTGTGTAGGTTAGCTCAGAATAGAAATAAGTGGAAGTACGCGTCTAACGTTTCAATAGGATAAACCTTGTTCGAATTGATATATTGGAAAACTATTAATTCGGCAAATGTTCGAGTGTTGGGGGATCTTCGTAGTCGCAGGCTGGTTAACCTCCGTCATATATCTTACATGTGATTTTCCAATGCTCCACCCGAAGGTACTACATTGGCCAGAAAGCGAGTTTTTTTACCTGGAAAATTTGGAATTTTGCCGAGTCCTTGCTGTTTCAAGGAAGGTGGATGATCTTTAACGTGCGTGACAACACTCACACACGGGACCTCCATTTTACCTCTCATCCGAACGAGGGTGTATTTTTGTGAAAAATGCTCGCCTAACATTTTTCAAGCGGACCGTGTCGGGATTCGAACCCCGGAACTTGGGCGTAGTAGTCATACACATACCACTACGCCACGGAGCCTCCCCCCCCCCCGTCATATACCGTTCATTTACATTTCCAATGCTCCACCTGTAGGTACTACATTGGCCAGGAGGCGAGTTTCTTTTTGTTGCCTGGAAATTTAGAATTTTGCCGAACCCTTGTCGTTCCAGGCAAGGTAGGGATCTTTAACGTGCGTGACAACACTCACACACAGGACCTCCATTTAACCTCTCATCCGACCGAGGGCGTAATTTTTGTGAAAAATGCTCACCTGCCATTTTTCAAGCAGTCGGCCGTGTCGGGATTTGAACCCGGGACCTTGGGATCCGTAGTCTTACGCCTACTACATTGATCCACGGCGACGCCTCCCCGTCATATACCACTGAATATCGGGTAATAGGGTATATATTTGTAAAACAATAGAATGGGAACCGAGCTGCATCTAACAAGAAAGAGCAGCGACTATGTTCGAAGACAACAAACATAGAAACAAGGAGAAAATTGTTGAAAGCACTTATGGCAAATAAAAAAAAATGGGAGAAATTGGACAGGATATGTTCTAAAGCATTTTTGGGAGAATAGTGTGGGATATATTACAAGCAGAGATAGGGAAAAAAAGAGGTAGAGGTAGGTCTACATCAGACTAATGCACACAGATAGTGAAAGATGCAGACTATGGAAATTTCAGGGAAATGAATAGGGTTAGCTCAGAATAGGAAACAATGAGGGTACGCGTCTAACCAGTTTCAGGACTGAAAACCTAATGATGATGATAGTGACGTAGCGTATATCAGGTTTGACTCGAAATAAGATCGTTGTAGGTGACCGTCAGAAAATTATTCCCATTGAACATTGCAAATCCAAAAAGTACTTCAAATCAGTTTGACATCGGCTTTTACATTTTTTAAGTCTAAAAACCACTCACAAAATTTTAATATTTATTACCGCAAGTATTACTATACATTTAATATTGGTTTGAGCAAACTTCAAAGTGTTTATCATAACAAATGAAGTTGATGTCTGAACTTAACAGCGGTAAAATTAATTAAAAGTTTGGGTTAAACCTCTTCTTTTTAAAATAACGCTTACTAGGACTCGCAAGCTATCTATCAGAATACAAAAATATATCTCATAATCCCTTAAATAACAATTAGACCAATTCTGTACACCACATTATTTCCGAACACTACACGGCCAATTTAAATGAAGTAAAAATCATTGACCTAAGTTCAAATTAATCAACACGCGTTTCTTAACTAAAGCACTGGCGCGTTTGAAATAGGTAATCAATAAATGAAGGGCAGTGCTGAAAAAAAGGGAATAATAAATAAGTAAATTTACATTGCGAGCGGTGGCGGCGTTATAATTAATTCCGCCGGCAGCTACCCCAACATTAATAAACGAGTGACGTATCTGTTCATACATTTAATACCAATGAAGGGGTTTGTATTACACCTGCCCACAAGAAAATATAGCTAAGCATTGCAATTAAAAAGTTGTATTTAGAAGCGTAAGACTTACGAAAGTTATTTTTAGTTTTTGAATATGGAAATGCACGTTATAGGAGTTTATGCAGCCGCCCCGAAACATTTGTGCAAGTCACATAGAATTATACTGCAATGTTGCGACGTCACTGACCGTACTTCAACTTACACTTCATTATTCGCTGCAGTACAAGTCTAATTATTTAAGAATATTTAGAGAGGATCGCTAAATCCTTACTATACTGTAATATAGTTACAGAAATTATTGATGATAATTACAATATTTACTACACTAAGATTTTTCTAAAAGTGACAGGTAGAATATATTTATCACAACTTAACTACCCATTCTGAACGGACCTGCACCTTGACGAAGTTTTAAAATACTAGAACGCGTAGAATGGCTTGCGTGTTTCAATGAGCTAAAGAGCCGAACTATAGGTTTAATCAAATTAGTGGAGTCTTTAGTGAGGAACCAGGCTGACAGTCCCCGAAAGAGGGCAGCAGCTTTTTCGGTACTTAGAATGGCAGAGACCATAGGGGTCGGCATGACATTAGAAGACACACTACTGCGATGTGGAAGGCTACGGAAAACCACCACATTATCTCCCAAGTACACTGCGTACGGAAATTGTTAGTAAAGATGATGGCATCCTCTGGGGTAAAAAATTCCAGAGTTAAAAATAGTCCCCCATTTGGACCTTCGGAAGGGGACTTCTTCGAGGAATGTGATCTGAAAGTATAAAAAAAGATCCATTGACTGCGTCAGAGCGTGGAATGTCCGAAGTATGAAGCAAGTAGGTAAGTTAGAAAACCTGAAAATCGAAATGGATAGGCTAGCACTAGACATTGTAGGGATAAGCGACATCCGCTGGTCAGATGCGGGGGATTTTTGGAGTGGAGACTTCAGGGTAATTCATACAGGATCAGAGGAAGAAAATTCGGGTGTGGGGATAGTTATGCGAAAAAAGATAGGACGTCGTGTAGAAAACTACTTACAAAAGAACGGAAGAGTACTCATGCTTAGATTAGAATCTAATCCGGTAAATACAGTAATAATACAAGTAAATATGCCCACCCCTAGCCACAGTAAGGAAGAGGTAGAGGCGATCTACAAAGATATCGAAGACATGCTAAGATACGTAAAAAGACATGAAAATTTAATAGTTACATGGGATTTTAATGCAGTGGTAGGTGAGGGTAGAAAAGGAGCGGTGGTAGGTTTATTTCGTTTAGGCACGAGAAATGATAGGGGAAATAGGCTGATAGAATTTTGCGACAAGAACAATTTAACCATCACAAAAACATTATTTCAACATAATGCTAGAGAGCGATATACGTGGAAGATGCCAGAAGATATAGGAAAATATAAAATGGATTATATTATTGTCAGACAACGGTTTAGAAATCAAGTAAAAACTGTAGAAGCTACCCAGAAGTAGATATAGACGCTGACCACAACATCGTAATTATGAAGGCCGCTCTTAAATTTAAAAATTTGAAAAAAAGAAACGAAAAAAGAAAAAGGTGTTCACGAAAGATTTGAAAAACAGTCACATGAATTGCAGAAGGACATCGGAAAAATTTCTGACACTAAGGAAGTAGAAACAGAATGCAATAACATTAAATCCAGCTTAGGCATGGCTGCCATAGATATTCTGGGGTATACACAAAAAGAAAATAAGAAACCATGGATAACAAGGGATATCCTGAATTTAATAGAAGAAAGGCGAAAATACAAAAATAGCTCAGACGAAACAGGAAAACAGATTTACAAAGCCATAAAACGGGAAATTAGTCGGAAATACAGGAAAACTAAAGAACAATTGATTGATGAAAAGTGCAAAGATGTACAAACTAAGATGGAAATAGTAAAACAGACGAAGCATAAAAATTACTTAGAATCAGTTTTAGGGATATAAAATCATATAGCAAAAGTATAAGGAACGCGGGAAGAAACGTCATTATAGAAAATGTAGAGAAAGTGATTGGATGGCAAGAATATATAGGTTATTTATATGCAGGAGGGGTACTAACAGCAATAGAACAGAAATCAGACATTGAAAATGATGACTTGGGATATCGTATACTTAGAAATGAGTTTGAATTAGCATTAAAGGGTGTGAAATATGGTAAGGCGCCGAGTACAGTTAAGGTGCAGGCAGAAACTCTAAAAGCCGCTGCACAAGCAGTAACAGTACGTCCTTTTTAAGTTGTAAGCTATATGTTTGAGACAGGCCAGATACTCAAAGATTTCAAACGTAGCATCATAGTAACCATTACAAAAAAAGAGAGGAGCGGGTAGATGTGAAAATTTTTGAACAATAAGTTTGACACACGTTTTAAAAATATTAACTAAAATTGTACAAAGGCGACTGGAAAAACGGGCTGAAGAAATATTAGGAGAAAATCAATTTGGGTTTAGGCGAAACAAAGAAACACGGGAGGCTATTTTAGCTTTGAGGATTGCTACATTATGCAGCGTACGCGAGTTATGTGATCTCCCATTTATTATATCAAAATAAAACTAATACTTAAGAAAGTTTTTAGGAAATATTAGGAAATGTGCAACAATGTCATAAAAGACAACGAAAAAAGGCGTTGTGTACCTAGATGATATAATAGTGTATTCAACATCATTAGTGGAGCACATTGAAAGATTACGAGAAGTGTTCGAAAGATTAAGAACCGCACAATTTAAAGTACATCTAGATAAAAGCGAATTTCTACAGAAAGAAGTAGCATTTTTAGGACACGTAATATCACCCCAAAGAGTGATGCCGAACCCCGACAAAACAAACGCTGTATTAAATTACCCCACACCCAAAACGAATAAAGAGATAAAAGGATTTTTAGGCCTTAGTGGATATTACCGAAAATTCATTAAACGTTATGATCAAATAACAAAGCCCCTAACCAATTGTTTAAAAAAGGGAAACAAAATTGTACATACCCCAGAATTTATCAAAGCAGTAGACAAAATGAAGAGCATATTAACAAATCACCCCGTATTAGAATACCCCGACTTTTCTAAACTATTCATATTAACAACGGACGCATCAAATGTAGCCTTAGGCGCAATATTAAGTCAAGGAACAGTAGACAGCGTTAAACCCATCAGTTACGCATCCAGAACCCTCAACGAAACAGAGCAACGATACAGTACGATAGAGAAAGAATTGTTAGCCATAATTTGGGCAACAAAGTATTTTAGACCGTACCTATACGGACGAAATTTTATATATACTCAAAGAACCTAACTCGAAATTACAAAGATGGAGAATCGGACTAGAAGATTATGACTATGAGATCATATACAAAAAGGGAATTTACAACAATAACGCAGACGCTTTAAGTAGAATCCAACTTAACGCACTAGAAACCGAATCAGTGATAGGAAACGTAGACAAAACCGAAATTAGAGAAGAACCAGAAGAAATGGAAACCATACATTCGATACAAAATGACGAACCGGAAACCGCAATTAAAATTTTAAACGAAGCTATAGACATGAAACCCAATCAATTTATAATCACAGAAGTTTTAAACAACCCCAACCCTGTAAAATACACGAAAGTGGATAATAAGAAAATTTGCCAAGTTCAAATAACCAAAGACGACAATGAATCACAGATAATTAAAATTCTAAAGGAATACGCCCCCGAGAAAAAACGATTTTACTTTTATTTTAACACGGAAAACTTGTACAAACAATTTTCAGAAATATATGTTAAACTATTCAACAATTCTGGCCCCGAACTTATAAGATGCACAAGAAAATTAATAACATTAGACGACCCTGACGAAATAAATGACGTAATAAGAAACCAACACGAAGGAAAGACCAACCATCGATGAATAAACGAAACCCTAAAGCAAATCATGAGACGTTACTATTTCAAGGACATGAAAGAATTAACTACAGACTTTATCAATAAATGTGAATTATGTGATAAAGCCATATATGACAGAAAACCCTCAAAGATACCCTTAATGTTGATTAAAACACCAGACAAACCTTTTCAAAAATTACATGCAGATACTCTAGTAGTAGAAGCACAAAGTTACCTAACAATCGTGGACGCATTTACGAAAATAGGCCAAGCAATACCAATCACTTCTAAAAATAGTATAGACGTAACTCAAGGATTTCTACACTATTTTACATTTTACGGAACACCCGAAACAATAACGTTAGACAACGGAAGCGAATTCAAAAACGAAACAATTCAAAACACTTTAGTATTACACAAAATAAAAATTCATTTTATAACTGAAAACCACCCTGAATCCAACAGACTAATCGAAAGACTACATTCAATTCTATTAGAACAAATCAGGTTATTAAGAATAAATTACAAGAAAGAACACATAACTAACTTAATGTCATACGCATTAATCGCGTATAATAACACCATTCATTCATCAACAAATTTTACACCCTTAGAACTAACCCTAGGACACTCAGATTCACGCAACCCGTACGATATACATTATAACAAAGAAATCTATCAGCAATACGCTAAAGATCACAAAGAGAAACTAAAAATAACTTATGACAAAGTAAAGGATAAGTTAGATAACAATAAAGAACGCATTACCGTGACCCGTAATAAAAACTCTGACCAAAACAAATTTTCCATAGGACAAACCGTATTCGAGAAAAATTACCAAAGTAAAAGACACAAAACGGCACCGAGAAATTTAGGCCCCTTTAAAATCAAACGAATATCCGAGAAAAACGTAGCCGCAATAGACGACGGCAAGACAACAAAATATGTTCACCTCAAAAATTTAAGACACCCTGTACTTTCAGATGGTCAATCATCACCTTTACCGTCAACCTCCACCCAGGTAGAACGGACACAGAAATTATAATTGAAGACATAAAGAACAACCCCGGTATACTACTAATAAAATTAGGCAGTATGCAGGACACTATAGATTATTGGACCTTTGCACAAAAATTCGATTTAACCGAGCTAAAACAAGAATTTCAAATAATCAAAAATAATTATTTTAGACTAAAACAATCAATGGACACAACAAAATTCGGAAAAGAATACGCAATAGAAATGATGAACTACGACAGTATAACAGAAAGTATTTTGAAAAATATAGAAGACAAATTTAATTGACTAATACTTACAGAACAAATGACGAGAAGAAAAAGAGGACTAATCAATGGATTAGGAAACATAATCAAAGCAATTACCGGCAATCTAGATAATCAAGACGCAGAACGCTATGACAACGCGATACAACAATTAATAGAGAACCAAAACGACATCAAAACCATAATTAGTAACCAAATATCGTTAACCCAATCAACGATCATCAAATTTAATGAAACCCTAAGAAAATTAGTTAGAAATCAAGATAGTATAGCCAATCGAATAGAAACCTTAGAAAATAAAATGCGAACTACCATGTTAGGCATGCAAGATTTAATCAGATTCAATACGATATACAACCAGATAATATCAACCCTAACTTTAATTCAACAAATCCTAGCAACATTAGGAAACGCAGTAACCTTTGCAAAATTAAATACCGTACATTCAAGTATAATAGAACCAATAGATTTATTAAAAGAATTATTGAGAATAAAATCTTTTATAACTAACAGTAAATTACCTTTCGAAGTATTAGAATCAAACATTTTAATATTTGAAAAAATAGCCACAGTTAAAGGCTATGTAAAAAACAACGATATAACATTTTTAATAGAAATACCAATAGTAGAGATTAACAGTTACAATTATTATCACTTATTTGCTTTTCCAATGAAAATGACTAGCACATACCAAGTTATTATTCCAAAAACCAAATTCCTATCCTTAAATGAACAAAGATATGGTTATACGAACGAAAAATGTAATGAAGTTACACCCAATCAATACTTATGCCAATCATTAACAACAACAACGATTCAAGAAGACAGCCCTTGCGAAGTACAACTACTAAAATTTACCAATTATTATGAAAATTGTGAAGCCAAACCTGTAGAAATCAACAACATGAAAATTCAGAAAGTAACGGAAAATAAATGGATAGTCATTTTCCCCACCGAAGTAATCGCAACAATGTATTGCAATCAAGATGAAAGTAATTTAGCATTAACCGGAAGTAAATTAATTACCCTTAAGGAAAATTGTTATTTAAAATTAAAAAACGAAATAATTAGAGTTTACCAAGATCCCGCACAAAGTAAGAAATTAGCAAATCTACCCGATTTACACATCAAGATTACCCAAGACGAAGACGAAGAAATAATTCAAAAACCAATGCAATTGGAACACCTGGAATTAGACAACCTAAACCACGTCATGAAACTCATGGAAGATTACAAGGAACACCTGAACGAGATCAAGACGCCCAAAGTGCACTACGATAACATTAGTGTATAGACAATTATATTGATTATATTGACCATTTTATTGATCATTTATGTAACTTACAAAATATGTATTAGATATAAGAATAATAAAGAAAACAGTTTTAGATTTAAGAAACCCAAAGAAACAAATGTACCCCTAGAAAATATGAATTTTAAATGAGATTAAACAAATTTAATTTAATTAAAAATCAAGAAAAGGTAAAAATCCTTAATTTTTAATGTACGTCGGGAGGAGTTATGTGATCCCTTATTTATTATATCAAAATAAAACTAATACTTAAGAAAGTTATTAGAAAATATTAGGAAATGTGCAACAATGTCATAAAAGACAATTTGTTACAATTTATTTCAGTTTATAAACGTTCATGGAAACGAAAGCGCTACAAAGTAGCACAAGGATAAGTGACACTGCAGATGTCAGGTCACAGACGGTCGTAGGAAGTCACGTACCGAGATTACGCAGAATTAAGCCTGCAACAAAGTAATTAAGAATAGCTTTTAAGATAGCAGCTATGTATCATGAATAGAGTCAAGTGTAAGCAGACATTAGGTCTGCAAGTTCCCACAGAACTGTGAGGGGGTAGGGAAATTATATAAGGCCTGGGAGCTCCACTCGCAGGCAGTTCATCAAACGTTCAGCTTTTGCATTGCAGTTCGTAGATAACTCATTGTACAATTAAGTAATTAGATTTCGACTTAGAATAATAATTCAAGATTGTAAAATTCCATTGTTCAAATCTGTTTAAATCAAATAAATTTGTTAAAGTTCAAAGAAGTCTTTTTAAAAAGGACCGCTCGAAGCCACGAATCTTAACTCGCGTCAGATAGAAATGGAAAGAATGTTTAAAGTGTAGACCCTCACAAATCACGATGACGAAACAGAACACAAGAAACGTAAAAATACTGGCCTAACTACCAATGCGGTGTGAGGGGGAAATTCCCAGCAACACAAAAATACATCGTCATCGATTTTCTATTTACAGTAAACATTAAAAAAAAGAGTTCGGTTTGAATCAACAAAAAGAATAAATAAATAGTTGTATTATAAAGAACAAGTTTTAGAAATTTACGTACGAAGTGCGCATTTCCTTTGACATTTTGTATTCATTAATAAAAGAAAGAAACGAGAAATCACTGTTTATGCTTGCTCATAGCACCAGAGTGTTAAAGTAAAAAAAAATTTATTTACGGTAGAAAAAATTCTAATAATCATGTAGTAAAGTACTATGGAGCATCAGTGACGCACGAACAACAAAAATAGGAAGAAAAGAGTGTGCCCATTGCATCCACGGAGGTGAGTCAGCGAAGCGTCCGGGTGCCGGGGACCAGATGTAGCGTCACCATGGTCGATGGATGTTGAGCTCTGCGACACTTCCTGCAACAGCGTAACATATACCAGCGCAGTTGGTTCTACATAAGAAGAATATTCAACCTACCTAAAACAATTTGGCCTCCGGCTAAAAGCTAGAAAGAGAGTCTTACTAGTATTAATAACTCAGGAGCACTTACAGATACGCCCAAAATCTACACTTCATATAAAGAAAAAAACGTGTATCGCTCTTGGAGTAATAGAACGAGTAGTTTAGTAAAATACATATGAAGACAAATAGTTTTAAATAACAAGAATTTGAGCTTCAATCCTCGTGCTATCAACATACCAAAAGGGAGATTAGAAAACTCCACCCACGCTTTATTAAATAATACAATACACCATTTCAACGAGTTTTTCGGTCGTAGCAGTATAAGGATTAATTTTACGCTATAGTAATGTGTAGCCAGTTAACGGATACTCAAAACAAGGTGCCAACTATAGAATTTATAGCGTAAACTCGTCGTTTTAGAGTAGATTGATTGAAATTGAAAATTATTCGCAAGCATATTTATTATAAAAAGGTAAAATATATAGAATGTTATTAACGTAAGGATCAGTAGAAACGGAATCAATGTGGTTTTTAATTCATTGGCTGTAAATGAACGTAACAGGGTGATAATGGAGAAAACAATAGAAAAGGGGATAAGCGTCTATATAGAGTATGTAGATCTGGAAAACGCTTTCGACAAAAAAAAAAGAGAAAAAATGGTCGAAATACTCAAAAGATTGGAATAAGTTTTAGAGATAGACGGATAGTACAGCGGTAATAGAATTAGAGCAGGAAAGTAGAGAAGTAAATATTAGGAAACTTCTACATTGAAGAAGCAAAGAATACTATCAAATGCAGGAGACATTTTGTAGATGATATAGCGGTATTAGTTTCTAGCAAGGAAAAATTAGAAGCTGCTCCTAATGAAATGGAAACAGTTCTAACAGAGAGATACAGTATGAAAATTAACAAAAATAAAACTAAAGTACTAGTATGCAAAAGAGGGGAAATGAATCAAAAACAAAAATATAAATCAATCATCCTTTGAGTAAAATATTTCGTTTACGTTCTTGTGTATTATTCTGGTTAAAGGTACAGCAATTCGGGGTTACAGTAATATCTCACATTATCTTCACATCATGTGATCCAAGAAAATCTCTGAAATAAAGTCTATGCAATAAATATTCACGTTTATTTGAAGCAAAACGTAAGTAGAAGATGCAAACGGTATATTTAAAATCCATAGCTATCGTCACATTATCCAATTACATAAAGAATGTACGCTATTTTTGCAGCCAATCAAAATAAATGAAAGATCACCATGATTTAACTCTAACCACTGTTACGGGCCTGTTTGACACTACGACATCAGGGGACAAAAGGATTGATATCCTTAAGTTGACTAGCTCTAGTCGGCGAGGGGTGGGTGTGACACAAGTCGTAGTATAGACTAGAGATAGGTTTTAACGATAACAACATCGGGTGGGCACCACCAGTAATGACACTATGCTAGCTATAATCATAAGAATCTCGTTACTGGTCGAGAAAGCTCGTTAGCACTTGGTAATAATAATAAAAGAAAAAGAAAGAGAAACTCACGGTGTAGAATGCTCTGATTTGCCCTACTTGCACATGCAATCTTAAGAGAAATGATACACCTTATCTTCGGTTACTGGCTCTATTTCTACACATAGCTGCAAGGATTACATTAATTAACACAGAATATATATATATATATATATATATATATATATATATATATATATTTGAACAAACATACGGCGCCTACTAGTACGCCTTAAACGCAACAAATATAAACAATAACTTACTACTAAATCGACGTTCGCACTTGCCAGAGCTATCAAAATAAACTCTTATACAACTTATATTTTTAAACAAAGTAGGGATGGATGCACCTGGATCTCACGCTGATGCGGCTAACCAATTTGACGACGTAAGGTATGAACTGAAACCCGAAGTATCATGCGCTCTAAGCCGGGTGCATGCAAAACCTGCTGTATCTAGGTGGATACTAAACGTAGGACTATTTGAATAGGTTTGCTTTACAAATGTTAGAACTTGCGTTCACGGAACAAATTACACCACGGCTACATTATCTTG
Source organism: Platerodrilus igneus (assembly GCA_036346225.1). NCBI lineage: Eukaryota > Metazoa > Arthropoda > Insecta > Coleoptera > Lycidae > Platerodrilus > Platerodrilus igneus. The sequence continues at coordinate 3,139,511 of JARFIW010001108.1, read as the reverse complement.
AAAAGACTCGTAGCTTTACAGTTATAAATGCTAAAGTGCGCACACATCTATTTCTATCCCACGTGGCCGACGGGGCAGCGAGCATAGAGTGGATATACGACAAAGCGCACTTCTCTAATTTTGGCTCCACTGACACAGGTTGTCAGCAACAACTTATAGTTTTGGGGAACAAAATAGCTCAGTGCCAACGTGCGGAACTAGTCTGACCACCCAGTAAAAATAGTAACAGTTCAACGCTTAGCTTGTGGGGTAAATCAAGCCACTGTACATAGTGAGTAGGAGTCGTGTACGTTTTAACAAACAACCAACAAGTGTCATTACGGGGTGTGTGCACTGTTAGCATTTATAACTGTAAAGCTACGAGCCTTTTCAAGGTAATATAGCCGTGGTGTAATTTGTTCCGTGAACGCAAGTTCATAACATAAAAAAAAACTACGACTTGTGTCAGACCCACCCCTCGCCGACTAGAGCTAGTCAACTTAAGGATATCAATCCTTTTGTCTCCTGATGTCGTAGTGTCAAACAGGCCCGTAACAAAAGAAATTTAGCTCCGCATTAGGCGCCAAATTTATTTTGTTGCTTTGATGACGATTGAGACAAAGGATTGATATCCCCTCGCCGACTAGAGCTAGTCAACTTAAGGATATCAATCCTTTTGTCCCCTGATGTCGTAGTGTCAAACAGGACCCTAACAAAATAAGGTTATACAAACGGAACGTTACACCACACAAATCAAGATACGCTTTTACGATTTCGCCCGAACGATTTTAACATAAGTCGAAATTAAATAACAGTAATGCTAATGCTACTTCGCATCTGTTTGGCTTCAAATCAATATAACTAACGTAGCAATGGTTGGCCATAAGTAATGCAAATTTATAAAACAACATAATCAATAAAAAGAAAACAACATTTTGCGTTGAGAATTTTTTTATGCTCAATTAAAGAAGAGAGTGCTGCACGTTACAGCAATTGCAGAATCATCTATATACTTGTAGACTAACGAATAATATTTAACTTGTAACGTGCGACTTAAGAGTTTTATTACGCGAAAGGAAGACAGTGCATGCGTTAGATATGCAGTCGCTGAAGGATTATACAATTATATCTTTACAACCATTTTTGTTGTTTCAAAAATATCATAACAAACAGACATACAGTTTTATTTTATGGCACTAATAAATCAGAATGTTACACACATGGGCATACATTTGTAGATAGAAAGGCACTTACAATTTACTAACACCTGCTATATATTTTACTGATGTGTATTTTATTATTTACTGACTTTCTACGTTGGTGTACGCCTAGATACAAGCGTAATGTAATAAAAGTTCAAGCACCACAATTGTATTTGCATAAATTTATATATAAATTACTGTGCTTCACCGGACTATTTTCCTGCCCCACTATTTGGTGTCATAAAATGCAGTAGTTTTGCCTGGAGAAACCCTAAAATCGAGCCCCTATGTTGGGTTGACATAAAAATGAAGTGGACTTTTAGATAGCAATATAATACAGCAATTTGCACCTAAATAAAACTTTATTACAAATTTCGTGTTTTGATTATGATGTTGTATTTTGATGTTTACAAAAATTGCTTCTCCAAGTTGATCTACCACGGCACAGATTGCTAAACCAAACATAGCCATATACAGCTGCAATTTTTCACCAAACCGCTCCTTTGGCGAATTTATCAACTACCTTGCGGAACTATATAGGGATATAAGGGGGAAAAATGCATGTGATCGTCGCGGGCGATTTTAATGCAAAGGCGAGAATATGGGGATCCGAAACGACAGACAAAAGGGGCGAAGCCATACTGGACTGGATGGCTAGCCTGGACCTAGTCATTCTAAATCAGGGTGACCTTTGCACGTTTACCAGAGAAGAATCTGAATCCTTCATCGATATCACAATGGCCTCTTCGGGAGTCGAGGAAAAATTAAGAAATGGGAGGTAAGAGATGCCGAAACTTTGAGCGATTACAGTTATATAACATTCGAAATAGCTACAGATACAACAACCCAGAAGGAATGTGCTATAGCACAAGGCTGGGTAAACGAGATAAAAAAACAACTACAGCTGACTCTGTTACAAGAAGTACATGCACCCTGCCGTTTGTATAAAGAATTTGTAAAAAGTACTTTGCAGAGCATGCAACAAGACTATGGCTAAGAAGAAGAGCTCATTACAAGGGCGAAAGCCCGTCTTCTAATGGAATGAGGAAATCGCAGAACTAAGGAGGGAGGTAAAAAGGGAAAGGAGATGCTTTCAGCCAAAAAGAAAGATAACGCCAGAAGCGTGCGAAATACAAAAACGAATCTATATGGATAAACGTAAAGAACTACAAAAAACAATCAAAGTCAGCCAACGGAGATGCTGGGAGGAATTCCTAAGCGACCTAAATTTTGACATATGGGGACTCGGATACAAAATTGTTTGCGGAAAATTCAAAAATCAAGTGCCAGAAATACTTCTGGTAGAAAAAGCGCTAGAAAAAATTAGGTCACTATTTTCACAGAACGTAATCAATAGGTGGGAGCTACCGGCCATTACAAGTGGCATACCATTATTCACGAAGGAAGAGATGCAAATACCTGCCACAAAAATGAAACCAAGAAAGGCCCCTGGTCTGGATGGCATTCCCGTTGAAGTAGTTAAGGGGGTGGTCGTTACTATCCCAGATCTGGTACTGACAGTAATAAATCGTATGCTAATAGATGGAAACTTTTTTTGTGATTGGAAAAATGCCAAAATTGTTTTAATCAGGAAACCCGACAAAGGGATAGATAATGAACCCTCATATAGGCCGATCTGTCTAATTGATAGCACCGCCAAACTTGCAAAACAATTAATTAATATACGGCTAAAGGCAGAAATTTGGCTTTCGGGAAAGGACATCAACCCTAGACGCCATTGATGAAGTAGTCAAAACTGACAAAAATGCTAAAGCTGGCACGTAGAGAACAAGGGAGCTATGCCTAGTAATCGCATTAGATATAAAAAATGCGTTCAACACGGCCAGATGGAGCAATATTATAAACCGGTTAATAGTATTGGAAATATCTCCTTACTTAACAAGAATAATTGGTAGCTTACTACAAGATACAAAAACTACGTATATAAGTCAGAATGGGGAAAAAGAACCTTCCCAATCACAAGAGGTGTACCACAAGGGTCGGTCCTAGGACCCACCCTCTGGAACCTTATGTACAACGGGGTACTGGTACTGAAGCTCGATCTTCCAGAGAAACAAAAATTGTAGGTTACGCCGATGACCTGGCGGTAGTAGTAGTTGCAAAGGATGAAAAGGTTCTCAAGGAAAAAGCAGCCGTAGCAGTCAAGACAATTGAGACATGGCTGGAAGGAGCAAGTTTGGAACTAGCACCAATTAAGACAAAACGATGTTGATAATCGGCAAGAAAAAATCGAAGACAGTCACTGTGAAGGTGGGAGGATTAGGTATTAAGACGAAGACAGACTTACGATATTTGGGAATAACTCTGGATAGTAAGCTGACATTCAAAAGTCATATAATAACACAGATAGAGAGAGCGCAGAAGGTGCTAGATGGCATTAGCAGACTTATGCCGAATGTCGGCGAACCATCAGTCATTAAAAAGAAAGTCCTTACCGTAGCTGTAAATTCTATACTACTATATGGGGCTCCAATATGAGAAGACTAATATGTTGAACAAAACACAGAGACGTATAGCAACCGGAATAGCGAGCGCCTATACCACAATCGCAACCGACTCAGTACTGGTGACAACCAGACTGGTACCAATAGACCTCCTAGCTAAGGAAAGAAAGGATATCCGCACATCAGGAACTGATAAATCCGAAGCTAGGAAGGAAACTTTAAGAGAATGTGAGCGGAGATGGAGCGGTACAAAATGCAGGTGTACGCCTAGACTAATCCCTGATATTGTACCATTGATTAATAGAAAGCATGGTGAAGTCGGGTACCACCTGACGCAATAGACCTCCTAGCTAAGGAAAGAAAGGATATCCGCACATCAGGAACTGATAAATCCGAAGCTAGGAAGGAAACTTTAAGAGAATGTGAGCGGAGATGGAGCGGTACAAAATGCAGGTGTACGCCTAGACTAATCCCTGATATTGTACCATTGATTAATAGAAAGCATGATGAAGTCGGGTACCACCTGACGCAAGCGCTAAGCGGACACCGATGTTTCGCGAACTATCTTTATGAGATAGGCAAGTACGGAAATGATCGCTGTATTATGTGCGGAAGTGAAGATAACCCGGAGCATACTGTGTTCGTTTGTCGGACATGGGATAGAAAAAGACTTCAACTGAAACTAGAACAAGGGGATAAGATTAACCCTGGAAATTTGATCAATAAAATGTTAAACTCCAAGACAGAGTGTAAAGCAAGTGCAAAATTCATTAAACATGTGATGGTGCATAAAGAACAAACCGAAAGAGAGATACAGCGTAACGCACAATAGCGTGAGACCAGAAAACATATACCCAGCAAACACACCGATAAAATGGCTGACGGCGGTACCAGTTTGTTTACGCAAAAGCAGGAAGAGAGAGAAGTGTTTAGTCGGTAGGCCCGAATAATAGGGAGATCCCGAGAATACCTCGCCGGCATAGAACATCCAAGCCCGGGGGTGCATGTAACATGTTCCTAATCCTCTATGAAAAAAAGTAGAACGTCAGTATGGAGTATGGAAGCGAAGATTTCCAGTTTTATCCCTTGGATTGTGTTTAAAACTCCAAACAACAATGAATTTAATAGTGGCCACTGCTGTTTTGCATAATATAGCAATTGACGAAAAGGAACAAGAACCTGAACTAGATCTAGAACTAAATATAGAATATATAGATTTCGACGAGGATATAAATGTTGAACCACCAATCAATAATAATGTAGCCACGCTAGAAGAACAACTATTGGAGGATTATTTTAGAAAATTATAAAATTAATAAAACATTTATGTATTAGTATATTTAGAAAATCAATAAAAAAAAATCACTAGTATTCCTAATATTTACAATTCCAAAATGTTTTATCGTTTTTTTAATTGAGCATTCAATAAGAGAATTCGTAATTCATCTTCTAGTTGCCGAGTTGCAGTTCTTGAGGCGCTGTTCATGCTCGAGTTTTAAATATGATCTTCTCCCTTCTGCGATGTCCTTTTCAATTCGAATTAATTCGCATTTTCATCAGCCAAATGTTCAAATTTTGCACCTGCTGATGAAAGACATTTACATTTTTCTATTACGTGTCTTCTTCAACTTGTCCATGTAATATTTGCAAAAATTTTAAAGCTTAAAATAATGTTATCATTGTGGCTGTTTGATATAAGATAGTTTGTCATTAAATTACCATTTTCCTCATTCCTCTGCAAATCTTCCTGTACAGTAGTTGGCGTTGAATTTATTAATGATGAGCTCGGTTTATTAACGCCACTGTTGAGGGTTGAGGGTGATTTTTTACAGTGGCTGATTATTGTACATCAGCTGCTTTTGTTGCATTTCGTTCTAAAATTGGATCGACGTGAGGTTGCAACATACTCAGCGTGTAGTCACACCAATTGATCTGTATTTCATGCAGGTCCGTGTCATTGTCACCATTATCTAAACATGTCGATTGCTCTAACAGTGGCATTCCCAACCTCCAAGCTGTATTGTATAATATAAAACATTTTTAAACTGTATAGCTGAACTACCTTCAAATGCATCCGAATCAAACTTACTCTCAAGTTCTTAAACAGATATTGCTATTGTTTCGAGCAGTTCTTTTTCTTCTTCAGAAGTATGGTTTGGTGGAGATACATATGGGCCCCCCACCAACTTAAATGCTGGCTGAACTGCTTCCGCATCTCTTTCTTAATGTCATCGTACTTACAACGAATTTGTTTTACAGTCCTAGGCTACAATAAAGTAGTAAGTAATCTTTTATAAATACTATTAAGCAGTCATTTACCTGTCCAACTGATCCTGCATTGAAGTGGTTGTTAATTTTTTCCCATGCCACTTCTTTTTTGTCGCCATCTTATGCCATCTGTTTTTTTCTTTTCTACGTTTTTAAAAGTATTAACTATCAGTAATAACCCCTGTCTGTCGCGTGGCTGAAATTTGCACCCCGTGTGCGTTTATCGTCGTCAGGCATCTTTCAAAAAATTTATCAAACTTATTTTACAAGAGGAAATAAAGTAAGGTTTGTTTGAATCCCTTCTTCAGAAATTATTCTGGTTGGAATTTTATCCAATAGAATCAATTCATTGAATTACATTGCAGCCAACCCAATACTAACTGGAAGTTATTAAACTAGAGCTATGTTACACACTGATAAACGGTGTCCAATTTAACTAATGCATTAACCCTTGGTTACCATGTACTAATAGTTAACTAACCGACACTTTTAACGGTGAATTGATAAACCGGCCCTAAGTGTATTTATTTTAACAACGCTAACAATAGTCGAATTCATCACGTGTGGATCAGGACTCAGATTGAACAAACTGTCCACAAGCAGTAACGATATTTATATTTCACAACACACCTTTCTAGAAATTACTTTGTGATACCCTAATCTCCTTCTTGTTCTTTTCTATAGCCACTGTAAATACACTTTTGTAGCTATCACTTCACTGAGTTGCCTTACCCTTGCATTTCTAACCCATCCGGCGACGACAAAATTACAATACCATTATTAAGTAACGCGAGTACGTTACTTTAAGCAAATATTAAGTAATAGAAATCGGTTTATTAATTTCAGTTATACAAATGAGATTTTAGCACGAAAGCAGACTGCAAAATCTAGAAGTTTTGGTAGTGTACATTTAATACCGTGGTTATTCCAATATGAAATTAAATTAGAATAAAGGATTAAAATAGAAAAGAGCCTGGTACATTATATATATATATATATATATATATATATATATATATGTATATATAAATTGCCGTGTAATGTGCCTTTTGGTCACAGGAACTGGTACTTTCTACAAATCATTCGAGCCCCACAGATTTGGCGCCATAAATTGCCGTGTAACTTCCTTAAGCTCAGGACCTCCCCAATTAAATAAAAAATTCTTAATTTACAAAAATCGAAAATTTCACAAAAAGGAAAATTTTCAAAAAAAAGTTTCTTACCCGGATTTTGCTTCCATCAACTTTGATTTCTTCAACAGCTCCATGGCTATTTCAGCTGTGCTTCCTTTTAGATACCTAAATTTACTAACATTCTCTGTACCATTCACACACACCATTCAATAAAACCACAAAATAATAAAACAATCATACAATATTTATTTACCACTATTTACAAATAATAATTCAAGATTATGTACATTTCGGTGCTCAAGTTACACCTCAATAAATGATATCTTTGTAAAGTCCTTGTTTTTAAATTGAAATATCAAACACATTTAATGTAACAGGAGTAAATGGGCCCTAAATATACCTTATTAATATTTTTTACTAATTATTACACTCTAGAGTATGGTGAGCTCATGATAACCCAGTTTTTTTTAATATATGCTTTCTACTTTGCATACTCTTACTACAAACACAATAAACCCATGTACTCTTAACAATAAATTTTTAAATTCATGAGGAATGTTAATAAGCTTTGCGTACACTTTTAGATTTATATTCAAATACCATAATAAAAGTTAGTTATACGTATTCCTTTTAATACGCAAAATAACAAAGAAAAATGCTATGACAGTTCACTCTCACACTTCACAAATAAATTCCACAGTTTATAAAAAACAGCAAATTCTAATGCGTTCCTGAACCCTCGTCCTAGTGGTTATGCGCTGCTTGCCGTCTCCAGCTATTTATAGATGAACACCATCTACGTTGCGCTGCATGCTACTCATTTAAAATCCAACTCATTATCCAAATCCAAGTATATTACACTTCTTTGTTATTGCATAATTTAATTTACGTTACGAGCTTGTTACAGTATACGTTGTACCTTTGTTAAATATAAATAAACTCGACACTATCCGCGTTCAAAGTATCACGCCACAACAATCTAACACTGTACTATTTAATTTATAAAGCTTGTTAGTCGATTTTTTGTACGTCGTAAGCGATGCAAAATAAAGAAGTCAAAAGAGTCAAAGAGATGTAACCTCTCCAACCCTCTTAACGCGAAATATTTAATTGAACTAACTCTTTCTTTAAATTTTGTATAACCGTTTTCGAACTCCCCGAATTTTAGCTCGTCGCTACGCTATTTTCCGAAAAATTCGCATTCATCTGTCCCGTGCTCGTATGTTGTACAACTAACTATTCTGACCAATGATATATTTCAGTGACGTCTTAAAATCCCGCCTGTATTAGCTCTATTCCTCTCTTATGCATATTGGATGTTTCCTTCTAACCTTGTTTGAGTGGTAGAAAATCGATATTACTGTCCGCGTGATATCTCCTCCACGTGGAGTTGTATACGTGCTTTGCGATTGTCGGTTTACCAATATTCTTTGAAACTTGCTTGTTATGCTCCAAAATACATAGAAGTCGACCTTTCAAAACAGGCAGGTGTTCAATTAACGAACGTTTTAAAACAACATTTCTAGGAGTTTGCGTTTCAAGGTATTTCGTATATTCGACGTCTGTTTGTTTGTTAGTAAGGCGTTTCGTCTTGGAATTATCGATTTTTCATGCTTTGAGGCGTTTTATGATGCTATAACCCTTTGAATTAAACTGAATTAAACTAGATAATAATTTCTATTGGCTTATATAATTTATTTTCTTTACGAACCTACGAATTTTTAATCCCTGATTATAAAATTCTGTTAATACTCGATACTTTAAATTAAATAAATGAAATAACTTTTGCACCTAAATTATGGTTGTTTCCTTTATACAGGGTGTTTGAAATTGCATTGTTTATACCCACGGATTATAAAAGAGGGGATTTTCTATACATCATCTTTAGTTATTCGAAAAATGAGGTCAGAGCAGAGGTTCGACTTCAATTGACACGAAACCATTGCCGTGCGGGTTAAATGTTCATCATCGGGTAATTGAAATAACGGCATTAAACCCAGGGATTGTTGGAAATTAAGTTCCTAAATGCGGGTGAACGCACAGAATTAAAAATACAGTTAAAGACAAAAGCGCCCATGTTGGAAGCTTTTATTCAACGCTGAATTAAGGTACTTGATTACCTGCAACCATTTTCCTGCATTAACAGGTCATCAGAGTCTTGTAAAAAACCAACAAAAACTGTTAGTTGTTGATTTTTAATTTCCACTTGCTAAGCGTTACATAGTGTTTTATAATGAATGATTGTGATTGATGGTGATAATAAGAATGAGTAAGGCCTTATTATTAAGAGGATTTTTACGTTGATGCACGCTTATTTAAAGCGTATTATAAGCGCAGAAATTTTCATATCGGGAAACTCACAATTGTACTTACATGATTCATATGTAAAGATTAAACTGGTTGAATGTTTTTGCTTAAGTTGTTCTCTTTTATAGATATACGTATACTTGACCAATTATGGGAAAATTTTGCTGTACTTTCTTTATTATTATTTCTGTGATATTAGTGTTTGATAATACGGGTTATGTGAACAAGACTTGGAGTTTTTCTATTTATTTTAAATCAGTAGAATGTGAGAAACGTGCACGCAAGGCTCCATTAACCTCTATAGTAGTAAGAACCTTTAAATCGTCTCTCGAAGCACTCACCTTAGAGAGGCTTGAATCGGGGTTTCTTGAGGTGAGTTCGCGATCAAGGACATTATTAAATAAAGAAAGCTTAAAAACATTTAAAGGTAGGTGTAAAAGTATTCAGTAAAAGTAATATAATTTGTATGCCCGTAAATTTGCAATTGCCTTCATAGAAGCGATTCCGCACCACCAAAACCCAGCTAGTGCACTATTTTACTGTTAGGTTACTTCTTCCTTGTAAAGTAAAATTTATTACGACACTTTGCGCCAATTCGACACGTAATAGTTACTAGTAAGTCTTCTCACTTTTTTTAATTAGCAATACAGTTGATTGCATTTTCTAATTGCAAAATGTTGCTAAACGTAGGAAACAAATACCAAAATTGCAAGATATTGAAGATCACTTTCAATCTATATTCACTTAGCAACATAATCCATAATCTTTAATAATTTTGCAACCGTTATATCCTTCGGCGTCGTCAACAAAGATTTTTTGCGTTGTACGTAGTTTGTTGTATAAAAACCATGTTAAATATTTTAGTGAAAATGTTTATTTGGCTGGATAGAACTTTAGAGATTTGGTAGTTAGTAAATATTCCAGTCACGCTTACTATTTGTTTAGATTTCCAGATTAAAGATAAATAAGTCTTTAATTACCAGTTTTCATTAGATTATTTTTTGTCAGATAAATTAATAGTCTTCATGTAATTAATAATTTTGCCTGGCGTTGGGAAAAATAATTCGAGCATAGAGGACAAAAATTAATGTAATATTGTTAGTTATTTTGCAAAAAGAAAAGCCAATGACCGGTTTCGCTATTGTTGCAGCCCGTCAGATGGACGCATCTTTTTTTGCAAGTCAACCAACTTAAGATCTTGAATTATACATAGCTCATGGTGTATTTCCAAGTACAAAATATATCTCATGCGCCCTCTATACCAGAATGTAACCAACCAACTATGGATGACCGTTTAGTCTCCGACATGTTAGTATAAATGGCACTGCCAGGCAAAATTTTATTAACCATCCAAAAGACGAGGATGAAAATGAAAATAAACAAATGATCGATTACCTTTCTAAGAAAGTACTGCATCCAAAATAGCCAACAATATTAAATTAATTTTCGTTCCCTGTGATCGAATTACTTTTCTGAATGCCAGGCAAAATTATTCATTACCATTTAACTTGGAAACGTATTGGTTTCCGTTGACCAACTTCCTCAATTAGCATAGGGTGCAGTACTTTCTTAGAAAGTCTGCCAGTGCTAAGTAGGTAATCGGTCATTAGTTGATTTTCATTTTAATCTTCAAGTAGTTGGTTAAATTTGCGACGACTTTTTTTCGACAACAATGCAGGCAGAAATCGGTTTGGGAAAATTTTGGTAAACTCTTGTGTCAGCAAACTGGGTACATCCAAGAGAAGATGTTCACTATAAGAACCTTTTCACATGCCTATTATTTTGAAAGTCCATCTTCCTGGAGAGGGCTTGAATTTATATATAGCTTGCACGTTGTAGTTTCATTTAGAGGAAAAATTTTATATTTTCTAAATTTTTTAACTTATTTAAACACAGAATTAACCGTTGATATGTTACGTACAGGTTTGACCCAGAAAATCTAGCCACTAAGTCACAGCAAAACTCGGTAAAACAACTCAGAAAAATTCTGTGTTTCGGTGAAATTCCGAAGACTTCGACTGTACCAACAAGATATAGCTTTCAATAGTAAAAAGATTATGTAAGTGTTTAATAAGGTTGCCGGTAGACTATCGTGTGGGAAGTACCAGTCGCAATCGGGAATTATGTTGGACGTCACCTAATTTCGAAATACGGGGATTTCTAGGGAAAACTCCTGTAACGTTAATTTTTTTTACATAAATGTTAATATAATAAATATATAATGTATTCAAATTTGCACGGGGTTAAATTTCCTTCGGGGCGTTAAATGCATTTAAAATTTTGAAGCTAGCACTTAGCCCGCGATTATCCCAATCCCGGTCCGTCTTTCACCTCAGGGTGGTGTCCAAGTGTCCCCTTCTTTGGTTGGCGACAGATCTCCTATAGACGAAGCGTCGCTACGTACAGCGGTAGAGAAAAAGTGAATGAAAGAAAAGAGACCTTCGCCAACTGTCGGTACTCTACCAAACACGCCCACACTCGAGGAAAACCTGCAATAAAACTCGCTTGTTTCGAGCAATCAGCGCCCACGAAACATCGCCCCCCCCCTCAGATAGGTTAATGTTCTGACGTAAATTGGTGTACACAGCTGCACATTGAGCATGAGTAATGCAATCCTTGCGGTTTCCCAAACCACAAATCATAAAATCAACGTCCGGACTTGTGAACACCAAATCTTTGTGTGGCTTCATATAATGCTTATATTAAACACAATAATACTGAAGAATTCTCCGTGCGGCGTTTAAAAATCCCTTAAGCCTAAATAATACAACAAAAGGTAAATCGCTTTAAGGATTAAAAAAAACATAAAAAGGGGTCTCTTTGTACGAGAACTTACGTTCACGGAAAGATTAAAATAAATTTGTCTAAAGGCGCCACCTGGTTTTTTAAGCCGTAGCAATATTTGCGATACCAGGAAATGGAAATGAGTAGACATCCGATTTTAAGACTTACTTAACTTAAGCACGCACTTGTCTTGTTTTCTGCCGCCGCACTAACCGTACAAATTTAGTCGGGCGCATAAGGCGCACACACTTATTACTAACACTTAACTTCACTATAAATCTAAATACAAAAGTTATTTTCACATTCACATACGATTGCATACACGTTTATTTTTATATTTTTAAAGATATCCTCTTAAGCTAAACAAATTTTTTGCTGGGTTTTAACAAGATGAGACAAAATTGGATGCAGAGGTGAAAAAGGTAATAAATTGGTGAGTACTTACTTCTTTTAGGATACATAACTTTCTTAATCTTACCCTACCAAGTACAACCCTAAGGTGTAAGAAAACTTCTTCACCTTTAAATATGATATCCTATCTTTGGTCACTAACACCAAATGCTCGGAACCACAAATAGATAAAATAGTTCCTTAAACACATCTCACAATCAGAAAGATTTAGATAACTTAGTCAATTTAAGATAAAGGTAATATAAGAATAACGCCTCAGAGATAATTGCTGAGAGAAAATAAATACCTAACCATTTATGGGTTAGAGAGTTATTTAAGGTGATTAGATACTGACAATATTTTCAGAAGAAGATAATTAACCAATTATGCTCACATATTAATTAGATAAAATAAAATCCCTAAGATAACTACAAAGAAAAAGATAACCACTAAACATCTATGGTTTAACCTAATAATTACGATAAGATAATGTTTTCTGAAGAAAGTTTTCTTAAGAGAAAACGTAAAACCTAATTTTTGTTTAGGAACCCTATACTTGTCTAGGCACAACGCCCCTGCTATAAATGTAATAACATAAAAGAGTCTCCCGAGGGAGTAGAGTGATTCTGTAGAAATTTAAAATGGGATTTTACTCATGCCCTCCAAAAGGTAAAGCGGCACTCGTTTGGCCAAACCACATGAGGGACCAGATAGAAAGAGGAATGCAACCCCTGCACCCCGGTGTCGATTGAGAGAAGATCGGCACACAGGTGAAATCATTTAACATATTCACTGCTGACGGCTATAACGTACATCATCGGAAGACAGTTGTGATGCACAGCTGGACGGAGGTTCCCACGCCCACGGCCTAATGTCGTGAAGTAACAACCTTCCACCTATGCAGCGACTTAAAAACTATATGAAAAAACAGAAACGAAAGAAAAGATAAAAGAGGTAAGTGTGAGGTTTGGAGCTTTATAGCAATTACTATCGACGTACATCAGCAGAATATAGTGGCGATGCACAGCTAAACGGAGGTTCTCCACGCCCATCGCCCAATGTATTGAAGTAACAACCCTCTGACTTTGAAAATAAATGAAAAAGAAAAGCGAAGAAAAGATAAATTAGGGAAGTGGAGGTTTGAATCTATATAGCAACACAGGTAGAAGAGAGAAAAGGAAATCCTTGTATTGAGCAATAGCGATAGTGAAAACGGTGGATAGCAAAGCACTACTCGATTGGTCAAAGTACAGTCAGTAGTCCGGAGTAGAAGAACGCCACTCGGGACTAAGACAGGTTTACCAGAAGAAAGTTTAGGTAGAAAACGAAGATAGAGTTTTAGGATAACCTTCTTAGAGGAGAAGTAAAGGTAAAGAATGTCCCTATTAAGATAAATTGTCCAAAGGACCTCTTGCAATGTTAATAATAAAATAAAATCCTACACCACTACGTAGATACTTAAAAACAACTAGGCTCCAAATGAGATCGAGACAAATCATCTTGTTACCGAGCGCATCCACTGCGAAAAGAAAGTCAAATAAAGGTAACGTAGTCAACTTAGATATACCCACATAACAATTTCAACAATTGTACGACAGCCAGTTAATTGAAGATAGAAAATTTTCAACTCAGCAACAACATAAGAAATAATATTTGAAACGTTCAACAAAAATAGCATTAACATTCTTATGATATAAAACAATCGATAACGGAAATGATAAATGAACGATTGAAATATAAGCGTAAGAATATATATCCAATAAAAATTTTCTTGCATACACAACTGTAGAAACTGACTGTTTACTACATAGGCATCGTTGCGTTTCTATGGACACACCAAGAGTAAAGCGTTAACTTGGACATCAGCTAGTACAGGTCATAAACATTTGCTGGATTGTTCAGACAAAAAATATGTCAACTGCGACAATTAGCTGTATTAGATTGTGGAATAATAATAAATTTCTAAGAAATTAGACCATAATAAAAAATGTATAACTAGGAATAAGGCGGTCTATTTTTTTAAATTGGAAAAGTATATACCGCAAGACAAGATTTGGAACAATTGTAGATTAAGAGGTTACTAACCATTTAGACGTACGATAGGATCCGTCAAAGATTAAAATTAAATTTACGCGGAAATAAACGATGTGAGAGCTCTATAATTAGATATTATTACAAGAAATTTTTTTTATCTATAAATACTAGAGAAGGCAAGGTTTTTTGCCTTAAAGGTAAGATGACAGGTTGATATTTGAAGTAAATTCCTAAAGATAAACTTTTCAATTAAAATCATTTAATCCACGAGTTAATGACGGTACCATATGAAATAATTCCATGAGGTATCATTAGAAATAAGTTTGGGAAAAAACTGCTAGTTGTGTCAAACAGATAATACTTTGATTTCATTTTCAGTTTCTAAGATAACGAAAGTAATTTTTAAGATTACGTTAATTTAGCAATATAATCGAAATTAAAGGTATTGTTTACATTTTTAAGCGACATCTTTAAAATATGGATAATTCAACGTAAAATATCAACTTACCTAGAAAAACCGACATACGTACTAGAAAAAACAACGTTAAGTCTTTACCAAATCATCCAATAAAAATGAATATAAAATACGAAAAATGTATGCATTCCTAAGCACGATATTAAACCGTTAACCCAATCAACAATTTGAGAATAAAATATCTTAAATTTATTAAACTCAAAGCTAATTTTTATTTAAGTCATGTGCACACAAATTAAATTGATGTTGTAAATAGGTAACGAAATTCAAATAAAAACATACTTCGTAACTAAGAAAGGTTCTGTAAATGCGAGAATTTAAAGTTAGCGTTTCCTATTTAAAAAGACATTATTTATAAAATATGGGTTAATACCGCAAAAATTGCGAATTGTTAGGTAGGTTTTTTTATTGATAGCTTTTCAAGGAAAATGAATAAGAACTAATATGTGTCAGTCACAAAATCATTTAGATCACTTAAAATAATAAAAATACCGATTACGACTAACTAGAATGTGTTTATTACCCAAAATGCAAATTAATTTAGACCGAGAAATGACGTAACGGCCATATTTAGTATTAAATTTACAGTACTGCCAACCATGGAAGTTGGTTACATACATTCTACCGGCACTATAATAAAGTATAAGAGATTTTTAGTTAAAAAATTGTATGTATAAACCTTAAAACATTTCGGTATACTCATACCGAAATGTTTTCAGGTTTAAACATACAATTTTTATGTTTCTCCGGTTATATATTAAATACAAGGCAAACATGCGTTTACATAGGTGATGTAGATAAATCAGTTTTAACGTAAAAAGCCAACTCTTTTTTATAAAAACTCAATTGTATAAAGGTTCTCCCATTGTTGGGCACTATTGTAACGTTAATTTTTACTACATAACTGCTAATATAATAGATGTATAAGATATTCAAATTTATACAGGGTTAAATTTTCCGGGTGCGTCAAATGCGTCTCTAATTTTAAAGCTAACACATATCTCGTGGTTTTCCTAATGCTTGTGCGTCTTTCATCCCCGAGTGGTGTCCAGAGATCCTATTGTTTGTTGGACAGTAGCTTTCTTATCGACGAAGCTCCGGTATGTATAATCAGTAAAGGAAAAAGGAACGAGAGGGAATTGAATCACTTCGTCCAACTCTCTAAGCTTCACCAAACACGTCTACATTACGAGGAAGGCCTGTAATAAAATCTGCTTGTTTTAATGCATTGGCGTTCACGCCCCATCGTTCTTCCTCCAAGATAGGTTAATGTTCTAACCCAAATTGTTGGGCACAGCTGCACATTAAGCATGAAAAATACAATCCTTGTCACCCCAAACCACAAATTATAAATCAATGTTACGTGAGAACAAAATTTTCGTGTGGTTTTCACGTAACACTTATATTAAACATAATAATACTGAAGTATTCCCTGTGCGGGGTTTAAAATTCCCAAACCTGAATAATACATTAAAAAGTGAAACCTATTTAAAAAAAGGACCACACCCCAGAAGAAATACCAAAGAAACAAACTGGCAAAATATTTGTCCTAAATTACAAAGGCTAAGGGTAGACCTATTACAAATTTTGAAATAAATGTAACAACAAGGGCACTATTATAACTATTTAGAAACTGCTTGCTGTCTAAAAAGGTTTCCAAACCACATGCTGAATTAACTTCATATTAATTACACTTTTAGGTAATGGTAATATTTTTAATTATATCAGGGCTGGAGGCTGTTGCCTTTACATTATTTGTGAAAACATACAAATGTATGAAACTCTTTACTCTATTGCACAAATAAGATTTATGCACATGTACATACAAACATTCTTAAGCAAAAGCCAAATATATCAAATATACGTATCTTATTTGAAAACGGTTTCGGCAAACACAATTATTTTTAATTTCTTAATAATTAATCACAAGAAGGTACTGTGGATACGTTTATAAACAACACCCTTAATATGTTAATGATTGTAGGTAGATATTATAAATACATGAGTGGAAATTTAACTCTACCTACCTTGGAAACAATTAAAATCAATATCTCCTGAAACTGAATGAAGCCGTTTTAACCAGATGCTACTGAAATTCTGGAACGTTTCTCAATTAACATGCCTTTTTCAACATGAAGTTGTCGCTACTTAAAGAAGCCATTTTTCCTAAAAGTAAAATTTGCCAACCTGGTGGCATGTATTTCTGAACTCTCTCGACTTATCATAATAATCAGGTTTGATACCTAATTATTCAAAACTAAATCTACCTACTTAAGTTTGCATGTTATCTCTTTAAAGCATCTTGACGAAGGGGTTAGCAAAAGTAACTTTTCTCCACACAGTCACTTAAAATTGAATTTGGAAGAACGAATTAAGACTGTAAATTGAAACTATTTTTGTTATTTTCGTCTATTTAACAATTGAAAAATTATCTTGGTAAAACATTAATTCAAATCTATGAAACGACTTCACCATTTCGTGAATCGAAATAGTTAGTATGTGAACATTCTTCGTCCCAGGACGATGATGTCATAGCCGCCAGCGTTACAGATTATTTTTCAAAACAAATGAGTTGTTAAACTTTGATAATTTAAAATACAAAATAGCAATTATATTTTTCTAGCCGTAAAACTACCAAAATGACTTTAACAACCTTTAAGGATGAACAACGTAAGATTAGAATTGTAAACTCAAATAAAGCTTTCTTAATCAAGAATGCATGTAAATTAAAAATTGTATTTATTAAAAACGTTAGCCAAGAACGAGTCGAGCTCGCACTATTAGGGTTCCGTACCAATACTACAGTGAGCAATAAATAAACCAAATTAAGCTGTATTTATTTTTTTATGTATATTTAAATCTTATCCAAATTTGATTGTGACAACTGAAAAATGAATATATTGTCCCACATTGTACTGGTACATTAGTAAATACGTTGTCTATTACTGTGTTTAAAAAATTTTTCCCGACAGCTATTACACTGTCAAAAATCCTGCAGTTTTCCGATAATCTATGACTCAATAGCTACTATCCTGTTAAAATCAAAATTTTAACTTTGAAAATGTAGGAGAACAAGAGGACGGTCATTTTTGGCACATTTTGAGCTATATCATGAAGACTACTGGACCGAAAATTATAAAAAAAATATTTTTAGGAGCCTTTTAGAATTCTCTTTCAAATAATACCTCACACGATATATTTATTAAAAATTATTTTTTGACCGAATTAACCCCGCCATTTTAATCTAAAATAATTTTTTTCTATTTTCTGACTGTCGATGTGTGTGCGCGCCTTAAAGACCTAGCATTGTGCCAAACTTTCAAATTCCTACGTTACATAGTTTTTGAGAAAAAGCCTCTGTGACAGACGGACGGACGGACACGAAAGTGATCTTATAAAGGTTCCGTTATACTTATAAGCTACAGAACCCTAAAGAGTAACCCTAAACCTATTGGTGAGATTTCCCCATACAGAAACTATTAAAATATGGTCTTTTGACAAAGGCTCTTCACTTATTTTAACGAGTTCGACCTTGATTGCCACCAGCTACGGTAGGAGTTGATGTTTCAAATGGCAACTTGCACGGACTTGCTCAAAAATTTTTCTAAAGCACCATAACCGTCTTGGGATATAAACCAATATTGTCCCAGGTTTTGAGCATTAAATGCTTCTCACACCTATACTTCCTGCAGACTAGTGTTGCTTAATTAATTTATTTAAATACATAGAGCTGTCTTTTTGATAATAAAGAGTATCATCAGTCGGCAGCCGCATTTGCTGCAATTACACCTGCTTTATTACTAGTGGATATCTGTGGGGCTTGAAATTCAGATTACCTATCAACTAGTAAAATTCAAGGAATTCTTGATTATCAAAAACATATGCCGAGATAAAAAACCAGAAGGTACAGTGTCCCAAAGTCTGTCAAAATAAAAGGTCAATATTTAAATAACGTATTGGTTTAATAAAAAAAGAAACCTTTTTAATTAAAGTACAGTTCTTAGGAATTTATTTTTTGAAAATAATATTTTGTTTTAAATGATCCAGAGAGGTAGGATTGTTATTGTATACCTTTGATTTAAGGTAGACACACAAGAAAAAATCTATTGACGTCAAATCAGGGCTACGTGGAGATCACATATCAACTTTTCAGGAAAAAGTTCACGAACAACCGATATAGACACGCTAGACGTGTGAGATGTTGCACCATCCTACTGGAATAACGTGTTTGGCTCAAACCAACACCGTCTTGTAAAGCTGGAGTAAAAAAGTTGTTAATCATCTCCACATATTGCTCTGAATTAACAGTTACTATACGGCATCTTTGATGAGCAAAAGGTACGGGCCGATTAATCCTCGTGCTAATATCGCGGAACAAACAGTGTCTTTTGATGAAAAAGTGGTCTATCGTGCTTATGTTTCAAATTCATTGAATTCCAATAACGGCAGTTTGCTTATTAACATGGCCGTTTAGGTAGAAGGTGCATTATCCAAGAACAACATGTTGTTAAAGGACGAAAATTCAATCAACCATTTGGTTAGCAAAGTTAAGTCTCTCTGCGCCATCTGTGAGCTTTAATTCTTGAACTACCTGTTTTTAACATTATGCGACGTAGGGAACTTTTAGGAATATGTACGACACTTGCCCTTTTACGAACAAAGATAGTGGGATCCGCCCGAACTGACTAATGTACGCTCTCCACATTTTTTTGCTCCTCGATGACCTTGGTCGACCAGTCCGTGGTTTGCTCATCGTCGATCCAGTCTCTTCAAATTTTTGTACTCATGTTTCAATGAGTTGAGTACTCGGTGCTTCATTTACGTGACTCAATCGCTAAAAATGGCAAAATTTTCGCCGCGCTTAACGGCTGAATTATTGTTTTTGTAATATTCACGCATACAGCACGCACGCTACGCTCCTGTGAAATGTTCCATAGCGACTGAATTCTCAAAAACGCGTTTAGTAATGGGCAGAACTCCCGCGCCCTTACTGTCGTTTGCGTTCGCCCAATCGGTGGACCAGATTGAAAAGAGTTTTGGGACACCCAGTATAACATAAACATACGGACTTGCGAGTTAAATATAGCACTAGCAAAGTTGGCCGCCTAAGTGAGTTGACTTGTAATAACAATTAGTGCAGGGACTTCCTATATTTAAATGAATAAAAGTTGAAATGGTTTCTAAATAAATATGGCAGTAAATTTACAAGTACGGAATAGCATGTAACAATCGTTCTATGATACTACCTTCTTCAAAAATTTCGTTCTCGCACAATGTGACTGCAAAGCTGTTCTACGGTTGAGGTCAATGTCGTTCTAACCTTATAAGTTCTTTAGTTTCTTTCAAGGTTTACATGTAGCACATTAATTTTTATGGCTGATTTTGTAATTATTGTGATGGTAAGGAATGTCGGTCCAATTACGCGATTCGATGGTTTGTTTTAAGCTCGTGTGAGTGTGTCCAAATAAACTTTCTTATGCCCGGTGATTTATCGAGATTTATTTGTATTTTTCTAAATTTAGTACTAAGAGTGCAGTCGCGATTGTTATTACAGTTTGTATATAATGCTTTCCTGTTTATTTCTGCACCATAATTTATTACATTGAAACAGTCATGTTATAAAATGTAAACTACCAGAGCTTCTAACTTTTACAGTGTGTTTTTATACTACAAGCTCATTAAACTTAATGAAATTAATAAATTTTTTTCATCTGCTTATTATTGATTTACGTAACGCGTTAGCATTACAATATTTTTGGATAATGTTGGATATACAAATTTATACTAATCGCATCAGTAGGGTAGTGTTTGGAAAACAACACACAAGGCTCTATACATTTCGCTAATTTTTATTTTAACTCAAAAAGGTCGTCGCATAGCCAATGGACTTTTTACTTTAATTTCCGGTAAAACACACAGGGAATTGATTGACTTCCACCTCGATTTCGCCGTTAATGCAAACGTAAATTGGAAATTCAACACTTTATTCCTATCATGAAAACTGTTTTGTGACCGTTCTATTTAGATCACTTTGTTTCATTATCGAATACGACAATTAACCGAATTGCATTCGCGATCGTTAGATAATAAGATTATTGAAGCAGAAAAAAGAAATTTCACGCAAACAGCACAAAATTCTGTAAAGAGATTTCGTGGCAACTGCTATAATTGAATTTTGTTTCCTTGTTCAGCAGGTTAACTAGATCCCTTGAGATTAAAATGCTGTCTCAGACGTATTTGCCAGTTTGAAATTCGACGTCAATTCAATTTAAATTTAAAGCACAGCAATTATATTCAATTATTAAAGCGTGTAAAAGAATCTGCTTGCTAGTTATAGCAGACCGTGCATTGGTCTGTGTGTGTGTGTGTGTGTGTGTTGTGTGTGTGTGTGCGTTTGTGTGTGTGTGTGTGTTTGTGTGTGTGTGTGCACGCGCTAGCGCTAGTGTGTTTTTGTGTATGTACGAATATTCGTGATTACAACATTCAATTACACTCAAGTACACGTATAGACCTTCGACCTACACCTTCCAAGTTATCACAAAAATTTAGCATGTTAACGTTGTATATGTACATGTGTATGAGTAGATAAGCTAGGCGATTTCTACACCAAAGATTTGGATTTTTATATGTATTTTCCTATAAGAAAATCTAAGGTCCATTTTACTCATCCTCGTATCCTTCCTTCATAATCAGCTTATTACGTTCAACTTTTCGATGTCAAAGCTCAAGCTTAAACTATCTTTGCATTTTGGATATGTCACCCAATATGATGCGCAACACCAATGTCTCACTCAACATGACGCTCAACGCTCGATAATAGAAGCAATAGAACTTGTTTGCGAAAATGTATGCTTGCATGCATACGTTGAAGCTATTTCGCTTGCGTTTGATAATCATTCCATTTGTGTTAATTTCAGGGCTATTACACTTAAGTAAATTGTGTACCTGAATGAGTCTGAGATTATAAGAATGTATTAGTGTATTTGTATATTCATTGATCTTTACGAGTTTATATTCATATGGACGCATGAGTGCTAATAATCGTTCATAGATGAGTGGCAATATTAATAAACATGGTTTTTAAATAATAACTTTCTCTGCACTAAAAAATTTATTAATATTTTAAACAACTATACTTCTAAATAAAAAGTGTTAGTTGAGGGAATACCTATGTTTTGGCACACTTCAATCCTCACCGATCGATCCCCCACGGTGCTTACTAGTCGGCGGTTGTTGAGGGGGGTGTGCATTGTATATTCTGACGATCCCCGCGACGCTTCTGGCGCACTTCATTTCTCACTGGTTCGCCGCCGTGGGCCCCCCGCCATCCTACCCCTCCTCCCTGCCTACTAGTTGTTGGTTGTTGAAGGTGAGGGGGCTTTATGACAATCCTCATGACACTTCTGGCGTACTTCGTTTTTCACCAGATCGCCGCCGCCACCCCTCTCCCACCCCCTCCTCCATGCCTACTAGTTGTCGGTTGTTGAGGGGGAGAGCAGGCCTTATGACAATCCTTATGACACTTCTGGCGTA
This sequence comes from Platerodrilus igneus, assembly GCA_036346225.1. NCBI lineage: Eukaryota > Metazoa > Arthropoda > Insecta > Coleoptera > Lycidae > Platerodrilus > Platerodrilus igneus. Next base: position 3,116,941 of record JARFIW010001108.1, on the reverse strand, counting down.
CTTCGTTTCTTACTGGATCGCCGCCAACACCCTCTCCCACCCACTCTTCCCTACCTACTAGTCATCGGTTGTTGAGGGGGAGGGGGAGGGGGCCTTATGACGATTCTCATGACTCATTGGAATTCTTCATTACGTTTATTAGCCTTTTCTTCTAGCACACTTGGATCCTCACTTGATCGATCCCCCTACCCTGCTCCTTCTAGCAAACTTCGATCCTCACTTGATCGATTCCACCACCCACCCACCCTGCCTACTAGTTGGTGGTTGTTGAAAGGGCCCTATGACGATTCCCATGACTCATTTGAATTTTTCATTATGTTTATCAGCTTTGCAAGGTCACCTTTCGGCATTTTGCGGACTAGAAAATTTTTTAGCAATCCTAATGACTCATTTGAATTCTTTATTATGTTTATCAGCTTTGCGGGGACCCCATTCAGCATTTTGCGGTCTAGAAAAAATTTTTAACGATCCTCATGACCCATATGAATTTTTCATTGTTTTTATCAGCTTTGAGGGGTCACCATTTGGGATTTTGCGGACTACAAAAATTTTTAACGATCCTCATGACTCATTTGAATTCTTTATTATGTTTATCAGCTTTGCGGGGTCACCATTCGGCATTTTGCTAACTAGAAAAATTTTTAACGATCCTCATGACTTATTTGAATTCTTCATTATGTTTATCAGCTTTGCGACGTCACCATTCGGCATTTTGCGGACTAGAAAATTTTTTAGCAATCCTCATGACTCATTTGAATTCTTCATTATGTTTATCAGCTTTGCGGGGGCCCCATTAAGCATTTTGCAGTCTAGAAAAAATTTGTAACGATTCTCATGACTCATATGAATTCTTCATTATGTTTATCAGCTTTGCGGGTGCCCCATTCAGCATTTTGCGGTTTAGAAAATTTTTTATAAAATTTCAAATCGAGTTAACATATGCCCTGGTGCTTTAAAAATTAACTTAAAATTACATAACAGGTTTGGGGAAAAGTTATTCGCATCGTAGTAGGCCAATTACTTAGACGGTGTGATAAGATCGTACTTTTCCTCGATGTACTTGTTGGCTGCAGCGTAACGTCCCGTATGGGCGGGAGGATGGGGCGAGCGGACGGGTTAGACGGGCAGGCGGGCGGACGGATAAGTGAGCGGGCGGGCGGATGGACGGGTGGGCGGGCGGATGAACGGGCTGGCGGGTGGACGGATGGACGGGCGAGAAGGCGGATAGACGGGCGGGCGGGCGGGCGGATGGATGGGCGGGCGGATAAACGGGCGGGCGGACGGGCAAATGGGCGGGCGGGCGGATGGGCTGGCGGGCGGATGGACGGGCGGGTGGACGGACGGGCGGGCGGATGGCTGAATGGGCGGGCGGGCGGGCGGATGGCTGAATGGGCGGGCGGGCGAGCAAATGGGCGGGCGGACGGATGGGCGGGCGGATGGACGGGCGGATGGGCGGACGGACGTGCGGGCGGATGGGCGGGTGGGTGGATGAGAGGACGGGAGGGGCGGGCGGGTGAGGATGGACTATTTAGTATAAAAGACTGCTTTTTGAAATTTTTGAATCAGTCTTAGCTGTATATTTGAAAGATGTACACCAAGCAATCTTTAGAGAAAGCAATTAGTGAAATTCGGAAAGGTGTGTTAAATACGCGTAAATCTAGTAGGTTGTAAAATGTGCCTAGAACAACGCTACGTGATCACCTCTATAAACTTGGTGCTCAAAATAAAAGTAGAGAATTAAATATCCCTGTAAAAACTGCACAACAAGAAGTTAAAATACATGTTCGGTTAACTCGCGTATAAATCCGGTATATTGGTCGGATCGGTAATAATAGGTTAGTTCGCGAATAATTCCGATATATGTTAGTGATAATGTATTCCCACTCTTTTCGTATTTTTAAATTAAGAGTTACTTTCCATACTTGGTGGAAGCAACATGTAAAATATATTATTGACGGTTTAAATGTGTGTACCGTCTTTTTATTGTATGTAACCTATGTAGTGGTTACTGTGTGATTTGGAGTCAGTGTATTTTGGTTTATAGCTGTATATTAAAGAACAGGCAATTCACGGTTGCTGTCCATGTGTGTCCACAAAACGAGCGCTCGTATATGCAAGTCTACTGGAAAGACAAGGTGAGTGTTTGTTTCCTTTATTATATAGAAACCAATTGTTTGCATTGTCTCCAACTCTGAATATTTCATTTTATTTAGTTGTTAAAAATCCTATGTAATTACAGTCCTACTTAAATTTTCTATATCGTGGAAAGTGTATAAAAACCCGTATAATACCTATACAAAACTTTGATACATATACCACTTCTAGTGCAAAGGAAGTTGGTAAAGATGGACCTTTGTTCCCATCCAATATAAGGGCAATATTCGCCGGACCATCGAGTTGTGGAAAAACTAACGCTTTAATATCTCTTATTTTACATGAGAATGGACTTAGATTCCAAAACGTCTATGTGTTTTCTAAAAGTTGATATCAGCCAAAATATGAACTGTTAAAAAGGGTATTTGAACCCTTAAAGACTGATATTGGTACTACGAATTTGGGAGCTATGACGATTTGATTAGGCCAGAGGATGCAAAAGAAGATTCAATTATTGTCTTTGATGAAATTCATGCAAACGAACAAAACAAGATCGCACAGTTTTTCTTTTTTGGTAGACATAAAAGTATTGATTTCTTTTACTTATGTCAAACGTATGCCAGCACAGTAAAGCATGCACTTAGAGATAACGCTAATGTTATTTCGATATGGAAGCAGGATGATGCAAATCTTTGGCATATCTTTCTAAATCATGTTGGCAGTGATATGTCCTTTATAAAGTTTAAAGAAATTTGTCAGCAATGCTGGAATGATGGTGACTTGAAACATCGTTTTATTAGTATTGTAAAAGATTTTGATTTGGGTAAGGGGCGATATAGAAAAAATTTCGATGAGTATATAAATATAGAAGAAGCCGTTAATGGTTAGCCTCAATCCCAAGTTTCATGATGACAGTCGTTAAAGATTTTATTGTAAGTAAACATAAGCAACATTTTATGCAGGATGTTGTACGAAAGAAGTTTGTGGAACGCAAAAAGGATATACTACTTCACACCCAGAATTCAAAGAAACTCATAAACATTGCTTGAGCCTTTGCAAATCACCGCTTCCCAGTCACAAGGAATAGCGGCAAGATACTAAAACCTATGAAGGAGATTAAACTTGAAAACAGAGGCAAACTTTTAAAAAAGAATAAGTTACCAGTGAACGATGAGCCTGTACATCCCTAGTATGCGAAGGTTAAAACTGAAGACGAAAATATATATACACGTCAGTTTATGGAGTAATGTATAATCCTCAATCTGATACACATAGCTTGGGGAAAAAATGTGTAGGAAATTAATACAGAAAACAGTGACATAACCTTAAATAATAACGGTTATCCTGGCACTAGAGGGGTATTTATAATAGAAGAATTAAGAGAAGAGGGTTGTATAATACAATAAGCGTAACACAAATTGGGCTCAATCGGGGCATATCCGAACAAGAGTAGCTCACATAAAAGGACTGTTGGCGTAGAAGTAATAATTTATCGATTATACAGTTTTAAAGAGGTGATTAAACAAATATGTATAAAGACTTTGGGAACGTTATTCGAAGATTTCGCAATGCTCTACGAGTAAAAAAGGCGGAATGCGGGTAACGGTTTTCGATAGGAGAAAAATGTCTTATGTGCCAGTCATACGAGGAAGCAATACAGCACTGTACTGCTGTGTTGGTATTACCCGAAGATTTGGATGATTTTATGGAAATAATCGAGGAGATGAGGTTTATAAAACTGTTGGTAGATATTCAGATGGAATATCTACTAAATTCTAAGTTTTAAAATAAAAATTTAACTGTTTCAATTAATGTCATAAGAAATGAATGATGTGAATTTACAGCATCAACAGCATCAACTACATCAACAGCATCGATAACATCAACAACATCAATAATATCAACAATATAATCAACTTTACCAACCTCATCAAACCATCAAACAACTACACCACCAACGTCCACGATATCAGCTTTGCCGTTTCTAACATTAGAATGGGCTTCCCTATACATCCAATAGGGTGGAACACTGGCCTACCGAAAAGATTCCAAAGGATAGCCAATAGCTAGGAGACATAATATCTATATAATTTGTATCTGCATTGTATTTTGTAAAAATAGAGTTGTATAAAGTTGAATAATGTTTTGATAATACACTCATAATGAAATATCGTTTTACATCACTTTTGCAAATACAGTGCCAAGGTCGTCGTAACGGTTACCATTGGGCTACGCTCAATCAATAGTTGCTCAATCGATTGCAATCGAAGTCGCCAATACATTGTGATATTCTAATCGTACCCAATGTTACTCTAACCTATGATCAAACTGCCCCATATATGCCCAAATTGTCACATTACTAAGTAACTTGCTGCAGTTAATCACAATAGCATATTTCAATATAAAGGCTAGGGGTGGGGTACGACGGTTCTTTATAGCCACCAGGCAGCGCTTTCTTTATACTACAAGGTTATCATAAAGTAAGGGATATATTTTAAATCATTACAACTTTTTAATAAATTAAGTTAGTAACATAAAATAAACGAAATCTAGTTGCTTAATGAATGGGATTTTACCGTGTCTATGAGAAACAAAAGCGTTGTCATAACAATTGTTGACACTAGTGTCAAAACGAAATTATTCAATTTGAAGTTTTATTTTGAAATTAAAACTCAAGTAAACGTTGAGTTCAAACGATTCAACTGTAATAACATAGATTTACAAACAAGAATTGGTTTAGTTCAGTGCTATTATGAATCCGGCATAAATTACACCGCTGGATTACGAAGATTTCGCACGAGAATGGGTTTGAGAGCGGAACCCTGTCAAATGAAAGCGTACCGCAATTTGATACAAAAATTTGAAAGAACAGGGTCTGTAACTGACTTACCAAGATCAGGAAAACCAATAATTAGTGATGTCCAAGTTGCAGAGGTTCTTCATGGAAATCAAGACATAGCCAGAAGCAATTCACTCGCAATCAGCAGTGCAAATGCGATATCCAAGCGATTGCAAATGCCGTATACCACGGTTTGGAAAATTTTACGCAAAATTCTAAACATGTATCCATATAAACTGAAAATGCTGTTTGAATTAAAGGACGCAGATTTGGCTACTAGGTACGATTTTCTTTGCGAGTAATGGCTCAGATGGAAATTGAACCCGAATGGTTATCCCGTATTTTATGGACACATGAGGCACATTTTACTCTGAATGGTGGAGTCAATACTCAAAACTGTAGAATCTGGTCTGCAGAAAATCCGCAACAAATCGTTCAAAAGGTCTTCATGACAAGAAAGTCACCGTTTGGTGCGGTTTTACAGCTGATTTTATTATTGGTCCGTATTTCTACGAGGAAATGCAGAATGGACAAGCCGTATCTGTAACTGTAAATGGTGAACGATACTTGCAAATGTTACAAAATTATGTTATTCCACAGCTGCAAAACGAGCACTACGGAATTGAAAACATCATTTTATGCAGGATGGAGCACCCCGCACATTTTCGACCAGTCAAAGAATTGTTAACCAACGTTTTTCAAGATCGCGTGTTAAGCAGACATTTCGTAAATTCATGGCCACCAAGATCACCTGATCTAAACCCAGCGGATTGCTGGCTGTGGGGTTATTTAAAAAGTTTAGTGTTTAGAAGACGACCAACTACGCTACAAGAATTAAAAGACAGTATTACGGAGCAAATTGGTACAATTCAACCAGAAATGTTACGAAATGCTGTGTACAATTTGGAGGTAAGGATGGTGATCTTACAACAACAAAATGGAGGTCATATTGAGCAATTGCCGTAACCTGTTTTGGGCATACTAAATCCCATTTCATAAGCAATTAGATTTCATTTATTTCTTGTTATTAACTTAATTTGTTAAAAAGTTATCATAATTTAAAATATATCCCTTACTTTATGATAACCTGACATTTTAACAGATGACTACCTGGTTTGTAAGCAGAGCTTAGAATCATCCACATATTGTGGTATCTGTCGTATAAAGATGGCCAACCACCAGTTTAAACCCCAAATCATTTTCCAGTAGCTTTATATCCATAATGCTATTGTTAACAGAGTTTACTTATTGTCATGATATTTGGGCGCAAGGTAGCACGGTGCAATAACACTTACCTCATAGCCTATTCGCTGAGCTTTTGATGTTGAATTAGAACTATTCCGCAAGCACCGTGGACCTAGCTTTAGTCAGAGGCCTATGCAAAGGTCTACCATGCGCACAAAGATCAAAGCAACATAGTAAATATTTTTTGGCACTTTTATAGATGAATTATAGCTATTAAGTTAATATTAACAAAACATGCAGTTATATATACACGATGGATAAGATACCTGTTGTTCTAGCCTGTATGGAATTATGGACTCTGAAAGCAATTATGCGTATCCAATAACAGAATGAATAAATGCGATTGTTTTGATACGATGCAAATCATTAGGTACAATGAATTAGTAATATTGTAAGTAGAAGGGAGGAAAGGGATAATAAACGACATCATTGTTGCGTTCTATAATTTATAATGAATACGACCGCGGGCTACTTCAGTTTTATTCTAGTATTTCTAATAGTTTGTAAATTTCGATATTGATATTCGAATTGATGTGTAAATATAATATAATATAAGAATTAAAAATTAAAACCAGTAGTTTACTTAGAAATTGGGCATGTCACCAACCAGTTCAAAAATATTTTTTATAGATATGTAGTTATAACGAATGTGTAATACTTTTAAACTACCTAAGAAAATTTTGTTACCTTATTGCGTTATTTACTACTCCGGTTGCTGTGGTTGCCATTATTTAACATTGTATACCTTCAGGTGTATTATCTTGTTTGTTGTTTGCATTATATCTTCTTATCATCGTTGCCCATTTCGAATGGACCTGCACCTTGCCGAAGTTCTAGATTACTAGAACATGTGAAATGACTTGCGTGTTCTAATAAACTAAAAAGCCAAATTACAGGTTCAACCAAAGTAGTAGGGTCGTTAGTGATGAACCAGACTAAAACAGGTCCCCGAAAGAGGGCAGTAGCTCTTTCGGTACTTAGATTTGCAGAGACCATAGTAGTCGATATGGCAGTCTAAAACACACTACCGCGATGTGGAAGGCAATGGAAAACCACCACATTAACCTGCCAAGTACACTGCGAACAGAAATTGTTCGTAAATACAATGGCTTCCTCTGTGGTAAAAGATTTTGGAGCTAAAATAGTTCCCCATTCGGATCTCCGGGAGGGGACTATTTCGGAGGATGCGATCAGTTCAGAATAAGAGCTGGCAACATTTTGCAAGTCGGAGCGTGGAATGTTAGAAGTATGAAGCAAGTAGGTAAGCTAAAGAACCTGAAAATTAAAAATAATAACTTAGCAGTAGACGTAGTAGGGATCAACGAAGTTCGGTAGCCAGGGACGGGGAATTTTTGGAGTGGAGACTTTAGGGTAATTCATACGGAAGCAAAGGAATGAAATTCGGGTGGGATAATTAAGCGAAAAAAGATAGGATACTGTGCAGAAAATTACTAAGAACAAAAGAGTACTCACGGTTAGACTAGAATCTAAACCGGTAAACACAGTAATAATACAAGTATACATGCCCACCTCTAGCTACAGTGACGAAGAGGTAGAAGCGATCTACAAATATATCAAAGACATACTAAGATAGGTATAAAGACATGAAAACTTAATAATTACGGGGGATTTTAATGCAGTGGTAGGTGAGAGTATGGAAGAAGCGGTAGTAAGTTTATTTGGTTTAGGTACGGAAAACGACAGGGGACATAGGCTGGTAGAGTTTTGCAACCAGAACAATTTAATCACCATAAACACATTATTTCAACAACATGTTAGAAAACGATATACGTGGAAACTGCCAGGAGATATAGGAAGATATCAAATAGATTACATTCTTGTTAGACAACGGTTTAGGAATCAAGTAATAGACTGTAGAAGCTACCTAGAAGCAGATACAGACACTGACCACAACATGGTAATTATGAAGGCCGCACTTAAATTTAAAAATTTGAAAAAGAAACGGAAAAGGTACTTTGACTGTGAGAAACTAAAAATAAAGTTATTCAAGAAAGAAAGCGTGTATATAGGGTTTGTAAATCTGAAAAAAGCATTTGACAATGTAAAATGGGAGAAAATGTCCGAAATGCTCAAAAAGACTGGAATGAGTTATAGGGATAGGCGAATAGTACATAGTTTATACAAAGAGCAAACACCAGTAATAGGATTAGAGCTGGAACGTAGAGAAGGAAACACTAGGAAGAGGGTGAGACAGGAATATGCCCTATCCTCATTAATTTTTAACTTGTACATTGAAGAGGCCATGAATAATGTCAAATGCAGGAAGACATTTGGAATTACTATGCAGGGACGAAAAATTGATAAGCTTAGATTTGCAGATGATATAGCGGTATTACCATCTAGCAAGGAAGAGTATGGAAACGGTTCTAGCCGAGAGATACGGTATGAAAATTAGCAAAAATAAAACTAAAGTACTAGTATGCAAAGGAGAGAAAAATAAATCAAAAACCTCAATACAAATAGGTAACAAGAACTTAAAAGAGGTTAAGGATTTCTGCTACCTAGGAAACCAAATAACGCAAGATGGGAAAAGCGCAAAAGATATAAAAAGATTAGCAGAAGGTCGTGCTATATTTAACAAAAAAATCAACTACGGTGATTAAAGACAACAAACATAGAAACAAGAAAAAAATACTTAAAACACATGCGTAGAGCACAGCACTGTACGACTGTGAAACCTGACAGTAGGAAAAACGGACAAGAAAAAGGTAGAAAGTCTTTGAAATGTGGTACTACAGACGAATGATGAAGATACCATGGACAGACAAAGTTAAGAACAAAGAGGTACTAAAAATAGTAGGGGAAGAAAGAAATATGTGGAAAACGGCAACAAATAGGAAAGACAGGATGATAGGCCACATTCTACGACATGAGGGAATAGTGCGGAATACATTAGAAGCAGAGATAGGAAAAACGAGAAGTAGAGGTAGACCTAGGTTAGACTACTGCACAAAGATAGTGAAAAATGTAGGCTGTAGGAATTTCAGGGAAATGTGTAGGCTAGCTCAGAATAGAAATCAATGGAGGTACGCATCCAAACAGTCCCAAAATGGATAAATTAATGACGAAAAAAGTAACTGTACTTAAACATGATGATTATTATAAGCAACTACAAGTATTACTTAGGCAATATTCTCGAATAATGTTAATTGTGTGAAAGGATTTACTGAAGAACTATTAATTCGGAAAATGTCTAAGTGATGAGAGATCTTAGCAGCCACAGGCTGCTTAACCCCCTTCTCATACTTTACATGTGATTTTCAAATACTCCACCCGAAGGTACTACATTAGTCAGGAAGCGAGTTTTTTTACATGGAAAATTTAGTATTTTGTCGAATCCTTGCTGTTCCAAGCAAGGTAGGAATCTGTAACGTGCGTGACAACACTCACACACGGGACCTCCATTTTACTTCTTATCCGAACGAAGGTGTGTTTTTGTGAAAAATGCTCGCTTAACATTTTTCAAGCGAACCGTGTCTGGATTCGAACACGGGTCTCTTCACATACCACTGAATCTCGGTGAAATAGGGCATATAATTAGAAAACAATAGAAGGGGAACCGAGCTGTATATAGGCTGTGTGGTAATTTCAGAAAATAAATAGAGGTTCGTGTCCAAACAGTTTTGTGACGGAAAACCTAGTGACGAAAAAATAAGGGCAGATTAATCTGATGATTATTATAAACAACTACAGGTGTTGTTCGTGAAGAATCTGCAAGTATTGTTGACTGTGCCAAAAGGTTTATTGAAAAAAATATTAAATCGGCATATGTTCAAGTGCTGGAGGAACTTGGCAGTCACAGACTTCACAACCACTAAATGTCGAAGAAATAGGGTATATACCTGTAAAACTATAGAGGAGGATCGAACTGCATCTATCAAGAAAAAACAGCACCTACGATCAAAGACAACAAACACAGAAACAAGAACAAAATTGTTGAAAGCATATATGTGGAGCACAGCACAGTATGCCTATGAAATACGGGCAGTAGGAAAAGCAGACAGAAAAACAGTAGCAGCCTTTTGGAATGTTGTGCTTCAGATGTATAAGGATGGTAGCATGGGCAAAGTTAACAACAAATAGGTTATAGACATAGCAGAGGAATAAAGATATCTCTGGGGAAAAATAGGGGAAATAGAAGTGCAGAATACTTTCTAAGGCATTTTTGGGGAATAGTATGGGATATATTACAAGCAGAGATAGGAAAAAGGAAGTAGATGTAGACCTAGATCAGATAGTGATGGATGCAGACTGCGAAAATTTCAGGGAAATGTGTAGGTTAGTTCAGAATAGGAAACAATGAGTGTACGCGGCTAACCAGTTCCAGGACTGAAAACCCAATGATGATAATGATCCTTGTTACATCTTCTTTATGTATACAAACCTTGAATAAATGCAAAAATTTAGACAATAAAAGAGAGTTTTCTTCAGACACCAGCTGACATATAACCTGCAATTATCATTAATTATAAATATATACACATATATGCAGTTGGTAGTTTGAATGCTTATATTGAAGGGGTTATGTAAGAACTAGTATTAATTTTGGCTGCCCATTTGGCATCATTGCTGCATCTGTGCATGACAATCGGCTGTTTTCCGAATTTTTGGGTGCTATCTTTGGCTACTCTCTTCACAACGTTTTGCACATAAGATTACAGAGTTTCGTCAATTGATGATTTTAAATGCGACAAAGAAAAACTGCTGAATTATTTTGCAATCTGCACATATTTGTAAATCAGCTCTACATTGCATTAATGATTTTTCTGTTATAACATGTCCTTTAAACTTTATTCAGCGGCAGAGTTTGTGTTACTCGGCGTTGAAAACACAAAAGCAGAAAGCTGTAATTCCGAGCAATCAAATTAAGCCCGCATCTGATTCCTGAGCAAAACCTCCAAAGGATTCTAAATGTATTACATGTTTATGTTAGATAGATTTGTGATCAATCAATGATTTCGAAACGCAAATAAATCCCACCCAATTCAAAAGTTATCACGAACCCTAAACCTATATCTTTATTTAGAGAATAGAATAATACAATTAAACTTTCCTGCCCAAGTTACCACAACCCTTTAACGTTGCTAACCCAATTTTCATTCAAATCAGAGGAACATCCTACGTAAATACAAGAGAGCTATTTAGTTACTTGCTCTGTTTAACATAATTTAGCATTAAAGTTGCAGAACACGTAATTTACTTTCTCTGATTAAAGCACAAAGATAACCATTGAAACGTGTTTGTGTTTCAATTGAGTCTGTGTCCAATAATCATGAAAAACTGCGTTTCGAGACTGATTTATCAAGATTAGTCGCATGTGACTTCACACTTTTCCGGTAGCTTAATAAAAGCAGACAGCTGTAATTCAATATATATGTTTCAGACGGAAACGAATTTGACCCAGAAAAAATATCTGTAAAGTTTTACGTTATTTGAAATGTGCATTGTGGAAAATTTATCTTCTACAGGACGTTTCTTCTATCTTGTATCTAGGGAAATATAACAGAGGAAATCTTCGTATCATGTTATGTAATAATAAGTAAATGCTTGTTAAAGATTAAAGTGTTTTTGTCAAGAAAGACACCTAGTTTGTAAAACCTTGTGATATTTTCTTAGATGCAAAACTTTCCCACTTTCAAAATTTTTTACTTTGTAGAAAGCTATCGCAATTGAATATCCTTTTAGATCTTCTTAAAGCTTTTCAAATGTTTATACATTCCTGTAATAGAAGTGCATACTGAAACGTTACACCATAGATCGTTTTTCGGTTAAGAATAAAACTCGTAAATTTGGTGTTACCTTTATTTATAATTACTAATTAATTAACTCTCGAATGACCAAGTAGAGTAGAAGCTTTGACTGAGAATTATTTAGGCGAAGACCAATATGGTTTTCGTAAAGACAGAGTGACTAGAGAACCGATACTAATGATTAGGCTAATTATCGAAAAAAGGTTACAAAAAAATAAAAAGACTCATTTCGCGTTTGTAGATTTAGAAAAAGCATTTGATAGGGTTAATTGGATTGTTATGTTCAGGGTTTTGCAAAAAATAGGAATCTCTCATAGGGATAGAAAAATTATTTACAGTCTATATAAAAACCAAAGCGTAGTAATTAGATTTGATGAAATAGAAAAGGAAGCTAAGATTAGAAATGGTGTTAGACAGGGTTGTATACTGTCTCCCTTGATTTTAATGTTTATATTGAGGAAGCTTTAAACTTAGCTAGAGAGAAAAGAGATAGGTATTAGTGTACAGGGACAGAAAATAGACATGTTACGTTTTGCAGATGATATAGCCATTATAGCAGAGTCTACAAAAAGTTAGGAGAGTTTTTAAATATTTTAGATGAGATACTACAGAGTAACTATAGTATGAGAATTAACTCAGGAAAGACAAAGATAATGACAAGTGAGTTACAGCCTAGTTCTAAACAAAAATTAAAATAGGTAATACCGAGTTAGAGGAGGTGGATGAATTTTGCTATTTAGGTAGTATAATTACAAAAGAGGGACGTAGCAGAAGGGATATAGTAGCTAGAATAGCTCAAGCTAGAAAAATGTTTTTAAAAAAGAAAAACTTACTAATAGCTAATAGTATTAGTTTAGATAATAGAAAATGTTTCTTAAAGTCGTACGTATGGAGCGTTCTACTATACGGTAGTGAGACTTGGACAATTAAAGAAGTAGATAAGAAAAAGATAGAAGCTTTTGAAACTTGGTGTTATAGGAGAATGTTAAAGATTAGTTGGACAGATAGAGTAACAAACGAGGAAGTTTATAGAAGGATAGGTGAGGATCCCTGTATGTGGAAACAATTAAAGGTCAGGAGAGATAGAATGATAGGGCACCAGTTAAGACATGAGGGACTATTTAGTAAAGTCTTAGATTATAGACTACCAAATAAAAATAGAGTAGGAAGGCCTAGACAAAGCTATATTAGTCAAATTATTAGAGATTTAGGTTGTGAAGGGTATGTAGACCTTTTTAGACTAGCTCAGAATAGAAAAGAATTTAGAGCTGCGTTAAATCGACCTTAAGTGAGTTCGAAAACAAAACAAAAAAAAAATAAAAATCAGTTAACTAAATGTCACCAGGACATAACTCACAATTAGTTAGCGGTCTGGCATGTTGGTAGCGTTTCGTTGCTTAAGCCTTACCATAACATATAATTTAATAAACGTCACCATGACATAACTCACAATTAGGTAGCGGTCTGGCATGTTGGTAGCCTTATCATAACATATAATTTAATAAACGTCACCATGGCATAACTCACAATTAGGTAGCGGTCTGGCATGTTGGTAGCGTTTCGTTGCTTAAGCCTTACCATAACATATAATTTAATAAACGTGTAATTGTAATAAAAAACGGGGGTAATTAAAACTTTTTGTAAGTTTATTACCCTTTATCCTCGTGACTATCAGCTATATACTAAAACTCTCTATTTTAATCTGATATCACTAGGTCGAGATTTTCTTCTTTATACTCCAAGCCCAGGGTAATGTCAGATGGAAAACGGTTTTAGACAAAGAAAACTCTTAGGGTTAAACGGCTAGTAGAGTGTTAGCTCTGGGTAGATCATGAGCATGGGTCATGGGTGGATAATCGACCAAAATTATTTTTAATAGGCGCCACCGTATTTTTAATACAAGTGCCAACAAAATTTAACTGTGTTTGTATAAGGGAATGCGGAAACCTTATCTTAACACCACTATCATAGCCATAAAATTTGAATTTCACTCTTTATCACACACTTACCAAAACCTCAACCACCAGATGTCAAACAGTTGTCTCAGCTTTACCTGTGAACAAACAAAAACACCACATGGACACTATTTGTGTCTTCAAAAGCATATGCCAAAAATAGAATAAATGAATTTAAACATCTGTGAAATACTACAGGGATTCATTTTCATTACTCTGTCTTTTTACTTAAGGAGGATTTGCTCTAGTTTTCTCTTTCCTAATTTAAATGTTGTATAATAAAACTTCTTTCAAAGGAAACAAAATGAATTCTATTTATATGTAGAAATCTGATTATATACATATGACTGCAATATATATTTACTATCTTGTCATAAAAATTTTTTATAAAAAGAATTTTAGTGAAGTTTAACCTTCAAAATAAATATGTATAAATTGATCATTTTTATAAAATTTAGTTTAAGCAAACATGTCATAATTTATTAGTTCATAGCACTTGAATTTATTTTTACTATAATCATTGAAGCGCTTCCTTGACCATTTACAACAAAGATTGATCATCAGAAAAATAGCGATCATAAAATGTAACTACTCAAATTTAACTGTAGTCTACACAAAAAATATACACGAATTTCAGCACCAATAAAAAGCTTTTACATGACCTGACTGTTTTTAAGCAAAATGTGAAAATTAAATCAAGACTGCATCTGGCGTCTAGATTAGGAAACAGAATCTATACTATTTTTTATCTGACATAAGTTGTCATTTTAAATATCTTAAAACACATTGGGTGCGTGTACAAGCAACTGACAAACTAGATATTTATTCGGTGTGTTATTGACTTTAAAAAACTACTTTTTATTTGTGTTACTCTAATATTCAACGTAGGAAATCTCATAATAATTTACTATACTTTCAAAGTTACGGAAAGTTTCAAACACTCACGTGTATCCAAATAAATTGCAGGTGCAAAATCATGACGTCAGCTGTTGTATTTTTCCAGCGTATTAATCATCTGTAAGTTTGAAGTACCAAGATTCTTTGTATAATAAACCATTTCTATACGGCGTATTAAATAGATAGAACGAAACCATAACTGCCTGCTTTAAATTATTGCGACGAAAATTTATTATAATTTAACATTGAAAATTGTTGTTGTAGATATGTCCATAAGATATTGCACTAAAGTGAAATATATTAGTTTAATTTATTGTATTAATCTATACCAACTGTCTTAAATGATGTATATTATCGTTCCATGTTCTCAACTCAAGCTCTTCTTCCTGACTCTATTAGACGCCTCGTGTTTTAGTCGGGACATCTTGACTTTTATCTCTAGTCTACAAAAGCGACTTCACTCTTCGACGTTGGGAACAAAAGTGCTGATAATTAACTGGACAACGCTTGGTAACAAGCCTGAGAATATATATCTTCTAGAATCTATGTGTTATTATGAACATTATACTTTAATTTTTATTGGCTGAATATTTACGAATTAAATGCTTTAAAATTTATCTGTTTTATTATTAATTTATTAGGCTTGGTGTAACAAGAAAAAAATACGTTACACAGCCTCTTCCCAAGAGAAAAATTCGAGGTATGGAAGAATTTTTCTAAAAAATTTTCGACTGAAACTTCAAAATTACTCTTATTAACTGTATAAACCTCTTACAACTCACAACAAAACAGCACAAACTTTAACTATAACTAACGATGAGTTTAACAAAAAACAGAATCATTCACTAATTGATATGGGGAATATTAATGCATGGGATTGAGTGATTAGTAACTGCGCGTACTACACGCCTATAAAGGGACAAATTCGGGAAGTCATAATCAGTATATACGTCAATCAGTTAAGAATATTTAGGGGAATCTAACACTCAGTAGATGCATGTCATCTATAGTTACAAACGCAACAACCATATCAAAATAAAAAATTTTACCTGAAGCGAAAATATTTTTCTATAAATTAGAACTGTAATAAACAAAATCGAATGTATAACAAAATTACTATTAAACAAAAATCTGTACAACGAATACTCTTCTCTAATTTACTATATCTGTCTTAAGGATTTATGTACATAACTTTCCAAGTGCTAATTACATTTAAACTAATCGATGAATTTAACAAGTACCAAAAGCTGTTATTTACGAAGTCCATTCACGAAACAAATCTTCAACACTCGAGAAACAGACAAAGTATTAACAATACTTATTCATCAACAAGATACTTTTGATCTTTGAGTGAGCACCTCACAACATTATCTGTACGACTACTATGCTACAGACTCAACTATATCTCTCAAAAATTTTACAACATCAGTGATTCATCACCAAAGAACTCCAAAACCACTAATAAATCATACTTTGAGCCTACTGGGAGACATCCACCAGCAACTCACAAAAAAAACTCTTCATGAACTCTCTTAGCTCATGTACACTCTCAATAAAGAATAAGCACATCAGGCCTAGTCTCAAACTACTAAACCAAAACTCAAGCATTCCTTTAATGCTTAATACTCTATCACACTCTAACTATATAACTATACTCAATACTTTACTAAACACTCTCTATACTCTCTATCATGTAGCTCACTACTGAATACGTATTTCTACACTGAATACATATTCATCTCTATATACCTGCAACATCTCTCAACATATGCTGCACTCTCAAACACCTCAAAAAAAAACATATCATCATTCAAAATCCATAAACATATCCTTGTCGTCATCAAAAATTAGCATTTAACACATCTTTGTCGTCATCAAAAATTATCATTTAACACATCCTTGTCGTCATTTAACACATGCAACATCTAAATCAACAAACATATTAAGCTCTATTACTACTAAAACAAAATTACTTTAAACAAACCAAAAATTTCACTAACTTTAATCTTGTCCTACTTAAGAATTTAAAACATGGACCAAAAGAATTACTACTGACTTCGACTATAATTAGAAGTACTTAAGGATCAGAAACATTCTTAACATCTTCATTTTCACCTTCATCTGTCGCAGAATTATCGATACTAAACATTTTCTTAGACTTAAATTTGAAGATACGGATAAATGAAAAAGGGGGAATTTGAATACGAAATTATTTTCTACTTTACTTCATGATAACTATTAATAAATGTTCTGGTACACGCTTACTCTACCCATAATCAAACTGTCGATATAAACTAAAGTGCTTCACAACGCATAAATTTGCTAGTATGACAAGCTCCTCTATGAGCCTCACCTAGACTTATAAACAAAATTGCTAGAATGACAAACTCTTCTCTGAGTCTCATCTAGACTGACAAACTAAATAAGCAAAACGAATTACATCATAACCGACTTCAAATAATCTCAAGTGACGATGCCAAAACTGCTAAAGCGACAAACTTACCACGACCCTCGCATAGACTGACATAACGCTGAGCGACCAACCCTTCCGAAGTTTCGTCTAGACTAACATAACGCTACACGATGAACCACAACAAGTCTCGCACAGATCTAACTTAACTCAACATACTACGTTGTAACGCGACCATAAAATTGCTACTCAAAACCAATCAAACTAAACCAAAACGTGCTCATGCACAAGAGCAATCTTCAAAACTATATTTCAACAGTAAAAACTAGTGTACCATTAATCGAACAACTAATATAACTAATAAGACTAAAAGATGAATCTATTATCGATGAAATACATACAAAATCAAATAAACCTGCAATATCTATATCAAACAACTTTAACACTTTAACTAGAAACAGGAATTTCACTACTCATTTTTAAGTAAATGTACGATGCTATAAGTTTCTGCCATAATTAAATATCTGAATATCTCTAACGTAACTCAATTATAAAATTTTTGAAGATGAAATCTCAAACAAACGAATGTCCTAACTATATAAAGAAGAACTCACTATAAACTGTAACAAACTTTAACAAAAATGAAACTAAAAGAAGACGTTACTAATATCAAAGCAAACCTCAGTCGGTGAATATAAGTGTGATGAAAATAACTACTAAATGTTTCAGCCTCTAAGTGAAATTATTCGAGCCTCTAACTGAATTTCCAGTCTCTAAATGAATTTCCAGCCTCTAAATGAATTTCCAGCCCCACGTTGCGAGCGCAAGTGTAAGTGTAATAAAAAACGGGGGTAATTAAAACTTCTTGTAAGTTTATTACCCTTTATCCTCGCGACTATCAGCTATATACTAAAACTCTCTATTTTTAATCTGATATCACTAGGTCGAGATTTTCTTCTTTATACTCCAAGTCCAGGGTAATGTCAGATGGAAAACGGTTTTAGACAAAGAAAACTCTTAGGGGTTAAACGGCTAGTAGAGTGTTAGCTCTGGGTAGATCATGAGCATGGGTCATGGGTGGATAATCGACCAAAATTATTTTTAATAGGCGCCACCGTATTTTTTAATACAAGTGCCAACAAAATTTAACTGTGTTTGTATAAGGGGAATGCGGAAACCTTATCTTAACACCACTATCATAGCCATAAAATTTGAATTTCACTCTTTATCACACACTTACCAAAACCTCAACCACCAGATGTCAAACAGTTGTCTCAGCTTTACCTGTGAACAAACAAAACACCACATGGACACTATTTGTGTCTTCAAAAGCATATGCCAAAAATAGAATAAATGAATTTAAACATCTGTGAAATACTACAGGGATTCATTTTCATTACTCTGTCTTTTTACTTAAGGAGGATTTGCTCTAGTTTTCTCTTTCCTAATTTAAATGTTGTATAATAAAACTTCTTTCAAAGGAAACAAAATGAATTCTATTTATATGTAGAAATCTGATTATATACATATGACTGCAATATATATTTACTATCTTGTCATAAAATTTTTATAAAAGAATTTTAGTGAAGTTTAACCTTCAAAATAAATATGTATAAATTGATCATTTTTATAAAATTTAGTTTAAGCAAACATGTCATAATTTATTAGTTCATAGCACTTGAATTTATTTTTACTATAATCATTGAAGCGCTTCCTTGACCATTTACAACAAAGATTGATCATCAGAAAAATAGCGATCATAAAATGTAACTACTCAAATTTAACTGTAGTCTACACAAAAAATATACACGAATTTCAGCACCAATAAAAAGCTTTTACATGACCTGACTGTTTTTAAGCAAAATGTGAAAATTAAATCAAGACTGCATCTGGCGTCTAGATTAGGAAACAGAATCTATACTATTTTTTTTTATCTGACATAAGTTGTCATTTTAAATATCTTAAAACACATTGGGTGCGTGTACAAGCAACTGACAAACTAGATATTTATTCGGTGTGTTATTGACTTTAAAAACTACTTTTATTTGTGTTACTCTAATATTCAACGTAGGAAATCTCATAATAATTTACTATACTTTCAAAGTTACGGAAAGTTTCAAACACTCACGTGTATCCAAATAAATTGCAGGTGCAAAATCATGACGTCAGCTGTTGTATTTTTCCAGCGTATTAATCATCTGTAAGTTTGAAGTACCAAGATTCTTTGTATAATAAACCATTTCTATACGGCGTATTAAATAGATAGAACGAAACCATAACTGCCTGCTTTAAATTATTGCGACAAAAATTTATTATAATTTAACATTGAAAATTGTTGTTGTAGATATGTCCATAAGATATTGCACTAAAGTGAAATATATTAGTTTAATTTATTGTATTAATCTATACCAACTGTCTTAAATGATGTATATTATCGTTCCATGTTCTCAACTCAAGCTCTTCTTCCTGACTCTATTAGACGCCTCGTGTTTTAGTCGGGACATCTTGACTTTTATCTCTAGTCTACAAAAAGCGACTTCACTCTTCGACGTTGGGAACAAAAGTGCTGATAATTAACTGGACAACGCTTGGTAACAAGCCTGAGAATATATATCTTCTAGAATCTATGTGTTATTATGAACATTATACTTTAATTTTTATTGGCTGAATATTTACGAATTAAATGCTTTAAAATTTATCTGTTTTATTATTAATTTATTAGGCTTGGTGTAACAAGAAAAAAAATACGTTACAAACGTCACCATGACATAACTCACAATTAGGTAGCGGTCTGGCATGTTGGTAGCCTTACCATAACATATAATTTAATAAACGTCACCATGGCATAACTCACAATTAGGTAGCGGTCTGGCATGTTGGTAGCGTTTCGTTGCTTAAGCCTTACCATAACATATAATTTAACACTTTTCCTTTTTGAAGCGGATAACCAGGTTATATTTCATTTCCTTATAAATGGTAATCATGTAAACATGTTAGAGTTCTTTAACAACCATCAGGTTGCTAATATTTATATAGAGCCAGCTGGATAGGAAAAAGATAGAAGGATATAGGAAGACCTAGACCAAACTATATTAGTCAAATTATTAGAAATTTAGGTTGTGAAGGGTATGTAGAGCTTTTTAGATTAGCACAGAATAGAAAAGAAGTTAGAGCTACGTCAAACCGACCTTAAGTAAGGTCGAAAACAAAATGATGAATGATGATGACCAATTAATTACATATAACCATTGGTTAGAAACATTACATTTTACTAGGTAACATATATTTGATATCTATGTAGAAAAAAGCGTCTTGATGGTTCACCTTAATCTCGGTGTATAAATATGAACTAACTTTTTCATTTCTTTAAGAAGCAATATGCGTCGGTCTATTCATTTAAAACCCATTGCCTCTTTTAGAAATTCTACAGACCCTTTTGTTAGCAAACAGAAAAGTTTGACTCATGCATTTCTGGTTTACCTGCAACTGATGTATAATAGATTAAAATACGACAGGACCCATTGTAATTTAAAAAAGTTCAAATGACTTTCACTATGTTAGCCATTCATTTGCCTACTGAATAATTGAATCCTATTTTTAACTGAGACACATTTTTTAGCGGTTCTATTTCTCGAACAACCCCATTCGCATATAATGAAATAACAAAATTTCGTTGTCCTTGTTGTGAATTATACAGTGTGTCCAAATTTCGAGTCTCTACATTGTGATTTCAGTTATTATAAGAGATAGAAATTGGGTTAAATGGGGAAAGATTTGGAGGAATGCAGGCCAGTTTTGTATCCGTTTACAAAATTGGTGTAAGTTGTCTGGTTTTGGAGATATTCGAAGAAAACTAAAATGGCGGATTTTGTTTTTGATAATAAAACATGAATCATAAGTCGCACCATCACAAGACTTGCACATTATTAAGACACTTTTCTAAAAGGAGTATTTTAGCATAAACAGAATCATTCGACTGTCTTTTGTTTTTGAGGAAACGCCCACAACTTTTGTTTTTCTTATGGCCGCCATTTTGAATATTAAGTGAATATTATGCGCCTTAAAATTACCTTTTCAAAAATATGCCACATGTCTATAAAAAATTGCAAAACTATCCTAAATTTTAAAAATAACTAAATTTGTATGTTTTTTAACGTTTGGTAATCCCAACAGGGCAAAAATTTGATTTCTACTTTATGAAAAGTACAATACACATTTTATAATGTACACAAACAGCATTTGTCAGAAATTATTAATTATGGTGGTACTAGAGTTAAAATGATGTCGTTTTATAATAGTAGGCGGTGGTATGTGACAAAACCAAACAATTGAATTACAGTTATATGTCAAACAAATTCTAAAATTTAGATAAACTTGTGTGTGTTGTAAGTTTTGGTGCCGGTGGTGCTGCATTTTAATTTAAAAATGGCACATGTCTACAAGTTTTCGAATGAGGAAAAGTTTGATATGCTAAATACTTATTTACAATCGTTTCGGAACGCTGATACGGCATCCGCCAGATATTTGGAATTGTATCCAGAAAGACGACAACCGCATAAAACATACTTCAGAAAAATTGTAATGAATTTACTGAATTATGGTGCTTTTGAACAGACTAGGGAACAATACGACTTAAACAATAGGGAACGTGTTCTAAGCATTACTGAGGCGGTAACACGAAATCCATCCACATCCGTAAGATCTGTAAGCCGTGAACTTAATATTCCAAAATCAACTGTTCATAATATTTTAAAAAAGGAAAAGTTTCATCCTTATAAACCTACTATTGTCCAAGGCCTCAAAAGAGAAGATTTCGCCAGACGAATGCGTTTTTGTAATTGGTACATCCAAAAATGTGAGGAAAAACTGAACTTTCCAGAATTGATAATATGGAATGACGAAACGCGGTTTCCAATTGCGGGGTGTTCAAAAAACATAACACGCATCACTGGAGCACTGAAAATCATCATCTGACGGGGCAACGCAAATTTCAAACGAGATATGGATTTAACGTTTGGTGTGGTATCTTAGGTAGTTAATTATGATATAAATATTTTAGTAAATTAACCAATGTAATTAATACTTTTATAGGTAATAATTTGATTGGACCCTTTTATTTTGTCAATAACCTCAATGGCGCCAGATATACGGAATTGTTAAGAGACCAAATAATTCCGGCTATTAGAGGACTTGTACCAAATGATGATGATTTTCGAAAACTATGGTTTCAGCAAGATGGTTGTCCAGCCCACAATTCCCCTTTTAGCTGAACATTTAGGCCAAAATTTTATATGCAATAGTGGACCAATTATGTGGCCGGCAAGATCACCAGATCTTACACCACTTGATTTTTATTTATGGGGTTTTGCTAAAAATGAGGTATATGAGTTTGAACCGCCTCATAATATAAACGAACTGCAGGAAAGAGTCCGTGACATTCTTAACTCTATAAATAGGCGCACGTTAAGCAGAGTTGTACGGAAAGTTTTAATTAATTGTCGAATGTTCCGTGATGCAAACGGACAGCATTTTCAGCATCTACGGAAGGAATTTAGATGATAGTTTGCTGTTTCAGTCACATTTAATTTTGTTCCTAAATTAGATAAGATAGGCTACAGTTTTATGTTTAAGTTAATTTTAAGATTTATATCCAATACTTTACGAGTTCTACTTAACAAAATGTATGTGGTACTACTACTACTACTACTGTTTGGAAAGCAGAAAT
Organism: Platerodrilus igneus; assembly: GCA_036346225.1. Classification (NCBI taxonomy): domain Eukaryota; kingdom Metazoa; phylum Arthropoda; class Insecta; order Coleoptera; family Lycidae; genus Platerodrilus; species Platerodrilus igneus. The sequence continues at coordinate 3,094,005 of JARFIW010001108.1, read as the reverse complement.
CAAATTTTGCCCTGTTGGGATTACCAAACGTTAAAGAACATACAAATTTAGTTATTTTTAAAATTTAGGATAGTTTTGCATTTTTTATAGACATGTGGCATATTTTTGAAAAGGTAATTTTAAGGCGCATAATATTCACTTAATATTCAAAATGGCGGCCATAAGAAAAACAAAAGTTGTGGGCGTTTCCTCGAAAACAAAAGACAGTCGAATGATTCTGTTTATGCTAAAATATTCCTTTTAGAAAAGTGTCTTAATAATGTGTAAGTCTTGTGATGGTTAGACTTATGATTCATGTTTTATTATCAAAAAACAAAATCCGTCATTTTTAGTTTTCTTCGAATATCTCCAAAACCAGACAACTTACACCAATTTTGTAAACGGATACAAAACTGGCCTGGATTCCTCCAAATCTTTCCCCATTTAACTCAATTTCTATCTCTTATAATAACTGAAATCACAATGTAGAGACTCGAAATTTGGACACACTGTATAGCTCATGGTTTGGATTGTATAAAACAATTTAATTTGTTACAATATTCAATAATGACTTAAATAAAAAATTTAAAATGACGACTGATACTCGGGTATACAAGTATGTACCCGATGACTCTATATCCGGGTCGGAAGTTTGATACCCGATACCCGATACATACCCGTTACCCGATAATTAGACGAGATTAGATGTGAAAACCAACCCAAGCAGGATTTCAATGTTGGAGCGTTGTATTTCACACCTGTCGTCGGATTACAACGATGGTACGACCTTCAAACGGCCCATTTCTATACCTATTTGCTGGAACAATTTTGAGTCGCTTCGACGTTTAGCACTCTATCAAAGTAACCACTCACATTTGGACTTTTATACGTAATATGACGTTTAAGTTGGAACCGGTATCAATTTCAGAACTAGTTTTATAATAATAGTATATAATAGCAAATCAATCTGTAAGTATTCTAACAAGTTAGTGTACTTTACCTATATTTATTGATGCTTTTGTTTATGAGGTGAATGTGTATTACTTAAAATGGAATTTGTGTCCGGACACACAAAAATGTGTAACAAAGGGCACTCTACCGATAAAACTGTTGAAAAAATTAAAGATTTTAATGTTTACTTTTCGCATAAGTAAAATATTGTAAAGCTTATACAACCCATATCCGTACAAAATAATATCATTTTAAATAGTAATTTCTTTTATTAGTGCATAAGCTACATTTTAAAGATTTCCATATACGATGACCATGCACATTTGTGTTAAAAATATCAAGTACTTTATAATAATAATCTCTATTCTTTGGTGTCTTAAAATGACGCCTTATTCGTCAGTCCTCCAATACCTTCAACTCCAAACAATACAAATATTAATGTTCCATAAATAATAGTCTCCTCATATAAAATACTACTAAAACTTACTGTACGACTTGATTATTCAACTTTAATTGAATTATGATAGACTTTCACTAGTGCTAAACTGAGAAACAACAACAGAAGAAAATAATTCCTCATCATTTAAACTAATTGAAAATGTGTAGGTTTATTTACAATTTTTCAAATGTGTCAAAAATTATATAATTGAAGACACTGTAATAATTGTAGATACTTTAAACTTTTCAGTAAGTTTTGTTAATCATTGGATTACTTTTAATACAGGCGGTTGTCTGTAAAACATAAGAATAATCTCGCTTAGAATTACACTAAATGTATTTATACCGTAATCTCAGATTACAACAACTTAACATTGTACAACAATTTTACTATTCGCCAAGAATAGTAATTCTGCTAAAAATTATATAGGCAACTGCAATAATTAGGGTTTCTGATCACAACAAAAATTGATTGGTTTATCGCACATAACCATGCAAGAATCGACTTTATTAACAATATGTATCCAATTCAAACTACTATTTCCCACATAAGGAATTTAGCAATCCAAATTTTTTCTCATAAATTCAATATTTACTTTAATGTTGTGACTTGTCAATGGAAACGTTAATTTTATTGATTGAAATAATGAACTCTTACAATTACGTGTCACCTTGTACTCAGCGATTTAGAATAATAATAATGAATGTAATTTTTAGTAAAATTAACAATTGTTTCTTGTTTTTAAAAAGTATCACATAATACCAAACGTATAATCACAGTAAAATATCCATCCATCTAAATAATATAAAACGTTGTTATATATATATATATATATATATATATATATATATATATATATATATAGTTGATCTTGCTTTTAATAACGAACGTATTTGTTATAAATTAATTGATTTTGTATGAATATTGGGATAATTTCGTTCGAAATAAGATAGTGGTTTGGTTTAAAACATTTATTACACTTAACATACAGTCTCATAGATTTCTTCACACAAAGTTTATATAAATAATAACATTTTCTCAACTAAGTGTTTTACACTAAACTAAATCAAACTAATAAATTACAGATACAACAACCCAAAAAACAAACCAGTTTCCTATTACACACACACACACACACACACACACACACACACACACACACACACACACACACACACACACAAACACACACACACACACACACACATAAGCACACACACACACACACACACTCCACACACATATCCACACACATATACACTTAATGAAGATTTGTTGGTTAGATAAAATAAGAATTTCTAATTAATCATAACATTTTGTATTTTATTCAAATTATTTAAACGTAGAAAGCTAGTATTGACATACATCACTTGTAAAAACAACTTTCAATGAAATGACGTTACATGTCAAAACTGGTTTTCTATAAAACACATTAAGTAAGTAATTTATAACTTTTATATATATGTAACTTAATGCTATCTATTTGTAGCTTATGATTAAGGAAACAAATTTTCCGAAACGTTAAGTGTAATAAATGTTTTAAACCAAACCACTATCTTATTTCGAACGAAATTATCCCAATATTCATACAAAATCAATTAATTTATATATATATATATATATATATAATTATATATATATATATATATATATATATATATATATATCAAGTGTTTTTAAGAAAAGGAAATTGAAACTTTGATTATTAATTATTATAAATTGAAAGAACGTCTTAATTTACCAAAATAGCGTTTATTTGCCTTAGCTATATACAGGGTGCCCTATTTCTTACACGTTGTATGGGTAACTCTGTTATTTGTGACATTAGAGAAAAGGTTAAATAAAGAAACTAGTGCAGTTTTGAATGCCGAGTTCAGCCATGAAGAGATAATTAACATACAGGGTGTAGCAAAAGCGTTATACCAAAATAACGAAATTTTGATCTTTTTTGTTTTGCTTCGTGGTTCATTTATTGTGATAGATACAGTGAAACGTTGTAGATATTTTTTACATTATTTTAAAGGGAGAATAAGATAAACTTATTTGTTTCTGCATGGCTTTGGTCATGTTCGAGTAAATAAGTGACGTTATGTTTTTTTAAATGGAAACCATAATTGGCGGTAGTTCTGATATAAAGGCATTTTTTTTCTCTTTTCAGTGATGTACTACAGTGTACATGTTCAACATAAAAATTTTTGAAAAAATTTTGTTTTTATGAAATACGAAACTTAGTATTAAATAATAAAATACTTATGCATGACGTAACAAAAATATCAAAAACAAATTATGTTAAAAATATTAAATATAATATCACTTCAAAAAGTGTTCAAAGTGCCCACCATTTTATTGAAGGCACAGCTCACATCGTTTTTTAACATTACGAAGTGCTTTTTCTATTGTGCGTGCATCAATGCTTGCAATTGCTGTTTGGATTCTAGCTATTAAATCCTCAGGCGTTTGAGGAGTAGTAGAATACACTCTATTTTTTAAATCACCCCACAAATAAAAATCTAACGGCATAAGTTGTGGTGAACGAGCAGGCTAATCAATTTCCATTTTGTTACCAATCACGTGCTCAAAACGATCAGTTAAATATTGCTTCACTGATATACCACTGTGTGCAGGGGCACCATCGTGTTGGAAATACTTTGGTCTGTAATGGATGTAAAGAGGTAATTCATCTAAATATTCTTCCAGTTGGTGTTTTAAAAAATTTAAGTAATTGGCAGCGGTGAAATTGTCGTTATAAAAAAAAAAGTCCAACAATTTTTCCACAAAATATTCCACACCAACAATTAATACCAAATTGATGTTGATCTCTGGATTCACGCACAAGTTTAGGATTTTCTTGAGAATAAAATACTTTGTTATGCCGATTAAATATTCCGTTATTTGTAAATTTAGTCTCGTCAGTAAACATAATGGTTCTCCAAAAATATGAATTCTCTCCACATTTATTAAGGTACCAACGACAAAATGTTATCCGTCTTTGATTATCCACTGGATACAATGTATTCGAAATAGAATAGTGATAGGGATGATATTTCCGACTTTTCAGAATATATCTCAGTTTCCTTAGAAGTAGCACAGTGGTTTGCAATTTCGGCAGTAGAAGATTCTGGTTTATAGTTAACAAACGCCAACACATTCGTTTCAACAGTTTCTTCATATTTTCGTAAGAATTTAGGTTTGGTAAATGCACCATATGCCTTAAGATTATTTTCAAGTTTGCTAAATATCCGACAGTGTGGTTGCTTACGTTCCATGTATCTTTCAAAGTACAAATCCGCTGCTGCACGTGAGTTACGATTCGAAAAATAGTAGCAAAAGAGCATGTCTTTTTTTTCTTCATTTGTATAGGACATTCTAGCTATTAGAAGAAAATAATGAACGTATAAACACAAAATAATAGTACTGGTTGATAAGATTGTTAAGATTAATCTAGAAATGTTAATGATAAGGAAGGACCAATTGCTATTATGTAGCAATACCGATGGCAGTGTAGCGGTTATGTAATAAACAGAGCAAATACGACAAACTACCCAAGACCACGCGCGCTTGGTGTGGTGTCGCTTTCAGGTCTCTCGTTCAACTGTCTTCTGTTACCATTCGAGTACGAATCATGTTACTTCACGCACTCGCACTACGGAATAAGGTTTCACTCAAACTGTAGGGTACCCGCACTAATGGTATTTATTGCCACCACTATTAAATTGTTCAATGATGACGTAACAAGTACTATCTAATTTCTGTTATTCAAACAAGTGAAATCTATTGTTATGTGTCATATGGCTATTCTTAAAATCAGTTCAAATATTCACATATTATTTAATACAAAGTTTCGTATTTCATAAAAACAAAATTTTTTCAAAAAATTTTATGTTGAACATGTACACTGTAGTACATCACTGAAAAGAGAAAAAAATGCCTTTCTATCAGAACTACCCCCAATTATGGTTTCCATTTAAAAAAACATAACCTCACTTATTTACTCGAACATGACCAAAGCCATGTAAAAACAAATAAGTTTATCTTATTCTCCTTTTAAAATAATGTAAAAAATATCTACAACCTTTTACTGTATCTATCACAATAAATGAACCACGAAGGAAAACAAAAAAGATCAAAATTTCGTTATTTTGGTATAACGCTTTTGCTACACCCTGTATGTTAATTATCTCTTCATGGCTGAACTCGGCATTCAAAACTGCACTAGTTTCCTTATTTAACCTTTTCTCTAATGTCACAAATAACAGAGTTACCCATACAACGTGTAAGAAATAAGGCACCCTGTATATATATATATATATATATATATATATATATATATATATATATATATTGAAGTGTTAGGAAGGCCTAAAAGGTTCTAAAGGTTATTTTGTTGAAGGTAGTGTATGCCAAATAAAGAAAGCCAAATATCAGATCCCGTAACTGAGAAATTTATGTTTGCCGTGCTTTACAAATGTTAAAGTATTTGGAGTATAATAGTCAAAGTATAAGTGCCAAGACGTAAAAACAATGACTTGATGACGTGATAAAGCACAGTATTCAAGGATTTACACTGAGTTGTATATTAATGAGCCATAGAACGTACATTTGCTAATCGAGAAACCGGATGCGTCTATAGAAATTACACTATTCACCACACAGATCCAGGTTTATATGTGAAACATTTCGGCACTTATTTTATTAGAATCAACCTTTGGACAAACATGTAATATCAAAATTAGAAGTGAAAAGTATGGTCAAATATGATTGAAGGGTTGTGCAGTATTAGGAACCAATGAGTGAACATTTAGATAAAATAGGAAAGTGTAAAAGAAACATTATAAGGTATTAGTGACACGAACTTGTTGGGACGATTTTATTGGATGGAATTTGTATAAAATGTATTAAAGAGTAGGCATATTTTAATTGTAATAATCACCTAGGAAAAGATAAACAAGAAGTCGATTTATAAATATTTTGGTCTTAAGACGTGTTTTGTAATACTGCGCTAAAGTTTGAATATAAAGATTTAATAAACGATTTTGAAAAGTTTACGAGTTTAATTTATATAAAGAAGAGTACGGATAAGCTAAAGGAATAAAGATAATAATAATAGTAACGACGAATTGAAAAGTGTAAGAGTGTAATAAAGCGAGATTGGAAAAGGAGGAATAACGAATTGGATATTGGGAACGAGATTGATTAAAGGCAGAAAGGCATTGAATAGGATTTTTGAAACTGAAGGCGATATTAATGGAATAGATTTGGATATGGTATTATGGATAGAATGGTATTGAATGGTAATTAGAAGGAAGCAGTGATTTGGAAAGGGCAGATAAAGGAAAAAGAAAGCAGTGATTTGGAAAGAGCGGATTAAGAAAAGGAAAGCATTGGAGTAGCACGAGGATTAATACGAGTAAAGAAGATTCTACATCAGGAAAATTAGCGCAGGGGAAGTTACATTAAAAGGTAGTCAAAATTCTAAATTTGGTCATATTTATTTTAGATTTGGGGATAGCAAAATTAATTTAAAGAAGCCTGGAGTCTGGACAGCAGATCTTTCGTAGTGATAGTGCCACTCATTGTAAAGACGCATACGGCGAGTGAGATTTTTGAGCCAGTTTTCATAGAAGCCGACGGCAAAGTGTAGAACAGGTAAGTACTGTGTGTTTTGAACGTCAAAGTCATAAATTGGTAATATTAATTAATTTGGCACAAGGCTACGTGGATCGTATAATATAAAATTTGGCATATACAAGTGTAAAAGATCACAGGTACAAAAATAAAGGTAGTGCTGTTTGGTTGGTGCATTACACATCTACTTACCACTGAACCCACGGTAAGTAGGTGGATACCCTGGGAGCACGAGTTTTCAAATAGTCGAGGCATATTAATACAGTTTTGTTTTATAAACCAACCAAACGTAGATAAAGCACGTAACATAAAGTAAATATTTACATATTATATAAAATTAAATAATTAAATAAATAAAAAGCGGGGGGTGGAGCATAAGAATATATATATATTAATATTGTAAAATTTGTAAGGTTTATTTCGTCCGTTGGACGAAATAAACCCCACAAATTTCAAAATATATTTATTTACATATTAATACGTCCAGAAATATACTACAAAACATATATATGTACGTGTGTGTGCGTGTACACGTGTGTATGTGTGTATGTGCGCGTGTGTGTGTGACCTGCCTATATCGTTAGTTGCCACAAATTATGCTATGACTTGGGTACAGCCATATTGTATTAATGAAAATGCATAAGAAAATAAACCGTATCCTTTTCCTTGCTTGGCTAGCTCTGCGGAAAATATGTTATAGACTTTATTAAAAGGAAATGAAACACAAACATCCCAATAAACGTATATGAACAGTCATCTAAGAATTTAAAATCATCTTTTCTTTATACACATTATCTAAAGAATCTCTTACATTCAACAGATATCAATAATGCTTATAAAAAACAATTTACAGCTTAAGCTTAGGTAGAATTTCCTATCTAATGATTACTTAAAAATAGTCCTCACCTAACCATTGTTAACAATTGTAGAATCCAAAAATCTCCTATGTGAGGTACAAAATTCTCTTTATAGTTTCAGGATAATTTACCCATTCTTTTACTATCTCATTTGTCAGTGTAATTTTCCAACGACACTGTACAGATAATTTAGTGAAGGTCAAAATATTTTGAACTCTGACCTTAAAATTGCTAACAATTATCCCCCCAACAAATAGCTTTTAAAAAATTAAAATTTTATTCTAACTAAATTTACTCAAATATCCTATTAGGCTACAAAAAAGACAAAACGAAATTATACCTGCAATTGATATTGTCCACTACGTCTTTATACCGCTTGTAAAAATATCATTTCTATTGTAATTAACGGCATTGGATACTCCCTGATTCCATTTCAAGTCCCCATTTTTAATCAGACTCTACGTAGAAATATCAGCTCGCAAAGTGCATTTATTTTTAATAGATTAAAATTAGTAGTTGCTCTTGTACCAAGATTGTTTATGTCAAAGATCGTTTAATTTTTGTAGTATTCTTCAAAATAATTATACTTCATAGTTATGCAAAGTTCTATGTTGCTTGTGGAACGCCAACAAATAGATTACAAATTACTCGAAACGTATATGCTGCATGTCGTAAAACAAATTAAAGAATTAATTTTTACTCGAAACTTGCATATTGCTTGACGGTATCATAAATGAATGACTCCGTTTTAATTATTTTTGTCTTATATATTAGAACAAACCCAATACGTCATTTTCTCGATTCTACTAGCTTTATTTCGAAGCATATCACATCTTGGATGATGTAATAAATACCTTAATTTTGCGTTTTACTGAGCTGATAATATAAAATTTATCCCGTAAATTATAATTTATAACTATCGTAAAGCATCTCCCATTTTTTGTTGATGCATCAAAGCATAGCTAATGTTATCTCTCTCTTAGAGCTATTTAAGCTAGTTACCTAATTTTTATTGCTTTTCCGTTAGTAGCGCTTTCTCGAATTGGGACGTTTATTCATAAGCTTGCTTATTTAACAGGTTTTCAGACATTTCTTCAAAGAATGACGTATTCTTTTATTAAATCACGTAAATGCTCAAAACATCTGGACTAATTCTAAACTAACTTCTTTGAAAGTAAGATACGTTTTATTTAAAACTCATAAAGTGGTATATTTAACGAGAATGAATGCTTTACTTTTGTTTTAAATTATATATCTTTACACTGAAATTTATCTAGTATTTTAAAAGTGTATGCGACTAATTTGGAGTCTGCAATAAATGTCTAGCAACTGGTTTTAATTACATAATTAAAGAGGGGTTCGTGCGTATGCTTCACAAATGCAATAAGATTTGTTTTACGGGATATGAAACGTATTCTAGCGAATATTTACAAAAGGATTTCGAATAAATGCCTTTGTATATACACTTTAAATTCGTTTTGCGGTCCTTCTATTCTGAAATAAATGCAATACAACTTTCATTGTTCAGAAGAAAAATATTTACACACAGATTAATTTTTACTAAATGCTATGTGTTTTTACATGGAAATTTTATATTATGTACTAATGGAATACGCTTATATTTATTTATACAGAGTAGAAAATTAAATATAGGAGAATTTTACTTTTTCTTCTCTTTGGAATGGTTTTTCATAGAATTTTGTGTTCAATGACCTCTCATGACCTCATTATCACATCAATATATATATATATAAATATTATATATATATATATATATATATATATATATATATATATCATTCTTAATATATCGTACGTTTCGGTGGTAATTTACACCTTAATCTTCGATTTATTTCTTGATAAAGTTATTTTAGTGTCTTCAACACAAAGAGAGGTATTAGAAAGGTGAAATATAATTTATTAAAGTAAAGTGGCAATGTATTAAAACTAAAATAAAATTAATTTTCAAGTACTACTTTGGTCTAACAAAATTTTTATATTGGGATGGATTGTCAAATAAGTTATTTGACAACTATTACAAATGGTACGTATTTAACTTTCGTGTTTAATTTTATAAGCGACTTTATTCCAAAACCTACAACAAATACTTTTGTATTATAAGAGTATTATACGAGTTCTAAAAAAATAATAGTAACAGCTTATTCCATTTTTTGAACTTTTGGAATACTATCTAAAACTACCCTCAGAACACGAGAAACCTTAAAAAAGTTTAGTTTAAAACTTAAATAAAATTTTGTTCACCGTATGAATATCTGGTGAGCAAAATTTGATTTACGTTCTAAACTAAACTTTTTAAGAATTTTCGTGTTCTGATGGTAGTTTTGGATGGCATTCCAAAAATTAAAAAATAAATTGAGAGTCGAAAGCAATCTAACGAATCATTTAGAACTTGTTCCACTTTAAACATCCTGTGAGTGTAATTTGGCAATCCTCAACAACATTTTTATAAGATTTTTCAGGAGTTCTAAGGGTAGTTTTGGACAGCATTCTAAGAGTTTTAAATGGATAATTAGGGTCGAATGCGGTCCTACCAACTGTTAGGAACTTATTCCGCCCGAAGGTCCGGTGAGCGAAATTTGGCTTATGTGCTTAACAAAAATTTTGAGTTTTCAGAAGGTTTTAGGGACGTTTTGGTTAACATTGTAAGAGATATATAAGCTATTATTAGGGTCGAATGCAATTCTGCATATGGTTTATAACTTACACCGCCTGAAGATCCGTTGAACAAAATTTGACTTAAGTGTTGAACGAAATGAGTTCCCAGGAGTTCTGAGAACAGTTTTGGATAGCATTCTGAAAGCTTTAAAAGATTATTAGGGTCAAAGCAACCTGACATACCGTTTAGAACTTATTCCGCCTGACGATCCGTAGAACGAAATTTGGCATAAGTTCTGAAGAACATTTATTATTGGAAGTTCTAAGGGCAGTTTCGGATAGCAATCTAAAAGTTCGAAAACGAAATTACACTGGTCAAAAGCAATTCGGCCACCCGTTTACAACTTATTCCATCTAAAAGTCAGGTCAACAGAATTTGACTTAGTTTTCGAACAAAATTTTTTAAGAGATCTTTAGAGTTTTGAGTGCAGCTTAGCATGATATTCTAGATGTTCTAAAAGATATTATGAGGGTGGAAAGCGATTCTTCAGTAACTGTAGTTACTGAACGTCAGAGATCTACTTCATTGTAACCTTTAATAATATTTTAACTATCATATGGATATAAGTTTTCTTGTATCAGGAATTCAACCTATCGAAAGAAATCAGACGGCCTATCCAGAACTATTCGAATTCTATGTCCAATTTTTGAAGTTGTTTAGTTTTTCAACTGTTTCGAAAAAATCGAAATATCTTTATGTATTAGGAACTCTATCTAGTATTTGTCAAACGACATCGAATGATCTGTTCAGAACTATTCGACCTGAAATTCTTTACTTGATATTTAAGAACTGTTAAACAGGTGAACTCTTTTTATTAGTATGCAAGGACCTTTATACTCTTCTAAAATAAGTTGGAACTTAAATCAAAGGAATTGAAAACTAAAGTTTGATGTGCTAACTCCACATACGTATCATTTCAAGCATTCTCAATCTTAAATTACGTTTTCAGCAGCAATTTGGAGAAACCAAGCGTCCTTAAGATTACAATTGCATACTGCTGACCTCGAATAAATATTCGACATTTACGACTTTTAGTTAATAAAACCTTTGGTAATAAAAAATCTGTAGTTCCTTTGTCAATTTGTTACTGATGACGCAAAATGTTTTTTCGTCAGCAGCCAAGAGCTTTATTGGCACAATTTCCTTTCACTCAATAAGAAGCTTTATAAAATATTGAGTACTCATATTCGAGATGAAAAACAATCCTACAAAGGGAATTTCAAGCAAATATCCTAATCAGCAAATCGAAGACCCTTAAAATCGAGCAGAATAATTTATACTCCTACCACAGTAGAACTTTTGAACTTAAATTGATAGAACCTTTCTATGATTTAATTCTCTTGCCGATCATATTTATATAAATACATGAACTCCTAAATTAACTTCAAAAATCAACAGCATGTAATAGTATAACGATCCGAACCATCATCTCTCTGTTTCTAACATAAAGGCCACTTCCAGTTGCCGGATCTAACTTTTTACTCGAAAAGGAATGGAAAGTTAACCCATTTTTCATTCGAACGAACTAGATATGCAAATGAGGTTCATATCGCTTCACCCAATCTTCGTTATGGAAAAAAATTTTACCGACAATGAACCGTATACCACGGTGCCAAAGAAAACAAAGATCCTATTGATGAAAATAACATGCGAGTTAGGTTATTAGCAATTGTACTCTGCCAAACTTATTATTTAGATCGATTTGTTAACATCGAAGTGAAAATATTTATGAATTTGTTCAGATCTATTTTAGAATAAATTATTCCTTACTAGGTCGATGAGCGTATCTGCTTTTGTCTCCTAAAAAGGAGTTCAATATGAAACTTTGCAAGAACCAAATAAATGGAGTAAGATAAGATGGAGTAAATGGAACACTAACTCCGGGAGTCTCTACTCCAGTTATACTCCACGAAACAACTTTTGCTGTTGTCAAGTATGCTGCCAAACTATAATAACGGATTTTTAGCTAGTGCAACTTTGTGCAAAGCTTCCTTTAAATATTTACACTGCACAGCAAAATTGGTGTAGTGCCAATATTTTATGAAAATATTAAGTGTTTATAATATACTTTTCATTGCATCCATGGCTAAAAGAACTATTTTAATTTTCTGAGGTTATGAAAAAGATGGCCTGCTTTTCCCAAAATGGAGTAAGTGGGCTCTATTTGCTGGGGTAGTTGGAACTGGACTGATGCACTCAACCTTTTTAACAAATTGTGAAGGCCTTTTTCTTATTCTAGGGAAAAGGTCTCGTACTTATATTAGAACGACACAAAGGGGGGCAGATGGTGAGCGATCAGTTGTACATGCCTTAGCGAGAGCAATAAATAGTATTAAAAGTAGCTCAAAAACAGTCAAGAGCATTGCCATAGCTTATAACAATCCTCGTCCTGCCGGGACTAGAAGTAATAAGGGACCCACAGCAGCTAAAGGTATTAGCGATGGTTGCAACACGAATTTGTTATTCGAAGTCAAAGCTTGCTTAGCCGAATGCATAATAACCATGGTGAAATGGGGATTTGGTTTGCCAAGCGAAGAAGTTTTTGATGTTGTACAAATGTATGTTAATGGAAATGACATTAAAACTAAATTTAAAGATGGTAAACCAGGAGAGAACTGGTTCTCGCAATTGTCTTAAAAAATCTCAAGGAGTAGAATGTGCAAGAATGAGTCAGATTAACCCGTTTGTGATTTATTGGATTTATGACTTACTATGTCAAACTATTGAAGACCCTAATCTTCATAATAAACCTAATTTAATTTTTAATTTGAATGAGTAAGTTTTTCTCATGATCCTAGCACGGTTAAAGTGGTAGGTGCCAAAAGTGTAAAAAGTGCTTGAATGATTAGCTCACCAGGAAAGGAGAAAGGTCAGTACTAATTTGTTGTTCTGCTGCGAGGGAGAAGATTATCTCTCTGGCAATATTTAAAGGAAAAAATATTTTAGAGGTCTAGTTAAATATTAATAAATCTGAGAAGACGTTTTACGCGGCAACAAAGGTAAGATGGTTGGAATCACGTGTATTTACAAACTGGTTTAAAAAGTGTTTCTTACCAGATATACTTGCTGAAAGGTCATTACTGTTGTTGTATGATGAGCATTCTACCCTTATTTTTCCTGATCTTACTCAAGCCGCTCTTGAAAATCAAATTACGATTATAAAACCTCATCCCCATAATACACATGTTTATAGCCCTTAGATGTTACTATATTCAAATTTTTCAAAAATGGGTGGGAAAGAAATTGTGAAGCGCAAAGAAGTAATCCATGGCAAACCAATCTTTTTTGCAATTTTAAATAGAGTTTATGAAAATTTGGAAATAGATGTGATTAAAAATAGATTCAAAGCAATTGGAATCTATGATGAAACATGTTCACTAAAGAAAAGGAATTCTGTAAATAATATGTCATTAAAGAAGATGTATTCAAACCAGAACATATTAAAGAATATAAGTAATATTTATTAAAAAGAAAAAAAATCAAACTCTGTGCACTACCTAATAATACTGCATTGCAGTCAAACGAAGCAGACAACTCAAATACAGAAAATGAAAGAAATATAAATACAGACGTTTATGAGACCATTCGACAGAACATCGAAGAAGAGATTGAACTTGCTATTATAGAAGCTGCATCGACTAATACTGACCACAAAAAAAAATGCATGTTCTAAAATTGATACTACCCAGATTATAGCAAAGACATGCATCAACCAAGACATTTGAAGCTATTCTGTTTAGTTGTGTAGAGAAGAGTAAAAGTGGCACTACACCAAAAACTACAAAAAAAAAGAATCTGTGAGAATGCCGAAATAATTACTACAGCAGAATAATTAGCAAATTTAATAAATGAAGAAAAAAAGAAAAAAGAAGCTTTATTGGTCGAAAAACTAAAAAGAAGCGTGTTTTTAAAAAAGAAGCTAGCGAAAAACAGAACTCCGATAAACAGATTAACAGGAAGAAAGTGTGTAATACATCGTCTTCTAGTGAATCGAGTGTGCCAATCATATATGATTCGATTGACGATGAGGACAAAAAAATCCATTGATGTTATTATTAATGATTATATTGTTGTACGTTGTGATGATAAACACTATCCTGCACAGGTAACAAAATTAGAAGGGAATGAAGTAACTGTACAACGTATGGTTAAATGTGGAAAATGTAATGGCTAAAAATGGCCAGAAGAACCATAAATGCTTACTTATTAATCCATTGAAATTTGTACAATTATTCCACAACCATTGCTATTAATAATATATATATATATATATATATATATATATATATTAAAGTGTTAGTAAGAGAAAAAGGTTATAAAGGTTATTTATATGAAGGTAGTGTATGCCAAAGAAAGCCAAATATCAGAACCCGTAACTGAAAATTTATGTTTGCCGTACTTTACAAACGTTAAAGTATTTGGAGTATAATAGTCAAAGTATAAGTGCCAAGACGTAAAAAACAATGACTTGATGACGTGATAAAGCACAGTATTCAAGGATTTACACTGAGTTGTATATTAATGAGCCATAGAATGTACTTTTGCTAATCGAGAAACCGGATGCGTCTGTAGAAGTACACTATTAACCACACAGATCCAGGTTTATACGTGTAACATTTCGGCATTTATTTTAGTAGAATCAACCTTTGGACAAACATGTAATATCAAAATTATAAGTAAAAGTATTGTCAAATATGATTGAAGGGTTGTGCGATATTAGGGACCAATAATCGAACATTTATATACAAAAAAGGAAAGTGTAAAAGAAAGATTATAAGGTATTAGTGACACGAACTTGTTGGGACGATTTTATTGGATGGAATTTGTATAAAATGTATTAAAGAGTAGGCATATTTTAATTGTAATAATCACCTAGGAAAAGATAAACAAGAAGTCGATTTATAAATATTTTGGGTAGTAAGACGTATTTTTGTAAACTGCGCTATATTTTGAATATAAAGAGTTAATAAATGTTTTTGAAAAGTTTACGAGTTTAATTGATATACAGAAGAGTACTGATAAGTGAGAGAAATAATTAAATAATAGTAACGACGAAGTAATAAAGTGATAAGAGTGGATTAGTGAGATTGAAAAAGGCGGAATAAATAGTTGGATATTGGAACGAGATTGATATAGGCAGAAAGGCATTGAATGGGATCTATGAAACTGAAGGCGATATTAATGGAATAGATTTGGATATGGTATTATGGATAGAATGGTATTGAATGGTAATTAGAGGATAGCAGTGAATTGGAAAGAGTGGACTTAAGAAGAAAGCAGTGAATTAGAACGAGCAGATTTGAAAAAGGAAAGCATTGGAGTAACAGGAAGATTAGTACGAGTAACGAAGATTCAACACCAGGAAAATTAGCGCAGGGGAAGTCAAATTAAAAGGTAGTCAAAATTCTAAATTTGGTCATATTTATTTTAGATTTGGGGATAGCAAAATTAATTTAAAGAAACCTGGAATCTGGACAGCAGATCTTTCATAGTGATAGTGCCACGCATTGTAAAGACGCATACGGCGAGTGAGATTTTTAAGCCAGTTTTCATAGAGGCCGACAGCGACGTGTTAAATCAGGTTAGTACTGTGTGTTTTGAACGTCAAAGTCAAAAATTGGTAATATTAATTTATTTGGCACAAGGCTACGTGGATCTGTTATTAAAATTTTGGCATATACAAGTAAAAGATTACAGGTACAAAAATAAAGGTAGTGCTGTTTGGTTGGTGCATTGCACATCTACTTACCACTGAACCCACGGTAAGTAGGTGGATACCCTGGGAAGGCGAGTTTCCAATAGTCGAGGCATATTAATACAGTTTTGTTTTATAAACCAACCAAACGTAGATAAAGCACGGAATATAAAGTAAATATTTTCATATCATATATAATCATAAAATTAAAAATAATAATAAAAAAAGCGGGGGTGGAGCATAAGAATATATATATATATATATATATATATATATATATATATATTACTGCGAGCTGCTTGAAAAAAACTCTAAAATACTACAACTACGGCCCCACGAATTGGGCGCCAAAAATACTGCGAAAGCTGTTGCTGGGCGTCACTCAATAATACAAAAAAGCCCACCTTCTAGGCGCTAAAATATTGCGAAAACAGCCTCTAAACGTTAAACATTCTACTACTCGTGCCCCACGATTTGGGCGCCAAAAATGCTGCAAAAGCCACTGCTAGTAAAGTGGTGTAGTGCTTATATACCTAAAAAGTTTAAAAATTTCAGCTTCGCAATGAAGTGTTGCCACAGCTGCTCAGCTGCTTTCTGCAATTCAACTAACTACAAAAACAAATAGCTGCTACGGTAAATCACATACATTTATTACATACTCGGAGAAAAATACACGCCAATTCACAAATAAACTCCTCGTTTACACATTATTTATACATTATATACATCTCCTTTTTTAAATAATACATTTCGAGATCAATAATTCCCCAGATTAATTATTTCCAATTGATTATCCGAGAAAGTAACAGGGCTTTACCACATGTTTTACTTTAACCTTGGTTTAATAAGAACTTCTAGTAAAACCTTAACCTCTCTTGCTACTTTTCGCACATCAAACAGCAAAAAGTCCCTTTTACTTTGTACAAACACAACAAATATGATTAATATCCTAAACCATTTTTTTTAACATAAATTCCCACATAAAATTACAGTAAAATAATACAACAAAAAAAAATTCAATCTCTAACTCTTTCCAAGTTTGTCCTTTTTGTTCATAAATTATACCCACAATGCACAAAAGTCATTAAACACCAGTTTATACACATAAGGAATAAAAAGCAATACTTAAAACACTCTCACTAACGTACACAAACAACTCCAACCGCCACCGAAATTTTAGAAATTGTCCCTCACACCAACAAGCTTACGTAGACCTTTCTCCGTATTTATTTTCCAACCGCAACTCACTCTTTGAAAATCACTTGAACATCACCAACACGCACGCTTAACTAACCGATTTTCGTCAAATTTCAATAATCTCACTTTTGTATATTCATCCCAACTCACAAAGTAACCGTTTAAAATACGCCCTATTGCAACATATGTAGTCTCTATCTTACTTCAACCTACGCCCCAAAAATACCTCTCTCTTGCTTTGTACTCACTCCACCTTGCATAACCACCTATTTGTTTTCACTCCACTACTTATATTCATAACACGTGTTATCCTCATTTCGTTGTAACATACACGCTATAGCAACTATCCTTTACTTCATCTGCCTTTCTCGTTGCCAACGAACGTTAACGTTTAATCTACGTTTAATCTCACTTGTACATATTCTATCTAATAATCTCTCCTTGTTTTCTTGTTTGTAAGTTTTGTTGTATCTGACGAAATCACTTAAACTCAAGCTTCATATCTTTTTAACAAGACTATAAATCTATCCTTAACTGACAGCGGTAACCTAGTATTTGCATTTTATTTGTGCAACGTTTTTTCCTTTAATTAAAACTACACCGAAATTGCTAGGGTTCCTTGTTTATTTAATTTAATACCAGGAAGGCTGTTTCAAAACACTTTCACAACTTCTCGTAAATAATCTAACGGCCAACCTTTCTTGCAAACTAAACGATTTTAAATCATAGAAACGCTTTTGAAAACATACCTCTACCTTTGCTATAAAAGTTAAATTAGTTTATAATATGAAATTTAGATGCTGGCTTCTGCCCTTTGAAGTTCTAATAGCTTTTGGTAAATATTCTTATGCTTAAATACGACTGTTAAAATATGTTTATAACTATCAAATTTGAAATGCTATCTTATATACCCAATACCTTATCAATAATGAAAATTAACTTTTAGCTTCCTAAAATATTACAGTAGAATTATTAATTTCTACACTAACGATTTGAAAAGCGTTTTAAAATTTTTATTTATATTTTCACATGCCGAATCACGAAGTAAATTGCAAAAATGAATACATAATGCCCTTTTGACCCCCAGGTATCACAGTAATATATATAATATCCCTTATATAGAAAGATATCTAAACGAATTTTGCCATTTTGCCAAAGTTTAAACTTTTAAATAAGTTTTTTGACATTTTAAATATATCAACGTTACGTATTTAATTGTTTTTTTATTTAGGCGATTGAAGCAATTGATTTTGTAAAATACTTATAATAAAGTTAAACTAAGATTTAGTATCATTTTGATTTGACCCCATTACTTAAAAAAAATAGGATTCATCTTAAAATTGAAAACAGGCTTATGAAAATATATGTAGTATGACACACTTACTTCATTTTTTAGAGTAGGTTGGCCACACTCCATTAAAAGAAAAAATAGTCTGCAACAAATAAAAGATAAAAGTGTTTAAAGGTGATATTCCGAAGAAGTCTTCCCCAAGAACTGCTTTTGCACTAAAACTAAACTAAAACTAAAACCTGAAATTTTTTTACAAATACCAAAGGCATTCCCTCTTTAATTTAAAATGTAATAAATTGGGTTTCTAGTTTCCCCACCTTACCTTATCGCGACGTTTCCCTACATTCCTTGGCATAATACTCTGAAGTGATAACCTTTTGTAACGTTCTAACCTTTTGACATTGCAAACAAATTCAACGAAGTTATTATAAAAAAAATAAAGTGGATTTTGTGCTAATAAATTGAACTAAAAGTATAATGCTCGCTATTATATTTTAGGGTACTATTACACTTGTCAATTGTTTGTGAGAGATACGAAGTTTTTTTTCTTCTTACAATTTGAAAATAATTATAATTTTAGAAAAACGAGATCCGAGTGGTTTTGCAATTTTTACACATGCACTGGTTAACAATTATTTGGTAATATAGTATGAACCTATCCGGGACTTCCGTCCTCCGTGTAAGAAAAAATCGAAAGGATCCCTGGGACAAGACGGTATAACTCCCTTTAATTATTACAACAGATCATGCTTTTCAAGGTAAGTGGCCATGTAAAGTAGTTTTTTTATATTTCAGTCATTCAAATGTTTACTTTTGTTATTTTTAGTATTTTTAGTATTATTTCCATAGAACCTCTTTCCCGCACATCTGGTGCACCCTTTAAATGTGAAGTGGTTAAGCCTCTTTGGTTACACAATGATTTTATTTTAATAATTCTCTTATGGAACTTTTTTTGTAAATGAAACAATTGACCGATTACTCATTACAACACTAGTGGACTTTCTAAGCAAGAACTACATCTACTGTTAATCGGGACGTTGGGCGACAGAAAATAATGCGTTTCTTGCTTAATAGTAACAATAATTTTGTCTGGTTTAGAAAAGTAATTCAAGTATAGTGAACGAAAATTAAATAGTCTGTTTTAAAAAGAAGCTAATGACTGGTTGCGCTGCGGTTACAGCTCATCAGATTGGTGCTTTTCCTTTTGCAAAACAACCACCAACGTTCTTGAATTATATACGAATTATGGTGTATTAATAACTATAAAATATTTTCATCCGCATAGAGGACGGATGGAAAACTTTTGTACTTATTAATACACCATAATTCGTATATAATTTAAAAACTTTGTTGGTTGTTTTGCAAAAAGAAACGCGCCAATCTGATGAGCTGCAACCACCGCGAAACCGGTCATTGGTTTTCTTCTCTTTGTAAAACAACCAACAATTTAATTTTCGTTCATTATGCTTGAATTATTTTCTAACCTGATAAAATTATTTGTTAATATTAAACAAGAAACGCATTAGTTTCTGTAGACCAACTCTACTCGATTAACAATGGGTGTAGTACTTTCCTAGAAAGTCCGCTAATGTTACAATGGATAATTGGTCATTTGTTTCATTTCCACCTTAGTTGCTTTATACTAGTTATGAAATTTGATCTGGCATGGCCATCTTTACTATCCTATAGGAGATTTGAAGAAGTCACCGATAGTTAGTTGTTGTTATTCAAGTATAAAGAGCGGATGGAAATCTTTTGTACTTATTAATACACCATAATTCGTGTATAATTTGAGAACTTTGTTGGTTCGAAAAGAAATGAACTAATCTGATGAGCTGCAACTACAGCGAAACCGCTGATTGATTTTTCTTTTTATAACATAACCAACAATTTAATTTTCGTTTACTATGTTTGAATTATTTTTCTAAACCAGACAAATTATTTCTTAGAACTCTTTCTTGTTGAATTAAGTAGGTCATAACTCATTATAAATATGATTTTGAGTTCCTATCACTGCTCGAAAAATTAATTATAGTTATTGTTATTTATTTTGCGTGCGTAGACTGCCACGCTTCAAAATAAATATGTCATTGTTTGGGTTAATAGAAACGCGTTACGCTTAAGGAGTGGTTGAAAGCAGTTTTAGTGCTGTAGCTATTCAACAAACTCCGCTTCGATCTGGTGAGAAGAGACTACAGAAATTCATACGGCCAAGCGTCCGTGGTTAGAGACACTGTACATAGCATTTGTTGCGCAGCTATAGCCGTATTACCAAAATTCAGTAAGTGGTTCTACCTTAGCCTATCTAAATTAATAAAGGCAGACTTGATTTACTCATATATATATATATATATATATATATATATATATATATATATATATATATATATATATACTCATATTTAGACCAGGGTAGAAAATTAAATAATCACATCAAATAATTTTAATCACCGTGTAGAAGCTTTGGGTAAAGGTACGCTTTATTAAAACCAAGAAGCATAAATAAATTCGGTCGTTTCAGTAAAAATAAGAGATTTAAATCATGTACAAGACGCTTTATATCAAAAGAAACAGTATTAACAAGCTCTACGTGTAATGTATTTATTCCGAGGAAAGAAACAAATGGAAATTACGTGCAAAATTTATATTAATTAACCTTATTTTAAGTAACCGGTATTAAACAAAGTGTACACATAATAATTAATATTTAATTTGTATTCGCTAAAAATGAAAGGATAGAAGTCAATTTTAATTGGAGTTAATTAAACCATTATTAATAAAAAGCATAAAAGCCTGTGAAAATCCAAGATTAAAATACCAGAAAATAAAGCTCTGAGAATTAATATTATGTTTGAACACCTGCGTAGTTTAAATGTCACGTACGGCGAAAATTTTGTAGATAACAAATGGTTTCAAAGAATCTTGGAGAAACCGGAGCTTAATAGTTACGAGAAATGCTAAAGGTGGGATATTTCACACTCCACATGGACTAAAATAATCGATAATAAGGAATATCAATTTGCACTAATAAGAACAGGGTAGATAGAGACAGATAATATGCGCAAGACCTAGGCACATATAGTAAAAGGCGTGATTTAAGCAACGTCACGAAGGTCACAATTGGTTAAAAATAGGATGCAAATATCAGAGGTAGAAACAACGATTTCTGTATAAAATTTAATTAGGTATTCTCGGACATGTTTGCGTGCCGTGTGGAAATTTTCTGAGATTTAACTGGGGCGAGTACAAAATTCGTAAAAACCGACGCGCGGGCTACGGACTGGGAACAGAGTATGCGAAATTCTAGAAACTGGCCGTTTTGAGGACTCGACCGACAGACAGGCTAACTTCTATATATACCCAGGTGAATATAAACAAGCTCTCTTACATCCGCGACTTGATTCAAGATGTTAAACAGTGCATTTTAGTTTGATAAAATAATTTAAAGTTTGCTCATATATTTTGGTGATTCAAAATAGTTTGTTCTTTACGTGCTAACATGAATATACTTTAGTGCACTTAGATACAAGGTAATAAAATTTAGTATCACTGTACCAATTAGTAAAATTTACAACGACAAATGTATACACAAAAGTAGGCAGTTTTGGCGTATATTGGTGAAAGAAGTATGAATTTCTTTGCTATTTTTCGGGGGTATTAATACTTAAATGGTGCATAAACGGGTCTGGATCCACAAAACAAGGTTCAGATATACACAGATTAGTTCCGGAAAAGCCCTGAAACAACTTTAGATAAATGGTGATGGAGAAAATTTTTAAAGCGTTGAGAATCAGAAGCCGTAAATATAACCCAGTTGGAATGGTGTGATTGACGATGTACATTGAAGCTACGAGTGCAAGTAACCTTCAGGTAAATTATACTATTTTGTTTGAACTTTGAGATGTTGGTGTGTGTTGAATAACTTTCTAATTGGTTTATTTAAAATGGACAGTAGTGAAATTGTACTAACAATAATATTTTAATTTTAAGGTGAAATTTGCTTGTTTAAGTAGAAAGGGGTATTTAGTTTTGAGGTTCTGGATTATGATAAAAATATGGGTATGTCTTTGAGCTCAATTAGACGAACCTGGTTAATTAACGTAAAGGGTGGTAGATGCTCCTTTGTACTCTGCATATATTGTTATAGTAATTAGTAGGCATCCTACAAGGACTTTAATTCTGGATGCACATTAAAATGATAATAAATTTAATTTTGAAATTTTCCGATATTAAAATTTATGCTGAATATTAATTTTGAAATTTTAATGTATTGTGAATATTGATGTAAATAGAGTTGACGTTGATGTTTGTGGTAGGAATGTGTTTGTTTTTTTTATGTATGAGGATGAAAGCTATCTAGAGGAGCAGCCGAGGCGATTAACAGAAGAAAATCAACAGACCAGGTAATTCAAGAGGTTTCACAGCAATATATATATATATATATATATATATATATATACTGAATAGAGTTATTTAGGGGTATATAGGATTACAAAGTAATATACTTCATGTAAACAACACCAAAATCAAGGAAACTAAACACCTGATTAATAAAAAGTACACAATTAACTTTGCAAAAAACAAATATCAAACACACCGAATAGAAATCTACAGCTAACTTTAATCGATGAAAGGAAGCTCATTCTTTAATAATTTAACCACATTTAGTGGAATTAATAACTGAAGACGTAATCCGATTTATTTTAGTAACAAGAATACATTCAGAAACTTTAAATAAATACAAATTAGAAGTATCTAAACTCAAACAAACATGAAACGAATTTTTTAACTCGACGCATTAATGTAAGAAAACAATCATGCGTCCTCACAACAAACGGGTTTTGTAAAATAAGCATATTTCAGAACGTAAGGAGTCAATAAAACGCATCTAATTTACGTAATCTTATAAAGCATCCCATTATAAAATTTAGCCTACGTGATGTTTTAAATGTAGAAATCGCTACGGTTTCGAATAAAACCCAGCATATTGGATAAACAAAATATGGAGCAAGTTGGTATACATGCGGAATTAAACGGAAAATTTGAATAATTTCATATACAAAATACGAAAACATGATATTGAACGTTAGAAAGTGCCATAGCCAACGAACTCTATAGTGTAATGTTTTGATGTCTACGTGATTTGGGAAGCATTGCAACAAAATTTAGGATAGGTAACTTTATGTAAAATCCGAAGACTTTCGTGATAAGATAAGTGCAACGCCTCAACCAAGATAATGCGCTATCAAGCCAATGACAGCACGGGGAAGAACTTGTCTTACATTAAGCGAGTAATGGTCAGTCTCTACATAACTAAAGCACAAGCTGTACTAGTTTGAATAAAAATACCACGCAAAGCTCAAGTGTGAAATTAAAACAACGATTTATAAGTGAAAGTTCAAAATTAAAAATTTCAATTACAAGTACACGTTCAAATGTACAAATTCGCTGTCGACATGAGATGTAAGTTCAGATTTTAATTAAGGTAAACATGAGCTTTAACATTTATTAACTTAGAACTCTAAGAAGATCTAGGAAAATCTAAGAAAATCTAAGGAAACAAAAATCTACTATAAATATACTGAGATATTTACGAAGCAATTCAATAAACAATTAACGAAACAAATTCAATAAGAAAACTAACGAAAAGTCCAATGCTGCGAGTAACAGATATAACAAAGGGGAAAGTTCTGAATCAGGACGTTAAGCTGAAAGCAACCCAAGGATACTGGTTAGCAGCACGTAGCGGCAGGTCAAAGGATTGGGGTGTACTTAGAGCTACACATTCAAACCAGGGAACCAACCTAGAAAACTACCAGGTTAGCGATAATTAATTGATAGCATAAGACTTAATTTTTTTGAACATTTAAAACTTGCATGTACTTAGATATTTATGTGAAGGATCATGAAAGATTTTGATTGATACGTAGAAATTACGTTAAGAGAACTAGGGGTCATTGAATGTTCAATGAGATTTCCAATATTTTTGCTGGCTTTATATATTTTTAATAGGGTTATAATTTGGTGGTAAACAGATTTATATTTTTACTTTGATTCAAGGGTTTCAAATAGCAAATAATAATACGAAAGTTGTAGAAGTGCAAGTTGTACATATTTCTTAATTTATTATACAAATTTTTGGTTATCTAGCTTATCTTATTTAGGTATAAAGTGTTAAAGAAAATGCGGGGTAAACATTACCGTATCGTCGTGCACTCTGTGTGGGGTTGAAATGAGCTAGTCGAAGCATAAAACTAATTGTGTGAAATTTAAAATTTATTCTAGATTATTTAGGAACACAGAGCGGTGGCGGACAGCAGGCAACAGTGCGGATATCATAGCAATATATATTGCTGTGATAAGGGGTTGTTTAAGGGTGCACGACATAGTGAAGGTCACTAGAGAATGAGTAATTAGAATAGGCAGCAGAAAATTGTAGTTATTTTAGGAAATAAGTAAGAAATAGAAGTAGATAGTAAGTAGGCAACACCCTGTGTACAAAGTAGAAATAGTTTTGGGCGACGCAGGAAAGACATAGGAAGACGCATAGTTGGCGTAGGAATGAGAAATACAAGTATTAAACGGATGGTAAAGATTAAATACCCTGTAGATAGTGTTCAGTTATATAAGTAAAGCGAATAAGAATATTTTTCAGTGGAAGCACGCGTAGAAATGATAAAGTATAATTAGACACGCATTAAGAAAAGAGTCTCAGACGATTAAGTAATACGGATGTGAAAATAGAGTTTCATGTAGCTAATATAATGCGTATAAAGATCTAACCATTTTGATAAGAGAAATGATTAAAATTGCGTGAATCGCATGTAAACAATGAAAGTTTAAAGTAAAATTGCATCAGTTGTTTATGGAAAGGCGACTATTCTATCAAAATACAGCATGTTGATAGTGAAGACACCTGCAGGCAGGTGGGCATTATGAACGAACGCAGAGCATTACATCAGAAAATATTCGAAATGAAATTATTTGATTGGTCCGAAGCAAACGACAGGTTCTAGACCACACCACGGATGCAGTGGGATTCGAAATTATATTAGCAAGCACCGCGATAAGAAAGTCAGTTTTGAACTCAATGAAGGCCCAAGTGCATTGCCAGTAATACTGAATAATACGTAACAAGTGGTACAAAGTGAAATAAATGAGTGTGTATATGAAAATTACCGTTTAAAACGTAAGTAGGATTATTTTTATGAATTAATCGTAAACTAAGACATAAAAATAATAGGGCTTCGAGGTCTGAGGGAAAATAGGCCAGAATGCTTGATGTTAAGAAAGATTACAATAAAACAATTTAAATGTCGAGGCGAAAGGAAGAACATAATCTTGAAGTATAGGGTGAACGAATTACAAATTTGAAGTCTATGGCAAGAATGATTAAAGCATAAAATTATAATTTAATGGTGTTGGTCCATAATGGTAATAAGTTAAATGGAATCGAAAATTGGGGAAGATTAATTTTAATGGAAGCGTCGTCGCAAAAAGATAAAACCAGGTCAGATTGTTAGTTATAAGGCATCTGTTTTTCTACAAGAATTTTATTTTATTTTAATATCAAATTGGCTAAATATTATATGCTTGTAAACAAGTCAACAAAGGGTTGAATACGTATTGAAATAATAATAAGAAAACGGATTTAGAATATTCTACATTTGTTGGTAAAGATAATGAGTTTTCTTTGGTGACTTTGGGTTTTAGTACAAATTAAATAGTTGTTGATAAATGAAATTTATAAAGGTGAATTAATTTGAAAATGTATTGTAAATAACGTCAAAGCTGTACATAAAGCATTAGTTTCATTAAATGGGATCCAAACTTACTGAATTTTTATAATTACAAATATATGCTAGCCGAGGTCATAAGATTGAAATAGTACAGAGGAGGAGTCACAAATTAAGTAGGGAAGAGATAACCCGCAAAGGCGGTAACTTGTTGAATTTTGTCATTGGTCGATAAAGTTGTTTATGATAAACTCCAGTTGATAGCAACGTTAAGAAACAGCTGGAGGAGGAAATAATCACAAGCTGTAGGAAAGATTAAAATGGTGGTTCAATAATTTAATTTAGTATTATAGCAATTAAAATAAATAGGTCGCTCAACGTAAGGACACGTGATATTACAGAATTAATAGGTCGACCCACTAAAGGGGAGTATTACAGCAATTAATATGTCGACCCAACGAAGGGGCTCGTAAATTAAACCACAATAAACTGAAATTAAGAGGGGCTCGTAAATTAAAACACAATCAAATAAACTGAAATTAAGAGGGGCTCGTAAATTAAACCACAATAAACTGAAATTAAGAGGGGCTCGTAAATTAAACCACAATAAACTGAAATTAAGAGGGGCGAATTAAATTAAAATAAATTTTAAAGTACGATTGTAAGATTTTATATAAATTAATTAAACTAAACCTGGGGATTTGAAAAGCTTCAATTAACAATAGTGAAATTTGTACAGTAATTTAAAGTTAGATAAATTTTAGTATTTAAAAGTTTAGCATATAAATTTAATAATAATGGACAAGAAAATACGGGAAACACGGGAGGCTTTGAGACAACAAGGAGTAGAGATAGGATCCCAGGAGAGCGTTATAATTCAGGAAACCAGTTCCAGTGAAGAGAGGCGAACTTCACAAGAAAATAAGATGTTGGATATCTTAATGGCATTGAATGAAAAGATGGATAGGAGTGAGCAAGCCATAAATGCAGTTAAAATAAAATGGATGAAAACAATGAGAAATTGAGGGTAAAATTAAGAATCTTAGTGATGGACTGAAAGAAGCAAACCATAATATCGCGGAGATGAAAGCACAATTGAATGAGAGAGTTGGTAGAGTTTCTGAGGAGATAGACGGTTTATGGGATCATATTTCTTTAATCAAAACGAAACGAGAAGAGTTCGAAAGTGAGTCCAACAATAAAATTAAGAATTTAAATATTAAGTTAAATAAAATTGAAGAAAATTGCGAAACGGAATTCAGATCAATAAATCAAGAGATAAATAATTTAAAAGGCAATCCAATAAACTTTAATAGGGAACCAATTAAGCTAATGCAAACGAATCTTTCAATGGAACAATTTACGAAATTTTACGGGGACGGAAAAGTAAACCCTAAGATATTTCTGAAAAATTTTAAAATGTTGATACAGGGATATACAGATGAATTATTCAAATTAAATTTAATCAGGGCAATATTAAAAGGGAATGCTAAACAATGGTACAATCTAGTTGAGGATGAAATAGAAACGTTTGAACAGTTTGAAAGCAAATTTCTACGTCAATTCTGGAATGACAACCAGCAAAATCGAATTCGAAATGATTTGATTATGGGAAGATACGATTTGGCGAAAGGGATAACGCGAGAATCATATGCGATTGAGAAATTTACTGTAGCGAAGCAATTGGATCCTCCTTTAGAAGATAAAATTATTATAAAGTATTTAGCAAGTCATTTTAATGCGGAAGTAAAGCGATACATAACGACGCAAAACATAGTGGATAGAGACACGTTTATTGATTATTTGCAGAGATATGATGATTTGGAAAATGATGATGAAAGGAAAATAAATTTAGGATCGACGCACGAATTTCATAAGGAATGATGAGACTAGGAATAATTATCGAAGGAACAGGTATAATTATGATCGCGGAAGAAATTTTAATGGGGGGAACTATGGAAACTTTAATAATGATTTTAGGCAGAACAGGGATAATGGTCAGACACCAAGGCAACGAATAGAGAGAACGAATCATGAGGGAAACAATGGAGTAATGAATAGACAGGAAAAGGATGATCGACGGACACCAGCAAGAAATATTAATAGTGTGGAATTAAGGAACACGAATTGCACAGATACAGGAAGAATGAGTCAGGCAGGACCTTCGACGCGAGATCAGGATTTTGAGTACGGACGAACCAAGGAAAATTCTACGGATTAACGGATATGAGCACCAGCGCGAGTTTATTAAATATGAAATGGATAATGAATTAGGAAGACTTGAGAGAAACTTATTACCAATAATTAATTTAAAGGTGGAAAATAAAATAGTTAAAGTATTAATTGATACTGGAGCAGAGGCATCACTTGTAGCGGAAGAATTTGTTAAACGAGAGAAATTGGGGATAAAGCGATAGAGATAGCAAGGTGTAATTTAGTGGCACCAAATAATAAGAGATTTAGTGTAATAAATGAAATGGTAATTCTGAGATGTGAAATGGGGATAGAATATGGGAAAATGAGTTCATGGTGGTACCTGGACTGAAGATAGATGTTATATTTGGGATGAATATGATAGATAAGTTGGGGTTGAAGATAAATGCGGAATGCAAAGAGATTGAGTGTAATGGGAAATATATTAAATGGTATGAAGAGGGAATATAGTAATAGAAGATGACTGCGTAAATATTAATCAGTTTAGTGAAGAGATAAATAATGGGGTAATGAAAGTGAAGAGATAAATAATGGGGTAATGAAAGTGAAGACATTAAGTGTCCAGATGATTTAAAAATAGGGTGAATGTATTATTGAATAAGCATTCAGAATTAATTGGGACAAAGTCGAGAATTGCCAAGGGTTATGTGCACAAGTTAGAAGTAATGAATGAGGAACCGTTTAACAATAAAATATATCCTATCCCAGTAGCATATAGGAATAGAGTGAAGGAAGAAATTGAGGAAATGTTACGTGAAGGCATTATAGAAAACTCCAGTACACATTTTGTGAATCCATTAGTCGTCGTGAAGAAAAATGATAATAGCATTAGGTTATGTTTGGATGCAAGAAAGATAAATAAGCGAACGAAGCCGCAATACAATTGTCCACCAACGATGGAAAGCATATTAGCAAGAATAGGTAATAAGAAAATATATAGCAAATTAGACTTAAAGAATTCATTGTGTTTGATTCCATTAGCGCGTGAATCAAGGAAATATACGGGTTTTTCGGTAGAAGGAAAATTATACCAATTTAGGGTGGTCCCGGTTGGTTTGTCCTCGAGCACGGATGCATTAGAGAATGTGATCAAGAATATTTTGGGACTGTATGAGGAATTTAGTATCCACTATAAGGATGAAATATTAATATTTAGTAATAGTGTAGAGGAACACTACGTACATTTAGAGAGAATAATATTAGAATTAGATATAGCAGGTTTAAGGTTGAATTTAAGGAAGTGTGAATTTTTTCAAAGTAGGGTTAGATTTTTAGGATATAGGATAGATAATAAATATAGGATTGAAAAATATAGATTAAAAGGACCCAGATTTAAGAGTGAAAAGGGGAAGTTGAAAATAGATAAATTGAATTGGCCCATGCAAGGACAGATGAATAGATAAAAGGAAATGTAAAATAAATTATGAATAGGTATACATAGAGAAATAGAATAGGATTTGAACATAAGAATAGGCATAGGTAGGAATAGTATAGTACAATAGGACATAGGTATGGGATAAATAAAATGTAAATATGAGTTTAATAATGAAAAGGTTGAATTTCAATATGGAAATAAAATATAATAATTTCATACCAATGTGAGTTTAAGTTCACGTTGGGCAACAAAATGGACATTGATATAAAATTTTATATTTTAATTTGGGGGAATTATGCTGTGATAAGGGGTTGTTTAAGGGTGCACGACATAGTGAAGGTCACTAGAGAATGAGTAATTAGAATAGGCAGCAGAAAATTGTAGTTATTTTAGGAAATAAGTAAGAAATAGAAGTAGATAGTAAGTAGGCAACACCCTGTGTACAAAGTAGAAATAGTTTTGGGCGACGCAGGAAAGACATAGGAAGACGCATAGTTGGCGTAGGAATGAGAAATACAAGTATTAAACGGATGGTAAAGATTAAATACCCTGTAGATAGTGTTCAGTTATATAAGTAAAGCGAATAAGAATATTTTTCAGTGGAAGCACGCGTAGAAATGATAAAGTATAATTAGACACGCATTAAGAAAAGAGTCTCAGACGATTAAGTAATACGGATGTGAAAATAGAGTTTCATGTAGCTAATATAATGCGTATAAAGATCTAACCATTTTGATAAGAGAAATGATTAAAAATTGCGTGAATCGCATGTAAACAATGAAAGTTTAAAGTAAAATTGCATCAGTTGTTTATGGAAAGGCGACTATTCTATCAAAATACAGCATGTTGATAGTGAAGACACCTGCAGGCAGGTGGGCATTATGAACGAACGCAGAGCATTACATCAGAAAATATTCGAAATGAAATTATTTGATTGGTCCGAAGCAAACGACAGGTTCTAGACCACACCACGGATGCAGTGGGATTCGAAATTATATTAGCAAGCACCGCGATAAGAAAGTCAGTTTTGAACTCAATGAAGGCCCAAGTGCATTGCCAGTAATACTGAATAATACGTAACAAGTGGTACAAAGTGAAATAAATGAGTGTGTATATGAAAATTACCGTTTAAAACGTAAGTAGGATTATTTTTATGAATTAATCGTAAACTAAGACATAAAAATAATAGGGCTTCGAGGTCTGAGGGAAAATAGGCCAGAATGCTTGATGTTAAGAAAGATTACAATAAAACAATTTAAATGTCGAGGCGAAAGGAAGAACATAATCTTGAAGTATAGGGTGAACGAATTACAAATTTGAAGTCTATGGCAAGAATGATTAAAGCATAAAATTATAATTTAATGGTGTTGGTCCATAATGGTAATAAGTTAAATGGAATCGAAAATTGGGGAAGATTAATTTTAATGGAAGCGTCGTCGCAAAAAGATAAAACCAGGTCAGATTGTTAGTTATAAGGCATCTGTTTTTCTACAAGAATTTTATTTTATTTTTAATATCAAATTGGTTAAATATTATATGCTTGTAAACAAGTCAACAAAGGGTTGAATACGTATTGAAATAATAATAAGAAAACGGATTTAGAATATTCTACATTTGTTGGTAAAGATAATGAGTTTTCTTTGGTGACTTTGGGTTTTTAGTACAAATTAAATAGTTGTTGATAAATGAAATTTATAAAGGTGAATTAATTTGAAAATGTATTGTAAATAACGTCAAAGCTGTACATAAAGCATTAGTTTCATTAAATGGGATCCAAACTTACTGAATTTTTATAATTACAAATATATGCTAGCCGAGGTCATAAGATTGAAATAGTACAGAGGAGGAGTCACAAATTAAGTAGGGAAGAGATAACCCGCAAAGGCGGTAACTTGTTGAATTTTGTCATTGGTCGATAAAGTTGTTTATGATAAACTCCAGTTGATAGCAACGTTAAGAAACAGCTGGAGGAGGAAATAATCACAAGCTGTAGGAAAGATTAAAATGGTGGTTCAATAATTTAATTTAGTATTATAGCAATTAAAATAAATAGGTCGCTCAACGTAAGGACACGTGATATTACAGAAATAATAGGTCGACCCACTAAAAGGAGTAGTACAGCAATATATATATATATATATATATATATATATATATGCGAGTGACAAATTGACACGAAGTGGATTTAAAATTCAGCGTAGAAAATAAAAGAAATTAATACACCTTGTCTGTGATCACACTTAGGTTCACATAGAAAATAAAAGCTAAACTTTGTAAAGTATAAATTGTGATCTAGATTTATATGGAAAACAGTGTTCCTCGTAAAGTTATATGAAAAAGCAAGCTTATGATAAGATTTCGGCGAGCATACAATTCTAGCCCATGTTATCTATTTTGTATTGTAGAATCTGTGCAATCCTATTACGCCCTCTGTACGATTACGCTATGAACTATTGTACCTGTTACCTGTCTAGTTAATAGGTAATAAAAGACTAGCTTTCCGAAAATAGTTAATGTTTACTTGCCAATGAATTGGTTGAATAGCTGCTATTTTACAAACCTTTCTATTTACGATACTTGCTTCATGTAAACATACTTGGCACCATCTCCATCATTTATAACTAAGATATTCGGGTCGTGCTCGGCTCACACAGTTTGTCTCATTTCATCCCTGGTATGATACAAGTCCTAGATGTCTTAAATGTGGTCA
Source organism: Platerodrilus igneus (assembly GCA_036346225.1). NCBI lineage: Eukaryota > Metazoa > Arthropoda > Insecta > Coleoptera > Lycidae > Platerodrilus > Platerodrilus igneus. The sequence continues at coordinate 3,061,259 of JARFIW010001108.1, read as the reverse complement.
ATAGATGGTTGTCTTCTCTTTTCTATATTTTCAAAAATAATCTTTTGTCCCACCAATTCGATTTATCTTTTCATTTGTTTTCCTGTCTGCCTAATTAATTTTCAACGTTTTCCTGTACCGTTACATTTTTTTTTTATATTTTTCTCGTAGTTGGTTCTTGAGAACCATACACTGCTACCCTCTATATAATGTCTTCAAAATATTTTATATATTTAGATTAATGTTTGGTGTAAACAAGTTGAATTTGTGGTAGAGTGATTTTTTGATAGCGCAATTCTCCGCAATAGATCACGTTTGCTTCTACCATTTGTTCTAATTTTACGTTCCAACTAACAAAATTTCTTGAGTTCAGGAAATCTGACCTGTCTTATTTGCTCAATTATTTTTGTAAATTTTATAAACGCGCCGAAAAATCAAGAATCGAATCAATAGTGGATTAATTGGCAGCTATCAGAGTGCACTTAGAGAACTAATATAAAACACACAAAAGCAAGTAATCTAGCAAATATTCGAAACTTGTAGTAATATGTAGGGTTTCAAAATCGCTATATAGAACCGTACAGCTCGGCAAGACGGACAGTTTCAGTTTAAGTATGAATTCGCAAGTATTTTGATATGAATTATGATAAGAAGCGCTAAAGAAAAATACATTTATTGTGCATATTCATAAGTGTTCGTGCAGATAAATTTACGTAGTCGAACTTAGTAGTAGACGTAGTTTAATCAACGTGTTATGATAAGTTTAATGTTAGTACACATTGTAATAATTATTATCAGACATGAATGTCCTTAATTGTAAATAAACAGGCTTATATTTGACCAATAAAGAACAGTGCAAAGAAGTTCGTTACATTGTCTTTTCTGCATGTCATTACCTTTTCTTTATTTTATTTATTTCCATATTGTAAATCTTCGGTAAAGCTTTTTCTATGTTAATTAATATATTTTCTAGATTGATTGTGCTATTGGTTTAGCTTTACGGGTATAGTTCAGTTGTTATTTGATAATTTAATTACTAGTAAGATTTCTATGTATATACCAAATCCTAAGTTAATTTCAAAAATCTGCATCTTGCAATAACAAAGATGTCCCAAGCCTTTGGCAGTTATATACTACCATGTAATTTACAACTGCCGGATCTAGTCTTTACACCCTAGAAGCAACGTAAAGTTAACCCATTTTTCATTCGACCGAACTAGATATGCAAATGAGGTTCATATTGTACTCTTCAATCTTCGTTAGGGAAAAAGGGTTTGAAAGCTTTTTGTAATACTCACATTACGCCTTTCAATTTGATTGTTACAGCTTCAAATAGCATAGAAAGGTTTAGCTTTTAAATACGCGTTCAAAATGGATTTGGAACATTCTCGTGCTATAACAAGTGATTTACTGGGAGTTAAAACAGGGTGTGGTGTAAATAATGTGCAATCTAAAACGTAAAATTATGCGCGTTATGCGGAGCACCTGCAGAGCAATCGAATGAGGGTATGTATCAAAGTAAATTTAAATATGGCAAATTAACACATTAGCTAGATTATGCCCGTTAAATTAGTTAAATATTTTATTACCAACATACAAACACATAAACTTTTTGTTGTTTGCACAAAACGCAAGTTAACGTGTAACGCCTTGGCGTTACGGAAAATAAAAAGCCAAATGCAAAAAGATGATAATTAACGTAAAACGAACAAAATTACAGTTGATGCACTCTGTGTAATGGTTTTTATGAATAACTAATACTAATTAAACGTGATATTTAAATTCTCTTTTATTAGGAAATATAATTCAAATGAAAGCAATTAGTATAATTAAAGCAATAGTTTCAGACCACAAAATCAAAAAGTTATTTATGGTAAAATACATCTTAGAACGAACCTCGGATTCATAAATAATTTAAACCACAAAAGGGTAAACTAAATATTTATTTCAGTCAATTTTTAAAGAGGAAGCATGTCATTTAAAGAGAGTTTTAGAATTATGGAGTAAATAAGCGTGAACCGACTAGTAGCAATGTTTCATACCATAGTTATTCCAAATATAAAAGAACTGTAACAAATTTTATATAAATAAATTAAATTCAATGCTATGTCGTTGCAATACCAAGAGAACGTCAAACTCTTTAATGTCCATATAGTGTAATAAAAAATATAGACGCTTTGTTGGTAAGATTTGAAAATAATGGGCTACGGATGAAAAACTATATTATTCTATACAAAGTAGAAATGTTTTTATGTTTACTCTGATTGATTAAAACAATGCAAATCATGGACACGTTGTATTTACGTTGCTTTTGCGTAATGGGATCTTAGAGTTTCATGCCGGAATCACGTGTTTCATTCCATACACTCAATAGTTAGATCAGTTAATGACATACTCGCTCCCCTATTGTAAATCGCAAAAGAAGTTGGGGAAATAACACCGCTAGATAACCGCCCGAAATCAATTAATTAATTACTTACGAAGAAGCAACGAATAGGCGTGTAAAGGGTTATTCATGGTAACGGGAAGTCAAAGAGCTCCATTGGCCAGTAAGTAGCAACTTGGTGGAATCACGGATATATCGACAGGAAATGTACTATAAAAATGATTGGTAAGAAGTTTGACTTTAATTATTAGTAAGACGATTTATTTGTAACGCTAAGTATATATGATAACAGTTTGACTAGTTACTATCAAAGCAGCTACTACAACTACTATGGTATTAAAGAACACACGTGAAACTTCAAATTTACGTTTGATATTTAAATGAAAACCAGAAAAGGCGGGTAGTGAACATCATTCATTACTAATAATTTGAGTCTGATCTCTCATCAATACAGTCTGGTAATGTTATTACAACGGTTTTCGTTTATTTCGATTATAAAGTAAACGAAGTTTTATTTTATATCTTCTTACACTTGGTTTATAGTCCGAATTGTTTTAAATATGCTGGCGGAGATATAGTACTTCATCGCATTGAATATTTGGATAAAATCTTGAGTACGAATTAAATTTTCAATACCTAGAAATTTCATACAGAACTAAGTATTAGTTATTTGACGAATTGTATTATTTAAATTGGAAAGATTTCCTTTTTGTAGAAAGTATCATGCAAGGTGGAACCACTTGTTCTCATAAAAAATAATTGTTTTTAGCTAACTAAATTGTTTCTTCCAACAAATATTGAATCGAGCTGAAAATTTATTATTTCGACATGCATATCCTTAAATGGTTATTTTTCTTACCAGCTTCATACCAAATGAAAAGTCAATGCAAATAATTTATTGATGTTTAATGTTGAACTTAAGAATTTAAAGAAATTGATCGCTGTCTCTAAAATATTCAGGTATGAAGGCTATTGGAGTTCATTCATAAGATATGTACCTCTTTGATGTTAATAATTAAATAATATAAATGAACTCTGGGCTGGACCTTTTTCAATTACTTGTGTACATATTTTATACAAACTTGTAATTGAAAAATAAATTTTTTATTTTTATTTGAAAAATAGAAACACTTTATTGGATAATAGCTCTTATTATTTTTGGATGACTTAAACAAGTTATTAATAATTAGTAAGTTAATATTTTTCTAATATCATTATTGCTTATCTTGGGTTACAAATAGTGATCTCTTTGTATCTAGTAATTGTAGCTTTAGTTTTTAGGTACAGTCCCTCTTAGTGTGAACCGCTATTGAATGTCTTCGGCGGTATGTCTTGTCCTTTCTCCTTAAGCATTGTTCCATCTAACATGTATGAGTATTAGAGGTAGTGGCGCCCTACCTTTCCTCATACACAGGTTATTTACCCATATACCTACGATTATTCACGTGCCCACTGCAAGGGTCGTGCCCGAGCCGTGTCGTGGTGGCTTTCTACTTTCTTCAAAAACTGTATTCCATCTGTCATCTAGATTTTTTGCGGTAGGTAATAGATATACCAATGCAAGACACCCAAATAAAATTTTGAAAAGGTAAAATTTTGGTTCTATTACAACCTTTAATAAAACTTTTGTAAGATATGTTTCAAAATAAAGCTGGATCTCAGTAAATTAATCTTAAATGAAAGTTTGACCTTTGCTCTTGCTCAAGGGTGTTACAAACAAAATCATAATGTGGGAGAGATGGATAATAATCCAACCTTAGGTAATCGCAACTGTTGTATTTGAACAGAAGAACCTGACTAAGCTGTGTTTAGAAAGAGAGAGAGAGGGAGTAAAGGGATGTGAAAGTTAGTAATAGAAGGCCTTTGGTGTACTAACGTTGTGCTGAAAAGTTGAAAGAATTAAAAAGGTGTGAGTGCTGCAATTAGGGCAATATAAGTGAGTGATCTCACTAAGCGTTTACCCTGATAAATAATTTATTTGATTAAGTTACTGGTATAAAACTTAAATATGCAAATTGAGTATTTTTCTTGTAATGTGGTTACATTGCAAGGTTTTCTCTTTGTCACCGAAATTATGTAAAGGAATATGTATTTAATTAGAGAAGTATAGTTCAGGAAAGGCTTATTCATAAATATAGCGGTTTAATTGGTGTCATACAAAATGGCAGATTTTGTGTGGGAAGGTTACATCGCGTGATCTTTCACTTTGTAGCCATTGCACTTCCAGGTTTGAGATGTATTAGTTGTTGCAGAAGAGCTCATCGCGTGTTTCATCCCTTTGGATCCATAGCACCACTCGGTACCAGAGCGATTGAGAATTACTTATATAAACATTGTGTGATGTATCCCTTTGTTTGTATGCATAGAGGTTTTTTTCTGTATGGAAAAACTGGCCATATGCATTGTTGTTCATTTTGATGTGATTCTGTAGTTAGAGATATCGGGTATTCGAGATTCTATACTCTCATGCAAAGTATTAATTTCAGGCAGATATCGACGAGGCTACTTCAGATTGCGTCCCTAGCTTCTAGCCATTTCTCAACCATAAACAAACTTATTAAAAAGGAACACTACCTGGATGTAGACTAATGTGGAGCAAATCGCATTTGATAAGCTTCAGCAGACTTTGGTACAAAACCCATTTTAGCTATTTATGATCCTAATGCAGAGACTGAAATTCATACCGATATTAGTTCTTTAGAGATGGTTGGAATAATGTTCAAAAAAATATCAGGAATTCTGCACCTCGTCGCATATTATGGCAGACAAACTACCAATGCGGAAAGCAAGTACCACTCCTTTGAGCTAGAAACCTTAGCAGTTGTAGAACCATTAAAACAAAATCGGATTTATCTATTGGATACTCATCTTACCGTTGGTACAGACTGAAATGCATTAAGCGCTTCTAGTACAAAAAAAAGACATATTGCCTCGAATGGCTTGCTGGTGGATACTGCTACAAGAGTTCGGCTTCACAATATAGACGTGGCAATACATTGAAGCATGTAGACGCGTTAAACAGAAATCCATCCTTTACTAAAGTATCACCTGCTGAAATTTTACGAATTGAGCAGGCTGATTGGGTCTTGTCGGGTCAACTGACGGATAAAAAGTTAAAGAACATTCACGAAATACTTACGAAACAACCGAACACCGAGTATGAAGAACAAGTATTTAAAAATTATTTATTCAAAGATAGTCAACTATATAGAATTACGGTTAGGAAATTGCTGTGAGTCATACCAAGAAGAATGAGACAGCAAATCGTTAAATTAGTTAACTATGAGTCAGGTCATTTTAGTGTAGAAAAGACTTTGCAAATACTTTGTGAACACTATTGGTTTTTGCAGATGCGTGAGTATGTGCAGAAATATATTGCTTTTTGCATTGCCTGTTTGTTCGGCAAAAACCCTGTAGGCAAAAAAGAAAGAGTGATGTATCCCATAAAATGGTACCAGTACCATTGCAAGTGTTGCATATCGACCATATTGGTCCATTTCCAAAAAGTCACAAAAACAGCATCCACTTGCTGTTAGTTGTTAACGTTTTTACCAAACTTATTTTTTTAAAACCAGTTACTTCAACTACAACAAAACTAGTACTTGACTACTTTCAAGAGATATACAGTTACTATGGACATGTGGAAACTATTGTAATGGGTCAAGGAAGCGCGTTTGGCTCCAAAAAGTTTTAAGACTACTGTAAAAAGCATTACATCAAGCACATCCGAAATGCTGCAAGTAGCAACCCTTAGGGTCAATGGCCAAGTCTAAAGACTAAACCGTATGTAACGCGCCATATATGTAAACATATATTAATCTTATATTTCATAAGATTATTTAAAATATGGGCGCTTCGCGGTAAATACATAAGCCTAGTATTTCCGGCCGTGCTTATAAAATATAGGGTGCTTAGCTAGGAATGTCAATCGGGGGGACGAGGAGGTAGTTGATGTTTAGATGCGCGTGGATACATGTGGCTATGCCAGCTGTCCATGCCAAGGGTGTATCGGGTTTATTAATTATAAGGTATTTAGTCGGATGTTCGCATACCTCTAGGATAAAAGCTTTGATATTTACTCAGTAATTATCAATTGCAAATGTTGCTAGTTGTGTTTTAGAGATTTAGCGAAGTACTCTATAAATCGTTACGGGTAATAAAGAAGCTTTTGTAGCGTAATTTAAGGTGTTGACAATGGTGTTAGTGTAAACTGCAAGTAAAGTGAAGGATTTTTGTGGTTGAGCCACCCGGCCCACCGGCAGGTACTTATACGCATGCACCTACAAGAATTTCTAGAATGTAAGTTATAACCTTTATTTTAATCTGATAATTTGAATAAATTTACGCACTAGCACGTGCTGTAATCGGTTTGCGTTAAGGGGTGTTTAATTGGGCGTATTATGAAACATTATAAACATTGTTAAGTTGACTTTTTATTACCAGCGGTACGACGTGTGAAGTAATTTTAGTATGTATTTCGACAGTTAATAATAAATGTTATATTGCCCTCGCCTGTTGTTGTATATTTGCTAGTCTGAACCCCTGAGAACAATTAAGAGTATCACGTCTTTCTTCGTGCTCGACACGGATGGACATCTACATGTATAATGGATTATGTTACGTAGGTCCTCCATCGTTATTGAGATTGTTTTATTTGTTTGTTGGACGCCATCTGGTTCTATCTTCAGTACAGAAACTGGTGTTGGAAGTAGTGTAGTTGGTTGGACCAGCTCAACGGAGATTGATTTACTCCTTGTCCTAGGCATGGTGTGATTTGGTTCAGAACAATTCTTGTTCGGTGTGAAATTCTTTCACAGGTCACACGAACGGACGACAATTGTTACCAGGGGTTAGGGGTTACGCCCTGTAACAGCCACAGTCGAACCCTGTAACAGAGAAGTTGTATGAAGTAAACACAGAGGCAATTGCTTGCCGGAATACACTGTTATGCAGTAGACGCCTGATGTCAGGCAACATACAATACATGAACAATTACTATGAGACAACACACATACACACACACACACACACACACACATAAATTTATATTATAACGCCGCAAACCGATGTAATAAGCGTCCAGTTTTCTGCTGAACGCCACCGCTCTGTTTTTCTAATATTCTAATTTTAATTATGCCACGGCTAGCCCATTTTAATTCACACAGAGTGCACAACATTACGATGATCAAATAATTTACCTTTTCAAATCTTACCTGTTTGGAATGATAAAACGAAGTCAATCAATATTCGTAAAATGAAAGGAAATATTATCTACACTGCACAATTTTGTAATCTGACAAATAAATCCTTCAATAAATTAATATTATTTATCCAAAAATTGTATCTCTCTTTCTTTAATTTAAAGTTACCAAAAACTACACCTTTTACTGAAAAAATCTAGAACGTTCAAGACCTTTTATCCTTCCTACGTAAATTTCTACGTATTAAATTTTTTTGTTGACTCCTTACAAATTAGAAAAATATATTCAGTGTTTAAATTTAAATTTGAAATGAATCCTTATACTAGTTAGCCCTGACATGTGATTTCCTGGTGAGTCCTTTTTCCCTTTGTTCTGCTGTTGCGCGTTGTTGATCAACACCCTTTTATTATCTTCAATCGAAAAACAATGCTCTGCTTTGTGCTCCTTCACGTGAGTTTGAACCAATAATTCTATCCAGTATTGTTAATCCTTGTTTCCAAAATTTACCTCGTGCTTTACTATATATTTTTCTTGATACCTCCTTATCAACTCTGGATGTTATATAGTTTTTGCTATCTAAATTTTGATTGGTTTATCAGAACCGTCTTACATAGTGTTGTAACCAACTATGTTTGTTTTGGATATTCCTAAGAGTTTACAAGTTAGTTTCTGATGAAATTATTCTGTGGTTACGTATTATGCTTGTATTTCCATTATTTCACGATTTTTGACCGCTTGTTTTGTTATTATTACTGGACTTTAATTTAGCTTATGGCTGTTGTTTGTGTAGATAAAGCTTTTGGGGAATTGAGTAAATAACTGATGTAACATGAGTGATGTAAATCCACGTGTTTCAGTTAATGTCTCGTATTTAAAACTTATTTTTTAAAGTGCGTTTCTTATCAAAGCGTTTTATTATTCTTTCTTTATCGCATGCGTAATTGCGTGAAGACTAACTAGGCTTTATCTTATTCCATGCGCATCTATTTTATAAACTTATTGAACGCTTCTTGTAGTAGTTTAATTGGATCTATAATTATCTCTCTGCTGAATGTGTGTTCTATTATCGAAAGATATGCTTACTGGCATTGATTAAAATTAATTGCGGTCCTTATACAGAGTGTTAAATGTTTGCTCTTTGCATAATATGCAAATTATTTATTTTTCATGCTAAATAAATGCAGTTTTTTTATTCCTCTTGCTATTTACAATTATTACGCGACCCTTACGACTCAATACACCCCAAACAACCCCCTTATCTTAGCTATATATATATATTGCTGTGATTTACTCCTTTGAATGCGGGAACTGGGTCCTTTCAACAAAAAAATTCTAGTCCCACCGATTGGGCGTCATAAACTGCTGTGATCCTGTTTTCGCCTCGGCTGCTCACCTAATTTTATAAACCTCCTCATTCATAAAATTAAACAACACATTCCTACCACAAACATCAACGTTAACTCTATTTACATCAATATTCAGAATACATTAAATTTTCAAATTAAATTTCAGCATAAAATTCAGTTTTAAAAAGAATTTCAAGATTAATTTTATTATCATTTTAATGTGCATCCAGAATTAAAGTCCTTGTTGGATGCCTACTAATTAATATAACAATATAAGCAGACCGGAGTCTGAGTATAAAGGAGCATCTACCACCCTTTACGTTAATTAACCAGGTTCGTCTAATTGAGCTCAAAGACATACCCAAAGTTTCATCATAATTCAGAACATCAGTACTAAATACCCTTTCTACTTAAACAAGCAAATTTCATCTTAAAATTAAAATTTTATGGTTAGTACAATTTCACTAATGTCCATTTAAAGTAAATCAATTATAAAGTTATTCAACACACACAAAAATGTCAAACAAAATAGTATAATTTACCTGAAGGTTACTGTCCTCGTAGCTTCAATGTACATCGTCCCTTTAGTTAATCACACCATTCCAACAGGATTATATTTACGGCTTCTAATTCTCAACGCTTTTAAAATTTTCTCCATCACCATTTATTTAAAGTTGTTTCTGGGCTTTTCCGGAACTCATTTGTGTATATCTGACCCTTGTTTCGTGGATCCAGACACGTATTTGAACCATTTAATTATTAACACCCCGAAAAATAGCAGAGAAATTCATGCGTCTTTCACCAATATACGCCAAAACTGCCTACTTTTGTGTATACATTTGTCGTTGTAAATTTTGCTAATTGGTACAGTGATACTAAATTTTATTACCTTGTATCTAAGTGCACTGAAGTACATTCATGTTAGCACGTAAATAACAAACTATTTTGAATCACTAAAATATACGAGCAAAATTTTAAATTATTTTATCAAACTAAAATGCACTGTTTAACATCTTGAATCAAGTCGCGGATGTAAGAGCTTTTAACGCATCGAATAGTCAAAAGTCTAAGAGGCCGAAATTCATATTACCACCGGTATATATAGCGAATAGCCGGCACGTCGCTTTTGTCCTCAAAACAGACAATTCTTAAGAATTTCTCATTCTATGTTCCCAGTCCGTCGCTCGCGCGTCGGTTTTACGAATTTTTCACTCGCCCCATTTAAATGTCAGAAATTCTCACACGGCACGCAAACATGTCCGAGAAAACTAATTAATTTTGTACAGAAATTGTTGTTTCTACCTCTGATATTTGCATCCTATTTTCAACCAATTGTGACCCTCGTGACGTTGCTTGAATCACGCCTTTACTATATGTGTCTTTGCTTGACGCATTTTCTTTCCTTTTCTAACCTGTTCGTATTGGTGCAAATTGATATTCTTTATTATCGATTATATTTTAGTCCATGTGGACTATCTGGGTTAAATAACCCCGTATCGCACCTTCTCGTGAATATTAAGCCCCGGTTTCTCCAAGATTCTTTGTAAACATTAATTATCTGCAAAATTTTCGCCGAATGAGCTTTTAAATAAACCCTGTTTTGTATTTCGTGCTATAGCATCTGACCGTTTCCAATATCCTTAGAATCGACATGTTTATCTAAACAAATTAAACTGAAATTGCCTTTTAAAATACGCAGGTGTGTTCAAACATCCTACTTTTAACTAACACTTCTAGGATTTGCATTTTATTGGGTTTTACAAGTTTCTGTAGATATTATCTGTACGTTTTGTTCAATACCGGTTACTTGAAATAGAGTTAATTAAGATAAATTTTGCACGTAATTTCCATTTGTTTAGGAATAATTACATTACACGCAGAGCTTTTTAATACTGCTTCTTTTGATATAAAGCGTCTTGTACATGATTTAAATTTTAATGAAACTAATAAATTTTTATGCTTCACAGTTTTAATAACGCGTATTATCTAATAATATTCATTATACACGGTGATTAAAATTATTTGATGTGATTATTTAATTTTCTACCCTGGTCTAAATATGAGTATATATATATATATATATATATATATATATATATATATGCAAATACACGGTTGTTCCATTTATATACAATAAATCGAAGTAACATAAAAGTCAAATTAATAATAATACAACGGGATAAATAATACACACGGTTTACATTTAATAATTCAATTTTAAAGCAGCAGTTGCGTCGTTTTTATTACCTGCTATGAAATCACAACTTAACCTAATACAATACATTGAAGCATAATAATTACCTAAGTCCATTTATTTACAATCTGATAATAGATTGAAAGTAAATATATCCATTCAAGCACTATACGGATATACAAGTCCTCACTACTTACGTTAACTACTGTGGAGGTTTACGAACCGACACGTAGGTTGACGATCCCGGATGAGGTGGATGTCCGGCGCCTCTTCACCGGCGGCCGTAGAACACTAAGCAAATCTCCCGGTAAAGCTCCTCGAACTCGCAATTGATCGCCAAATACACAGACTGCCGACGAGGGTCGGTGAGTAGAAGGAAGCAGAGCCTGGTATCGTCGTACAACACAACGTCGGCGAAGTCGATGGCCTTTAAGACCCAGGGTACGGCATATGTTGGCGGTGTGGAAGCTGGTGCAGCAGGCGGTGAGACTATTACTTGCTTAGCGAGACGTTGAAGATTGCGGCGCTGCTTCGGAGTTGCTTTTTAGATATTATCCCAATAGATCATATCAAAGAACTAATACCTGGGATTCAGAATGGTTTGTGAGGGTGTCCCCAGAATATTTAATCCCCAGATCAAGTGAACTTATCGGGATATTGAATAATCACCGATGAGCGTGTGAATCAGCCGGGATATGAGATCACCGGTGTATGTTAAAGTGAGCCGGGATATGTGATCACCGGGGTGTATGTTTTCGTTCTCGAATCTAGGTATCAACGAGTAGTGCCGGTCGACTGCTTCTGTCTGGTGCGACTCTCTCAGAGTCGTCGATGATCAGTGTGAACTGTAAGTTTTTACTGATGTGTGATGTTGTGTTCGTGTTTTATGTTATATTTGTTTGTGATGGGTTATTATGTATGGTTGAATGTGATTATTATTGTAGGTATTGGTAAGTATATTTTATGTGTGTGTGTGTGTGTGGTGTGTTTTGTGTTTGTGATTGTTTTTGAGTGAAGTATATTACAAGCTATGAGAAGTATGGTATAAAATGATTATGAAAGATGATTATTGATTTTACTCTAATGTTTTACTTGGTTTAAAAAAGTTTAAATATGGTTTAAATATATACTGAAAATAAAGAAAATGTGCAAATGTACATGCTTTTTTTTTTTTTTTAAATTTATGGTTGTTTCTTCTTCTGTTTGTTGATGTTTCTTCTTGTTTCTACTTCTCAATCATCTTCTAGGATGCGTCGTGGTCGTTTCTTGCATGCTTGTCTTGTGCCTTGTGTCGAAGCTATGCCCCTGTGCGACGGTAGTGTCGAGCTGTCAAGTTTTTCGTATGTGTTGGTTGCTAGTGTTTTAATGTAGTGTGTAAGTGTGTTCATGTGGAGGTCGTGTCTTATGTTTTCGTTTCGTATGAACCAAGGGGCTCCTGTTATGAGTCTGAGTGTAGTGTTTTGTAGTGATTCTGTTCGTGTGATGTTGGTTTTCCGGTCGACTGGCTTTTCGCTTCTTTTCAATACTCTTTAGGGAAGGCGCGCATTCCCATTGGGCGCGCGGTTACGCCTTATTCTAAACCGTGCATTTCTATTGATCGTGGGGTGGCTGGAATAATGTTTCAGAAAATATCAGGACCTCTGTACCCCGTCGCATATTATAACAGACAAACTACCAATGTCGAAAGCAAGTACCATTTCTTTTAGCTAGAAACCTTAGCAGTTGTAGAAACATTAAAATTCGGATTTATTTATTGGATATTCTTTTTACCGTATGGTTACAAACTGTAATGCATTAAAAGCTTCTAGTAAAAAAGGCATATTGCCTCGAATAGCTCGCTGGTGGTTACAGCTACAAGAGTTCGACTTCATAGCAATAGATTTAAGCACGTAGACGCGTTAAGCAGAAATCCATCTTTAACTGAGGATTCACCTGCTGAGATTTTACGAATTGAGCAGGCTGGCTGGATCTTGTCTGGTCAACTGACGGATGGAAAGTTAAAGGACATCCGCGAAATACTTATAACACAACCGAACACCGAGTATGAAAAACGAGTATTTAAAAATTATGTGTTGAGGGATGGTCAACTATATAGAATTACGGTTAGGGAGTTGCTGTGAGTCATACCAAGAAGAATGAGACAGAAAATCCTTAGATTAGTTAATGACGATTCAGGTCAATTTAGTTTGTTCAGCAAAAGACCTAGAGGCAAGAAAGAAACTGATGTATTCTATCAAAAAAGTACCAGTACCATTGCATATCGACTTATATTGGTTTATTTGCGAAAAGTCAGTCACAAAAGCAACATCCATTTGTTGGCAGTTGACGCTTTCACCAAATTAATTTTTTTTTTTTAAACCAGTTAAGTCAACTAAAACAAAACCAGTAATCGACTATTTGTAAGAGATTTACAGTTACTATAAACATTCGCAAACTATTGTAACAGATCAAGGAAGCGCGTTTACGTCCAAAAGGTTTCAAGACTATTGTATAAAACATTACATCATGCCCGTCCGAAATGCAGTAGCAACCCCTAAGTCGAAAGACTACGCAGTACCATAAAAAAAGCACTCCTTGCTACAACCACAGATGAAAATCGATTGGATGAAAATGTGAAAAGCATTCAATTAACCATAACTACAACAGTGTCAAGAACAAATAGAGAAACTCCAACCAAATTATTTTACGGCTATAAACCCAGATATGGTATAGTTGTTCCGTTACACGATGAAATATCAAACATTCCAGAAATTTTAGAAGATTTGCCAACTTTGCGCAAAAACGTTGCTAACAACAGACCAAATGAGCGCCTATTTTTTCAAAAGGGGAAAAAGCCGAAACAATATAAAGTTACTGAAAAACAGGGAACTAATAACAATAGCCGAAAGTTACTACTCTTTTATGACGACCCAATGGTAGTAAAAGCAGTGCTACCCAATGATAGATATGTAGTAATCGATACGGCAAACTCCCACAGAATAGTTAAGGTTACAAACTACGAAAAAATCATTGCCGTTGATAAAATCAAACCTTGGAGCATGACTGGCAGAGTTTCTGATGGTACCGAGAGCGACAATAAAGAAGATGGAGTTGCATTACCTTCCAACGATACCGATTCCCATGCATCTCACATCACGGGACGAGGTGAAATTTAGGCTGGCCGGATGTTAAGTTTTACGTTGATTTTCAACATAATTAATAATAAACACGCTTTCGAATTTTCAAAACTCAAATCTCTTTTATTTTACAACGAAAATTTATTCTATAAATTAAATAGTCTATGCCTTGTTTTAGGTATACCGTAATCTCTTAAATTCTTCAATAACACCCTGTTTACAAAAATAAATACGCTTTCTACAAATTTTTATTTTGAACCCATTTATTACGAAACGACAAGTTTAGGCTACAAGTAAATAGTTATATCCGATATAAGCAGGGTTTTCCAGTTTTACCGCACTTCGATAAGTTTGGATTTGAAATTCGAATTCGTGTGGCTTGAACCATTGTTGAATTTGATTCTACAGCTGCACGTCAAAGTGTTTTCTACATTTTATTCGTCTCCGTATTTCAAAGAACGATGCACGTTTCTCTGTTTAACAACTAGGAGGTGTCTTGCGTGTATTCACTTTTTTTAACTGGAGGCCAAATGGGTTGTTTCTTTATGTAGAACTACTGCTTTTGTCTGTAGACCAACTACTTTTGTCCGTGGATCAGCTGCCTTTTGTCTTTGGATAGCTGCTATAATTACGATGGCAGGGTAAATGGACCCTGACGACCATGGCGTTGCTATGCTGACTCACCCCAGGCGGTTTACAAGATACGCATTCCGACGCATAGAGGTATGTGACTCCTTTTCTTTTACATACATCGAGGATCCTTATTTATCAGCGGTTGAAGTTATGAAACCAGTTCATCGCCCATATTTAGAAGCTAGCTTCGCTAGTGCTGCTAGTTATCTTTCTTTAATTCTTACTACACCTTGGTCTACATTTAATACTTTAATTTAATCTACTTGCTATTGAGAAAATCTACATTGAATACTTTAATTTAACACACTTGCTATTGAAAAAATCTAAGCATTACTTTTTTAATGATTTTTATTACCTGTTAGCTACGAAATGCGCACTTTGTGGATCCTTTATAAAATTTGTTCTGTAAAACATAACTTAAATTTAATACTTTTCTTTGTACCTGTGAATCAAGAAATTTTAATTTATTTTCAGTGTTAATAGATAATCGTTGACCATTGTTTTTTTGTTTCTGTTTAATATATAGGCGAATCCCCCCACTTTCCGCGGTTGGTAGTTAGGCTGGTGTTTACTTTTCTTCCGGCTACGTCCAGGTACGTAGCAAAGGTATGTTTTAAAATAAATAAATAAATAAATAATCTTAAATGAAAGTTTGGCTTTTGCTCTTGCTAAAGGGTGTTAAGAATAAAATCATAATGTAGAAGGGATGAATAATAATCCGACCGCAGGTTTTCGCATATGTTGTATTTGAACAAAAGAGACTGACTGAACTGTGTTTAGAAACAGGGTAAAGGGATGTGCAAGTTAGCAATAGAAGGCATTTGTGTCCTAACGTTGTGTTGAAAGAAGTAATAAAAGTGTGAGTGCTGCAATTAAGGCAATATATGTGAGTAATTTCACTGAGTGTTTTATTCTGATAAATAATTTATGTGACTAAATTACTGGTAGAAAATGTAAATATGCAAATTGATTATTTTTCGTTCACTGTGTTTGCATTGCGAGTTTATCCCTTTGTGGCCGATATCATGTAACGGAATATGTATTTAATTAGAAAAGTATAGTTCAGGAAAGGCTTATTTATAATTATAATATGTTAATTGGAGTCGTACAGAAAGCAGATTTTGTGTGGAAATGATACATAGCGTGTTCTATTCCTTTCTAGCTATTGCACTTCCTGGATTGAGATGTATTAGTAGTTGCAGAAAAGCTCATCCCGTGTTTTATCCCTTTGAGCTGAAATTCTCACTACTAAAGAGAGGATGTGATGAGAAGGGACGAATTGCGAGTTGTATCTCCTAGCGTTCAGTAAGGCGCATTGCGAGATGTATACCCTTTCACCAACTCTGGTAACCGGAGCGGACTCATCGCGTGTTTTATCCCTTTGGGCCCATTGCACCACTCTGCACCACAACGATTGAAAATTACTTATACAAGAATTACGTGTTGTATTTCTTTGTTTATATGCATAGAGGTGATTTTCTATATGGAAAAACTAGCCAATTGCTTATTGTACATTTTGCTGTAAATGTGTATGTTCGGTCTTTTTATTATTTTATTAAATTTAATTTGAAGACGACCCGCTTTCTGTTTCCTCTTAATGGAGATATTGGAAATACGCATCCTGAATATAACATTCCTTCACCACGAAGTTTATGCGTGATCAGTTTTAACAGGCAGAAAGTTGTTACGTTCTTCCTGCACCCCTAAATATAGTGTAAGAACATAAGTCGTCGTTATTCGTTCGAATCGTTAAGACGTTGTGGACGTCATTTGGAGCAACATACAATTCGGTGTGTTTTTGAAGCTCTTTCTACGGTTCGTTATATAAAAGATTAATAACCGTGTAGTGATTGGAATAAAAGGTTATGGTTACTCAAGTGTTATGGCCATAACAGTGTGAACTTTGTGAGTGATAATTAATTAACTTGTCGTTCGTTGGATATTTCGTATCTTCTTGCAGAGGAAGCACTACTACATCATTAAATACAGTCCACTAATTCGTGCTATCAATTCGATGGATCAGCAGAATTCGTCGTTATCAGTATTTCAAGGTATGTAAAATTGCTATATTCTAGCTACATCCTCATAGATACTTTCATTAGTCTTTCGAGCCGGATGTCGTTAAAAGTGTAGTAGAACTTTGTCTCCTTAAGGTATAGTACAGCTGTCGTTAGTGACGTTCGTAATCGTAATCACGTGATGGGTGCGTGAAGAAAATGTCACTTGGTGCAGGTTGTAAACACTTGTGTTTGTTTATGTTCTTTAATAAAATTTCGTTATTCCTTTACCTACAAACTTGGGGTCGTTTTCAAATCTTAATAAACTGAAATTTCGTCGTTTTAATAACATAATTTGTATTTGTTATTTAATATTCAAAATGAAATGATAGGCGACATACTACGACATGAGCGAATAGTACGGAATAGATTAGAGGTAGAGATAGGAAAAAAGAGAAGTAGAGGTAGACCTAGGTTAGACTACTGCACACAGATAGTAAAAGATGTATGCTGTAGCAATTTCCGGGAAATATGTACATTAGCTCAGAATAGAAATCAATGAAGGTACGCATCCAACCAGTCTTAAGCTGGATGAATTAATGACGAAAAAGTATACTTAAACATGATGATTATTATAAGCAACTACAAGTATTGGTTGGATAATATGCTCGAATAATGTTAACTGTGTGAAAGCATTTACTGGAAAACTATTATTTCGGCAAATGTCTAAGTGTTTGGGGATTTTGGCAACCACTGGGCTGCTTAACCTCCTTCACTAAATCTTAGTGAAATAAGGCATAAAATTATAAAACAATAGAAGGGAAACCGAGCTGTATATAGGTTGTGTCTGAATTTCAGGGAGCTGTGTAGGCTATTTCAAAAGATAAATAAGTTCAGGTACGTGTCCAACCTAATGACGAAAAATAAGCGCAGATAAATCAGTTTATTATAAACAACTACAGGTGTTGGTTGTGAAATATTTGCAATTAATGTTGACTGTGCAAAAAGATATATTGGAAAAAATATTAAATCGGTAAATGTTCAAATGCTGAGGGAATTTGGCAGCCAGTCTGCTTATCCCCCCTCACAATCACTGAATGTAGTAGAAATAGGGTATATAATTGTAAAACAATGGAAGGGGACCGAACTGCATCTAACAAGAAAGAACATCGCCTATGATGAAAGACATCAAACATAGAAACAAGAAGAAAATTGTTGAAAGTACATGAGTGAGCACAGCACAGTATGCTTATGAAATACGGGCAGTAGAAAAGCAGACAGAAAAACGGTAGCAGCCTTTTGGAATGCTATGCGTCAGATGTATGACGATGATAGCATGGACAGACAAAGTTAATAACAAATAAGTATTAGAAATATTAAGGGAAGAAGAATATCTGTGAAAAAATAGAAGACCTAGAAGAGCAGAATTCGTTCTAAGGCATTTTTGGGAAATAGTCTGAGATATATTACAAGCCGAGATAGGAAAAAGGAGGTAGATGTAGACCTAGATCAGATAGTGATAGATGCAGACGGTGCAAATTTCAGAGAAGTGTGTAGGCGAATTCAGAATAGGAAACAATAATGGTACGCGTTTAACCAGTTCCAGGACTGAAGACCTAATGATGATGATCCAAAATGAGTCATAAATTAGAAATGCTTATTTTGGAAGCTAAAACAGTGTGTAGATAAAATAGCATTCTTGATAATATGAAAGAAATTGATAGATCGGAAAATAATTATTGCGTGGTAGATGTTTGGCTGGATTCTGTAAAAGAAGTCGAAACGGATTTTAAACTTATGCGTCAGATGGTCGTTGTGGAAGAGTCGGTGGAATTAGAAGAGTATCGTGCTTTGAGAGTGTACATAGGTAATCTCGTTAGAGAAATTAAAATTTTCGCGCCAAATTTAAGGTGGAATTCGTGAAAGATGTTAAACCGGTCATTGGTATGTCACCTACAGGGTCGCATGTTGATGTTGTTCCTACCAGTGGCAACCTCCCTTTCCCTTGTTAAAAATAATTCGCTTTTCCGGCAAGATTGTCGATTGGGAAAGCTTTCGATCAGTTTTTGAAAAATTGGTTCATGAGAATGATAAATTGTTGTCAATTCAGAAATTCATGTATTTGTTAGATATAATTGATTCGAGTAAACGTGCTTTAATTAAACATATTCCAATTGGGAATGATTCGTATCAAAAGGTGTATGACATTTTAGTACATCGTTTTCAATCCAAGAGGTTATTAGCATCCACTTATTGGAACGTGCTTGAGAGATGTTCGAAAATTAATATGGTAAATTCGCATAAACAAATAAGAAGTTTGATAAATTGAATCGATGAAAATTTGTTTGCATTGGCAAAATTAGAAAATAGAACCTAATAATAAGTTCGTTCAAAAATCGAGAAAGTTGATATTAGATTTGCAGGAAGTTTCGAATACAGAAATTCCTCGTAGATTTGTTGAAGATAGCTTACAAAAAATAGAATTACATGGTTTTTATGATGCCTCTAAGGCAGGATATGGATCATAACATTGTCGTTTCTTTGGTATGTGCTAAATCAAAAATAGCACCACACAGCTAGACAACATTGCCAAGATTGGAACTCTGTGCTGCAGCATTATTATTAGAATTAATTTATTTTGTCATGGTGACATTTAAAGATATTTTGGAATTCGCAAATATTTATGCTTGGTCGGATTCAAAGGTGGTGTTAGTGTGGATTCAATCAACGCTGAACAAATGGAAAATTTTTATTGCAAATCGGATAGCTCGTATCCAGTCATACGTAACCCCTTAAAATGGTATCATGTGGAGTCGAAAAACAATCCCGCAGATTGGGCTTCTTGTGGTTTATTCGCATTGGAACTGGTCAACCATCCCTTACGGCAGGCGGGTCCTCCTTGGTTATTGGTTGCAAAAAAGAATTGGCTTTCCAATAAGGTATTAAAAGTAAAGGATTCATTGCCTATGGAAGAAAGAGTTACGAAAACATTTTTGATAATTTCTCAGGAAAATTTGTTTGATTGTTTGTTGTACAAATTCTCAACATTACAAAGACTATTGAGAGTAGTTTTGTTTTGTAGACGATTCGCATGTAACTTGAGAGTTGCTCGTTCAGAACGGTTGGTGGGAAACATTTTAAGTCGTGATTTGCAATCTTCATTGCATATTCTGGTGAAGAATGTACAGTCGGAAGTGTTTCAAAAAGAACTTGACAATTATATTCATAAAAAACCTATATCAAAGCAGTTTCGTCTTTTGAGCCCAATTATTGATTATGGGGGTTTTCTTAGGGTGGGCGGCAGATTGAAAAAGTCGCAGATAGGATTTGATGCAAAATATCCGTTGCTTTTACCAAAAGCGCATAAATTGACGGAACTTATTATTATGGACTTTCATGCCAAACATTTACATTCGGGTGTTCGCACTACATTATTTTTGCTCGCTCAAAATTTTTGGATTATTTCAACAAAGGGAGCAGTAAAGGCCTGCTTAAAATCTTGTATTCGTTGTCTAAGGACTAATCCTCCCTTATTATCACCTTTGTTGGGAAATTTACCCTCTCCCCGAGTCACGCCAGGAAAGGCTTTTCTCAATTCCGGAGTTGATTATGGTGGACCTTTTAACATTACATTTAATAGGACTAGAGGCGCACGGATTACTAAAGCTTGTATTTGTTTGATTGTGTGTTTAAGCACAAAAACCATTCATTTTTAATTGGTATCGAGTTTATCTTCGGAAGCATTTATCGCAGCTTTGCGGCGATTCATCGCTCGACGAGGTCGTTGTTTAAAAATATATTCGGATTCTGGAACTAACTTTGTGGGTGTCTCAAGAGCCTTGAAGGAAATGATGAAAATTTCAGCGGAGTCGGAAAGTATTGAATTTATTTTCAATCCACCTGGTTCTTCTCACTTGGGGGGTCTCTGGGAATCTGGGATTAAATTTGTAAAAGGTCACTTATATCGTGTAGTAGGCGATCAGATTTTAACATATGATGAAATGTGCACAGTATTGGCGCAGATTGAAGCGGTGTTGAACTCACGTCTATTATGTGCGTTGAGCACAGACCCTAATGATTTTTCGTATTTAACACCAGGTCATTTTTTAACTCTCAGTCCAGTCTCGGCTCTACCGGATCCAGACTTATTGAATACCAAAGTGTCTCGGTTAGATCGGTGGTAACTGCTACAACAATACACCAAACCTTATGGAAAAGGTAGAATGTAGAGTATTTGCACATTCTGCAACAGAAAAATAAATGGTTTATTAATCAATCGAATCAGGTAAATATCGGTTCGTTAGTGCTTCTTAAGGAAATACACAATGGGTTAATCATACGGCCACTGGTAAAGTTATGCTTACTGCCTATACAGTAATATATTTTTTTTTGGTATTGTATATACTCACGTATAAACTTATTGTATTATCGTTCTATCTTTAGCTTTGTAAGATAAAAATAAGTTAGTTGCTAACTATTTTTGGTGAGCGGTGTGTTCGGTCTTTTTATTATTTTATTAAATTTAATTTGAAGACGACCCGCTTCCTATATCCTATTAATGTAGACATTGGAAATACGCATCCTGAATATAACATCCTTTCACCACGAAATTTATGCGTGATCAGTTTTAACAGGCAGAAGCTTGTTACGTTCTACCTGCACCCCTAAATATAGTGTAAGAACATAAGTAGTCGTTATTCGTTCGAATCGTTAAGACGTTGTTGTTTACGTCACTTGGAGCAACATACAATTCGGTGTGTTTTCGAAGCTCTTTTTATGGTTCGTTATATAAAAGATTAAAAATCGTGTAGTAATTGGAATAAAGGGTTGTGGTTACACAAGTGTTATGGCCATAACAATGCAAACTTTGAGAGTGGTTAATAAACTTGTTCATTGGATATTTCGTATCTTCTTGCAGAGAAAACACTACTATATCGTTAGATACAGTCCACTAATTCATCGTGCTATCAATTCGTTGGACCAGCAAAATTCGTCGTTATCTGTATTTCAAGGTGTGTATAATTGCTATATTCTAGCTACAATCTCAAAGATACGTTCAGTGTAGTTAAAGATATCAGGTATTCGGGATTCTAGACCATCATACAGTTTCAATTTCAGGTAGATATCGACGAGGTTACTTCAGATCGCGCTACTAGTTTCTAGTTAAGTTATTTAATAAATATTTTTTTCTGTGATCTTAATTGATCTAATAATAAAAAATTGTAATGGATAATTGTTACTTTTCCCTTTCTTTCATCACCCAATTAAGTTATATCTTTTTCCCCATGTGCTTTAAAGATACAGTGCTTTTGGCAAAACACAAAACTAATTTTGCCTCCTTCCTCCTCTCACGACCCCCCAATTATAAGTTCTAGGATCCAAAGCTTTCTTTTTCCACATAAAATCGTATTTATGAAATTATGCTAGCAGGTTTCGTTTTAAGCATTGCAGTAAGTACAGCTTAAAGTAGTAATTCTATAGAACAAATAAGTACTTTCAACTTTAACAGATATATTCTAATTAACCAAAATAACAACTTAACATTGTAAAATGGATTTTGATTATCAAACTCGTTAGTGATGAATAATGCGTTACAGTGTTCCACCATCCCCTTATGCTAACGATAGCAAATGTATTACTCTAAAAACTAAGAGCTACCACTAATGGATATTACCTCACGCACAAGGTTGATTAAAAAGCATTTTTTAAGAATTGGATATTCAATCATCAAGATGACGAAGGTCGACGGAGGGTATATTAAAAGGTTA
The DNA here is from genome assembly GCA_036346225.1 of Platerodrilus igneus. Lineage (NCBI taxonomy): Eukaryota > Metazoa > Arthropoda > Insecta > Coleoptera > Lycidae > Platerodrilus > Platerodrilus igneus. The sequence continues at coordinate 3,038,639 of JARFIW010001108.1, read as the reverse complement.
AACACAAGACAAACGCGTAGAATCCTACTAAATTCTTAACAAGTCACTACTTCTAAACCACAATCCAAACAACAACTTTAAAAATAAATTTGGTCATTAACCAATAATAAACAACCTAAATTTTTCAAAAAATGCCCAGCTACTTAACCGAAGTTTGTTGCAAAACCACCCAACTCACACCTACTTAACTTGCTGCGGCGACACTTTATCTTCTACCCAAATGCAAAGCAAAGTTAAGCAATATTTTTTACGACCACCGAACTAGATATGCAAAACAGGCTCGTATTATTCCATTCAATCTCCGTTAGTGAAAAAGGGGTTTTGAAACATTTCCGCTATACGTACATTGATTTCCATCACGTAGCGCCTGGTAAAGTTAAGCGATCATTTATTACAAAAATACGCTTCGCTCGGATGAGAGATTTAATGCAGGTCCGATGCGTTAAAGATTCTACATTGCTTTCAGAGTTGTTGAAGTTTTTGCCATAATGGAAACTGTTGTCGAATTGTAATCGATTCTGATGGATATTTCATTGGCAACAAAAACGTAATAGTACGTTATAAGCGAGTTGGAAAATCTTTCATGCAGCCTAGAGCAATATTGCTGACACACGCATGAAGCGCGATGATCAGCAAGATTCCGAAGCGACAATAAAATGTCCAACGAGCTTTCTGTACTATTTTATTCACAATCACATGATTTTTGTGGTGTCAAATGCTATGTCAAAATCCTACGTATTCATTGAATATGACCCATATGTTAAAGTATGATGTGAACATTATATCAATATAATCAAACCCGTTTTAAGTTACTAACTTTTAACAATGTTAGTGAATTCAAAATTTTACATTAAGTTTAATTGACTGTGATATATATATATATATATATATATATATATATATATATATATATTGCTATGTTCGTACTCGGCTTCCTACTCTGCGTCTCTAAATCCTATACCTCTTTTACATATGCCTCGGCTAGCTCAATCTAATCAACACAGAGTGCCCGACGACACGACAATAAAGAATGTTTAACCCTCTTTTTCTCTAGCTTCTATCTGTTAGAATAATGTAAAAGAAACAAATCAAATTCGTATAATAATCGAGAATATGTACACCTAATATTTTTAATAACTTTTTACTTTGATTCTATATTCAAAAAATTAGCCCCTCAATGAAATATTAATATTTGTCTGATTACACCAACATCGTACTCGCTTAAAGCAGCAAAAATACCACTGTAATTTACTTTGAAGCACCTTTGAAGTTCAAATGATCTTCTTTCTAGTTGCATAAATTCTCAAAAGATTTTTGATGACCCTTTACATAAATATTCTGATATAATAAAAAAAAAAAGAGACGTTTAATAAAAAAGAAAATAATGCCTTATGCTATTTAGATAATGTTCTGACCTGTAGTTTTTCTTGCGTGTCTTTTTATTCTCTCTATTCTTGGATCTGCTACTGCGTGCTGTTGACCAGTACTCCTGGATTGCTTTCAGTTGAGTTCACTTGTTGATTTTATAGTACTGCTTTGTCAAACACCCATTCAATGCTTAAAACAATCTTCCGTTTTGTGCTCTAATGCGTAGATGCAAACTAATATTTTTATGCAATTTTATACCGATTTAAATTCGGATTTATTTGTAAATTTAGATTTATGTACCAATCTAGAGTTTTCCCAGAACCCTAAATAATAAATATTAAAATTATGTTTAATTAATAAGCTTTCACTTACGTTTTCCAGTGAACGGCAGAACTTCTCTTCTTTATTTTTTACTATTATGTTAATTTGAAATTTTTCTATCGCGACTTCCACGAAATATAATTATTTAATTTTTCTATGTTCATTTTTACGTAAATTTTTAATTTGAACTTATGTAAAGCGTGCTCAGGTTTAAGGAAGACTGCTTGTTTATCAAATTTGAGTGATGTATAAAGCAATACCTTTATCTGACACCATTGATTATCGACGTCCTTCGGTCAAAGTTTAAGGCATGCTATAGGATATTGTCAATACTTTGGGCTTTCTCAAGTATGAATTTGATAATAGCCCGCCGAAACAATGCTGTCAGTTACGTGAAACGCGAATAGTGAACGACCGCGTAGCGGGATAATAATAAATAATGGAACGTGCGCCGGAATTATATTAAATAATTTATCGAACGAGTTTGTAACGACGGCCGAAATCAAATCAGGGGAAAATGCGTTCTATGTAATAAGCGTGTACCTCCCGCCGGTCGATTCCCGGCGGGAAAATCCCCAAACCGAAGACTTGATAAATGAAGTAGATAATATTATTCGTAAAATCGGCAGAAATAAAAATCTAGTCATTGGGGAGATTTTAATGCCAAGTCGCCACTATGGGGCAGCCCTATCGAAGACGATAGAGGCTCGCAGGTTGCTGATCTTTTACGGAATGGGATCTTAGTGTGATAAACACTAATGATTTACCTACGTTTGAGACGCATAGAGGCAGCAGTTTTATAGATATTACTGCAGTCTCGCACGAAATGTTAGAAACGATTTGTAATTGGAAATTAAGGTCGGACGAGGAAACGCTCTCTGATCATAAATTAATAACATGGGACGTTGAAACCAAAACAAGTGCAAACGAGCAGCTAACTGTATTTCCGCGGTTCTGTAATAAAAAGCAAATTGGGAGCGATTTAAACAAAAATTTGGCGAAAGTATCCCTGTGCTCGAAAATGAGCTATTTAACTGCCGAGAGGCAGACGAAGTAGAAACACTCGCGAAAAATTAAACGACGCGGTGGTAGACGCGTCGTCGTATTCCATGCCGAAAAGAAAACATTTAAAGACAGCGTACCCTGGTGGACCCGGGAACTAACCACCAAGCGGGCAGAAACGCGTAACCTAAGGCGCCGCTATCAACGCGCCTCGGGAGATATAAGAGAACAACGGAGAATAGAATATAATCAAAGTTACCGCGAATATAAAATATTAATAGAAGAAACGCGAACGAATAAATTTAAAGAATTCTGCACGCAAAACTCAGAGAAAGAACCCTGGGGAACCGCATACCGCGTAATTAGAGGAAAACAACAAAAATCGCGCTCAGTAATATAAAGAAAACAAATGGCGAATACACGGAAGGTTTTAAAACCACAGCGGAATATTTACTAGAGAAATTTTTCCCATCGGATAATCCCGAGGGGGATGAAGGGTCGCACGATTTAATACGTCGGGAAGCTGCAAAGGCGCAAGGAACAGGTGCCGATAAGGCAATCCTAGTTCACGAGGTCGTCAGGGCTCTTAGGAGGATGAACCCTAAGAAGGCACCGGGACATGATGGAATCACTTCAGACGCAGCTCTGCAGGCGTGCCTGTTAGCCCCGTGTGTTTTGTTGGGTTGTTTAATCTTTGTTTAGAAAGGGCGTTTTTCCGCGTTGCTGGAAAATCCAGAATGTGAAATTTATACCCAAACCTAAAAAGGCGGATGCGTCAGATCCGGGCAGCTATCGTCCAATTAGCTTGCTACCGGTGCTGGGGAAAGTTTTAGATCGTGTTATGACTACGCGTGTTGAACACCTAGTGCGAGACAGCGGCGGTTTTAATAACCGACAGTTTGGTTTCGTGGAGGGCAAGTCGACTATCGACGCGTTAGAGTTCGTTGTCGGGGAAATTAAGCAGGCAAGAGATGCCAAAGAGTACTGTGTCGTTGTTGCTTTGGACATTTCAGGAGCATTTGATGCTGCCTGGTGGCCATTAATCGTTTGCGAGTTAGATCGTAGGGGTTGTCCGCGAAACTTGATGTCTTTGGTCAAGAGCTATTTCTCGGGGCGATTAGCACAGGTTGAAATTCCGGGTGAAGTTCTGTCGCGTGAGGTGGAAAGGGATGCCCGCAAGGGTCATGTTCTGGTCCCACATTTTGGAAGTTGTTGTATGAGAGCATCTTTAGGGTCAAGTTGCCCGCAGGATGCTCAATCGTTGGGTTTGCAGATGACACACTTTTAATTGTAAGATCGAGATTGTTAATGGATATGCGCACAAAACCGAACGAGGCGCTTAATAAATTACACGAATGGTCGCAGGCGGTAAAATTAAAATTTAACACGGCGAAGTCAGAGGCGCTTTATTTCGGCACGAAACCAGGACAGAGACCTCCTAGGTTAGAGCTAGGAGGAGAAAATCCGTTTAAAGATTGTATTACCTACCTCGGCGTCAAGATCGACAATAAATTAAATTGGAAAGCGCACGTACAATACGTAAAAAGTAAGGGCGGCGAAATATCAAATAAAATGATGGCGGCGGCTAAAATAAAGTGGGGTTTCAGGGGCGAATCGCTGAGGACGGTTTATGCCGGAGCAATTGAGCCGGCAATACTGTACGCAGCTTCTGTATGGGCAGAAGGTTGTAAAGTCCGGGAGATGCGTCAATTGACGAGCGTACAACGCATAACCGCGGTAAAAGCGGCGAGGGCGTACAGGACCACCTCCACGGAGGCTGTCCTGGTGATCAGTAGGTCTCTCCCTATCGAATATGTCGTTAGAGAGATTAGAGATAGACGATTAATAAATATAGGAAAAGGGCGCGAAATTATCGAAGATCTTAATCTTGGTAATAGGGAAATTGCAAGAAAGATTGTTGTATCTGAGTTAGGGCACCCGGCTAATATTAGAGGATCGAGTTTGTCGAAGGTGATGAGGACGCGATGGGTATCAGAATTTATACGGACGGTTCACGTATGGACGATGGGCAAGCAGGCGCGGCGTTTGTCGTGTATAAGCAGGAAAGGGAGGTGTTTCGGTTTCAAACCAAACTCGCGAACTGGTGCACTATCTTCCAGTGCGAATTGGTAGCCATACGAGAGGCTATCGATTACGTAATAAACCATACGGGCAGAGACGAGTATTATATAATCAGTGATAGTCAGGTCGCACAATGGTAACGTAGGAAACGATAGGGCTGACGAATTAGCTAAAGAGGCCGCGACGGGCGACTTTCGAATATCACATTCGTCGATACCGAGGTCTTTAATCAAAAGAAAGCTGCGCGAAAAATCAATTCGACAATGGGAAGAGAGGTGGAACAACGCTGCCACGGGCAGGTTGACCCACAAATTCATACCGAGCATAGAAGCCAGAGGTAAGATCGAGGTTAAGCTCGATCACAAAATGGTGCAGTTGATAACAGGGCACGGCGCCCTGAAGGCGTATTTACAAAGGTTCGGTCTAACCAATAGCGACCGCTGCGAATGCGGTGAGGGCGCGGAAAGCGCAGAGCACGTGCTCTTCGACTGCCCGCTTGAGGCGGGAAATCGAGGGTTGGCTGATAGCAAACTAGCTATCCTAGGTCTGGCATGGCCAAAGAGCCTAGAGGAAGTCGGGGAAGTGGTTAACCAGAAGGCGTTTTGGACAGCCTTAAAAGAATTCGCGGGAAGGGTCGCGAGATTAGACAATCAATGACGACCGCGTGTAAAAATTCGGTGGGGTTGGTGGGAGGATTGAAAAATTTTAGATTGACTTGGCGTGAGCATAACCAAAACCTGATATTAAATTAAAAAAAAAAAAAAGATAATTATACCAAAATGTCCAATATGCACGAGAAACCCCACTCCATTAATACAATCACTGCCTATCTTCATAATTATGTGCGGAAAATCTGGAATAAATAATACCAAATAAACAATAACAAATAAATCATAAACCCTCATTAAATTAAATCAATAAAGTAAACAAGGATAATAAAACAGAGTGCAACCGCGCATCCCCCCAGGACTTGAAAGTGAAGTGATAGTGATAGTGATTGTGATCCCCCAAAAACATTTAGTGCATACCCACCAGGACTTTAGCAGTGCACCCCGTCCCACCTTTAGAAGTAAGTTACAGACGACCAGATCTTCGGATGCTGGAGAATTTTATTATCGAGGTAAGACTTAAATTGTGGCGGCTGTACTGCACAAGCATTGATTTACATTAATTAGTAGTTTTGAAATAATTTAAGAAGCACGTTTGGTGTGTAAAAGCGCTAGCCGACATAATGCTTGTGCGAGTGCACCTGATAAATAGGGTGATGCTTTCGCTATTTTGTGCACTGCTATATGCTTAACGCTTATTAAACATTTATTTATATATTTACATAATTATATTTATTTATATTTTATATTTACACTTTATATTTATTTATATATAGCATGTATTATGTGGCTTATTTGTTTTGTTTGACGTTCTGTCGCCATTTTGGTTGCAGTATATATTTGGGAAGGACGAGCAGAATTGCCAAGATTGTAATCATAATGTAAATCAGTTAGGGAACGATAGGAAAGCTAGGGATGGATTTAAATTAGTTAGCTAGATTTGGATAGTTTTAAGACGACCCTTCAGGTCGCACTGGTAAGCAGAACCGGCGTCTGCTATCCGGTATTACGGATCCCTCCCCCTCTCATTTTTGCTTGTTGATCGGGTACACTCGAAAGTCAGCGCTAGGGATACCATTATTTACAACCCTGTTTTTAGTTTTTGTTTTGTTTTTGTTCCAGTTTTTGTCAGATTTTTAGGTTTGTTAGATTGTTAGAGTTTGTTAGGTTTGTTAGATTTTTAGGTTTGTTAGATTTTTATTTAGTTTTTATTTAGGGTGAATCAATTATGAAGTAAGAATAAATTAGGAGCACGACTATTTTTCGCGTTTAAACCCAATGTAGTACCTCCGGGTGGAGCATTGGGGACGTGGCCGCAAGTATAGCGGCCCTAATTCAAATTATAATGTCAGTTACGTGGTATTCAAGTACTATGTAGTGGATTTCTATAACTCGTGTACTTTCACCCGTTTGTTCTGTTTTGTTGTAGGAAATTTTAACTCGATTTCTAAGGTAGACAAACTTATGACTTTATTTTTGTTAGGATAATGTTTTGGGTGTTAAATTTACCCCATGTTAAAAATCACGTAGGCGAAATTTCTATCATGACGTAAATTGAAATGCGTTTATTTACATTCTGCGTTTCTGAAACGTATTTGTTTTGAAAGGTGCGTTTATTGCGAGAAAGCTTTGTTATTTCTTTGCACTATTAGGTGTTTATTTAAACAGAATTCGTATCATGATTTTCTAGCTTTCCATGCTTTTAATGCGTATTTATTTAGAATTTATGAATGCTTTTCTGATTTAAAATAAGTTTGATTGCATACAGAGTTATTTATCTTACTGAATGTGGTTGTATTATTGAAGGATGAGCTTTCCTGCATTAATTAAAGTTAACTCTGATCCTTATACTGCGTGTTAAATGTTTGCTTTTTGCATAATTTGCGAATTACGCACTTTTCATGATAAAATTGTTTAAGTTTCTAGCTTTTAGTACTATTTACATGTAGTGTGCGACCTTTATGTCCCTGTATTCCCCTAAATAACCCTACTATCATAGCAATATATATTGCTGTGACAAAGCCTTGCGTTGGGCGTCACTAGAAGGGTGCTGTTTCACCTTCTTACTTTGGAATAGACACTAAAAGAGTGCTGTGACACGGTACACAGCAAATTCTAAATATGATATTATTATGCTACCCTAATTTTCTTTACTTTGGCTAGCTAGCTTAATAGAAGTTATGGAATTTACAAAATGAGATAAAGTATAGCAATCTCAAGAAGCATCTATACAGCCAAAAACATTTTTCTTTCACATAAAAGAATTTATAAAACAATTTACAGTTTGAATTCATACAGACAATAATTTCTTATTTAATCTTTGTTAACATTTACATTATATATCTTAAGTAATAGGTGGGTAATTCGCTGATCCTTTATTACCACGTTCGTGAATGATTCAAGTTATCTCCTTCACAAATAATAAAATAAGAACTTATTCTAAATTTAAATTACAAAATATTCAATTACAATTACAATTAGCAAATAAAGAACCAAAGCTTTATACTTGCGAAAAATAGCGCCTATCAAAATTCCATCTCCAAATTAATGATATTAAATACCGCCTGATTCCATTGACGTTAAAATATCATTGTAAAAGATAATTCATTATTTTTTAAATCTCCATCTAGAATATTAATTTTTAAAGTGCATTTTCTATTCTTAATTAATTAGCTATAAAGTAGCTTTGGTATCGAAGAATGCTCAGTCTTCATTGTATTCTATAAAATATTTATGCCTCACCAAATAATTACATTTAATAATTTTTCTGTTTGAAACTTACTAAAAGATATACCTTTCATGTCGTAAACTAATTTACGGCACACAATTCTGTTTTAAATCTTACATGACGAATGGCCAATGAATTAATGTGTACCTCCAATAAAGTTCCGGCTTATATACAATACTCCTCACTACGTCGTTGTTTCCATACGATTCCAGATTTAATTGTAAGAATTTGTTACGTTTATTTTCAGCATAAATTAATTACAATAATTTTCAACTCAAATCCCTTTGGCGTTAGAAACGAAAATTTATTCGGGCAAATTAAAATAACCCTTTCACATGTTAATTCATTATCCGGTTGTATCAATTCGATTTCTATTGTTAAATCCTTTCGCTAAATAATCATAAATACTCTTTCTAAGAATTCCTTTGCGTAAAGTTTACGCTGTAATTAGACAGTCGGTAACGTGTTCTAAGTATTCGATAATTGGTTCGTATGTGTTTTCCATTGAAAGCTTCGCCGAATTAAAACCGCGTATTATCCCAATAAACCGCGTTTTTCCAGTTTTACGCCTTAACAACAATATTACTTTAAGCTCTGACCCTTAGTTAAACGAAATGATTATTCACTTTATTCTCAAATAGCAAAACAAAACATCTATTCTAATTTTCTCCGTGTTGTTGTTGCTATGAAAATTTTGCGCACGCAATACGGCGTGCTCTTTCTTGTGTCTCTTAAAGCCACGATGAATGGTCGCCCCATGTTGTGATGAGGGGATTATCCCAAGGTGGGATCACGCGCACCTTTCCTTTGCCCCGTTATTAGAGACGGCTGCAATTCCGAGGGTGAGTGTTTAAGCACCGTTTTCTGATATGGGTTTTATGTAATTATTGAAACAGCCGATTTATAAGGTTCATCTATTGCTACCTTAAATTTTGTAAGGAGTAAAATGATTCTCTTTATGTGAGATGATATTGACTGAAAATATTGTATTATATCCTGACCTTTTTCTGGGAATATTTACTCAAAATATTGTATTATATCCTGACCTGTTACAGAGTAAATTTTGTTAAAAATCCCGACCTTGTAGCGAAAACCTTATAGATGTAGTTTTAGATGTACAATGAGAATTCAGAACTGAGGTTTTTAGCATTGTAATTTTCTTTTAGGTAACTAACATAAGGGAGGGACCTAAAAACTACAGCTCGCCACATCTTTGGTTCTGATTTTTTTTGTGTTCTACCTGATATGTGTAACTTGTAAGTCTAGATTGTTTAATTTTTTGATACCTTTATGCTTGTTGTAATTTATATAAATATCGGAGAGTAATTGTATCGTTTTTCTAATTAATTTTTTTCCTTAATTATTGATTGTTTGTACATATTTTGGATAATTATAGGTTTCTTTTTTTTGGTATGTGTTATGAGTGTGAGTAATTTTTCTTTATTTAGTTCAAACTTTTTTTACTTTGGTATATGTGTAGGTATTCTACCCCACTCACTCGCCGATTGTGCCTAGTCATACTTTTTCTTTTTGGTTTTCTTGTAGGCTACGTCACTGCACGTAGCAAGTTACTCACCTGTATTAACAAGAATGGCGCACTTTGTGGTCTAATTAGTGTCAAACTACCGTGACAGATTTGATTTACATTCATTGTACAGCATGCCGTTTATCCTCTTCTAATGTGCGGAGTTGATAGTCACAACGCAACCTATCTTATAGTAACCCGGAAAGCGATAAAAATAATTCTTATCGATTTTAAGGGTTTTTTAAACGTCATGTGAGTTCCTTGAATAAAAGTGTATTTAAAACATTTCTTAGTAGAGAATGACGTATTCGTTTACACATAAAGAAGATTTCAGATTAATGTGTTGGTTTGAAACTCTTAAAATGAAGTTAAATCATCTACACATGGGAAAATGATCAAAGAACGCGTTTGTTTTCTTTTTGGTTGATTTGCATACTAACAAAAGCACGGATTTCAGTAATTGATTAAAGTTCCAATTGCTGTATTTAACGGTTTGCAAATGCAAAAACGTTTGCATCGATTTGTATAGTGTTCCGATGCATATTTTTAAATTTCTCCATCTACAAAAAACCTACATGCCAAACTTTTTCGCAATTTAACCTATTCAAATTAAATAGGGCAAATTTATTGTTCTTTAAAAGATTTTAAAACCATGATTTACTTGCGTTTACCCTTAAATTATGCTGGGATTCATAAATTAGCCTATGTCCAAATTAATTTTCCACCTATGTTTTTTCTTTGCTTTACAAGTAATTTACCTATAAATGCATTTAAAAATCCATGTCGTATTTTTTTAAAATCAAGTTTTATCGTGCAGGACTTTACTGCTGTTAAACTAACTAATTTATTTACTTTCAATCTGAGTTCTTCATATTCAAATAAAAGTCATGTGGAACTTCAATCGTTGTACTTCATACTTTAAAGTATAATGTTTCTAACAGATATTATAAAGGTTTACACTCACGTGATCTTAAACACATTTTAATTTAATTATCATTCACAACGGAGAATGCGTAATTGTCAGATGAAAATACAATTCGTAATTCATTATCTGAAAGGCATTCGGCAATTGATCCCGTTTGATAATTTACCGGTTTATATAGTATCAAAGTTCTTACGTCATTAAATCGAAAAATTGATAAACTTCTTGTTAATTTGGTTCATAGGACTGACGTAATTTCGTCTGAAATGGCGTTCATTGATACACTATGCTATCTAAATAGCTGTCAGTGTTGATTTATTACGTCGTAAAATACTTTATTATCGTCTTTAATTGAAATAGTTTAATCAATGAATTAAAATAACTATCTGTAATATCTATTATCTCTTGGTTTATGGACTGTTAAACGTTTTATCGCATATCACAGCCTTGCTAATTGGCATGTCCATTCAAGTTATTCGCTTTAACTAACTGTCACCTGCTTATATTAACAATTTGATTTATGGGTTTCATTGATTGTCTTCGTTACTTGTGAATGGCTTTAGAAATTCGAAAAATCGTTTGGCATTAAAAATGTTGATAATGGAAAAAATTTTTTTATATTTTTATAGATTGAACTTAAACGCGTTGTTAAATAATGTTTTAGAGAAGCACCGATATTTGCGTTTTAACTTTTAAATAAAGGATTTTTACAGATTCTAAGTTACATACTATAATATTTAAAGACACTATTATACAGCACGAATAAAGCTTTTTAAAGTACAATTTACAGATTGTTTCTGCCCCGAAGGGAAGCATTTAGGGTATTAGAATTTTGTTTTATTTTTCTCGGGTTCTGGAGTGTTGTATGTACAGGATAGGGTGCTCAATAGCTTCTATATGATCCCTTATCACACCAATAAATATAAATACACATTATCTTCTTTTGATCACGATACATGGAAAACAAATTAACTTTGAACCGAAATAAGAACTTACTTGTTTTATTTTATTACATTAACTTATTCACAGTTACTTCAACTTCCATTAATATACTAGGATCTGTTTATAGAAACAAATAATAAAAGCATTACTGTAGGGTGTCGCCTGGTACCCTACAGACATCTTCTTATGTTATCATTATGATCTCTGGTGCTATACCGCCTTCGCCACGGATTGCTTTACAGCTTGACTGGACGATTCTTTTTAGGTAGGAGTATATTATCAGATAGAGCATCATCTAAGGTCCTTAGTCCAGCAAGCCGTAGTGTTTGATGAATCTCCATGTCGCCTATATCCCTTCAACGAATATTTGTATTGGCAGCTGTTGTTGGAAACTGTACGGTGCTGTTGGTTAGGCTAGTCTCACTAAGCGAGCAATGTCTGCTTCAAACTCTTGATGACCGTTTGATAACGGCTCTTCACTTGAGCGTGGTACACTTATTCCAGATAAGTGTCGCGCACCTCATTTTCAGTCTTAATGATTAGGGCCCGTAGATTTCTTCATCGTGGTTTGGTATGGCTTTCAGAATTTTTAAAGTCTCGCCTCGCAGCGCGACAATCAACGTGGTTACCCTTTCATTATCGTTCCTGTCGTTGCTTTTGCAGCAGCCTCAAATTGCTAGAAATATGTATGCAAAGGTAATTTCTCATCAAATGTGAATGGTTTTACTCTGAAGCTTGACCCCTATTTACTTTACCTGACTTTCAGACCTTTCAGGTGTGCTGTTGCATCACCGGATTTGAGTGACCCGACGCTTGTACTGTTAGGGAATTAATCCGTTCCTCCAACTCCACTTTACGTAAATTTTCTGAAAGTTTTACTAAAAACCTCGTTTCTAGTTATTGCGCGTTTTAATATAAATCTTGTAAAAAGTTTGTTTTTAATTTCTGTAACCGTTAAACAGTTTGGTTTACAGTTTTTCGCGGTTTTTGTAATTTCTTGTATAAACTCGTCTCTCAATTGCTTGTAATTTTCTATTAAATTTTGTTCAACGGCTTTTGCGTTGTGGTTTAACTTTTCAATATAATTTTCCTAAAAGTTGACGGCAGTCTAGTTCAGTTTATCCACTAGACTCTCAGCGTTTTCATCTAGTTTTGTATAATATCCGGCCAAGCTCTTAACCAGGCATGACTAGAACTCCTTCAGAAGAGAAAAAACTTCGCTATCCATTATCTGTCGTTGACTACGATTGACGGGTATGCAAAGGAAAATCGTCCAAATATTCTTTTCGCTACAACCACGCACACTTGAATCCAGTGCAACGAAAACTTTTTTACAATAACAATAGTTCATTATTATCTACCGATTACACAAGCCCTTTTAACTACTCGTAGACACATTGAAATTTTAAGGTTCTCCGGACCATTTCTTTGCTAACAGTACAAATACTAACTTTATAGACCTACAGTGCACTCCTCTTAATTGCTATCGAAGAACTAAGTGTTGGATTATATCGATCATTGCAATAATGTATATTGCATAGAGCTATTTATTTTAATGCGGTGTCACACCAATTTATTTCATATCACGACTTTATAGGTCAAGACTCAAATAAAAAAGTAGTATTATAATCAAAGCGTAAATTAGAACTAAACTGAAACCTCTGAACGGGAAATTTATATACATAATCAATAATTCTAGACCATTTTAGAAACATACTAGAATTATGTAACAACATCTAGAGGGTTCCTATTGTAAGCCTTATAGAGTTCTTATAAAAACTGTCGATTATGTTTATTTGACGATACACCATAAGGTGGCTACCGATTATCCTTTGTGTACAGATGCCTCATTTATGTTCAACTGTATAGTTCTGTTTAAGGGCAGTCCTAGGGACTGCCTAGCAGCGGGAGTTGTGACAAAATCGACTATGGTTGATGGAGCAAAACCGAAACAGGCTGTATTCAATATTTGCAAAAAATATCCAAAATCAGTAATACAACTGACAACAATAGATTATTTCCTCTGTACTGAAGAAGAGCAACATGCTCCTCTGCTCAGTTAAAGCAAAATAAAGAGCTTAAAAGTCATCTAAGGCACGATTGCTGTAAAACTTTAAAGCAACTCGCATGAATGCTTATGCCTGACTACGCTGCTTTATAAAATTAAAACTATAGAAAAAGAATTTTCAGATACATCATGACTTGTGACGAGAATCTCGAGCGTTCATAATTACAGTTGCGCCCACCAGAGCTTGATACAAAACTTTTCAAAATTAGTCATTATTTACTTATGACGACTAAGAAAGTTTAGTAAGAACGCCTTAAACAAATGAAACAATTTAGGGAAACACGAGACCTACGCATGCAATGATAATATATTTTAATTCTTTGAAAGTTTAGAAGCAAAAGTCAACCTACGCCTCTTAAGAGAACCCTGTTTCTATTTGTAAATAAAGGTATTGAATAAATTCGATGTGTCATAAAGATCTCGATGCTATCTATCAAACCATATTCGAATGTCATATTTCAGGTTGCTCACATCCATGTAATTTCAGGTGACATACCTCATCTTCCCATGCGTTATGCAATGCAAAGTTATCTCATTTTTTATAGAACTGTCAAAGAAGGTAAGTAAATTAAGTTTAGTGCATTATACTACAAAATACTTTTCGTGGGAAACGGGTTTGAAAAGCTTTTTGTAGTATTCGTTTGGTATTTTCAACTGTGAATATTATTTGATGAAATTTGCAGCTCTGTCAGCCAGATACAGGAACACTATTTAAAATATGTCAAATGAGGTCACTGCTTGAATTTTAGCGTTTCTGTAGACTAACAATCTACTTTGTTAGAATGTGGACGTTTCGCGATCACGAACTTTGCTTCGCAATTGGGCCGACTGCCTTATCTAATAAAATTGTAATAAACACGATATTAAGCAACCGTGCGGAAGTAAATTTGACATCATATTATAGCACTGTAGGTAATAAAATAAAACAATTAGAAATCAAAGAGGAATTCGCTTATTGTGTCAAAAATATGTGTAACGCTAGTATGTTATTTAAGCAAACATTACGTGATAGGAAATAATTTATTAAATTTTATTTAGTTAAATGAGCTTCTACTACTAGAACGCTTTGAAATATTTAGAGAAGCTTTGGTAATTTACATTAACAAGGTGGCTATTCCAATATGATATTAGATTATTATTAACAACTAAAATAAAAAAACATCTAATTTATTTTTATATAACCAGTAATAAAGATAGAGACTTTACACACTTCGTATTTAGAAATATATAGACAGATTTCGGTAAATAACCGTCATAGGAAATCTTTTTTGTAAACATTCACGCGAGTTCAAAAACAAACCATTAAATTATGGAATTGGACAGACACGCCCTACAACACCCATAGTCATAGAAACCCGCCATAAAAATTAAAGCGTTTCATGCAAAACGTGCGAGGAATTAAGAGCTTGCACAAATATAAAGAAACGGAATCATGATAGATCATCCCCAATAGTAACAAATTCAAAAAATAACAGTCATTAAAACTATGTTACAAACGCCAACAAACGTGACCACTTACAAAAGTGTGACAACAAAAAGACCGTGGACACAACAAGAATGCTATTGAACTCAACAATAGGACAGCTTTAGGCGCACAGTCTGTAACAACAAGTAAATCGGATAATACCCTAAAACGTTTTACCTTATATATACCCTACATTTGATTTCCCAATAATCGACTCAAAGGTACTACATTGGCCAGGAAACGAGTTTTTTTTACTTGGAAATTTTGAATTTTGCCGCAACCTTGCTGTTGCATGGAAGATAGGAATCCTTAACGTGCGTGACTACACGTACACATGCGACCTCCATTTTACCTCTTATCCGAACGACGGCGTATTTTTGTGAAAAATGTTCACCTAACATTTTTCAAGCGGACCGTGTCGGGATTTGAACTCGGGCGCTTGGACATAGTAGTCACATGCATACCAACTATACTACAAAGCCGCCTATCTTATAAATACTGACGGATCATGAGGGAAGGGAGATCTTTTGTTTGCAGTTGTTCGAAATCAATCAGCAGAACAAAGCTATGTAATCTTTAGCGTGCAAGTTAGAGGTGGTGATTGGGTAGCAAAAGTGCCGGTATTTTAAACCCTAGGATTGTTGGAGAAACAAGCTGCCAAACCCGAATGAAAGTTCGGATTTAAAAATATCGTTAAAAGTTTAAATGCCTCTGTGTTAGAAGCTACGACTCAACGCTAAGTTAGAGTATTGAATAATCTGTTACCTTATTCCTGCACTAAAAGTCGCTCGGAGCTTGTATTAAACTAACAAACCTATAAGTTATTGAATTTTGGATTTCCACCTGCTATACATTCCATGCTGTTGTATAATTAACAACTGTAATCGGCTGTAATAATAGAAGCGACAAAGTCTGTTATAAAAGACGTCTTTGTACGTTGGTGCACGCTTATATAAAACGTATTGTATACAACGACATTCGTATATGGAAAGGCACTACAATTGTGTCTATATAATTTATATGTACCAATTAATTTGGTTGGATGTCGATAACTGATACATTTTAGTTGTTTTTTTCCTCTAAACACATATTCGTGATAAATCTAAGTTCTTTCTTGTTTCTTATTTACCGTGATACTCGTGTTTGATGATATAGGTTAAACGAACAAAGCTTGAAGTGTGAAACGTCAGTTTGTGCATCATACATCTCCTGATTAAATCTTGCATTTCTTATTGTATTCACGATCATACGAACTTTCATTAACAAGTATCGACTACTTTTCAAATTGAAATGATTACTTATTCAAGCATCCTATAAAGTCTTACTAAGTCTTCAGTTATAAAGTAAAATATTTTGAATCTATTTTATGTTAATAACGTGCTAAACCTACGGTTTTATTATTACGAAATAGGGAAATTTGCTTTAGTTAGAAAAGGTTAAAAATTTTCGCATTGTGAGTTCTCTGAAATTAGCTTAAACACTTGCATCTCTTCAATACATATATCTAATGTGTTTGTTTTAAATTGGAGAAATGTTATTTATCAATACAGTTACTACAAATTACTATTAACGGGTATTCCGTTATCACACAGGTGTTTACGGGCTCAGATTGCGAACAGTCGAATTTGTCCACCTGCTTATCTTTTCCCGTTATTATAAATAGAAATAGTAAATATAACAGGAAATCGGCCAGCCGTCATACACGTGGCTAACGTAATTTTGCAATATGGGTTGTAGCTATGCCTAGCTGTTCGAACAGACGTTGTTTTGATACTATCAAGAGGGGTTTTCCACACGGGCTTGGTTTGTGGATGTCTTCATTTTGTATTGAGGCCATTTGGTTTCTTAATTGTCTCCAGGTGGTGTTCTGGTGATACTTTGCCGTTGTTTGGGAATACTTTGCAGGTGGTTGTTTAGTCAATGGGAAATATTTTTAAAAGGAAAACGCGATACCACCTGGCGCCTTGTCTCTACCTATATATACAAATTAAACGTAGGAGTGGATTAACTTCTATGCAGCGTTCTTTCACGTGGAGAGACCCTAAACAGTCACAGTGTTACTTAAAATGTTTTCTTTTCAGAGGAACTGTTTTGATTCGGTTGTTAAAAAGTCAAACTTAATCAAGTTTTGTAACTAGTGAAATTGTTTTATAGAAGTGTCCGGTCCGTTGACAATTATAGGTACGCACTTTCAAATTTGCTACAATGGTACCAGAAGTTGGCTGGCGATGTACGATTGGGCACATACTGAGCGAATAGTCCTGTTGGAAGGCAGCTACTCCCCTTTAACTTACAAACGGACTAAGGTAGCAATACTCTGCAATTTTCTTGACGCTTTCTATGAAACCTAGCTAATTCTTTTTGTATGGTTGATAACGATGCCGGTGATTTAGTTTTTTCTTACGCGTATTTATGACACGATTAATTACAGACTCCGGTTCTACAATTTATCATCACATGTTAGTGCACAAAGTGATTACGCGATTGTGTTTTAAGTCACAATTAAGATAAACATAAGCTCGCGTTGATGCAATTTTAGTTACTTTAACTTAAGATTTAAGACATGCTAACGTCAACAAATTGTTCACTAATTATACGCTAGCATACGTTCAACACTTGGTTATCTGTAAAACTTGCCTTCGGGTTGGGGCTATGCTATTACTTGTAGGTATCCTCCCGAAATGCATTTCGACAAGTAACAGGTAAACAGCTTTGTATTACTGTATATATTATGTCTAATTTTCTTCCATGTTGTAATGACAATTTACCGACGTCAACGGTATAAATTAACGCGCTTTTGCGTGAGAGACCAGTCTCATTGCCGACTTACTCTAAAAAGTTAAAGACTCTTTTATTACTGTGCCCATAGCCAGTGTTAAATAGTTAGTACCCACCGCACTGTGCCCATAACCGATTCTCCGAACCCATAGTCGTCGTGTTCATAGCAGACGTCTACTCTCTTTTCTCGCTGCGCCCAAAGCCAGCTTTACCACTGCCGTGCTCATAGCCGGCATTCAGCATTGCCCGGTGTCGTGCTCATTGCCGACACCCTTAACCCCGGTATATGTGATAATACAAAGAGGGTATCACGAGTCAGATGGGGTGACCCGAGTGGTGCGGATGCGCACAGCTTCTGGGGAGTTGGTCACACCAGTGCAACGAGGAGGTGACTTATTATCTCAAATCGGTTAAAAGTCAACGGGGGTGATGGCGCCAACCATGAAGCTGCCACGCAGCTCTGAAAACGAAGTGGAGCAAGACATGGATGTATCAAGCTACAAATCCCGTACAGGACGGAAGTAAACACGCTGGAATGGCTTAATTTGTAGGTTTAATTTTATTGCTAAGATCTGTCGGCCCCCTAATACCGTCCTTAACCTACCTTAGTTTCTTCTTGCGACAGAGCACGTCGGTAGACCTAGACTCGCGTAACGGAGACGGTAGGTCTAGCAACGGTTAGAGCACTGTAGTATCATACCAGACACTAGTTAGTGACCATTGTCCACTGCCAAGCCGGTGACTTATGACGACGAGCCAACGGGTTATTACATTGGTGACCCCGATGAAGAACACACATTGGTAATCTCGACGTAGAAGAACGCGCACCTTAACAGTCACTTTATTACATTAGTGACCCCGACGAAGGAAAGCACGCAACCAACACGCATTGGTAACTGCAGACCCGACACAAGAATAACGGTCACTACATTAATAAACCGACGAACATGGAAACTAACAAACAGCACGCGCAAGCATCAACCTCCGTCGAAACATTTAAGAGCCAAATTGGATTAACGAAGTTCTGGTGGGCAACGCCGGAGCTATGGTTTCTACGGATCGAAGCTTCATTCGCAGCTCACGGTATACGATCCGAACAAACACGATGTCATTTTTAGTAGCAAACTTACCCGCTAGTTTGTTAGAGCAATTATTAGCTAAAATCACAACACTATCAGAAAAGGCAGGGGATCAGCCATATTCTGATTTGAAAGTAGATATACTGCGCATATATGGGATCACGAGAGAGGCAAAACTACTAAAGGTACTGGACGACATACCGCTCAGCGACCAAAACCCATCACAGCTCTTAGCAACGATGCGACATCTGGCCGGCACAGACGCACCGTCGAAATCATTGCAATGAAGTGGAAAAAAGTACCACCGCTACAAGTGCAACGCATTCTAACTGCCGGTAAGTCTAGCAACGGCTAGACCACTGTAGTATCATACCAGACACTAGTTAGTGACCACTGTACACTGCCACGCCGGTGACTTATGACAAGGTCATTACAATGTATTTATTTAGGGCTGTTAACATTATGTATACATGTATTTGTTATTTACATTTTAATACTTGATGTTACTGGAAAATAATTCCTAATTGATATTTGTTTAAATTTTAGGTATATCTTGGAGTTATGCGGCGTTATATTCGAGTTGGAGCTTTCGTTTATATCATGTTTTAAAAAATCCATAAATCAGATATTCCTTTAAGACCTATTATCTCTTCAATTAATTCTTCAACATATGCATTTTCTTCTTTCATATCTACCATATTACAAAAATCTTTCCCAATTACAGGCCACAACGTAATACATACCTTCCAATTCGTAAACCAATACCGTAGCTTTCAACTACCTCTAGATCACATTCTCGTTTCTCTCGACGTTAACTCTTTATTTACAAACATACCAGTCAACTTAGTCATTCAAATTATTACAGAAAAATGGGATACCATACAACCATATTGTCATATATCATTACAACTATTTATCTACCCGCCCCTATGGTCCCTGCCACTCTAAATACCGAAAGAGCTGCTACCCCCTTTCTGGGATCTGTCTCAGTCTGGTTCCTCACTAAAGACCCCACTAATTTGGTTCGACTCTTTATATCACAGGAACTCGCAAGCCATACTACCCGTTTTAGCAATCTAGATCAACTTTAGCTTTAAAATATCTCAATGTGTTAAAAGGGTGTGATTTACCTTAATACTAAGTTCATTGATTTGTTTGAATCCCCGATTACTGACGTAAAAAATTAAATTTTCACAGAACACACATGAAACTCTCAAACTGAAATGATATTTAAATTATTTACACTAGGGGTGTAGTGTTCATGCAGCGTAAATGAGGATTTCACGTTAGTCAATAAAGCAGAATTAACCTTTATTTGAACTATGGTAGCAGTTTGAAGTAATTACATAGGAACATACGAGACATTAAGTGGAGTAAGTAAACTTTAGAACTCTCTCAGTTTCAGCATAAGAGATTTTCCACACATTGTTCAAGAATATCGAATACCAAGGGTATGGATTTTTTTATTTTGCCCTTGCGATTTATAGAATTATACTCTAAGGAAGCGTCAAGAAAACAGGTGGTGTATAAACAAGATTTTAAAAAGCTTTTAACATCACAGACTCCCAAAATGATTTTGATTTTCTATGTTGAATATAGTATTGTACAACATCGCGTAAACGGCATACATCTCATCTAAAAGCTTGACTTGAAAATAATAAGCATCTAAGCAGAATTTCAATTGTTAGTCATTTTTATAAGATTTACACGAAAAAAATTTTTTTATTACCGTTAATGTTCAAACATATTACTGAATACTGGGTAACTTGAACATACATTTAGGAGGAGAAAATATCAGGCCGCGGACAGGATTTGAACCTTTGTTCTCTATCTAGCAAATGAACCATTGATGCAGTGCTATTGGTTTATGGTCCAGCTTAATTGACATACAGACAGACAAATACGTTTATTTATACAATACCTAGGCCAAAGACCCATACTAATATGTACTGCACTGCTGTTTATGATTAATGAAGGCGGCTTCGTGGCGTAGTGGTATGTGTGTGACTACTACGCCCAAGGTCCCGGGTTCAAATCCCGACACGGTCCGCTTGAAAAATGTTAGGCGAGCATTTTTCACAAAAATACACCCTCGTTCGGATGAGAGGTAAAATCGAGGTCCCGTGTGTGAGTGTTGTCACGCACGTTAAAGATCCCTACCTTGCTTGGAACAGCAAGGGTTCGGCAAAATTCAAAATTTTCCAGGTAAAAAAAAACTCGCTTCCTGGCCAATGTAGTACCTTCGGGTGGAGCATTGGAAAATCACATGTAATGTTTATGATTAATGTGTTTTTTTTATTTCTATGGTTGATAAACTTAAATACAGAGAAAAAACAAAAAAAAACGCTACTGTACAAGTTTCTAGACACTGGAATACCAGGAGTCAGGAAAACAAGTGCAGGTCCTATCTAAATGTTTCGAACTTACAATACCCGGCTGAAGGCCTAAAGTTCGCAACCTTAACATAACCTAAACTCTATCATGCCTTTTTACCTCGCGACTATCGGCAGCCGGAAATCAGCAGCTGAGTTGGCGAGCTGACTACGACACGTGTTCCCTGACCATCGGCAACCGGAAATCTGGTATACATGTATAGATACTAAACTACCTATCCTACCTAGCCCTAACGAGCTCCGAATAAGGATCTTCAGTTAAGATGGTCTTGTGTTTCCTATAAACCTTGGTAGTAGGGTGCGGTCGTATAGTTGTATCGGTTGTCTGCTCTTGATGTGTTTTCATTGGATCATAGCATGTATAGTGAGATTGATTAGAGGTATTTTAAGGAGGACATATAGTGCTTTCGTAGAGGTAGTTCTGTAAGCCCTAGAGCAGAAAAGAAGGAAGGGTTTAACACACGAATGGAGAGCTCTTCTGTGGTGTACGTTGATGTATTGAAACGAGGAGTCTGCAACGCATCGTACGATTGCTATTACTACATTGTTTATAATGAGTGTCTTCGTTTGTTGTGAGGGTGAGAGTGAGCGTGGGAGACATGCTTGTGGGTTGTAAAGAAGTTATTGTAGTTTCATTTCTAAGGTCTGTAATGTGCGCGTTTAATTTTAAATTATTTGTGCATACCCAGATAGCTAACCGATTTCGAATATTTTCGTGAGGTGCCTCCTAGGAGTATGGTAGGAGGTATTCTGAGGTCAAGTTTGCCCTTGAGGAGAAGCATGTAAGTTTCTTCCGTTGAGATTGGTTGACGGTCGATTTGCGACCAGTGTTCTAGAACTCGCGTCACGCGCCCGGCCGTACATTCCAATTCGGATCTGGAGTGTCCAGTAATGATGTATACGAGGTAATCGGCGTATGCAGTGGGCGTAGTGTTAGGAATGTTAATAGCAAGGTGTTTATGGATAACTTCCATAATGTAGGTGCCTTGTGGCCATCCCTGTTTTAAAGTCCTTGTGATGGATGTGAAGTTGGTGGTGACGCTGCAGGTTCTATTTTGGAAGAATTTTTGAATAATTTTATGTGTTTGAAGGAATATTATGAACGCTTAATGCGTGTAGTACACTCTACTACCACGTTCGATCAAAAGCGGACTTAAAATCGACAAAGATGGCCAGTGCGTATTTGGCTGGTATTTGTTTGACTATGTGTATGGCCTGTGCGGCACCCCTTTCTTTTCGGAATCCAAATTGGTTGGGTAAGATCAGGTTGTGTGTGTCAATATGTTCATTTAATTTTTGTAGGATGAGTTTCTCTAGGATCTTTCCCAAGCACGGTAAAAGTAAAATAGGGCGGAATGATGACGGTTTTGAGGAAGGTTTTCGGTTTTAATAAAAGTTTGAGTGTGACGAGCTTGTAGGTGTCAGGGATTATACCGTCTGTGATACATTTTGAAAGTGATAGAGTAATTGTGTGAGTAATATAGGATATTATTCTTGAATATGTTTGTTTGTTATGTTGTCGAGTCCAGGTGCTTTGTTTTGCGTAAATTGGTAATTATGTCGTCTAGGTCGAACAGTGTTGTTAGTTAGGGTGTTCGGTGGTGTCTTGTTAGTGTAAATAATGTTTGTTTGTTATTCAGTCATAATGTCTAACGGTAGGGTGGGAATCAGTATGTCTAGGATCGATTGGAGCGTGTTTATGGGTGTCGGATCAAGTGTAGGATGTGATGTGGCTAAGGCTTGTGGTGTGTTATTGTTGACTATTTATCTGTAGGTGCTCCACGGGTTTGTTCTGTCATCTAGTATTTTTGTGTAATGTCGGTGTTTAGTTGAACGTATGTTGTCCTTGTACTGCTTGCGGTGGCGTGTATATTCTGTTCGCAGTTTACATGGAACTTATGGAGAACCTAAAGTGAAATACTAGACAAAATTCGCCAAATCAACAGTTCAGTTGAGAGCTTGCCCTAAGCAGATTGAGACCTGAACGCATCATTCTCAAGAAGTTCGGGGTAATTTTGCCACAATTTCCTGAGCAGTGGTGCTGTACCGCACACCGTCGTTTCTAAAATCTGTCTGCGTTTGCAGCAGCTTCTGCGGACTTCCACGGCATCGTCTACAGAATCCTACACAACTCAGCAACTTAGATACATTCTAGGACCACCTTTGGATCGGTTGTGGTATTCGGCACGCCGGGACCACTTCTACAGCACCTTCTATGACACCTACTATGGCATCTTCTGCGGCATCTTCTATGGCAACGTCTTAAATTGATTCTACTTTTTCAGCTCGAGGTGTAAATGTGGTCACATTGACTATTACTCACATTATTGAACATACTATCGCATCTATTTTTAGAATTATTAAAATTACTATTAGTTATGTCATTACCGTTCTGAATGGCCATGCACCTTGAATATGTTCTAGATTACCAGAACGGGTAGAGCTGCTTCATAATTCCAGTGATCTAAAAAGCCGCACTATGGGCTTAACCAAATTAGTGGGGTCTTTAGTGAGGTACCAGACTAAGACAGGTTCCCGAAAGAGGGCAGCGACTCTTTCGGTACTTACATTGGCAGAGTCCATAGGGGTCAGTATGGCATTCTAAGACACTACTTCTATGTGGAAGGCAACGGGATACTACCACATTATATCCCAAGTACACAGCGTACTTAAATTGTTATTAAAGATTATGGCATCCTGTGGGGTAAAAAATTCCGAAGCTAAAATAATCCTTTATTCGGATCTCCGGGAAGGGACGCTTTTGGAGGATGTGATCAGAAAATTTAGAAAAAATGTCTGGAATATTCTGCGACCCGGGGCGTAGAATGTCAGAAGCATGAGGCAAGTAGGTAAGCTAAAAAACTTAAAAATTGAAATGTATAGGTTAGCACTAGACATAGTAGAGCTCAGCAAAGTTTGATGGCTGGAGGCGGGGGATTTTTGGAGTGGTGACTTCAGGGTAATTCGTACAAGAGCAGTGGAAGAAAATTAAGGCGAGGGGATAGTTATGCTAAAAAAGGTAGAACACCGTAGAAAATTATTTACAAAAGAACGAAAGAGTACTCATGGTTAGATTAAAGTCTAAACTGGTAAATACAGTAATAATTCAAGTATACATGCCCGCCGCTAACTACAGTGAGGAAGAAGTAGAGGCGATCTACAAAGATATCGAAGACACACTAATATACGTATGAGCACATAAAACTTAATAATTACGCAGGATTTTAATGCAGTGGTAGGTGAGGGTATGGAAGGAGGGGTAGTAGGATTATTTGGTTCAGGCACGAAAAACGACAGGGGAAATTAACTGGTAGAATTTTGCGACCAGAGCAATTTAA
Source organism: Platerodrilus igneus (assembly GCA_036346225.1). Classification (NCBI taxonomy): domain Eukaryota; kingdom Metazoa; phylum Arthropoda; class Insecta; order Coleoptera; family Lycidae; genus Platerodrilus; species Platerodrilus igneus. The sequence continues at coordinate 3,014,020 of JARFIW010001108.1, read as the reverse complement.
TCACCATAAGTACATTATTTCAACAACATGCTAGAAGACGTTATACGTGGAAGATGCCAGGAGATATATGAAGATATCAAATAGACTACATTATTGTTTGACAACGGTTTAGTAGAAGCTACCCAGAAGCAGTTATAGACACTGACCACAGCATCGTAATTATGAAAACCGCCATTAAATTTAAAATTTAAGAAAAAAGGAACGGAAAAAAGCCCTCTGACTTTGAGAAACTAAAAGATAGACATATACACGAACGATTTGAAAAAAGTCAAATGAATTGCTGAAAGATATCGGGAAAATTTTTTATACTAAGGAAGTAGAAACAGAATGGAATAACATTAAATGCAGCTTAGACATGGCGGCCTAAGATATCCTGGGGTATATACAAAAAGAAAATAAGAAACCATCGATAACAAAATATATCCTGAATTTAATCGACGAAAGGCGAAGATACAAAATAGATCAGACGATACGGGAAAACATAGATACTAATCCATAAAATGGAAAACTATTCGCAAATGCAAGAAAGCTAAAGAACAATGGATTGATGAAAAGTGCAAAGAGGTACAAATTAAGATGAAAATAGAAAAGACATACGAAACATACATACTAATTAGAATGGATTTAAGGGATATAAAACCATATAGCAGAAATATAAGGGACGTGGGAGGAAACGTCATTATACAAAATGTAGAGAAAGTGGTTAGATGGCAAGAATATATAAAGAATTTATATGCAGGAGAAGAACTAACAGCATTAGAACAGGAATCAGACATTGAAAATAATGTCTTGGGATATCCTATACTTAGAGATTAGTTGGAATTAGTATTAAAGGGTCTAAAAAATGGTAAGGCGCCTGGTACAGATTATTTGCAAGCAGAAACTCAAAAAGCCGCTGAGCAAGCAGTAACAGAACGTCTCTTCCAATTTGTAAGCTATATGTTTAAGACGTACGAGATACCCAAAGATTTCAAACGTATCATCATAGTCACTATACCAAAAAAGAGCACGCGGATAGAAGTGAAAATTTGCGAACAATGAGTGTGAAAAATATTAACTATAATTGTACCAAGACAAATGGAAAAACGAGCTGAAGAAATACTAGGAGAAGATCAATTTGGGTTTAGGCGAAACAGAGGAACACAGGAGGCTATTCTGGATCTGAGGGTGATAATCGAGAAAGCAACCGGAAAAGGGGAAAGCGTGTATGTGAGTTTGTAGATCTGGAAAAAGTATTCGACTACGTAAAATGAAAAAATGTTCGAAATACTCAAAAAGATTGGAATGAGTTTTAGGAATAGCAGGTAGTAAATAGCTTATACAAAGAGCAAACAGCGGCAATAGAATTAGAGCTGGAACGTAGAGAAGTAAATATTAGGAAAAGGGTGAGGCACGGATGTGCCCTATCTTCATTAATTTTTAACTTGTACATTGAAGGGGCAATCAATGCTGTTAAATGCTGGAAGACATTTGGAATTATTATGCAGGAACAAAATATTGATATGCTTAGATTTGCAGATGATATTGCGGTATTAGCATCTAGCAAAGTATTGGTTTTACAATATTCTCAACTAATGTTAATTGTGCGAAAGGATTTACTGCTAAACTATTATTTCGGCTAATCGCTAAGTGTTGCGGGATCTTGGTAGCCACGGGCTGCTTAACCCCCTTCACACACCACTGAATCTCGTTACAATAGGGCATATAATTAGAAAATAATAGAAGGGGAAGCGAGCTGTATATAGATTGTGTGAGAATTTCAGGGAACTGTATAGGCTAGCTCAGAATATAAATAAATGGACATACGCGTCTAACCAGTTTCAAGACGGAAAACCTGATGACGAGAAAATTAGTGCACATAAATCTGGCGATTATTATAAACAACTACAGGTATCGGTTTTGAAGTATTTTCAACTAATGTAGATTGTGCGAAAGATTATATTGGAAAACTATTAATTCGGCACATGTTCAAGTGTTGGAGAGTCTTGGCAGCTACAGGCTGCTTACCCCTTCCCTCATATAACACTGAATCTCGGGGAAATAAGGCATATAATTGTAAAACAATACAAGGAGAACCAAGCTGCATCTAACAAGAAAGAGCAGAAGCTATGTTCAAAGACAACAAATAGAAACAAGGAGAAAATTGTTGAAAGCACGTATGGAGCGCAGCACACAGTACGTCTATGAAATAAGGGTAGCAGGGGAAGCAAACAGAAAAACGGTAGAAGTCTTGAAGTGAACTTTCTCTGCTTTCTTTCCTTTTTGGATGTCAGTCGGACACACCAATACTATGATTTTGACGTTGGGCGTCAGTGAAGTGATTTTCATTTGACACGGCTATTCTTAAAGTTATCACTTCCAATAGACTCACGAGCTTCACAATATTCACGGCTTAGTCTGGGAATTACCCCAGGGATGAGCGACAAGAATGGACGTGGATGTAAAGTAAACTCAACTATAAACAGGAATCGAAGAGGGGGAAGGTTAAGCGCCACCGCATCTATATGGACGATAAATATCTAAAGCATTCTGTGAGAAAATGCAAAAACCCACTGGCTATAGTGACTATCTAAAAAAATATACAAGTTATACAAAACAACATTTTATGAAACCTCTTGAAAGTAAGTACTCTAACTTCTGTTGCGATGATCCTGAAAGAAAATGGTACACAATAAATTTTAATCTAGAGACACAGTTTGCGTCTTACAAAAGAAAGAAATACAACAATACTCATAAGCTAAATAGCATGAAATTACCACTCTAAAAGTGTTATACCTAAAAATGGGTTTCAAAAAAAATCATTTTCATCACTTTTATAACATAACTCTGCTTGGGCGTCCCTCAAGTTTCATTACTCAAATTTTATCCTCTCGCGTGGTAACGTCGGTAATTTAAATACTCCGAAATAAAAGACTTAGTGCTTTGAACTAAAAATATAATTTAAAGTAATTCTTTTCTTTTTCTCCAGTATATGTTAACAAAACCTCAAGTATATATTATTCTAAAGTAAAATCATTTTTTCATATGGAATAAGGATCCATAACTTTCCTCTTTAAATAATGAAATTTTGGTATTTAAAACTAATTTCAAGAACAAAAAGAAATTTTAATAACCCCAATTGACAGATTTGTTTGAATTGTTCACAATAAGGTTCAAATAAATCTCGCACGTAATATTTGTTACAGAAAAGTATTCGAAATCAGATGGATTAAATAAATTAAAACAATTTAGTTTGACATGGTACAGAAATAACACAGTAAATCTACTAATTATCAGACATAGTATAAATAGATAAGTTTTGTTAGAGTTTGACTTTATAAACTTTTTTATAAAGACCACATGTATGCCTTACGTGTATCCCCAAGGTTTCTCTTTCTTTTTTATTCGACCTTAATTTCGACAGCAAACAAGAAAATGAATTTGATACACAACTATTGGAACATGATTATTCTTACGATCTGTTATACTAGTTTCTAAATGCAAAATTTATACTTTCACTAAGTGCAATATCTCAAGAAACTGTACGAGCATTTCTAAAGGCTTTTAATCGTGATATTAAAGCTTCAACCATAATCAACACAAACGAATTGAAACACTCACCGGGAATGGATTCCTGTATTCATCAGGGTTGTAAATACCTGAATTTCGTACATATAATCAAAACTTTAACTCCATAAAAAATTTCCCAACCAAAAGCTTACGTTATGTTTTCTACTACAATACACCATCTGGGCGACCTCCAATTCTTCTTATTACTAAAGTTTATTTGTAATCCACCGATGCGCTGAGAAAATTAAAGATTCTTTTAGCATTAGAATTTCCTAAAAATTATCATCTCATCGTTAATGGGTTTCGCTAACTGTTGATCACGTTGTCGCTTTACTCTATGTTTCGGTCGCCTAGACGGAATTCGAGGAAACTTCCTATTCCGAGCCCCCTCCAGAACGACTGTGAACCCACCGCCTACCTAGATGGCTATTCTAAGACACCAGCGAGCACGTAAAAGTGCCAACATCTTCTTTTGCTCTTAACAACTGTTGTACTCGAGCAAAATGGCCGAGTTCCCTTTTCGATACTGTCAATTCAAAAAACAGCTGATATGTTAGAAGAGTCACTTCGTGACACTGCGCAAGCGCTATATTAACCCAGTAATCCTTCAAAGTGGATGCAGACTGCCTACGAATTAAGCAACACAACTGACTGGCTTATAAAATATTGAGACAATTTTAAAATATTTGTTATAATTGAATAAATCCTTACGGTAGATCCATAGCGAATTAATTGGTAATAACATTTAGTTATATTATGAAATTGTTTATTCTGAAGTTATTATGCAAAACAAAAAGATCAGATACCACAGAGTTGTAACAAATAGTAACGAATTTACAATTCGATACCATAGAATTTATATTTGTTACAGTCTTTTGGAATATTGTGCCTCAGATGTATGAGGGTGATAGCATGGACAGACAAAATTAATAACAAATGGGTTATAAGAATAGTAGTGGAATAAAAATATTTGTTGAAAAAATAGGAAAAATAGCAATGCAAGATACGCTGGAAGGCATTTTTGGAGAACAGAACGGGATATATTACAAGCAGAGATAAGGAAAAAAAGACGTAGAGGTATACCTAGATCAGACTATTGCACGCGGATAGTGATAGATGCAGACTGTACAAATTTCAGGGAAATGTGTAGGTTAGCTCAGAATAGGAAACAATGAGCGTACACGTCCAACCAGTTCCAGGACTGAAGACCTAATGATGATGAATGATTAACTATTTAAAGAATCTCACTTTTTTGTGTACTAATTTGTCAGTGGCTGCCAAAATATGGGTCGGCACGCGGGTGACCCTTGATCTAGCGGGGGTCGTGTATGGATAGTGTAGGGATGCACTAGCAGATAGTCTGTATATTGATAAACTCATTCTATTTATAATTAAAATGAGTTTGCAATTACACATAGATGGCTCTGAAACCGCAATTGTACCTTTACCATAAAGAAATCCGGATATTAGTTTCGTGTATGATGACATGCGATTTATTTGTTTTTTAAACAAAGACATTCATCAACCCTAAACGAATATTTAGCATAAATTAAGTCCTAAAATACCTTCATAAATTGTATAGAGCCTATAATTTGTTATCTCACTGCTTCTGATTGTGCTATTCTTTATCTTATGCTTTGTATTTAATTTCCATTTCTCAACAACAGTATAAAGTACCTAAATTATAACTGAATACATTGCGGATAAATACAGTGGAGCGGAATTCTTTGCCATTAGACATCATTGGACTATGAATAGAGATTTAACTTTATTGCAATCATGACAATACCAAGGACTGTTTGCTTTCCTTGATTTATCCAATCAAGTGCTCGTATTTACTCGTGTAATTACTTCAAACTGCTGCGCTGTTCAAAGGGATTTAACTACTGTACCTATTGACCAACATTACATCCCAATAAAACACAAAATGTTAAATTCCCTCGTTAAATTTAATATCCTTCAGCTTCTGAAATTAATGCTGCCTTGCTCCTCTGTAAGAATTCAGATTGCTACATCAGCAATGTTAAAAAGTCAGGATTCTGAAAATTCGATAAGCTTAATTTACATATTTATTGAGTCGTTCTTTCTAACTCCAATTAATTCTACGCCATGCTCATAATTTAATTCATTGCGACCCGAAAAATGTATAGATATTATTCAAATAATAAGAACGATATCCATAAAAACCAGAAGTTGAAAGATAATTAAACCCTCATATATTATAAATTGGGAATTATACATTTTTTTAATAAAATTCCAGGGATGTATTTTATGTTTTGCATACTGGAACACAGAGGGTGCTACTAACCAATATCAGTACTAAAAATTAACCTCCATTTTTAGTTAATCTAGATTTAAAGTTTCAGTGCAATATGTGTAGTGTTGTAGATATAACGAACTGCCAAAGCTAACAAGGTAATCGAAAAATAGAAATCAGCGTAAAAACTTTCACGCAATAATTTTTTATAATTTTCGAAGAAAATTATCTCGACATTAATATCTCGTCGAGTTAGTTTCTATTTCCGGCAATGAAGCAATACGTCAGTCAACAATCTCTCGCAGGTATAGAGAATTCAAACGTGGACGGATTAGTCTTAGCGACAATCCAAAAGCAGGTGCACCAAAACCGGCAGTCACTCAGGAAAACGTCGATGCTGTGCGCAAGCTCATCAACGAAGATCGACATGTGACATATCGCGAAATTCATGCTTCATTGGGGATTTCAAAAAACTTAAAAAATTTTTCATAAAGAATCATGCGTAAAAAAATTAGTTTCCCCTTGGATACCGCATCTGTTGGCCGAAGAATAGAAAGCAGCTTGGTGGAATTGGTATTTAAAAACTCTAGACCGCTTCAACGCAGGAAATTCTGAAAACGTGTATAAGATCGTGAGTGGTGATGAATCTTGATTTACTCATACGATCCCAAAAATAAACGCCAGTTGTCTGTTTCGGTGTTCCAAGGTGAGGAAAAACCTACAAAAATAATCCGTTTTCAAAGTGTCTCTAAAAAGATGGCGCAGCAGGTGTCTTGAAAGCAGGTAATGTAGCAACAACTCCTCTACAAGATGATACGTTTATTTTCGACATGGATTTAGATGCGTCCTTTTCGTTTTTCATTCACCTAGCTTCTGTTTCTATTCAAAACTCCATACTGTATTTTTACCTCGTTACAATAGTACGCGCAATCATAACATTTCTAGTCAAATCTATTCATTCTAAAAACGAAAATTTGTTCGATGGTTAAATGGTTTATATCCGGTATATTTTATTTTTTTACAATGAATACACTTTCTAATAATTCCGAAACTCAACCCCATGGTGCTTTAAAAACGAAACTTTATGCTATAATTAATTAGTCGAGACCTTGTTGGCGGTATCAGTTGATTTGATAAACATTCCGATAACATATATTTACTTTCTCTGTTGTTTCATTCTAAACCTTCGTCTAAATAGTGTATTGAACTATTCCGATAAAACCGTATTTTCTAGTTTCAATTGTTCGATAACGCGAATGTTCGCATTTCATATTCGTGTTATTTGAACTCATATTTGAACTTGACCCTGCAGCTTGTGCGTCGAGATGTTTGTTGCATGATTCGTCACCGTACTTTGAAAGCAATGCACCCTTTTTTTTTGTTCGACAAGATAGAGATGGCTTGCGTGTATTGGTAAGTTTTCTTTTTAGCTTTTTTTAGCTGGAGGCCAAGGGGTCCTCTCTTTGTGTAGGCCCGACTGTTCGTTGCCGTAGAGCAGCTGTTTTTTTTTTTGGTGGATCACTACTGTAATTACGATGGCCTTTACTTTACGTCGCTGTGTTGACTCAAGCCCCACGGTTGGCAAGATAAGTATCCTGACGCATAGAGATATGTGCCTTATTTTCTTTACTACATATCAAGGATTTTTATTTATCAACGGTTGTTGATGGTGTGAAACTAGTTCATCATACTTGTTGAATAGCTGGTTGCGCAGGTGCTTTTGGGTATTCTTCGTTAGTTCTTACTACAAAGTGGCCTGTATTTAATGCTTAAATTTAACACCTGTACTATTGAGAAAATCAACATTCGCTATTTTTTTAACATATTTGCTATGGAGTAAATTTACATTTAATGCTTAAATTTAACACCCGTACTATTGAGAAAATCTACATTTAAAACTTGATATTGCTATTGCTATTGAGAAAATCGAAACATTAATCTTTTTTTGTTTCAATTAACTTTATTACATGTTCGCCGCGAAATGCGCACTTCGTGGATCCACTATCAAACTTGTCCTTTACAATATCACTAAAATTTAATACTTTTATTTGTCCATGCGAATCAAGAAATTTTTTTTGTTTTTATTTATTTTTAGTTGTTAATAGATAATCGGGCCTGATGTGATTAATTTTTTGTGCTTTATTTTTTTTTTATTTATTTACGTGAATCCCCAACTCTCAGCGTTTGATAGCTAGCTTGGTACTTACGTTTCGTCCGGCTACGTCATTGTACGTAGCATAAATTTGGCACTCTAACGTGGGGCGGCAATTTTTTTTATTAATATCTGCAAGCAGTTTGTTTTAGTTAATTTTTACTCCGATTTTTTTTTTATTGTTAGTGCCTAAGTTCCTACGTTACCTGCATTTATCAGTCTGATGCTACTTATGTTTTCTTCCCTTACGCTCAAACTAGTATTTATTTCTTTCCGTTATTTCTTGTTGGTTTGATCTTCTTAAATTTTAGTTTTGTTTTCTTTCCTAATCGCTCAATATTATGGGTCGGTTAATTTTACATTATTAGACTTATGTTTTCGCCAATAATTCTAGTCCACTGAAAACGGTGGCGCCCAAGATTTTTCTTTTTCTTCCTCCCCACTCTGCATATTTTGTTCAGCCTCATCAAACCTAGAGTTAGTTTTTTTTCCTCTAATTTTTTTATTTTATGCTACAGCCCTATTCTATTTTGTTGTTTCGCTCCTATTGGTGTTCCCAAGGTTTATTCGTCGGATATGTTTTAAATTGTCCTGTATTCGAAATACTTTTTTTTGGCTTCTATCGAGTTACGCTTAGCCTTTATTTAGTTACTTTCTACCAATTTCTTTCTTGTTCGTATTCAAAATGACTTTTTTACGGCTTCCTACCAAGGTCCCCCAGTGTGGGAATGGAATTTAAAATTTTCTGGTGCCTCGAACACTCTTACCGTACATGATTTTTTGAGACGGGTCGAAACACTCCGACGAACTCACCATGTGTCCGAATTGCAGTTATTTGAGTCTGCAGTGGACTTTTTCGAAGCTAAAGCGTTACTTTGGTATCGTGGTTTTCGGCATAAGCTTTCTGACTGGAAGTCGTTGTCCAATTTACTGATTCAACATTTGGAACTACCGGATTTTGCTTATAAGTTGGCTACTACTGAGGAAAATACTTTTGCTTTACATGACCGAGTTGTTAAGATTTCTACGCCTACGGGTAGATCCGATACTTATTCCGTACGTTCTACTGTTCTTCTTTCTAGTCCTACTTTTACTCGTCAAATCGTATGTTTTAATTGCGACAAACTTGGTCATGTTTCGACACATTGTACTCGTCCTCAAGTACTCCATTGCCACGGTTGCGGATATACGGGAGTTTCTCGCCGCAACTGTCCAAATTGTCATCCTAATACTAATAGGTTTTCAAATAATACTTCAACTTCTGTTCTCAGCTCTAAGAGCCAAACTTCTTCTGCTTCTCACTCTACGTTCTCTTTTATCCCTCATCTTGGTCATCCTGCTCCTACTATCAAATCATACCCTTCTTCGGCAAATGTAACTTCGAACAAACTTTCTACCGTTTCTAGTTCTACATTCTATTCTACTCTTCCTTCTGCTCGCCCTACTTATTCACTCTCGCCCCAAACTGTGCATCCACCACCCTTACAACCCATGCTTCGGATTAGTGACTTGCAGGTAGCTTCTCAAGAGTTTGTTCCAGCTTTCCTAATGATTCTACCCAAGAAATTTTTGTCGTATCGGCAAGCACACATGTCACTGAAGTGACGATAATTTCTAATTTAGTCAGCAAAGGTTCTGTTGAAATTCATGAACCTGTATCTTTAAATGTTTGTTGCAGTTGCTGTTAAAATTTTACATGTTCGTGCTTTCTTAAATTGTTCTACTCATGAAATTTCTGTGGTGTCAACGATCACAGCCGTAGCTGAAGTGAAGATCTTTTCTAATACGGATAGAGAAGGTCCTGTTGAAGTTAGGGAACCCGTAGCTGTGATGCCTGTTGCTGTTGTCGTTAAAGTTTTACTTGATCCTGTTTCGTTACCTACTCTTACTCATTTTTCTCATGCTGACAAAATGCTACTTACTTCTGTTCTTTTAACTAAGATTGGTAAAATCCTTGCTGATGTCCTATTGTCTACTGTTGATGAAATTCAAACCTCATTCTGTTCCTTTAGGTAATCTGGTTGAAGTGTTATCGGATTCTGCTCCTTTTTTTTACGGTTGATATTCCTACAGCCAATGCTGTTTTCTTTCCTAACTGTGATACTTCTAGTCACTTATCTAACATCGATCAAATTTTATCTGTTTCTGTCCCTTTATCTAACGTTACTTAAGTGTGCTCGGCTTATGTTTCTCTTCGTAAGATTGATTCTCGTTCAGCCAATACTTTTTCTCTTTCTACCGTGGATATTCTAAAAACCCATGATGTTTCCTTTTCTACCGTTAACTTTCTTATCTCCAATCCTAACAACAACCAACTTTCTTCCGTAACTCGTTTTGAGTTTTCTAAACTACCCTGCTGTTCATGTGTGGCCGAAAACTGCCCATAAAAGGTAGAAATTTGTCTATGCTCCTTGCGAACCTGAGGACATATGTCGGCAAAGTCCTAATGTCCTTGATGTCGTTTCGTTCTCCTTCTGGAGGCGCAAACGTCTTAAACCCGATATATACTCCTCCCGCCCGTTTCTTATGCCGACTTTGCTCTCCTTCGGACATGATTTTTGGACGTTACGATTTAGTTTTGCTTCCCTGTTTTACGGGGTTTTCTTTCGTCCTCTTTCTTTTTATTTCACCCGTGTGGATCCGGGAATAGAATAGTCCCACGGTACGAACTGCCTGTCGTAAGAGGCGACTACAGCGGTTTAACACATACACACACGCACACACTTTATACACGTCCAATCCACACCCACACACTTCATAAATACACAGTTCTACTTGGTTCTCTTTTCTTCCGTTCTCTTCTTGGTTCTTCTTTCCTCCATTCTCTCCTTGTACTCCTTGCATCCGTGTTTGTCCGGGAATAGAATAGTCCCATGATACAACCTGCCTATCGTACGACTACAGCGGTCAAACACATACACACACATATACACACACGCACGTACACGCTCACACTTACTCATAGATACATACATACCTACACTGGGATTCCGTTTTATTTTCTTTTGTATGATTTTAGTTTTTTTTTGGGTTTTGTACTTGGTATTGGTGTTATTCTTTTTGGTTTTTCCTTTTTTCTCGATCCTTTTGTTTTACTCTCCTTGCCCTATCCTTTTGCTTCTTCGGTTCTTCGGTTTCGGCTACCACAGTGTGCCGTACATCGTTTTCTTTTACCAACGTTCCTCCTTTTTTTCTCTCGTTCTCCCTTTGTTTCTTGAAACTTGACCTTTGGGTCCTGTGTTGGTCGGCACTGAAGGTTTTCTTTCTCGTTTCGTTTCTTCTTTTGTGGTTGAAAACCCTTTCTACCTTACTTTTGCGAAACATCCGTCCGTTGATGACTCCGCAGTGCTAAGGCCGTTTCATCTTAGTCCTCGTTGCTTACTTCCCTATCTTCTTTCCTCTTCTATTATTAGTCCTTTGAGCCGGACGAGAGTTCTTCTTTTTTTGATTTTGGGGTGTTTCTTTTTCTTTTTTTTTTGGTTTTTGTTTCCGTAAACGAATTTTTTTTAATGTTTTTCTTAAGCGAATTTTTTTTGTTTGGGTTTTTGTTTCTTTTTCTCTTTGGGGTTTTCTCGTTTTTTGTTGTCCTGCCCATCCCCATTACTTTTGTTTTCCTACCGCCACAGTTTAATTTTGCTGGGGGGGATTTGTTACCTTTTTGTAGTAATTCGTTTTTCATTCTCCTAGCTTCTGTTTTTATTCAAAACCCCATACTGTATTTTTACCTCGTTACAATAGTACGCGCAATCATAACATTTTTAGTCAAATCTATTCATGCTAAAAACAAAAATTTGTTCGGTGGTTAAATGGTTTATATCCGGTATATTTTATTTTCCTACAATGAATACACTTTCTAATAATTCCGAAATTCAAACCCATGGTGCTTTAAAAACGAAACTTTATGCTATAATTAATTAGTCGAGACCTTGTTTGAGGTATCAGTTGATTTGTTAAACATTCCGATAACATATAATTACTTTCTCTGTTGTTTCATTCTAAACCTTCGTCTAAATAGTGTATTGAACTATTCCGATAAAACCGTATTTTCTAGTTTCAATTGTTCGATAACGCGAATGTTCGCATTTCATATTCGTGTTATTTGAACTCATATTTGAACTTGACCCTGCAGCTTGTGCGTCGAGATGTTTGTTGCATGATTCGTTACCGTACTTTGAAAGCAATGCACGCTATTTTTTGTTCGACTAGATAAAGATGGCTTGCGTGTATTGGTAAGTTTTCCCGCGCTTACTCATTCTAATCCAATTTTCGTTTTAGCTTATTTTAGTTGAAGGACATAAGGGTCTTCTTCCCGACTGTTCGTTGCCATGAAGCAGCTGTTTTCTTTTGGTGGATCACTACTGTAGCTACGATGGCTTTTACGTCGCTGTGTTGACTCAACCCACATGGTTGGTAAGATAAGTATCCCGATGCATAGAGGTATGTGCCTTGTTTTCTTTTATACATGTCAAGGTTTTTTATTTATCAACGGTTGATGGTGTGAAACCAATTCACCATACTTGTTGAACAGCTGGCTGCGCAGGTGGTTCTGGGTATACTACGTTAATTGTTACTACAACGTGGCCTGTATTTAATGCTTAAATTTAACACCCGTACTATTGAGAAAATCTACATTTAAAACTTGCTATTGCTATTGCTATTGAGAAAATCGAAACATTAATCTTTTTTTTTTGTTTCAATTAGTTTTATTACATGTTAGGCGCTAAATATTACAAGCAGAAATAGGAAAAGATAGGTAGGGGTAGACCGAGATCAGAGTTTCACACACAGATAGGGATAGATGCAGACTGAGCAAATTTCAGTGAAATATGTAGGTTGATTCAGACTAGGAAACAATGAGGGTACGCGTCCAACCAGTTCTACGACTAAAGACCTAATGAAATGAGCCGCGAAATGCGCACTTCGTAAATCCACTATCAAATTTGTTCTTTACAATATCACTAAAATTTAATACTTATATTTGTCCATGCGAATCAAAAAATTTTTTTTTGTTTTTATTGATTTTTAGTTTGTTAATAGATAATCGGGGAAAATGTGCTTAATTTTTTTTGTACTTTTTTTTTGGTATTTAGGTGAATCCCCCCACTCTCCGAGTTTGATAGCTAGCCTGGTACTTACGTTTCGTCCGGCTACATCATTGTACGTAGCAAAGATTAAAGAACCTTTACTGCCGATTGGTCTATAACCATTTATTTGCCGCAAGTCATTGTGGAGCTTTGAACAACCAACCCCAAACGGCAAATCATCCTCCACCAAGACAATGTAAGTTCGCACACGCTTGCAAGTTATTTTTTAAGGCAGCAAAACGTCGAATTGATAGATCACACTCCAGACCAAAGTCCCAACGATTTATATACTTTTGCAAAAATCAAGGACTGACCTCAGAAGAAGCATTCGATCATCAAAAATGCAGTTTGAACTGTACCAACAAACGAGTGAAATAACAGGTTTCAGAGTTGGTTCGAACGCATACAAGAGTGCATTATACTTCGTGGAGAATACTTCGAAAAACAAAGTCTTTAAAAGCTAGTTCTATATGCAAACTTAAAAACAACCCTTGTAGGGATTGCAATTTCAAAGATATTACTTCTTGGCAACATCACCAACGTGCTCCATAAATTCTGTAATTTATAACCAAATCAAATTAATAAATAATACTGTCGCTCAAATTTTTCCCATTTTCGGTGTTGAATTAAATGGCATTCTAAATCCAAGTGACTGAAAATGTCCTTAACCACAAACAGGTAAAACAGATAAATACCTGCTTTTCCTTTTACCATTTTATTGTCCACTTAAATTACTAAAGCTTCCTGCTTTAAATAACTCTAAATTCCATTAATAAAACGCACATTTAAAATCAATATCTAGTATTTCTTAATATTTTAAAATGTTCCAAACTTCCTTGCACGATAACGTCATGCTCAAGTTTAATCAAAACTAGTTCCGTCGCTAATTCATTGTTTAACAAAATAACTACTTTGACGTTTGACTGATTTTCTACTTACATAAATATCAGCGCCACTGCGTTTATAATACACATACACATAATTAATAAGTAGGAACGAAAACGTTATGCACTCACTATTTAGTAATATTTTTAAACTCTAGGATATTTAGAAACCATCAGCATTTCCAATTTTCATCCTTCCAAACTAACACAGCACTCTTAAAACACACAACACAAAAGTCCAAATTATTGGAAGGGTGAACACTTTAGGTCTTAACCTCTTTTTAACAGATCGCAACGACGCTAATTCCTCGAACCCGTAAATTAAAACGTATCTTACCCTTGCAAGCAGAATTTGAAAAATATACACACGTCGCGTGTTTTCCCTGCGGGAATCTATATTCACATCTTGAAGCTATGTTTCGTTAACTTTCAACCTCCCTCCCCGCTTTACTACTCACTAGTATTACTACATGTTGTCGTTCCTAATTAACTTTCACAACTTAACTTTTAACTGTGTAACTTAGTTGATATATTTCATTTCTCCCTCTATATGTATAAAAATTTGTTCTTGCTATGTAACATTTATTTACGTTGAATAAAAAGGTCAATGTCATGTTATACATACAAGTTACGTACTTTGTACTTTTGTTGCAAGTTATTGTCGAACGTTTAACCATGTCTCAGATATGATTCTACGTTTCTTACGTATCATTTATTTCATCAATATGTAGTCGGTGGTTTTGTTTATTGCATGACGCACTGCGTTCCAGACAATTTGAAGTTAGATTAAAGGAACATAAATCATACATAAAAAATAGAAAATTTGAAAAATCCATGATTTGCCAACATGCATGGGTCATAAAATAAAATGGGAGGACGCAAAAATTACTGACAAAGAAGAAAACCACCAAAAATGAAAAATCAAAGAAGCTGCTTATATAACCTTACATAAAAATAACTGCGTAGCAAACGAATCTGTGACTTTTAGTAAAAAATGGATTCCATTGCTAAAAGAAATAACAAAAGAAATTACAAATGAAAATCAAATGCCCCCAATATCTAGGTAGCATTACAAGCTTTTCCTGGGTTTTCCTTGCGATATTAACATGAAATACAGCCTACATACATGATTTCTATTTATACATAAAACTAATTACATAACAATAGGCATATTAGCAGCCACCAGCTGCTTACGCCTTACGGTAACGTAATCACACACTTCTTTAATAATCATCCCCTCAACAGTATAAATAGAAACATGTTAAAACATGTTCCAATCATCAAGTTATTGCATTTATATGAAATTTAACTATATAAAAATTAATCAGCTGATTCTACGTTAAGCGTATTGGTTACCTTAAAAAGCCGCTCCCAGGACGCAACACAAATTGAAAGTACTCATTCTTCTAAACTATAAAAATTTCCACCTAATGTATTCAAATCAAAGATTAATAAATCAAAGTCGCCTTCAATTTGTGTCATAAATGACAAACTTAAAATTTTTTATTATTTTGACAACGATCCTAGGTTATGGATCGAAACTCAATAAAGACATTTTTATAAACTTTGAGTGGTTTAATAACCAAGAAAAATTTTAAAAAAACGCCTTTTGTTAGTACACCTACATGTTTGTACCTAGTACACCACAATTGCAGAGGATACAAATAATTGAATAAATATATGAATAATTTGATGGCCAACGTTCTGGATTTATGCATGCTATTCTAGATTAGATTTTTGTTTGATATGCGCATACTATAGTTACTTTCAAATATTTCTTGTCACCGTACCTGACACAGCTACTTATACTGATATATAGTTAACAGTTCTTTGGCGATCTTCGGGCTACTGATAACAAGAAAATTCATCAATTGTGTTTTAATTGGGTTAAATACTGGCTTTCCTTACGTAAAATTAATTTAACTTGCTCTTATTTTTCCTTACTATTGATGTTCAATGTAATGTACCTTACAATATAACTAACGGATGGTCTATATCTAATAACAAATACGTATCAAAGACGTTTACGTCTTTTTCAGTAAAACACTTGCTAGGAATGTTCTGTACAGAACTGAAGGCAAGGGGTTTTGAGTGTTCCAACCCCTACGAATCTTGATAAACTGAAAATAGCAATATTAAATCGATGCTACAGGGTGTCTTATTCTGCATAGCATTGGATGGATAACTTTGTTATCTGAAGAGATTGGAAATCAGTTAAATGGGAAATGTTTTTCAGATGTTGTTTAGTAATAATTGTTTGGAATTTAAAATTTTTTAAACATTTTGTGGATATATGGGAAAAGTGATTTTTTTGAGAAGATCAAATATTAGGTTTATTCAAAACTTTATAAAAAAAACCTCTAAATGTAGGTAGCTGAGAATGATTTAAATAATTAAAAAATGTAAACAAATCTTTGGTTGTGCTTTGGCGCGTGAAGACATCGCATCGTTCTACGAGCTTTCCTCAACTGCAGCTTAGCTTAGACTAAGATTACTGTACTTTTTAGTACAAATTTATAAGAATTATAATTACGAGAATTAAAACATTGCTCTTCTCAGGGCGATGGACGTGACCAACCCGAAGCGTGCTTCGGTGACGTTTACGGACAGCGACATGGACGCCGAAACAATCAAGGCAAGTCGACTACGTGAACAGCACTCCGACTCCGAGACTGAGACAAAACGCACCCGAAATACTGAAGATAACGTAACTGCCACACAATACACGATCGTGAATGACGTACCACCCGTTGAGCCGACGAAGACACCTATTTCCTACGCTACAGCAACCTCCAGCCCATCAACCACGAGCACAGCAAGACCGACGACCTCAAACCCTAAAAACAAGACCGCAGCGGCAAGTAACAGAATCTCGCCCATTTTCATTGCTACATTTCCTGATTTCATCAAGTACGCAAAAAAAATGAAACGAATTACGAAACGTGACATAAACATACGAACAACCGAACTAGGTGCACGAATCCACGCAGCCGACGCCAACGAGTTCCGATTTGCACAAGATTACTTGAAGAAACACGGTATTGAATTCCACACGAACGGATTGAAAACCAAACGACAACTTAAAGTTGTAATCAAAGGACTAGCTGCGAACATTACAGCGGAGGACGTCACCAACGAACTGCTGGACAGGAAATTTAAAATTGAACACGTAACTAGACTACAATCAAAGGACAAACAATACAGCAATACATTCCTGGTTATACTGAAAAACGAACCGACATCACAGACCATCTACGACATGCGAGAACTTCTATACTGCCACGGCGTTAGAGTTGCTGCCTTCCAATCGAGGGTGGAGATTCCACAATTATGTTTCGCATGCCAACGCTACGGACACTCCAGTCTAAACTGTGGATACAGACCGCGCTGCATCAAGTGCGGCAAAGAACATTACGCCTCCGAATGCATAAAGAAACGAGAAACGACAACTACGTGTGCTAACTGTAGAGGACCACACCCCGCTAACTACAGGAACTGTCCAGCCTACCAAGAACTACTCGACAAGAAAAAGAAGACACGCCAACCACCAGCACCGATACTCGCATAGAACACTTCCGACAGCTCCGACTCAGACGAAGAAGAAGGCTGGACGAGAGTCGACCGCAACAAGAAGACACGATCACGCAATACCCCACAAGAAGCACCGACAAAACCGACTGAAGCGGTTATGGCAACAACATCCACCACACACTGTATACCAGACACCGACAGCTCCACCGACGTCAGTATGGACAGCGCTCCCGAGAAACGAGTGAAACGAAGACGCACCACCGCAACGCCTACAACAGAAGCTCGCGCCACCGTAAGGACTGCTCCAGCTGCCTTAGCACCTGAAGCAGTTACGCCACAAACGAACACCAACCAGGACAGTAGCATCAAACGACTACTGAACAAAGCACTACAGTGAACGCATAGACCGATATCGACCTACATGGCTGGGGAACCCGTTATTCCGGTTCTCCTGAAGGCACTATACGACATTTTCACGACCCTTAATGGATAATCAACGAACACGACGACAACAGCGACTACTCTCGTGGAACGCCAACAAAATAAAACATAGAATAACTAAACTACGATACTTTTTGACTGAATTTGACATCGACATCGCACTACTTGGGAAGACGAAACTAAACCACAACCACACACTTAAGATCGCAAATTACACAACTCACAGAAAAGACTGGGCCATTGAACCAGAACAAATAACAAGTGGAGGAGTAGCCGTACTTCGGCACAGACGAATCACGCTTCACGTACTAAACCTTCCACAAACACAGCTAGATGCTGCAGGCGTGGAAATATACGCTAACGGACGACTACTGAGACTCATCTCTGTATACCGAAGCCCAACAAGAATATTATCTACGCAAGACAACGACAACCTAACGCTCGGAGACACCGCTACGATAATCATGGGTGACTTAAACCCTAAACACACCACATGGGGTTCCATAATCAACAATCGCGACGGACTGACGCTCTTCACTTACTTACTGGGTAAAGATTTCGACATTACCGGACCAGACACACCGACAAGAATACCTCCAAATTCAGATCATCAACCTGACGTACTAGACATAACGCTAGTAAAAAACATGCCGTACAACTTCACGACAGAAGTGATACACGACCTAAGCTCCGACCACCTACCGATATTAACTACGATTTACACAACGCCACATACACAAGAGACAAATAACACCGTCACACCAACAAACTAGAGAAAATTCAACGAGTACCTACAGTACAAAATAACATCTGAAAACCCGACCGTCGACACACACGAACAAATCGACGCAGCCACAGAATACGTCACTAATACGCTACAAGAAGCACTAAATCACAGCACTACGACAAGGATCTGGAACACTAACAGACCACAACTTCCTGACTACCTTCGTGACATTATCCAACAGAAAAGGAAGTTAGTCCGGAGATGGCGGATAACGAGGGACCCAGCCATCAAAATACAACTAAACGCAACACAAGCTGCACTGAAAACACTACTAGATGAACACAATACGCAACAGTGGACAGAACATATCAACAATGTTCTCGAGACTGAGGGGAACTTACACCAACTCAACAGAGGACTTATAAGAAGACATCGACTATCCAACGCACCACTAGACGGACCAGACGGAAAAATCTACAACGCCCGTGAAAAGGCAAACATATTTGCCACGACACTACAAGAAACATACTCACCGAACCCAACAACACACCAGCAACACGAAACATACGTAAACGAAACCATGGACGAACTACTATAAATGCACCCAGAACCCCACATACCACTTATAACACCAAAAGACATCAAACAAACAATCTTCAGCAACAGAAACAGAAAAGCACCCGGAAAAGACAACGTCACAAACCAAGCACTCAAAAACATCACGAAATGCACACTGGCATACATCACGAGACTATTCAACGGTATACTCCTACGACGACATTATCCCACAACATGGAAGAGTGCAATCACAGTAATGATACACAAGACAGGAAAAACAAGGACAAACTCGTCACACTACCGACCGATATCGCTTCTCAGTGCGTTATCAAAAATATTCGAACGACTACTACTACAGAAACTGAAACATTACCTACGAGACCGACAAGAACAATTTGGCTTCAGAGAAGATCACTCGACCACACTACAAGTAATACACGTCATAGACCACATCGCAGAAAACTACAACAAAGCTCACGTTACGACAGCAGTATCTCTGGACATACAAAACGCATTCGACAAGGTTTGGCACAGAGGACTCCTGTACAAACTAGCGACTATACACCAAGTACCACTACACTACATACAGTTACTTGACAGCTACCTCATAGACCAAAAACTACAAGTACGAGTAGACGGACAGCTATCGCACGAAGTATCCATCACGGCTGGAGTTCCGCAAGGCGGATGTCTCTCAGCAGCACTGTTTAACGCCTACATACAGGACATACCCTGCAACGATAACGTCAAATGCAGACTATACGCCGACGACACCTTACTCATCACAACAGCACGCCATCCCAGACTAGCGACACAAAGACTACAACGTCAACTGGACAACCTACCCGACTGGTTGGGAAGATGGAAATTACAAATCAACGTCGACAAAACAGAAACCATACTTTTCTCACGACACAGACTACACCGACACCTTCCGCCAACGTTTGGAGGGCAACAACTGCCGTGGAAAAACAACATACGATACCTCGGAGTGACTATCGACAGAAACCTCTGCTTTCACAAATACCTAGACGAGACGCTCAAAAAAGCAAGACAAACCAAACGCCACCTACGTCCGATGCTGACATTTAACAACAAACTACCGACAGAAACACGGACCAGAATTTACAAAACGCACATAAGACCGATCATCACCTACGGATCACAAGCATGACTGACATACCTTTCAAAGACAAACTTACGACGCCTAGAAGCATTTCAGAACATCATCCTTCGACTGATTACCGGCGCACGGTTGTTCGTCAGAAATGATACAATACGAAACGACTTAAACATTCCCACAGTACACGAATACTGTAGAACAAACGCCACAAAAACATATCAAACAATAGACGACTCACCACATCCATCCATACGAGACGTCGCACCACTACAAGGCACACGACAAACAATCAGAAAACGACCACGCCGACTACTAGATGTGTAACATAACATCAGACAAAAGCACACCAGACCGGGACTAGTTGGCTAAATAAAAAAAAAACAACTAGGACAACACGTGATCCAGACCACTAGGTGGAAAAACAGACACCTAGAACACTCTGACGACAAAATGATACAGACAAGACAGCAAAAACCACTAGGTTAATGCTGACTACTATACGCGCCCCGAGAGAGCAGGATCAACCAGGATAACAAATCTTTGGTATATACAGTTATACAGAAGATACCGGGTCCAAATCCAGTAACAGTCGACGTTTCATTCGCAGTTTTAAAGATAAAAGATTAATTAACTATACTGCATGTGTCGA
The DNA here is from genome assembly GCA_036346225.1 of Platerodrilus igneus. Classification (NCBI taxonomy): domain Eukaryota; kingdom Metazoa; phylum Arthropoda; class Insecta; order Coleoptera; family Lycidae; genus Platerodrilus; species Platerodrilus igneus. Next base: position 2,993,065 of record JARFIW010001108.1, on the reverse strand, counting down.
AATTCAAGGGTAAATAAAAAATTTATATCCAGGGCGTGTCGAAATTCAAAGTTTAACAAATGGCAGTTGTGACTTAGTTAAAAAATGGTGGAAGTGACATTTTACAAAAAAAAATGAATGGCCGTTAGTCATAAGTTAGAAAGAGGAATTCGTAAAAATCAGTGGGTCTAGAATCAGTAAACTCGTAAGAAAGTTGAGCAGAAGAGCAAATGAGGTAACAGAAAATACAATTTTTCGCTACTAATAGAAGTATCAATACACGTGATAGATATATAGATGTATTGAAAAATATAATACGTACAAATATTATATTAAGTTAGTGTATTGTAGATAGATACAGCATACAGCCATAGAAATCTAATTAAATAAAAAAAATTGTGACCTCTCCGAATGTATCTATCTACGACCTTGATTATTTATGCTGCTTAAAACTGATTTCTGCTGTCTTTGGTTATAACTAGATTTAGATTTGAGACCCTTAAATCATGCAGCTATATGACGTGCTTCTGCAAACCTTGCAAGTATATTTGTAAGCCTCTTGCAGTAACATCCAGCCCACCGCCGGATAAAGGGGCGGGCAAGCCGGGCGACTGCCCGGGGCGCTAATTTTTGAGAGGTTCCGATATAAAAATAAAATATTTTTTATAAATTGAAATTGATCATTTTTCATGAGACATCGATTCTTTTTAGCAAGCAATAAGTTGTTTTTTCTTTAATAATACCAAATAAAGTTCACAACGCTAATTGTTTTATAATTGTCAACAGGTTAAATAATTGTAATATTATTTATAAGAAATCTATTTGTATAGTCAGAATTTATAATAACTAAAAAAAAAAGATTAATAGACAAAACCAAAAATTTACTAATAAAAATAATCAAACCTAAGAATTTTTATCGCTTTTATCACACAACATTCATGGAAACAAATGTTTTTAATCTCTAAAAAGTTTATTTTTATTTATTTTGGAAAGATAATTTGTAATCAGTATCATGTATCACAACACTCTACTCAAAAAAATAGACGAGATCAGATTTATAAATTATACAAAAGTCAAAGTGATATTGGCGCCTGTCATATGTCTTAATCTTAATGGTTAAATAATTTTGTCTCTCTGTAAACTTTGCATTAACAACACTTGCCGTGCTTTAGAGTAAAATATAAAAAAATTTTGTTACGTATTCGTTGTGGAATTAATTAATTTTTATTATTTTTACGTTACATAAATTATGGGAAGTAGTTATCAACGTAATAAATAATATAAATTAATAATTGAATTTTTGGTAGGAAATCATAATATTAATATATTTTCAGACTAAAAGGGCTATTATACTGCCTTTAAAAAAATTATCAGAGCATCCAAATCGTAAAAGAAAACAACAATGAGAAGAAGAATCAAAAAAGCAAAAAATTACTGGTTCTTTAAACCAGAAGAAACCCAGATCCAATTAATTGAAAACAATTCTCAATTACAATTGAATTTGAATTCCGTGAAGACTTCTACATCTGGTTTCAAAGAAATACCCTCATATCTAAACGTTCATGGTTATCTTATTTAAGAAGTGAAAATATGGTATTCTGTATTTGTTGTAAATTATTTTACACAGATAGAGTCAAGTAGGGCTTAGCAGCAACAGGTCATTTTAACTGGAAACATTTAAGTGAGTATTTAAAAGAACATTAAAATTCCACTGAGCATTTAAATAATTTTATTGAATGGTCTGAGGCACGGAAAAGATTCGAACTCGTAAGATAATTGATAAAAATATTCAGGCAGCTATTGCTAAAGAACAGGAACACTGGGACGATATACTAGATAGACTAATGAATATTGTGTTACATTTAGCAGAACACAATTTGGCTCTACGTGGTTCATCCGATCAATTTTTCACTAAAAATAATGGAAATTCCATGGGATTGGTTGAACTTGTTAATATATAGGACGTTTCTTTGCACGAACATGTTCGTCGAATAATATCAAATAAAACATCAATTACTTATTGCAGTAAAACAATACAAAATGAGATAATCACATTATTGGCATCTTCTGTTCGTGATGATATTTTGGAACGTACCCGTAAAGAGAAATATTTTAGTATTATTTTAGATTGTACTCCAGATATTAGTCATAAGAAACAACTTTCATTTACGTTACGTTTTGTAGATATTAGTGAGAGCGACTTAATATCGAGGAGCATTTTATTAACTACCAAGAAATTGAAGAATCAACAGTCAACTCATTATATGAGATAATAAAACTATTATTGAATGATTTTCAATTCAACTTAGATGATTGTAGCGGTCACGGATACGACAACGGCTCTAACATGAAGGGAAACATTAAAGGTGTTTAAGCTCGTGCTTTCTTATGCCATGTGGATGCCACTTATCTTGCACACAATCAACGTCTTTTTGTAGTATTTTACAACGTTTATACAAATTTTTCTGCTTTTATAGGACGATGGAAAATTTTAACCGACAATGTGCCTTTATCTTGAAAACCTTTATGCGAATCTCGCTGCGAAAGTCGAATTGATTGTATCAAACCTTTGAGATTTCAAATAATTGAAATACACGATGCACTTTTACAAGTACACGAAAATTCTAAAGATGGTGCACGACATAAAGCATTTACGTTATCAGAACATATATGAGAATATTCATTTCTAGTATTAATAGTTATTTGGTACGCTCTGTTGTCCCACATAAACATTGTTAGTAAAGCCTTACAGGCCAATTCAATGGATTTAAATAATGCCGTTAATTTATTACAATCTTGTTCTAATTATCTTGAAAATTATTCGTTCCGATGGTTTTGAAAAATGCTTGGTAGACGCGAGAGAGCTAGCTGAATTAGTAGGTACCGAACCGATCTTTATACAAAAACGCATCCGTCGTATAAAAAGAAGCATAATTATGAAGCTTTTGATGATGTTGCTGTTGATGCGAAAGAACATTTCAAAATAAATGTATTCAACATATTAGTAGTTCAGATTAAGTCTTCTTTGGTAGAACGTTTTGAACAAACCAATGATTTTTTTTGAATAATTGGGGATTTTTGTGTAATTTTAAAAAAATCTAAATAATGATGATTAACGCAAGTGTTGCATGAATTTACGTTTGCTTTTAAAGGATCAACAAAAATCTGATATTGATGGTACTGAATTAATGAATGAAACTATAACTTTCAAAAACCTAATTCCTGAAAATATTAACAGTCCTTTAGAGATTCTCAATTTTATAAAAAGTAACGACCTATATACAATTATGCCAAATTTGTGAACAACTTTAAGGATATTGCAGCTTGCGAACGTAGTTTCAGTAAATTGAAACTTAGTAAAACATATTTAAGATCAACTATGACAAATGATAGATTAAATAGCTTGAAAATTTTGTCAATAGAAAATAAAGTTGCAAAAAATATAAATATAACCGAAAACACAAAAGTTTACAGATTTAAAAACTAGAAAAAATATTTTTAAATTATTTTTATGAAACATATTTACTTTATTTGTCATACATTTCATTTCTTTTTGATATTATAATCATTGTTTTTGTACTGCTTTGTATATAATGTTGCTATAGCATCACTTCCGGTACGTATTCCAAAAAGTCATATCATACCTAAAGTTGCAAAAACTAAACAGAGAACCAACACTTTTATAAAATTGTAAATCATGGTTTCAAATTACGGTAAAATAAGATATAAATCCAGAAATAATATTATATATTTTAATAAATTCATAAATAAAAATTGTTTTTGGCACTATATACGTTTAATGTTGGTAAAGTACGAAAATTCAGAAATGGTTTTTATTGCAGGGACCATTGTGTGAAGGTTAAATATGCCGATCGATAATGGTTTAAAGTAGCCAATATTGCCCCTCATAAATTGTAAGATATTTCATATACCTGAATTCTGTCAGGGTTGAATTAAGCATTTATTGTCATTCTTGACTATATACATATTGTTATTTCCACCATGTCATTTGTGGCCATTTTATTGATCTTCTATTGGTAAAGCTAAAAGTAATAAAAAGCAATAAACAGAATTTTTGAGTTTTCGAAGTAAAACAGTGGTAATCAGCATCTGCTGTCGCTGTCAATATTATGTCATTTAAAAATCATGATTCGTTGAAATAATTTATGTATGATGAAAATAAAATAATACTAAAATCAAAAATTGGAAGTATTACATTTTAATAATATTTGATATAATAGTAAAAATTGATGTGGGTAAGTTTTATGCATTTTTTATAGTTTCAAATAATGCAATATTTTAAATAATAACAATGCCAAATGGCATTTACCCATGTATACATGTATTCTAATATTGTAGAATATGTTGTAATAATTATTGTTAATATATCAAAATTATTACGATATTTAGTAAAGTTTATTTTATTGTGAATGTTGTTTTGATTCGTGGCGTATCCAATTATTCCAACTTAATTAGTATGATAAAATTTCCCTAGTGTGATTTTCAAAAGAATTAATTTAAATAAGTATGTTATTGAATTTTTGACAAATAGCTTTACCAAAAATCTTGTATGTCACATACGTATGCAACAGGAATAGCATAACTCACTTTTCAAAATTCTCGTCCCTTCGTCGCTCGAACTTCAAATGCGCTCGTTATGCTATTCCATATGTTGCATCACTAAATAACTATTGTATTATTTTTTAAATAAATAAATTTTGTACACAGTTTTTTATTGTGTAATTTTGATTTTTTGCTTTTTTACTATTTTTTTTTATTTTGCAGTAAAATTGTATACTCTTGTATGAAAAGGCGCCAAATTTTGTTTTGCCCGGGGCGCTCAAAACCCTAGAACCGGCCTTGATCCTGCTCTAGTAATTAGATTATATAATTAAATTAAATATAATTGTACTATTTTAAACAACGCAAAATGCAATAACTTTGATACTTTGCGTCCAGAAAGTAAGTCCGAAGCAATCATGCAGGAACATCAAGAGCATATTGCAGAAAAAGATGCCACACGGAAGGCACGTCGAGAAGCAGAGATAAAGAGAAAACATGACAATACGTTTATATCTGCATCTTTTGACCTTCAAAAGATTCTCACGACACCAAAAGGTGACAGCATATTACTTTAATACAGTCGTAAGTATGCTGTGTATAATCTGTGTGTTTACGAAGATTACAAACAAGAAGGCTACTGCTATTGTGAGAAGTTAATGAAATTGCAACATGCGTGTATTCGTATCTTATTAAGGTTGATGGTAGAGGACATGCTACGCATGTTAGTCTACATTCTAACTCATGTCTTGGTCAACACCTTAACAGGAAAATACTATTTTGTACACAATTCAAACACTGTTCAAGAAGTGAATATACAATACTTGCTCCCTGGTCATTCCTACATCACCTGCCATTCTATGCACAGCATATTAAAGAATTATACTAGGTGCCAAACTGTACTAGCGCCTTCATAGTGGATACCCGTTATATGTGTTTCTAGAAAAAAAAAGCTATATCACCTCAGGAAATTGAAGAACTCTGATTTTCTTAATTAGAGGTCTTTGCAGCAAAAATCTTACCCAATAATGTAAAGGGTAGTGGCGGCAGGATTAATTGGAAAAATGTCCGACATTGTGTGGTTACAAAAGGGGAAGGTAACCTAGAAATACAGTATAGTTTCCAGGACAAGAACTAATGTGCACACGATTCCTATTAAAGCAGCCTTGTTCCCTGAGAGACTAACAAACACAGACCGAGACAGAATCAGTATTCCTATTCCTAACAAAACGCACCGAAGAAAGCCATCTACATATCATTATTAAAGTATAAAGATTTGGCGAAACTTTGCCAAAGTGGGGTGATTGCACATGCATTGCATAAATTAGAGTATAAAAATATAAGGAGTAGTGCTACCTTTGCCGATGAGCTAGAGGACACTGACCAAAAAGATGTAAAAGAAGAGAATTTGGGTATTGTCAGTAGTGGCCACTAATTAGTTTACCCGGCGTGAGATAGGTTTTGGACCTCTTGGAGCGACTTTTTAAAAAGCTTTTCCAAAAAACTTCTTTTATCAAATTTATTTTATACTGAATTACAATGATTAAATTTAATTTACAAGTACGTTATATTCAGTAATGTTGGAGATCGAAATAATTCTAAGTTGACTTTCACTAATTAAATAAATTAAAATTACGGTTAGTAGCTAAACTAACAACAATGTTAAAGTTGATAAGCTCTCGACTGACTAGCCATCTTGTGCTCTCGAGGGTGTTTATGCTATTCCTGCCCCTCACATTGCTTGTGGAAACTGCAGGCTCATGTCTGCTTATTTCTGTACTTAATACAATGTAACAATTTTAATTCTAATAATTGCTGTCTTATAACCTACTATGACCTGCACCTACAAAATTTGTATTTCATTCTTACGTTAAAAGTTTTTGGTAGGGGTATGTTTGCTATAAATTGGTGTAATGTTGTTTGGTAGGCATTCTTGATTTTGAAGAGTTCTCTTTCTACAAAATCTAAATAATGTTTCTTTACGGGTCTGGGGCTAATTAAAGTTTTTGAAGATCCGGTGTCGATTAGTAATTTGAATTCTGCGTGAGGTATTTCTATATACAGTAAAATTTGTTGATTTATGTTATTTAAATTAATTACGTTCGGTCGTATTTGAATCGGTCTAACTGAAAATTTGAGCACGCGTTTTCTTTGTCGTCCTCTTCGTAATTTTCATAGGGGTTGTGGCATTCGTAGTTTTCTGAATAATTTGCTTTATTGTCTTTATTGGAATTTGCGTAATTATCCGTGTCACGATTATTAAAATCTTCCACTTTTTGGTGAAATAGTTCTTCCGAGATGAAGATTCGTTTTTGGTTAGAGCTTAATCGGATTTGTGATATTTTTGTGTTTTGTGTTTTGTTACCGGATGAAGTGTCCATAGGGGTTATTTGTAGTAACCGTTAGGGTTGTTATTCGTCATCGGTGCGTGTCTGATGGGGTGTGCGCCGAATGTTTGCTATGGTTGATTTACGTTTTATTAAATCTTGCTGTAAATGCGCGTTTTATAAAATTTGAATTAAATGTTTGTCTTGGAAATTGTCGGAATTGATTGTGGAAATTTGTGTTATAAAATTTGGGTTGTTAATTCGCGGTTGATTTGTTTGTGCGTTAAATGGTGTGAATTTTGGTTGTGTGGTTATTTGTCTTGTACAGTTTTCATTGATGAGTAATTTTTGTTTGCGTTTGGGTTGTACAATCTATTTCGGTGGTACATAACGTTCTCTTGCGCTACAATCATGTTCATTGCTTCTTCTAAATTTTGAGGGAACATTTTCGTTTTCATTAATTTTATGTTTTGGTAGGGTTCTTCAATTTTTAGCTTTGTTAAAATTAAACTTCGTACGTTTTGACATTTCATACTGAATTGATAGGGTGATTGGTTATGTTCCATCCGTAGGTTTATTCAATCGCGGACTAGACATTTGATGTTTTGTTGGTCGCAGAAATATGCAATCAGGACACATTTGAATTCCTCCCACTCGATTAGATCTTCTCAACTGGCAATCAGGGTTAATGCTCTGCCGGTCAGCTTGCTTATTATTAGTCGAAGGAGTAAAACGTTGCGTTCGCTGTCTCCTAGTTTGTAAAAAGATTTTAAAAATATCTCGCACGCGGTGATGAAGATCCCTTACAATGTTTGACTTCCGTCATATTGGGGAATGCTCTTAAGGTAGAGTTTCATGTCTGAGTTCATGTTTGTTAATAGTTGCTTTCAGTTCAGTTTGAATTGTTTTTGTATAAATTGAGAGTTACTTGTTAGTTTAGTTTGTATATAGTTATTTAAAGAATCGCTTTACGTATATTTTATATGTAATTATAAAGTGCGATAATTACATTGAGGAATTCTGCTTGAAAATTGTCTTAACAATTACCGTCGCGTCGGAGTGTGTATTTATAACTTTGGAGAGGTTACAATTGTTGTGAATTAAGTTTCAAGTTGTTTCTGAGTAATAATATCCTGCAATAACTGCGTTATAATTATACACTTTTGTTCAGATTTGTGATGAGTAATTAAGTATTGCAATAATAAAGTTGCTATAATTGTTTCGTTAAATGTTGCATTAATAAGTGCATAAAATGCTTCTTTATAATTTTACACCTGCGTTAGTTTGTTGCCTTGAAAATGTCTAATTATAAAGTTTCAGGTTTCCTGAATAAATTCTTTCAATAATAATAATTGCTGTATAAATGGTACATATAATTGCGTTCTATTTATATATTAAAACTTCAGACTGTATAAATTGTTTCATTTATTGTAATAATTGTAATGATTGTGTGTCTTTATAATTTCTTTATTAAATAAGTTCTCTGAGTAAATTCCTTTCAGAAATGATGATGATGATGAATAAGTTGCAATAAAAAGAATTGTATATAAAAAATTTTTTTTACTAGCTAGCATCAATATTCAGTTGATAATGGTTTAGGAAAATGAACTTTGGTACTTACAAGAATTTGTTTGCCAGTTTCATTCTTTTCTTCTTTGCTTCTGAACTTCGTCTATTTTTGTACTCTTCGCAGTTGGTTCTTTCCAGATTAAGAATTGAAGTTCAAGACCACCAGCTTAAGCTTTTCCAAAAATCTTCTTCTATCAAATTTATTTTATACTGAACTACAATGATTAAATTTAATTTACAAGTACGTTATGTTCAGTAATGTTGAAGATCGAAATAATTCTAAGTTGACTTTACTAATTAAATAAATTAAAATTACGGTTAGTAGCTAAACTAACAACAATGTTGAAGCTCTCGACTGACTGTGACCTGCACCTGAAGTATCACGATACGTCTGGAATACAATGTCTGTTTCCGTTCTCACTGTCTGGCTTGTTAAACTTTCATTAACCTTTTTATTATGTCCTTCAATTTTACATTGTTGCATCTAACTTAAGTTTTAATAATTCTTAATAGTTCTATTAATTACATATATATTCTAATTTGAGGGATATGTAACTCGCGTAGTAAATAAGTGATTAGTCTAAGAAGGTAATCATAAGCCTTTTTGAAGTATAATAATCGTTTATTTTTAAAGAAAATCTACAGTTACTTGTATAAAAATTATTTTAGTAGTTGTGTTATTTTCATTCTTTCTTGACTAGAATAAAGAGTGAAAAGTATCATTCGTGGGTGACATCAATTTAACTTTTACTAGTCGTCTAGTTTGAACACATTAATACGTTAAATTGTGCTGTAAGCATTATTATAAAGCCTTTTGGTAAAAGAGCACAAACCACTACTTATCTTCAATTGTTTTCAGCAAAAGGACAAAAGCCGCATAACTATTTTACACCAACGTAATACACATAATCAATGTTTAACTATTATATTGATCGTTTTTAGCATTAAGGTTCTGTAAATGCATTTATCGATAACACCATGTACTAATTTTAAAAGACTTTTTCATCTACTGAAAAATATTCACATTTTGGGTTGTGCCTTTTTACCCATCAGAGGAAGTCCAAAAAGATTCAGCCATAGAAATTATCCTTTTAAATTTATGTTTCCCACATGGTATAACCCCTGTATTTACCAAATATAGTCCCGTCCCATATTTTGTACAGTATACTACCAATATTAAAATACATCAACGTATGGAGCGGGAGTTAGATAAAAGCTGAGACGCGCAAGTGGCGATACAAAGTGGACATTGAAATGAATAGAGCGCACCTGCAATGATATCTAGAATGGTGTAGAAACGTAACTTCAAATACATAAATCGATCAAAAAGTATTCGAATTGGAAACCATGCCAAACAAATTGCAAGACTGATGACACGTTGATGATGACATAGTGTGGGATTGCTGTTTGCGAGACTTCTTCCTGCTACAAATAAATACATGAAAAAGCAGCTAACTTTACAAAGTTCGAGAAGAGGACCAAGTGGTTTAAAAAGGGCAATTTATAATTTAAGACAGACATCTTGAATTAGTGAAGATAAACAGGATCAGATTTTACTTGGGAATACGATGTTATCAAAATCCTGTAAATACATGTTCTGCTCTATCGAAAATATTGCTTATTGCTAACATATTTATAGCACTTTTATTATCCTATTTGACGTATATTGCTGCTTACAGTACAACAGCAGCAGTGTTTTAACAACCTTTTTCTAGATATTGCAAGCGTTTCGTCTGCACAAGGCTCGCAGCTTTGTTTTTACTACAATTTTTACGTAGCTTTATGAGTGTAAAAGGGATTATACGTGAAGTTGTGGAATATGTTGACTTTAAAAGCCTTTTCTGGTAGGGTGCTTTTAAAACTGATATAAAAACGAAATTGCACTTGCTTCGCTAATTTTCGTATCTGCATGCATAAATATAAATATGAACTAGCAATACTTTTCTGCTTTTACCAGACACTAGAATCTACAATGCCTTAATGTGTTTTGTGCAAAAAAGATACTGCTATCCTCCTTTTAGCTTTGTACCTTATAAAATTGTACATAACCTATCCTGGAAAAATTCAGTTTTACTGCTACGTACCTCCAAATTCATTGAATTTTTAATCTCAAATACAATAGGCATCAAAACGAAAAATAAAGCAAACTGCTTCATCAACGGTGTCTTGTGCTTATCAAACTAGTTAGCGCAATTCCAATTTCTGGCAAGTTTGAAGGTTCGGCACCAACTCGAACTCATCTTTATCCGTGAACTCATCATGCAAGTTATTGTTTAAATCGGTAAGTAGCGTTTCTAACTTGCCTGCTTGTAACATCTGCGAGCTGACACCTCATTAGCTCGTACGCCACTCACACGCGAGTTGAGCTAGTTGAAAAAGTAAAATGGTGCGTGATTTATTTTTCCGCGATTAAATTAGAGACAACATAGTGTGAAGTTTATTGAATTGTATACAACGCCAACTATTCTTATTAAATATGAAATTTAAGTTCCGTCTTATGCACAGGAAGTTTCTTATATGTCATACGCTATACTTTATGAGTATTTATATCTGAAGGATTATGAAAATCAGATTTAGTTTTCTTAAATTTTCTGTACAATTATTAAATTTTAAAACTATTGACCTTAAAAGCGTTTCAAAGTTATTTGTTGCATTTTCACATGCTGAATCCCAAAATTAAATTTTAAATTAAAAAATAATACCCTTTTAACTCCCAAATATCACAGTACATTCCCCCTATTTGAATACAATGTTAAATTAAATTTTGTTTTTCATTGGGATTCAAATACAATCTTAAAATTCAAATACTCTCTAACTTACTGTCTATACTATTATTTACACTTACTTATTACTATTATTATTTACAGCTATTATTTACACCTACTGTTTACTTGAATCTCACTCTTTTCTTAATTCGCACAGTCATTCTTCTCATATTCTCAATTTTTATTTTCTTAACTGTTTGATGGAAAATATCATCGATGTACTGACTACACAATTGTTCATACGCCCCTTAAATTGCCTGCATGGCCATAATCAATGCTGCACTTGACGTAGACAAACCATACGGTACTACTTTAAAATTATAAATTTTTCCTTCCACCGAAAATCCAGTGTACACCTTCTAGAATTTTTATGCAACGAAATCAACCACAAAGAATTCCTCAAATCAAGCTTGCTGAAAATTAATTTACCACTTAATCTAGTCAAAAGTGTGTCCATACATGGTGGACAACGAAATTGCGGTTTAGTCCGTTGGTTAATTTTTCTCGCATCTAAACACAAACGAATGCTATACCTTATTCACGTTAAATATGGGATGACGTCATAAACAGTAATAAAGTGCTAGCGATTGTAAAATGTGAACGTAACTAGGAACGTAGGTTTAATAATATTAGGGTTTAGTGTGTGGCAGTTGGCAGTTCTGTTCGATGTTGCAACGTTTTTTACTTCTATTACTTTGACATTTCTCATTTTATTGTCATTGCTTAGTTTTGTAGTAAATCGTTTGTGCTTTATATTTGCTAAATAAAACAGTTTTTCAGAACTAAAACGTTTTATACGTTGCAAGTTTCGAGTATTTAACATTTAGAATGCCTAAACATTTGGATTCGCGCGCACAAGAAATGGTTACTCTGATCAGGAAATACACATAAAATAACTTAACCATGACAACGCAGCATTTATTTGAATTATGACGTCATCCCATATTTAACGTGAATAGGGTATATTATCTTCTTAACAACTACCAACTGGTTTAGAAAATGTGTATTCGAATATTCAATTATGCAATCACTTAACATTCTTGCTAATTCATAGTTTACTTGCTCCCTATATGCTGCAGGCACGGGATATACTTTAGAATTAAACGGTTCTGAATTATTAACCTCTAAAACATGTACATAGCCTAGCGCTGTGCTCGTCTCCACGCCTACTAATTCTGAATGTTTCTTTAAAAGTGCCTCAACTTTGTCTAATTTCTCTTCCGGACATTTAATCGTATCTAAGTCATTTACTCCCCCTTCTTTTATTTCCACCAATTTAACACTTAAACTCACGTCATCTTCTGTGACTTCATAACTATCTTTCCACGGCAATACATCTTTAATCTATACTAATCTATTCTCCATGTCTATTACCAGACCTAACTTCACCATACAATCCATCCCTAAGATACTTTTGAATTTTAGTCCTGGAATAGTCACAAATTCCTATTTACAGCTTAACGAATTTTTGTCTACTTTTAACACAACAACGCTATTTACTACAGCAAACATATTCTTGCTCGGAGCCACTAAATTACTCCTCTTAATTGCCATAATTCGACCACTAATTTGATCCCTAATTCCTTTCACAAATTCTTCTGATACTAAACTTCCTTCCGCTCGTGAATCGAGAAACGATCCTACCTTATAATCTTAACATTTTAATCTCAACTATTGGTAAACAAACTTTTTTGACTACTCTGCTTCAGCTTTCTCCTCAATTGCCATAAATTCCCGCGGATGTTTATAATTACATATTACTAACTCTAGTGGTTTGTCCTCTATTGAAAATCCTGTCCCACTCGCGTCTCACTATTCTGTCCCCCTTGTCTCTCTAATACATCTGCATAAGTTCTACTTACTTTCAGTCTACCCCTAACTTTATTATTACTGCTACTTGCTCTAGGTTGCTCTCTCGAAATTTCTGGTGAGCTATTCTCTCGTTGCACACCCGATTCCTGATTTGCATTCCTAGTGCCACTGCTACTCCTATAATTATTTCCCCTAAATACCCAGTTATTTCTAAATTGTGATCTGTTAAAATTCGTTCCCCGTCTATTGTAGCAATTATCTCCTCTATATTCTAACCTGATTTATATTTCTATCACGGTACTTCGTCGACCTTCCTATACTTACATTGTCGTATCTTTGTAGGTACTCCAAAAATGCCTCTCGTTCGATAATATTTTGTAGTGCTACATGCTGTCTGACTTCGACCTTAAAATGTCTCGATAAGTATTTAACAATCTGTCTATCAGTTAACGGAGGAGTCAATTGTTTTGCTACACTAAATTTTCTAATTGCGTATTGTTCGCAAGACCCTGCAAATTCCCCCTTATATTTCCCAGTAATCAAATCGTCCCTCGCTTGATCTTGTTTGTGATCTCCCCAATAATGCTTCAAAAATTTTCCTTCAAAATATAAATATGAATCAATGTCCTGTCCTACAAGATTATTCCACACTTCCGCATTATCTTTTAATAAAGCCTCCTTTACTATGTCCAATTTCGCCTGATCATTGTACAGATTATTCACTAACACACTGACACTATTAATAAAAATTTGTGGGTTTACTCGATTATCCCCATAAAATTTCATGTGCTGATTTAACGATAAGTTATCAGTATAATATCTCGGTCCATCCCCCGTTTAAGCGGTCATATTTTGTTTCATTTCACTCATTTCCCTTTCAAATCTATCTAACTGGTCCCTGCATGAATCACTTACTTCAGTCATTTTAGAATTAATTTCCTCCTCACGAAAACTCTCACTTCTGTTTTCACCTGTCCTATTCCCTGTCTAACTCCAAGTGTATCCCTTTAATTCTGTTCTACACGTATTTCAACTTCCTCCACTTTTATATTTAAACTATTTTTAAATCACTACATTTCTTAGTTGATTTATCTATTTTCTCACTCAACGTTTCATTCATTTTCTCTAACATTCTCATAATCATTGCTCCCTTGATCTCCCGATTTCGTCTTTGATTGATCCATTTTACTTCCTGCTTCCGGTTCCGATTTATCAAACAAGGTACTGTCACTACTTCCAATCTCAACTCATTGACTCCTCAACCATTCTTTTCTTAACATACGTTCCAAACCCCACACTTACACACGCAAACAAAATTCTCCAACACGATAAACTCTTTTTCTCCTGGTCGTCAATTTCCTGAAATAAATTAAATTATCTGAATTTGGGCCTTACGTTCGGGGTGCCATTAATTACTGCGAGTTCCTGCATCTAAAGCCTTACGACTGGGCGCCATTAATTGCTACAAGCTCCTCAAACCTTTTCAAAAGGTTCCACGTTCAGGCGTCTATTAATACTGCAAACTCCTCACTTTGGGACGACATTAAATACTGCAAGCTCAACTACCAAGGTAAAGTCCCACGACTAGGACGCCATTAATACTACGACCCTACTGTTAAGGTATAGCCCCACGACTTGGGCGCAATTAATTACTGCGATCTCTACTCTTGATTGGTGATGTGTACCTATTTTAAATACAACCTCTGCTTATTAAATTTGCCACGGCTGCTCTGCTCCTTCCTGAAATAAACTATCGACTCAAAATCAAAAATTAAACTCCTCTTTCATACAAGTTATATACACCCCCTTTTAAAATACTCCATAAACAGTATACTTCAAGATCAATATTTATCTTAATAAAACATAACCAATTAAAACTAACTTTTTGTGCTAAATTTGCACACCAATAATTAAAGAGACCCTCTTATCCTGTACATAATAACAAATGCCATAAAACATTCCTAAACATAAATTCCCACATCAAATAAAACAAAAATAACTCAAATTAAATATTCGATCAAAAACTTTTTCCCTCGGTTTGCCGTTTTTGTTCATAAATTATACACCTCATTCCCAAAGTCGTTAAACCACAAATTTACACAAGAATAACAACAATAACTGCAGTTACCTGGACTCCATATTTACACACGGGCCTGCTACCATTCCATCAAGTACTGCTGCCGCCAGAAACCACCCCAATCTGGATTGCTGCAACCAAACATACCCAGAGTCATCTATCGTTGTCCTCTCGACAGTGCATCTCACACTTCTGGTGCTTCTCAAACCTTTTCTTCTAGTACCATCAATTGTTGATAATCAACCCAACCAATTAAACACTGACATTTACTCCAGATTACATTGCATATTTTATACAATCAGTGCAAATTAAAATCAAACTGGTTTACTTATAGTATTTAACGTAAATTAAATTTAAACTTTATGCAAACGTAAAAGCATATTTGAGTATTGGAGTCGTCAGCTTGTCGAAAAATGAAAGAGCTCACAATCAACATCTTGGGGCTTATATCCAAATCTCCCCCCTCTAAAAGCCTGCCACAGTTCTCAAAATTTCTATAATACAAACATTTTCACGTACACAATTCTTAAAACCGCTTCACGCTCACAATTATTCAAAAACAACACTCTATCGTACACAAAATTCTGCGTATTCCTTCTAACTGGAACTCATTTTAACAATATTCCTTCGAAACTCAAATTAAAGCTAACAACAACGCACACGTACTAAATGATTTTCGTAGTATTTGAAAATCAATACTCAAACCACCTCGAGCATTCATCTCACATTAACGAAACTTAACGTTTAAAAAACGCCTATATCCAACACGTGTTATATCTTTTCCACTTCTACATATGCTTTCAAATCATCTATCTCTCTTACCTGGTTTTCAACTTCGTTTCTAACGGACAACAGCTGCTGCCAACCTTGCTGTTGCTTATCGAGTTTACGTTGTTTACTAGAAGCTATTAATTTTATTTTAGCCCTGCTAATTGACGTCGAAATTAAACTACTTGGAATTTGCTTGTTTGTTTTTTCACTTCTTTGCCTCTATTTAAAACAAAACAAGGAAAACTAAGACGGTTAGAAACGTTCTAAAGCTTTTTAGACATTACTCCTCCCAATTTGTTTGTAATTTAATAATACTAGGAAAAAATTTTTTTTCACAGCACGTTCTACAAGCTTTTAACAAAGTGTACAAAGTAAAACCATATATGTAAAATTAATTATTTATGAGACACCTTAAAACGCATTAAATGCAAACCTTATACCTTATTAAAATCAATCAATTTCAAGCGTAAATACAAATCCATTTATTTTCACTTACTAATAATCAGAAAAATACATTTTCCGTTGCATAAAACATTCGCGTTATTCAGCGTAAGCACCACATCAATCTTGTTAAAAACTAACGATTTAATCTTAATAAATGTTTATTAAATTATGTTTTAGATAGCGTAAAAGCAAATATTTTCTTTTACAATCGTTAATAAGGCAAATCTTTTTCATGATAAAGCAATTAAAGCTTTAAATTAAATAGCCAATTTGACTTCTGTATAACATAAATTCAATTTTAAATAAAGAATTTTTTCGAAGCTACAGGATTAAGGAAGAATTTCTGGATAATACGTCAACTAATAAGAAATATGGTATAAACTAATTAAATAAAACATTTATATTAAGAAGCCGCAGGAACATTAAATATCCATAAAATTTAAAAATTAATTTTATTATCTTTCGCATGACTACATGATAGTATGAGACGCCACAATAACTTTATGCGTTAGAAAACGACATAGAACGTTGCGATTTAAACGCGAACGGGATAATAAATCACGCGAGTCGACACTAATGAGGAATTCCCAGAATTCTTACATCATTACGATGTAATATGTTCCATACGGAGTTTCAAAGCTCTGGAAAGGAAATAACTTTTATATATAAGCAGGAAGAATCGACATTAAATTCATTCAATGAATAAACTCAATATCATTCTTTCGGTCATTTGATTTGATGAAGTCGCAAAGATGTTACTTTAAGACGAGTAGTTTTAAGTATGAAATATGCATACCGTACTTAATAATTACTATGTAACAGTGAATGAAAAAGTCATTCTTAAAACGTAACCTGCATAAATATGAAAGTTGTTAAATGCTAATATTTGCTCTTGTAATATACAATGAAGATATGGAAAACAAAAAACTACGTAAAAATTAACTAAAATAATTAAATTGAAGATACACTTTGGAAACTGATATTTCTAAATGGAGATTTAAATAATATGGAAAACTTTGTAAGCTGATTTTGACGTCACTTAAATAAAACCAATAAGGAAGATTTAGATAAGCGCAATTTTAACATACAACCATAACTATGAAATTTTGTGTTGCTTGTTTGTAACTGAGATTTCAGTATTTTTGTCATTTGAATTTAAGGTAGAATTAAGTCTTGAGCATATAATCTTTTTTTGTAAGGGCGATCACCAGGAATAAGCATGCGTTCGTCGATAGATGGGCATTTATCAATTTCAGCTGGTTCAGGAGCTTTAGTAAAAATTTGCCCTAAAAATTTGGAAACCTGGATAATTTACAGTTTAGAAAGGGACTATTTTAATAAATGGTTAAATTAGATCAAACGAATACACCAACAAGTAAGTGCCTAGTATCTTGTTTATATAAAGTAATACCGATACGGTTTTTACATCCTTCGTAATCAATAAGAAAAACCACAGATAAAAATCAGGGACATTATTGTTCACAATAATATTGTTTTGATTCACATGAAGTTAAAAAAACCTCAATAACCACAAGCTCATAGCATGGCATAAACTTAACGCGTTGACATGAACTGAGAACATTCAATTTTACTCTAAGAAAACATTAGATGCATAAAGTGTGAGAACAGAATTTTAACAAACGAGTAAGAGATTAACAGAATTAGTTCGAATTAAACTAATACAGAGAATAGAGAAGTACAAAATTTTAAGTAAATAACATCGGGCGCATGCGGAGGCTGGTGGTTCTTTAGCAAAAAAAAGCCAAAATATTGCATGATTGACAGCGAACGTGTCGTTGCCGTCGAGGCAATGCGCCCTGAGGTGTCGATATTGAATTATTTTCTCTACTGGATACGTAGAGGCCATAATGTTTAAGCACGTGGATCGTAGATTTATGTTCGTGTTTGTCGAAGTGATTGATCCGGGGATGGTGATGAATTTGTTTCAGTTGTCAACAAAAATTGGAATTTTGAGATAATCCACCATACCGAGGAAGTCGACAACAAGTGTATATCATTTGCGTCTCTGGATTTCCTGCATCTTTAGTTTTAAGAATCAATTGGAACATTAGAATCGTGAGTTTCTTATGAACGTTCCTTTTTGTTTGTATATGATGTATAACAATGTGCTTGTGGATTTTAAATAAAGATGACTTGACTATGTAGTGGGAAATTAATATCCCGTTACATGTGTATTCTGTTCGACTGTGAAATAGCAACGTAAATAGTTTTGTTTTAAGCATAACATTATTAGCGAAATAAGTGTGACTATTTTAAGAAAGTGGAATGGTTGCGTTGGAGTTGGGATTGCGCTGGTTTTTGCTCTGTATTGCTGTTAAAGGCGTTTCCGGATTAAAGGGATTTTAAAATGTCATATAGGCGTTTGGGGAAAAATTAGTAAAATGGAATGGTAGTATGCTCTTAATTTGTTAATAATATCTGTCCAATGTAGGTTAGGTTTGTTGTTTTAAGGTTAATTTATATGCAATAATTGGTTTTGAAAATGTACTGTTAATACTGTCTATATTTAGATTGAAGTTTGTTTGCAGTTAGTTATAATATGGGTGAAAGCAAGCA
This sequence comes from Platerodrilus igneus, assembly GCA_036346225.1. Classification (NCBI taxonomy): domain Eukaryota; kingdom Metazoa; phylum Arthropoda; class Insecta; order Coleoptera; family Lycidae; genus Platerodrilus; species Platerodrilus igneus. Next base: position 2,974,184 of record JARFIW010001108.1, on the reverse strand, counting down.
TTGTTGAAGGATATCCAGCCACTCCAATAAACTCTAATAATGCAGTCGAATTTTGGGAGAAGTCATTATTTTGAGCAATCGATTTAGTTTAATAATAAAATAAACAAGTGCCTTTAAGGTGTGACTACCAAAACTAAAAGACGAATGAACGAGTTTAGATCATCGAAAGCATGGGGAGTTAGCCGGAATAATCGTCTTTCGGGTAGCCAATACATCGACAAAATTGCTAGGATATGACGATTTGGCGGTCCTTAATTTTGATAGTTCCTAAAGATTTTCAAGGTAAGTGGTATTTGTAAAGTAGTGTCATATTTCGGCCATTTTACATTTTAAATTATTATTATTTTTTATCATTTTATCAGAGGAACCCAGTCCCGCACCACTGATGGTTAGCCGGTGCAACTTTAAAATTGTTTCAGAATTCCGCCCCTTTTTGGCAATTCGAAATTCATAACGTAACGTCATTTTTACCCATAACAAAGGAGTTAATCGTAATGTGGTAACGAATGTTAGTATAAATAATGCCATTAACATTGTTCTTAACAATACATGCACCCTCATGCATACGATGACATGAGTACGAAGTAAAAAAAACGCGATCTACTCCTCTTGCATTTTAATAAAACTGATTATCGGTTGACAATTGCAATCATTTGATCATCTTTAGGAATATATTGAGAAACTGCTCAATATTTTTCAACTTAATAAATGTTATAAACAGTTCATAAATAATGTAATTGTGCAGTCATGCCATTTTTAAGGCTCAGTAACTTCTCTTCGTAACAAACTGTTCTCATGTGAACAGTTGGATGTAATATAGGTAATTTTATGAATATTTCGTTGGTGTTTTAGCCCTTGTGCCATATTCCTATTTAAGGCAGTTATAAAGGCATCTAACTCATAATCAATCTACTGTGAGTTCAGAAGTCGTTGCGGTGACAGTTTATTCTCTATGTTCACGCTTTCATGTACAAATTCCTCAAGAATTGGAATCTTTAAATATTTCCAGGCCCAGCTATGGATGTATCGGGAGAATAATCTTAAAAATTAAATATTACTTACACTGACGTAACCTATAAAAAAACCAAAAAAAAAAGAAAGAAAGAAGTATGACCGGGCTCGATTGGCGAGTGGGCGGGGTTTTATACATACAACAAAAAAATTAAGGGAGACCTGAAATAAAGAAGGAAAATGTACACAGTATAGTGGTGCAAAAAAGAAATAAACAACAACAAAAATTACTTCTTAAACACTAAACCTAGCAAGAAAATAAAAAACCAAATCATTTTTCTTTAAATGGTGAACTGCCGGTTTTAGGCTACTACCCTAACTTAATTTCCAACCAAAAAGACACAAAATTACCCCCCTAAAACCAACAGCTCTAAATCTTCATAAATATAAAACTTAACCTATACATAAGAATGACCACAACATTTTTTGTTTTAGTTATTTAAAACCAAATAGCAATGCATTTACACAATGCCAATAAATATCAAAAGGGTTCAACAATGGTTGTATTGACGAATTAAATTTAGAAATGCAGAAAAACTTTTGTATAGAAGAACTGTAACATTATTTTGTAATGTTAACGAATAAACAAATCAATTAATTAAAAATTCAGTAACTTGCATAAAGTATAGACAAACATTCCCACAATAAATTACCTCATTTAGTCAGGCTCCCTTATAATAAAAGACCAGCTTTACAAATAGCTTCAGGCTACTAAATTCCAGCGGCTTTTATCATTTAAAGGTCTACCCTCGTAATTCAAATACAATAAACCTCTTAAAGTTTAGGTCGGTTACAGACTGACAAATCTGATAAAATTAAAATGTAATAGTACCTTTTAGCGTAAATAAAGGAAACCAATTTCAGTTTGAAAAGCTTAACCTTCTTAATACTTTCGTTGATTGACAGCGGGTTATACAAAACGAAATATTATAAATAGCGCAAAACTATTTCCAATTTGATTTGTTCAAATATTACAAGTAATTTTAATTAGTCTGGAGACATCCATTGTATTTAAAATCCATTTCGGCTCAAGTAGGTTAGCCGGTCTTTGTTAAGGGCAGACTACTGTCGCCATAGATAGGTTCCACATTGCAATAACTAAGTAATTCGTAGAAGGTAAAATATAATTTAAACCCTTGGGAAAATAATTGCTCTCGTGACTCTCATCTAAAAAGGGATTGGATTTGGTTTCTGAAATCTTGTTTTGTGGGAGGTTCAGTTCAGTCATTGGATAACAGAAAATGACGTACTTAATTATTAGGGTAGGAATTAGTCTATATAACTCAAGGCTTAGCCAAAAGACGGAGAGTTCTTCCAATGGGGCCGTCCGTGGTCAAGAAGTAGAAAGAAAGGTAGTTCGCGGGTAGCGTTCTCCGGCATCACAGATAGAATATTCCACTTCGTATCACGATATTTAAAAATTGGAAAGAGGTGATTACTTTTCAAGTTTTGCGAGGGTTATGCCCATATGTTCGCGGATTTATAGTGATGCAAGATAAATATTAAAAAGCTTGTAGGCGTGTGACGCACAAGTAAGTGATTTTGTCAAGAAGATTCTGCCGGGTTCGTGTGCCAGTAAATTCTTTAACAAATTACAAACAGAAGCAACAAGCGAGATTCTCTTCCCAAATTTAAGAACTGTTCTACGTTGGAAAACAAACCCTCAAACAATGGACAATTTTTAGTAAGTAAGTTTTTATAGTTAAGTAGCATGACCAATTTTTAGTTAGTTTATTTGTTAGGACGTTTTGGCCATAAACCGTAAGATTAATTTAGTGTACGATTTATAATATAAGTTTCTTTCATATACAAGTGTTTGATAACTACTTATGTACTCAAAATTTTCATAAATTCCATAGTCACCTATTCACTTAAATTTCTAAATCAATGAATGTAAGAGGTGCACGTTTATTGCTCTGTGAATTAAATAGTTTTGTTTGCCGTTGATTCAGTCAATAGTCTTTTTTTAATTTTTTTTATCATGGAAGTTTTATAAGTAGTAAAAAAGTGAGGAATTGATTAAAAGAAACAATTGTCCTCTTAGGGATGACAAGTCTCCCAAGGTTTTGTACGAACATTTGGACATTCTCGACTTGTCTGGCGCCCTTGGCAATTGTCATTAAGCCACAATATTTTATGAAAGGTAAGTGCCAAATCTTTTGTAGTATATTATAAATTAATTTAACCCTTTTTTCAAAATTTTAACCCTCTATATGATCCACGACCTTCCGCTAGCTAGTGCCGGTGACCCCCCTTTAATTTTTGTTTTACAGGCCGCCTCCATTTTTTAATTTGACTGGCAAAGATACACTTAGCAGCTTTTCCGCCTGTAACAGAACTAAATGTGGAAATGCATGCGCCTAAACAATAAAATCCCCATGGATATGGTTGCAACGTGAGCAGTGACGGGAAGCACTCATCCTCGAAGTTGCTGACGTCGGGGTTGAGTCGGTAGCCGGTCCACATCAACTGGTAGGGGGGTTAACACCCATAAAGAATGCGTTAAGCTTCCCATTACTACAAAGGACGACCATTCATTGCAGCTTTAAGGCCGCCGGAAGAAAGCAAGCTATAATGCGTCCTCGAAATTCGCATCAACCAAAACGGAAACAACCAAACATTCTACACGTATTTACTTCTGCAGATTACAACGCAAAGTGAATATTAATTTTGCTTAACTAAGAACCAAAGCTCAACGTAATTTTGTAGTCAGGCTTAAAACGGGAAAACCACAGTTTATAATGGGGCAATACGCAACCTTAGTTCGATCAATTCTTTTAACAAGGAAACACACAAGCATTCATTATCGTATACTTGGAACACGTTATTGACTATTTAGTGTAAACTTTACGTTGGGGAATTTTTAGAACTAGAATTTAGTATTAATTAGCGGGAGTAACAATCGAAATTGAATTTATGCAAACAGATAAATAAATTAACACGTGAAAGGGTTATTTAATTTACTGAATAAATTTTCGTGTTTGAAGCCAAGTGGGTTTTGAATTGAGTATTATGGTAATTAATATATGCGGAAAATAAACGTAACAAAAACAACTGTCGAGTGAAAGTTATGATTGTAGAAGCAAAGTGACACGTCTCAAGGAACTTTTACGTCTATTAACAATATAGACACAAAATAATTCAGAATCTGTTGGAAAGCAGTAGGAAAAAGTAATCAACTACAAAATGAAATAAACTTCCTGAGCTTCATTTGAGCTCATGTATACTGATATAGAAGATAACTCAGTACACCATAATACGGTATTCGGCGGTATGAATTATAACATTACGTGTCACTGCATGCGATACCACAACTAGATGGTTCTATTCATGCTTAATGTACTTGAAAGCTATATCTAGTAGATTGAAAATGCTTTGCATAACATAGCAATTTAAAGTCGATTACTACATGCTTGGAATTTGTATGTTATATGCAGAAGTACGTACCATTTGCTATTATTCAATATTACTTTTTTAAAAGTACAAATTCATATGCATTTTATCCCTAAAGTGGAATGCATCAATAACAGAATACAGCTACTTGTCTCAATAAGCGCGCGCCGTTTATTTTATTACCTGCAGCTGCATAGAAACGCATCCAAAAGCTAAAGCTATTGAAAGCTATACTTTTTTAATTAAAATAGTAGATTATGAAAATCGATCGCAAAGTATGTGCAAGACTACCTACATTTGTTCCTTATAGTTGTGCACTAGCCTGACCGGTCTGCATTTGAATTTCATCGGGAAAAATGAGCGTTACCTTTGTAAATTTTGATTTGTCCTGAAGGGGCAGGGGCCTTGTAACAATATCAGGGTGCGTCGGCTAACTGCAGTGGTACGGAAGTGGGTTTCTATGAAAAAAATTATAAAAGAAAATAGAAAAATTCGAAACATAAACTAAGAGATAAAAATAAAAGATACAATGGTTTAAATACAAAAAACTAGGTTACGCTATTCGTCTCCTCAAAAAGGCTTTCTCTTATGTCATATTTCAATGCGCCAAACGATCTGTCACAATAATCCCTTCAATATTATCCCTACACGGAAGACGGTCATTCCGCATGGGTTTGCTGGATTTCCTAAACTTGTAACGGTTTGCTTTACTTAGGGGTTATTTTCTTTACTCCTATATTGCCAGCTAAAAGGCACAAGGATAGATGACGAGGATTTCCTGAAGATGTAAAGAGCCCAAGGTTAGTTTCGGTGGAAAATGGCTCGTAGTTGAGGAAACCTCCGACGGCTAAGCGGCTAGTCGAGCGATTTGCTCTGGGTAGAACATGTGCTTTGGGTCGAGGTTGGACTGCGACCAAAATATAGTGAATATGGCGCCACCGAATTTTTGTATACTAAGAAGACCCAACTTGAGTCTTTTGTATAAGGTGAATGCGGAAACCTATACTCAAATACCGCTATACAAAAAATATCACGAGAACCCAATCCCTAAAGTTTTCTTACCTTATGGCTCGATATTGATCGTTAAAGATGCACTGCTACACCTGTAAGCAGATTAAAACAAGGCTAGCACCGTTTTTGCATTCATTTCAAAAAATTCATAATTAATAAGAATCAACCCTCATTCATTCCAACTAATAATCATAGTCTTGACCAAAATGAATATCTATTCCTTTAAGTTGCAGTTTAAAATTATTTACAAAACATCATCTTTAAAAAATTTGACTAAATTATGATAATAAAAAAATATGTACATTTGTACTTGGAAATAATCTCAACATCAGTATCTCACAAATAGAGTAATGTAGTTTTTTTTTACATTATAAGAGTCTGGCAAGAATTTATTCTTGGAAATGTTTAATTTTGAATTTTAGGATTGATTAAATTTATATTACAAACTTTTATTGGCCTTGGTAGTACTACATAGACTTCACATTAAATGGTAAAATATTCCAATTATTAATTAATGAAAAGCAAAATGGAACAATTTAGTTCTCTAAATTAACATAATTTGGTATTCAAATAATAGCTTTAATTTTTGATAATCCTGAAAGTTAACCTTATCTATCTTTATATCGCCATCTACCATTTTTTGTTAGTACTCTACAAAGATTAAAAGTGAAGTTTTATAGATTCCTTTTACCAATGTTAAAAATAACTTGTTTGTCGTTCACATAATGAACTAGGGACTTTCCACGTGAACAAACAAAAACTTATTTGTTTGAAATGCCAAAAGTTACAGCTGACGTATTTAAAAAACTTTAATTACATACCAGATGTTAATCCATCAGCAACATACTTGCAATGTATTTGGACCATACCCGGAATAATAATTGATGAATTGGACTCTTCTTATTTTAGCAATAACAGGTTAGAAATCTCCAACACCACACAATCTAATTAACTTGATACTGAATTTCTAACAAACATCACGTGCGTCCACATCAAACCAATGAACCACGTTGGATTACCACATCAAGTAAAATTTTAAATATGCTTTACAATTCCTATAAGATTTCAATAAGTTGCCAATAAATTTTCATAAATTTTAGTAAGTTGCACTGCAAATATTAAATTAATAAAGGCCTTAAAGCTTGGTAATACTTACTGCTATCCTAAAAACAACCATTACAATTAACGTCTCGTCTTGTACGAACTATATAAATGCTAAGCGTGGATATATAATGAGTCTAGTCGAGACGATTTCCTCTTGAAATCGACCTTTATCTTTCTGTGCTTCCAACACTAGGTGTGCAACGCCATGTTTTTTTATACAAAGACCAATTTACCTTCTCTAACAACAGCTCAGGTGGAAGTGTTCTGTTGACGTATACTGCCGCCCGACAACAGTTACGATTATTATAATAATCAAAGGAGGGAGCCCTTATAGTGACGCTCGCAAATCGCATTTTCTGTCACCGCTTAATCTATAATTTATGCTCGCGGTTCGAAAGCTTGTATTGGATTTAACAACATGTAATAATTTTCACGTAGATTGTGTAGAGATATTATATTTGAATTGACTTTTATAAATTTATTAACGTAGGTATTTGTGAAGATATTGCTAGGAAATAAACTTGTTACAAACTATTCCCATTTTAGTTTACCATTCTCTATAATATCTTATAACACTCACAGTTTCGTTAAATTAAAAACAAATTTTCAAAATAAAATGCCTCTTCCAAATACGATTCCACCACTGATATAGCTGAATATTCTGTTACAAATATATGTTTATCTAATTCCTAACTATACTCAAATAAAATTCAAACTAAATCTAACCTCTATTGACATAAAATAATTGCAATATACATATAGCTATACTAAAAAAAAGCCAATACCTTAACTTCCATTTGGCCAGGTATTGTTAACAAAAATTAAAAAAAAAAGAATTAACAACTCAAATTCTTTAATAATACTATCACTCCAATTTTTCCACGTTCCTCAGATTAAATTACATAAAACCCTAAATTCTAATTTCTGGATATATCTTTAATATCTAAGATAGGAAACAGCTAAATACCAACTTTTTGTTCTATCCTTTCATTGTTCCTTCCCAAAATACTTTAATATCACTATGCACTAGTTCCGTGGCTAATTAGTCCAATATAATAACTACTTTCAGTTTAATTCCCTATTACATAGATACGCACATTGACATTATTAATCCGCATGTTCTTAATTATTAAATCTAAACATAAAATAGCATAATTACTTACAGTATTATCCCAATTCCTTAAATCTAAGAATGTCTAGAGACCTTCAGTGTTTCAATTTCAGCTAACACAACTCCCTTAGTTCAACACAATCCTGTTATTTAGCTATCCCCGCAGGTAGCGTAACCTTTCATCGCAACATATACACAAGTTTACAAACTCACACGCATGGTTAAGGTAAAGGTGTAGATTGAACGCTTAACGTTCGTTGACAACGTGGAAGGCAGATAAAGTAAAGGATAGTTGCTTTAGAGTGTAGGTTAGAATGAGATGAGGATAACACGTGCTGTGAATATACGATAATGGAGTGAGTACAAAGTCAGAAAGAAGTGATTTTGGTGAGTAGGTTGGAGAGATAGATACTACACTTGTTGCATTAGGGACGGGTTAAGTGTTAACTTTGTCAGTTGGAGTTAAATATACACAATGTAATTGTTGAGAGAAGTTTTAAATACGGGGAAACAAGTCTAGTAAAAGTGTGGGTTAGGACCGCTAGTTTGATTTTCAAGGAAATGTTTTGAAAAATCTTTGCGGTTAGAGAAATTTCAAGAAATTTTGAACGTACATTAGAATATTACTAAAAAACGGTGTCCGTTGGAGTTTGTTTGTGTGGTGAAATTTTAAGAACTGTTGACGGTTGCAAGTTTTACGTGGAAGTGAATGTTTGTATTGATGAAAGTTTCAGGAATTGACAGGTTAGAAACAAGATATAAATTCCAACAGATTGTTGCGTAGCTCTCTTAGTTCTTCTGAGTCTCCGAGCTTTCACTTAGTCTACAACCAGCTGATAGTTTCAAGTAAAATACGTTAACGAGTATAATAAAAGAGTATTTTACGTAAGTAAAGAATGTTTTAATTTTAATTTGCACTAAGTGTGCTAAAGCGTGCAATTGGAGATGGAGTAAACATCCGTGGTTGGTAAATTTGGTTGTGTATCAACATTCAAGGATATTAGTAGCGGAGCTTGGGGAATTTGAGTGCATCTTCAATGTGGTAGATGGGTTGATGTCATGGTCAAATGGTTGCTACTGGCAATTATGGTTATTGCAAGTCAAGATGGTGTTCCTGTATGCCGCAGTCTCTAAGGTAATGGTAGCAGGCCGTATGCAGAAATAGTATCTAGGTAACTGTTGCTTTAACTGTTATTTTTTATTACCTATGTGTATAGTCTGGTGTTTACTGACTTTTGTGCATTGTGAGTATAATTTACGAACAAAAGGGACAAATTTGGAAAGAGTTACTTACTGGTTGAACTTTTTTATATTGTATTATTTTACTGTATTTTTATGTGGGAATTTATATTAAGAGAAAAGGTTTAAGATAGTGGTAATATTTGTTTGTACAAAGTAAAAGGGACTTTTTGCTGTTTGATGTGCGAAAGGTAGCACGAGGGGTTATGGTTACTAGGAGCTCTTATTAAAACTAGGTTAGAGTAAAACATATGGTAAAACCTTGTTACTTTTTTGGATAATCAATGGGAAATAACTAATCTAGGGAATTATTAATCTCGACATGTACTATTTTATCAGGGATTGTATATACTGTATAAATAATGTGTGAACGAGGATTTTAATTGTGATTCCCTTCGGAGAAATCCATTTTACATCTCAAAGCTGCAGTAATGTAGTAATGCGAGCGAATAGTAAAAGCTTGAACGAAACGTTCAACCTATCACTATTTGTTCGTATTACTACATTTTTACATTCTAAATTAACTTCACAGAATTTTACTTTTTTCAAAACCTAAGTTCGCCCCATACCAACGCTATACCGCACGAATCTGCAGCTGTATTACGCGCTTGATTGATTACATTTTGACCTGTTCTTATTACCGGCTTGCAAATATTTAATTCCTTATGTCTGTCAGATGTAATGATCGCCATTTAATTCTCTATTTTTATACGTTCAGCCGGGGGTTTTCTCATGGCATCGTCTTTCTATGGATTAAATCTGCGAAGTGATTTACTTAACGTTCCGTGGTTCGTTCTGTTTTCAGCAATATCAAACGATTGTAACATGTTAAATTGTAATGTGCGATATGATTAAACCCCATGCAACTTGATATTCGTGAATTTACACTACTCAGCGATTGTTTTCGCATTATATGAACATGCTTATAGTTTGTCTGGGGTCTTCTTTATATTGTAATTATGTATCATTAGTTTTAATTTATTTAACTAAAATTCGTAGAAAACTTTCTTATATTTGGAAAAACTATGATATGGACACACAATCATTTACTTCTTTATTTTAAAGAGAGATAAAGAAGTAAAGCAGGTAAAGAAAATCGCCTGTACCAAATACTACAACAAAACAGAGGGTTAGAATACAAGTGCAAAAGAATTGGATTCCGTGCTAGCTCAAAACGTCGCAGAGTGGGGTGGGCCATACCGAAAGAAAAATTGAAAACCGCAGTAAGTTGATTTATTTACAAACCGTTAGTTAACAAACACAGTATCAAATGGAATATATACAAAATCCAAATCAAACATTTCTGCAATCGATAGATAGTGAACTACTTTGAAGCAGATCAATCATAATAACCTTTAATTTGTACCACTTTTAAATTTCAACCAATCTTAAAATTTTCCAAACATTCCTCGCATACACGATTGATAAATTCCATACGTTTTAGCAATTTTGTTCAACTTGTCCAATGCTCTGTTTGTCAGAGTGCTTTAGTATTGTACCCAAAACCTCCAAAACACATTCAGACAGTATGTATGTTTAGAGGAGAGCTTTATTTGCAGAAAAGTGTCCAATACAAACAAGTTATGTATGTATAAATCACAACTGATTTTTCATAAACGCTTTTTATCGAATCTCGCATGTTTACATTCAATTTGGCTCAATTCGTTTATATGAAAACAATTCTATCTTCTGTCATAAATTTTTAACCAATTCTGTTTGAAAATTCATTAATAATTTACTGGACAAATATTACGTTAGCTGAAAATATTCTCTGATATACAGAAAATAATTGTACGTTTAGAAACTCATTCACAAAAGCAGACAAGTTTATTGGAATACTAATTCATAATTCAATCAAGGTTTGTCAGTTTAAATGATTTAGCAATTACCAGTCTTGCAAGTTTGAGTGGCAGTCCAAATGATACTAGTTCAAAAATAAAAGGCAGAGAAATGAGCTTATAAATTTTAGAATAGCCGAAAACGTATTGGTCGTTTATTAAATCTTAGTTCTTGTAACATATCTTTTTGTCACGATCTATAAATGAGTAAATTCTTTGTTTTACTACACTTGACGTATCAGTTGTTTGATTCAGTAATTAATTCCTTATTATTAATTACTATCCAAGCGTTTGCAGTATCATCCAATTAGAAGTCAAGTATCATTTAAAATAAATAGAAGAGGTTCATGCTTTATCGTATGGTTGTTTGAACTATCTGTTCAATTGACAACAACGCAAGATCAATTGATTAATTAGTTCATTAAATTGAATGGCATTCGCTCTCGGTTTCTAAAACAAGGAACATGGGTTTTGAAAATATCTCTATCTAAACGAGTTCACAGCTCAGTTTTATGCAGAAAAGAATTCCTACAAGTTACTTAAAAATAATTCTTACCTAATCCATGTTAAAAATTACAGTCCTTAATTTCTACGTGAATAATTTACCTATCTTTTATTACCACGCTTGTAAGAGTGATTGGCCAATAACTCTTGACAGATAATTTATTAAAGTTAAAATGCTGCACTTCGACCTCAAAATTTCCTGGTAATTATCTGTTTACAAAAAAATTTATAATTAAGACTTATTCTAGATTCAAATTACAAAATATTAAAATATTATCAGTTAACAAACAAAGAAATCAAAAATTTTATACTTATGGCTATTTATTCAAGAGCCCTTATATTTTTTCAGTACCCTCAACGATATTAAATCCTTTCTGGCTTTATTTTAAATTGACGTTTAAATCCCGGTTTACAAAATCATCCATACTGTCTAAAATTTCTGTTTAGAATATTAATTCTCAAAGTACACTTTCTATTTTAATTAACTGAGCGTATTATTTTGCATCAGGATTACCTATGTCAAAGTTTGTTCAATTGCTGTAGTGTTTAGAGAATAATTATGTTCCATATTTATGTAGAGATACGTTCTAAGAATTACTTCTTTACTCAAAGATACATCTTAAATATCAAACACCATATGCTTGCCGCATACTTAATAAACGACTTTACTCAATAACATGTTGAATGTCTCAAAATGAATTACGAATTTATGAATGAATTCTCTAATATAGTTTCGGCTTATACATAAAAATTTTAACTACGTCACTTTTTCCATACGATTCCAGATTTAATTGGAAGAATTAGTCACATGGCTGATGCAGTATTACCAAGAATGGCGCGCCTTATGGTCTAATCAGTGTCAGTTATGATTTATGTATGTAGTAAATCGTGCTTTGTATCCTTTTTTAGTAAACGAAGTTACTGGTCGCGTCACATTCTATCTTATTGAGACATGGAAACTATAAAATAATTCTTATCGTTTTTTATTGTCTTTTAATGTTCGTACTCTTAGAATCGGAGCATTCATTGAATTAATGGTTTTTTAAAAACATTTCTGATAAAGATGGTGTGTTTCTCTTTATCAATCACGAAGGTCCTAGAAAAACTCTTTATTTAAAACTCTTAAAATGAATATTCTATTATACACGCGGAAAAATAATTAAAGTACGCGTTTGCTTTCTTTTGGTTGATTGGTAAACTAATAAAGTTAGTATTTGACAGCGCTTTTTATTTATACCTTAAAACTAATTTGCATTCTAACAAAAGCACAGATTTCAGTAATTACATAATTAATCAAAGCTTCAATTGCTTTCTCGATGGTTCCGTAAATACAAATAGATTTGCATCTCAATAATTGTAACGAAAAATTGTTGTTATGGTAAATAAAACGAATATTTTATGCACGGAGGGTGTATTTTCTAATAAATGAATGGCTTTATATTTTAGAGATAGTAACATATACAGGAAGTGTGTTTTTATGATAAATGAAATGAATGGATTAAATCTAAGTTATCTCTTGCACTTTTGATGAGGGCTTCGTTTATAAACGTTTTATGAATGCAACAAATGGATATTGTTTTCACACTGATATATTGACTAGCTTTGTATTTATTTCTTAGAGCGATTATTTGCATACACGTGAAGTGTGTTTTACTTTGTATTTTAATGGCAATCTGCTTATATTTATACAGGGTGGAACAATTAGATGTTTAAAAAAATTAATTTTTCTGGTTTTATTTATTTTAATTTTATATCGATAACCTCTTGTGAGCTCTTTATCACATCTATATATATATATATATATATATATATATATATGTATATATACATATATATGTATATATATATATATATGATTTTGAGAAACAGACGTCACTATTGTCAGTAAGGGTACAATCCAAATTTGCGGTGTAGTGGTATGTGTGTGACTACTACGCCCAAGATCCTGGGTTCGAATCCCGACACAGTCCGCTTAAAAAATGTTAGGCGAGCATTTTTCACAAAAATACACCCTCGTTCGGATGAGAGGTAAAATGGAGGTTCCGCGTGTGAGTGTTGTCAGGCACGTTAAAGATCCCTACCTTGCTTGGAACAGCAAGGGTTCGGCAAAATTCCAAATTTTCCAGGTAAAAGAAATTCGCTTCCTGACCAATGTAGTACCTTCGGGTGGAGCATTGGAAAATCACATAAAAGGTAATAAATCATACAAGACAAACTTTAGTTAAGAACGCTCGCTTATATAAAATCGCTTATATTAATTAAATGGATGAATTTTTTAAACATATCCTTTATTCAATTATTAAGGAAAAATTCCTTATAAGAAAAACCCTTTCACTTTTGCTGAAATAAATTTTCCTACATTCATTAATATGAAAGTATGGCTAGTAGATGGTAGTTTGATCATTTGTTATTCCACTAAGTGACACGATGACGGCGATATCGAAAGGAACTAGCTATTTACAAAAAGAAACACTAGAAGTTACTGGAAACTGAATAGATGGAATTAACATTTCGCAAATGACGTGGACTTTGCATTAATCTAAGCGCTTGACGAATACAATCGTTTGTTGTAAATTGATAGATTCTTATTAGTGTGAAGTATGTACCTCTTTGCAAGTTTTGATACTGGGATAGAATAAAAAATTTCTGCACAAATGGTTGTTTATAATCTAAATTACTTATTATTTATAAAAATAAATTTATTTTAAAATTATTATTGCTGCAAACCAAGGAAGTAATTGCGAAATCTTAGTTCTAGTAAAATATGTGCGAATACAAATATTATAGTTGAAAGTAATACAATTTTTACTGCTCCTAAAATTAACAAAAGTTTTTGTAATTGGCTGGTAAGTGATATGCGATTATACTACAATCACTAAATGAGACGATAGAATAGCATTATGAATGCTATCTGTAATAAAAACAAAGGGTCGCTCATAATTGCAGGTCATTCAGATGAGGAATAGCTAATCACCATTAGGTACAGTTGGAATGTTAAGAAAAACGTTTAATGCTTTTTGCTACCTTAGTTGAGTTTAGCATTGCATAGAATAAAGTTTGTTTCAGTATATTCCGAATTGGGAACTTGCAGATATGTATAGTGAGTGGCGTAGAAATGCAGTCGGAGCAATACGAATCTATGGGATGAGATTTCCTAATCGACGTCGTCCATCTGCACGAACTTTTGTGTCAATTGCTCAACGGTTACAAACAGCCGGTCGTGGTGAACAACGTGGTCTGCAGCGTGAAGCGCAGGAATATGCAGCGCGCATTGAATTTTGTAGATGGCTTTTACAACAATAATGTTCTACTGATGGAGCATGTTTTACAAGGTGACACGTTAACATTCATAACATACATTGTTGGGTGGTGAAAAATCCTGACGTTTTCGAAGGTGGCATTTTCAAACTAGGTTTTCAGTAAATTTGTAGGCAGAAATTATTGGAAGCACGGTACTTGGACCAACTGAATTACCAACCAGATCTTCTTGTAATTCTCAGGAGTTTCTACGTGAAACGTTGTCCGTCCTGCTGGAAAACGTACCTCTGTCTCCAAGGTGGATGTGGTTTGTGTAGGACGGTGCGCAAGTACATTTTAGTAGACAAGTGCGAAATCATTTGCATCACTATTATCCTCAACGATGGTCACAATGGAGTGATCAATGGGCCTGCAGGATCTTGAGACATCAACCCCGTAGATTTGATGGTTTGGGGACATCTGGAAAGCCAATTGTATCGTAAACCAATTGAAACTGTTGTACAGTTAATGGAGCAGATACCACAATGTGCTGATGACATTAAACGTAACGAGAATTTGCAAACTATTTTAAATGGTATTAAAAATTCTTTCCTGCGACATCCTAAACTTTGTATTCAAATTAGCGGAGGTCACTTTGAACACTTGTTGTAGAATGACTTGCTTGGCAAGTGATAATTGTAAATTTTAACTTGTGAATGATTTTGATAATTATTCATTTTATCTACTAGTTTTGATAGATTATAGTGTTAGCTTAGCAAAGTACTTCACAGCACATTAATATTACTAATAAAGATCTGATTTCACAAAGTGTAGGAAAACGGTTTTTCGCATGGTTGTGTGTTTCGGTAGAATATGCGTTAGGTTAAAAATTTAGATTTACCCTAAAGAAGCGAAAACTCCGTAATAATTTTAAAGATGCATCAATTAATTACAGTGTTACGGGAGTGAGTTCCTATAAAAGAAATAAAAAATATATAAAAATTATAAAATGGATGAAATTCAGAGCTACATTACTATATTCATTTACCCTAAAAAGCTTTTAATACTGTCATTGTTAAGTGGCGCCAAACTGGCTTGTCTCAGCAATCCTTTCGATATTTAAGCTACCCGGAGTACGGCTATCTGACGTAGGTATTCTTTTCTTTGGGTTTCTTATATTTAGCACATTATACATATCCTTTTCCTATAATTCCGTAAAAACACTCATCAAATGTTGATCAAATTAAATAAAATTGAAATATGGAAGACCTCTCCAAAATCTCACTCCATTACTAGGATGACTGCATATCCTTCTACAAATTTACATATCTTTCCTATATTATAAATAACTTCAAACAAGATTCTCTTTAAACTTAAACTCTATTGAAAAATTACAGAGCTATAAATACACATGTATTAATCTAAAAAACACAGAGCAATGTAGCATCCAACTAGCGAGATGCAATTAACAAATATCTTAAAAAAACTTTAATTCCTAATTAACCCTGTCATGCCGTTTTTCTAGTTTACAAAACTGATCTATACAACATTTTAAATTCCAACTTATGGCAATGCTTGTTCTAACAATACATCGAAATTTCACTAAAAGTACTTACTTTTAAAATTAATATGCACTAATGCTATCGCTAATTTAGTCCAAAAAAATTATTACATTTGTGATTTGTTAATTACCACTACAAATTTACTAATCATTTAATAATTAAAAGTTTTAATGTATCTTCTAAATGGTTAAGGATGTCCAGAAACCATCAGTATTTCCGTTTTCTGTTTGTTTAATTAACACAGGTTTCTTTCAAGCTAACACAGCTCCCTTACAAAACATCATACAAAATTCAAATTACTGGAGAGTGTGCACTCTAAAATTTCTACCCCTTTTAACCTGTCGTAACAACGTTAATTCCACGAACACGTGAATTGAAACATATCCTGTTAGCACAAGACTAGTTCAAAAAAAATAGACGCATACCTCGTGTTTTTCTCTTACGTGGATATTTACGTTCACATTCTAAAGCCGTTTCTTTAAAATTTTCAACTTTCCCCTTACTAATGGCTCGTACTACTACATTCCGATCTTCCCAATTACCTGTTCGCGAATAACTTCATTCATTTATTTTCCGTCGGGTGTCTAGCTACTGTCATTTTCCTACTTTGCATGACTCCGGAGGGTTACGTTACGGTACAGTCTTCCAATTGAACTTTTATTGAAACGCGCGAAAGCTCGTTTCTCCCTATGACGTGTTTAATTTTTCCTTATACAATTGCATTGATTCATTGTATCAATATCTTGCGATGTTTGGTTTGTAACCTAATATCTGCGAACTTCAGTAATTCATCGGTTCTTTCTTTGTATCTAACAACATTGAGTTACATTCAATTTTACATCCCTAAATATTTTTATTTGATATACGATGTTTTCAAATATTTCAGCACTTCCACTTCCATAATTTGTATAACTACCTGTTAATGGAGACACCCCTGATCACGCATTATAATGTAATAACTCGATTTGTATCTATAAAACTAATTCTATTACAATTGAAATAAGTGCTTTTTCAACACCCTGTAAGATGTTATTAGTGTATTTAGTTTAAATCAAAGTCCCTCAATCTATCTTTATTCTTGATATAACATAGTAAATGTATGCGGTTATCAACAATTTTTGTTTTCTGAAAGGATATGTTCGCTTTATTTAAAAGTAGTAATATAAGTTTGAATAAAATAGATTTTCTATGTGTGTGAATAACAAAGACGATGGAATTTGGGTTTGGCGATTTTCGTTTTCTCTTTATGCATTAAAAAGACACCAGAAGTGTTCTTTTGACATGTGATATCCTAATATTTGAATTGTTTATTACATCGTTTCCTAAACTGGGTTCACTTTGATCCTGCTTTCGTCCTAGCATGTACTTTCTGAGTGGCTGATTCTATTACTTCAAGAGCGATGCACGTTATCCACGAGAAGTTTATATCCTCGGTGCATCGATAAGTTTCTACGTGGTTATTCATACTAGAAAGAATCTTTTAACTCTTTCGTATAGGCCCACTGTTGCAGGTATGGTCGCAGCCTTATTGATCTTGGCTACCACTGTGACAATCCCTCAGAAAGCGAGATCGCGATGTTTTGCTGGTTCAGCTCCGGCAGTCTTGCTGTTCACTTTCGCTGATGCAGGTACAAGATAAGCAAGCGGCACGTGGAGGGAGGTATGTTACTTTATTTTCTTTCCCTTTATGTCGTGATGCGTAAACTCATGCAACAATAACAAACGTAAATCACCTTACTCATACGAGCGGAGCGAGATAAATTTCTAGTAAAATCGCTCTGAATGTTCTATGTGGAACTGAAAATGTTTGGTTAAAAGAGACCACAGGCATTACTTTTTTTTTCATTTTGTTTATTATCAATCCTTTTATATATTACAATATGAAATACGCACTTCGTGCCTCAATTATTAAAAATTGTCTGCAGATTATATTTTTTTTGTTTGTTTAAATTGAAATTTTTGATTGATTATAAATAAAAATTCGATGGGGATGTCCCTTCTTTGTCTACGTAAGCCACCCCACTCTCCGCATTTGTAGTTAGTACGGCACGTCTGAGTTGCGTTTATCTTTTTATGCGTTATTGTGATTCGTGCTGGTCTCTACTTTACTCTGCTGTTCTTACGTTCTGCCTGACCCGTGGGTTTCACCGTTACAATTATAATAACCATATTTTTTATTTTGTCTTGTTACATTTTAAACTATAGCTACAATTGTTTCGGTGTTTTATTAGATGAAATTATTATTCGTGAACAATGTATAAAAGCTTTTTTCGTTTTATGTAAAACAAGCGTAACATTAAAATCTGTTTTCCTTTTTTTTGTGGTTTTGAAATACTTTAAGGACCCGAGTTACCTTCCAATATATATTACATAGAAATAAAACTATGCTTTTATGTTTTTAAGTTTATGACTTGAATAGCCTTTAATAAATGTTATAAAATTTCTTGAAACCTCATACTTAATGAATATTACTATGTATGAAGTAAGATATATATATATATATATATATATATATATATATATATAAAGTGATAATAATTACGACCTAAATATTTGTAATATATTCAAACCCACAAATAAATTTTTGAATTATATATATATATATATATATATATAAATTTCCTTAAATGCAAGACGTAATTAAAAATCGGTAACAAGAGCCAAGCTTTAATAGTATTAATTATTACATCATTTAAACAATTGGCTAGATAGCTCAGTTGGTTAGAGCACTAATCCCGAAAATCAGAGGTCGCAGGTTCAAATCCTGCTGTAGCTGTTCTTTTAGTGGTTTTCAATTACTAGTTCGATTTGAAATGGTAATTCAACTTTACATACAAAGTTGGGTTTTAATTTCATCTTAAAACTATTAATATATTAATAAGCATGCATTTGCATTCCAAGTGTGGATTATTCTTCTCGATTAATAATAATATAATTACATCTTTGTATTATCCGAACGTTGCAAAAATGGGATGATCAAGTTATTAGTACATGAATTATGTATATAACTAGAATCAATTTCCTTAAATGCAAGACGTAATTGAAAATCGGTAACAAGAGCCAATCTTCAGTAGTATTAATTATAACATCATCTAAACATTTGGCAAGACAGCTCAGTTGGTTAGAGCGCTGATCCAGAAAATCACAGGTCGCAGGTTCAAATCCTGCTGTAGCTGTTCTATTAGTGGTTTTCAATTACTGGTTCGATTTGAAATGGTAATTCAACTTTACATACAAAGTTGGGTTTTTATTTCATCTTAAAACTATTAATATATATATATATATATATATATATATATTAATAAATAATGGACTGGTCAGTCTTATAGTAATATACATGTACATATTATCATGGAAGTAGTCCAAAACAACAGAACTGATTGAAAATTTAATCAACACTGACGTTTCGGTACATTTTTGTACCTTTTCAGCGATTGATAAATATTATGGAGATTGAAAACGAATTACCGCACGATTCACATTATCACATTATAACTGTGGGTCAAAAATATTAAAAATTAAAATTTGCCTGAAGGGCAGCGTCATGCCACGATGGCCGTTAAAAAGTGACCCTTCAGGCAAATTTTAATTTTTAATATTTTTGACCCACAGCTATAATGTGAATCGTGCAGTAATTCGTTTTCAATCTCCTTAATATTATTTTATCAATACTTTGAAAAAGGTACAAAAGGAATGTACCGAAACGTCAGGTGTTGATTAAATTTTCAATCAGTTCTGTTGTTTTATTTGGACTACTTCACATGATAATATGTACATGTATATTATACTATATATATATATATATATATATTGCTGTGATATACTCCTTTGAATGCGGGAACTGGGTCCTTTCAAAAAAAAATTCTAGTCCCACCGATTGGGCGTCATATACTGCTGTGATATTCTCCTGTGAATGCGGGAACTGGGTCCTTTCAACAAAAAAATTCTAGTCCCACCGATTGGGCGTCATAAACTGCTGTGATCCTGTTTCGCCTCGGCTGCTCACCTAATTTTATAAACCTCCTCATTCATAAAATTAAACAACACATTCCTACCACAAACATCAACGTTAACTCTATTTACATCAATATTCAGAATACATTAAATTTTCAAATTAAATTTCAGCATAAAATTCAGTCTTAAAAAGAATTTCAAGATTAATTTTATTATCACTTTAACGTGCATCCAGAATTAAAGTCCTTGTTGGATGCCTACTAATTAATATAACAATATAAGCAGACCGGAGTCTGAGTATAAAGGGAGCATCTACCACACCTTTACGTTAATTAACCAGGTTCGTCTAATTGAGCTCAAAGACATACCCAAAGTTTCATCATATTCCCGAACATCAATACTAAATACCCCTTTCTACTTAAACAAGCAAATTTCATCTTAAAATTAAAATTTTATGGTTAGTACAATTTCACTAATGTCCATTTAAAGTAAATCAATTATAAAGTTATTCAACACACACAAAATGTCAAACAAAATAGTATAATTTACCTGAAGGTTACTGTCCTCGTAGCTTTAAGGTACATCGTCCCTTTAGTTAATCACACCATTCCAACAGGATTATATTTACGGCTTCTAATTCTCAACGCTTTTAAAATTTTCTCCATCACCATTTATTTAAAGTTGTTTCTGGGCTTTTCCGGAACTCATCTGTGTATATCTGACCCTTGTTTCGTGGATCCAGACACGTATTTGAACCATTTAATTATTAACACCCCGAAAAATAGCAAAGAAATTCATGCGTCTTTCACCAATATACGCCAAAACTGCCTACTTTTGTGTATACATTTGTCGTTGTAAATTTTGCTAATTGGTACAGTGATACTAAATTTTATTACCTTGTATCTAAGTGCACTGAAGTACATTCATGTTAGCACGTAAATAACAAACTATTTTGAATCACTAAAATATACGAGCAAAATTTTAAATTATTTTATCAAACTAAAATGCACTGTTTAACATCTTGAATCAAGTCGCGGATGTAAGAGCTTTTAACGCATCGAATAGTCAAAAGTCTAAGAGGCCTAAATTCATATTACCACCTCTATATATAGCGAATAGCCGGCACGTCGCTTTTGTCCTCAAAACAGACAATTCTTAAGAATTTCTCATTCTATGTTCCCAGTCCGTCGCTCGCGCGTCGGTTTTTACGAATTTAGTACTCACCCCATTTAAATCTCAGAAAATTTCACACGGCACGCAAACATGTCCGAGAAAAACTAATTAATTTTGTACAGAAATTGTTGTTTCTACCTCTGATATTTGCATCCTATTTTCAACCAATTGTGACCCTCGTGACGTTGCTTAAATCACGCCTTTTACTATATGTGTCTTTGCTTGACGCATTTTCTCTTTCCTTTTCTAACCTGTTCGTATTGGTGCAAATTGATATTCTTTATTATCGATTATATTTTAGTCCATGTGGACTATCTGGGTTAAATAACCCCGTATCGCACATTCTCGTGAATATTAAGCCCCGGTTTCTCCAAGATTCTTTGAAACCATTTGTTATCTACACAATTTTCGCCGTACGTGATATTTAAACTACGCAGGTGTTCAAAATAATATTAATTCTCAGAGCTTTTTAAATAAACCCTGTTTTGTATTTCGTGCTAAAGCATTTGACCGTTTCCAATATCCTTAGAATCGACATGTTTATCTAAACAAATTAAACTGAAATTGCCTTTTAAAATACGCATGTGTGTTCAAACATCCTACTTCTAACTAACACTTCTAGGATTTGCTTTTTATTGGGTTTTTACACGTTTCTATAGATATTATCTGTTACTAACGATTCAATTAAAATTGACTTCTATCCTTTCATTTTTAGCGAATACAAGTTAAATATTAATTATTATGTGTACACTTTGTTTTACTACCGGTTACTTAAAATAGGGTTAATTAATATAAATTTTGCACGTAATTTCCATTTGTTTAGGAATAATTACATTACATGCAGAGCTTTTTAATACTGCTTCTTTTGATATAAAGCGTCTTGTACATGATTTAAATCTCTTATGTTTAATGAAACTAATAAATTTTTATGCTTCACGGTTTTAATAACGCGTATTATCTAATAAAATTCCTTATACACGGTGATTAAAATTATTTGATGTGATTATTTAATTTTCTACCCTGGTCTAAATATGAGTAATATATATATATATATATATATATATATATATATATATATATTGATATGAAAACGCTGCACGTTGATGTAATTAGTCTTCTTCTGATCATTACCGCTCTGTGTATTTTAATCTCCTGAAATTTTGAATCTGCCTTGGCTAGCCCAGTTTAATTCACACAGAGTGCACAGCGTTACGATAATCAAATAGTTTACCCGTTTTTCCTAAAACTTTATCTGATTTGAATGATAAAACGCAGTCGATTAACATTTGTATAATGAGAAAAGTAAAATTATTTACACTTCACAGCTTAATCTGTTTGACTGTATGATAAAATTAACCCCTGAATCAAATAACAATAAATTTTATATTATTTTTCTTTTAAATATTAAAATTCCCTTATTTTAAAGCCAGCAAAATGTTGTTTGTACTCTACTAGAAATTTCTCTGAACGTTCAAGAAGTTTCACGTATCAAAATTAATTTTTGTTGACCCCCTTACATAAATATGTTCAAAAATACTAAATAGAAAATAATGTCTTAATATGATCAATGTTCAAAAATAATAAATAGTAAATAATGTTTTATGCAAGATAGTTCTAACCTGTAGTTTTCCTTGAGCGTCTTTCAGCTGCGTGCCGTGGATCAGTACTCCAATATTGCTTTTAGTTGATTCTCCAAATTCTACCCCGTTGAATGTGATCTGCCTTAACTTTTCATAACGTCATAATGTCATTAGATTTATTCTTAGATTTTGGTACTTTAGAGTTTCGCACTTACATTATTGTTCTTAGAGTTTTCTTAGAATTTCTTGAGAGTATCCTTAGCATTCCTTTAGATTTATCCTTAAAATCGTTCTTAGAGTTTCCTTATTTAGAGTTTCTCAGAGCCCTGAATTATGAATATTTAACCTAAATCAATTAATAAATGTCTACTTACGTTTTCTAGCAAACGGCCAAGCTTTGTCTCATATATTTTCACTATAATTAATTCAAAATATTTTATAACATCACTTTTCACGAAATTTTCATTGTTTAATTCGAATATTTACTTGACGGGTAAATTCCTAAGTATCAATGATGCAGTTTGTACGTAGTTTAAACTAAGACTGTACGCTTATCAAACCTACCACATTATATAGCCTACGCTTCCTTTAAATTCATTGGTTTATCTGTGCTGTTGTTCAAAGTGTATGACCAACCATCGGTTGTTTTGATTATTCTTGGGCTTTTACAGGTTTATCACTGATATAGTCTTATAGAAACGATCCTTTGATCACGTAGGTACTCGTATGTTCTGGTTTGTATTTAATTTATAGCGTCTGTTTTTCATGTTGTTACAGGAATTTCTAATTCGCTTTGGCACGTAATTTCACTTATGGTGTTGTTTGTCAAGATAATATTTTGGGATCTGCATTAACTTCATGTAGAAAATCACGTAGACAAAGTGACGTAAATTAACATATTTCTGTTTATCTTTTTGCGTTTCCGAATCGTATTTGTTTTGAAGGATGCGTTTCTTATCAAAACTCTATGCTATCTGCTTCCATTATCACTTGTTTAATGTAAATCGTATTATGATTTTTCTAGGATTTTCCAGCAATTAACGCATATTAATTTATAATTTATGAACATTTTTGGTTTAGTACAAGTTTGATTGTGTGTAGAATTATTTCTTTTGCTGAATGTGTGTTTATTGTTGAATGACATGCCACTCGGCATTAATTAAAGTCAATTGCGATTCTTATACAGGGTGTTAAATGTTTGCTCTTTGCATAATATACAAATTACGTATGTTTAATGCTAAATAAATGCTGTTTTCTAACTCCTAGTGCTATTTACATATATTGGGTAACCATTATGACTTAATATACCCCTAAATAACCCCTTATCATAGCAATATATATATATATATATATATATATATATATATATATATATAAGGTAAATCAATATTTAGTTTCTCCGTTTAAGATTAGTTTTCTCCGTCCGGTTTCTACTGCGTGCTATGTATTTCACTCGCTATTTTCTAAAGCATGCTGTATAAAAAATTGCTCTATGATCTATTGACCATAGCAATTAATAACATGAAACTGTTTGCACCCTATATAGGTACCTAAATGTATTGTAATAAAGTCTTAAAGGGTTAACATATGCTTTCACCTCTCATTTTTTTTGTTTCATACAGTAGTGATCGAAAGTGTTATGTACCTACAAAGACAAAATGCGGGCATCAATTTGCAAAAAAAATCACTTTTTAGTACACGCATCACATCTAACGATATTTCAAATGGTAAGACCATACCCTGAGTGAAAGAACGGTAAATAAAAAATTCACACATAAATTCATTAAATCCTTAGTATCCAACAACTTACAATTTGTAACATAACATCTTCATTCTCTTGCCCTTTCATTTATATTTGATAATTTAAAATCTCATAAAATGGATAGGAAACTTTAGTTAGACTTATCTAATCGGCCTGAATGCCGCGTCCATTAAAACGTTTCCTTTCTTAATATAAATACAGTGTTGTTTTATAGGATACCGTCTTATTGGTAATAAACTAACACAGTTGCAGCTATAAATTCAGAAGATATAAACCTTAGTGTAATAAACAATAACTGCAAAATCGATAGTCGTTATATAATGCACCATAAACGTTTTAGGTGACCATTAAACAGTTATGCTGTGCAAACGCTAAAGAATGTTCTTGTAGGAATACCAGTTCATAACTTAGTCAACAGATCGTATTGCTCTACGAGTACATTTGTGCCACTGTATAAGTTAAGAAACGAACCAAATGAGCAACACTAAAATGTATTATTGCTGCGCGCCCTCCAAAGCTGAAATCTGGCAATAACTTGCGAATATTTGTAACGCGTTAGCGTTACGTTAAACAGAAACCGAACCTAAAAAAATAAAAATTAATCTTAAACAGCAACTTAATATTAATATATTTTGTATATTTTGCTCTCATGAATAATAGGGCCCATTAAGAATAAATTCTTTATTTGGTTAAAAGAAATTCAAGTCATAAAAACACAGATGCATAGTTTTATTTGTGGATAATGCATATGGGAATCTACCTCAGGCTCATAAATTATTAAAACCACAAAAAAGATAAACATAGTAATTCTAATCGTAGATTTATATTGTGTGGTCATGTCGTTTTAAGAAAGCTTCAGAATTGCTAAGTAATTCTTAATATGTCAGTTCCATGTCATAATTATTTCAAATATAGGAGTGTTTTTCACAAATTTTAGTACGATAAATTAAAATTAATGTTAAATAGCCGCAATGCCAAGTAAATCCCGGACCACATTACAAATATGTATAACAATATAGAGAAAGTCAAACGGTGACTAGTGGCAGTCACCGCCTTCATGTTTCAGCTAATTAATTATATCAGTGAATACAAAATAACAAGGTTATAATGTATTTATTTTAACTGCTAAGATAATACAGTAGTTGCAGACACGTGACTTTTGCATAATAATAGCATATTAGCTCATTCTTGATACAAGTGTTAGGAATGACCAGATAATGACATAATCCCTCACTGAACGATAGAACAAGGGAGAAGTAAATAACAGCAGTTACAACTGTCGGAAAAATTAGAGAAATAATTACTCGTAAACCAGCAACGAATATACATGTAAAAGGTTATTTTAAATAGGAGAAGTCGAAGAACTCCATTGGCTAGGAAGTAGCAACCGGGTATTCAACGTGGTGTCCCACGGATAATCGACAAAGCCCGAGATCGAATTTGGACAGGTTAGCTCCATACCACTTTCGTGAGGAATTAAAATAATTTTTTTTCAACATGGCTTCAAAACTATTGTCCTTTCGATGTAAGGGTTGTTGCTAACGAAGCTAGAAATTACACCTAGTAAATTGTTACATTTTCTAAATTTTTTGTTCTATTGTTTTGCTTAATTTTATATAAGTCCGCCACGCATCACTGTAGCTAGCCGGTGTATCCTTAGTTTGATACAAGATTTCTACCCTTTTTGGACAATTCCAAATTTAAAAATTTAATGGTTCATTGACCCGAAATATTTTTAAATCTATTCGTAGAAATAACGGAAACGCTTTTTTAGATACCTAAATTTGCTGATGATTCTAATGGTTGGTCACTTTCTGACGTATACGGAGTGTACGACAAAATGGTTTAACTATTTGAATGTTAACATCGAAAGAATTACAGGTAACCTGATGTAACTTTTTGTATCTGGATCTGTCATGATTATTGCTAGTTAGAATTCATTTGTTTTTTCTATTCAATTCAGTTGTCAGTGGTGATAAGTAATAAATTTACAAAATACCTGGAAACTGTTTCTTTAAGTGACGGAAATGGATTTTTAAGTGTATTTTGTAATGTGAGAACACCAAGGAGGTGCTGAGACAATGTCGGACAGAGTTTGATGGTATACTACCGTTACTAGTAACAATTACGACAAGTGCTTGATAGGGAAAAAATTGTGTATGACCTGAAAGAGAGACATTGGCAGTATAATATCAGCATCGAGCGAAAGAGGGATAGAAGAGGTGGTACAAATTTTCGCACAAGATTCGCAAAAATGTCTATACGGCAAGCCTGGCGTGAGTCAAGTGTAAGCAAATTAAGCGACCATTGCATTTTAAAGCAAGCAAAGAGAAAACCCCACAGTCCAGGTTGCTTCACTCGACAAATGCGAACGATCCGGATAAACACCTCCAATTTTGTGATAGATTTGCGATAATAAATTTAATTGCTTGGTCTAATGAGGCGAAATTTGAATTGAATGGAATCATCAATCGCCACAACTGTATGTGAGGCATAAGAAAATTCCAATGTTATGGAAGAACGAACTGTTAATTGTTCTGTGTGGTGAGAACCTACGAGACCATTTTTTTTTAAGGTTCTGTGTACTTTAATATGTTGCGATAAGCGTTTGTGCCAGCTGTTTACCAACTCTACCCAAGTAGGGATTGTTTTTTTCAACAGGACGATCCACCGTCACATTACCATCGAGATGTGCGGCAATTAATGAAGACAACATTTGTTGAGAGGTGGATAGGTCGACGCGGTGTCGATACCCACCCAGATCTCCAGATTTAACGCCGTTAGACTTTTTTCAATAGGGAACTCTGAAAAAACTGTCTACTCTACAAAAGAACGTATGATATATGCCATGAAAGAGTCAAATGATTGCCTGTTTATCCATTCCTACAGAAACCATGCCACACGTTTGGCGATCTGTTCCACAGTGTTCCTGACGATGTACTTCCTGAACTCTAAATAGTCATCTTCCAGGAAGATTTCATTTGTGTTTATTCATTTCAGATGGGTTGGCACTCAAAGTTTTATATAGACCAGGAGAACAATACCTTTCAAGGTGGCTGTAAAAGTATTTAGTAAAAGAATTGGAATTTGTATACCCAAAAGTCGTTTGTTGTTATAGAACAAATCCAGCACCACTAAAAGCTAGGCGGTGCACTAACTAACTATTACGTCACTTCGACATCGATAGAATAAAACTAATTCAAGCACTTAACGTCTATTCAACACGTAACAAATATTTTATTTTTATTGGGTTTAATTAAACAATTGATTATAAATACTCCCTGTATGTTTGTTGTGGTTTGTTTAGTATTCTTCTTAATCTTCTTTGGGGATTAAACCACTCATAGTTTTTAAAATTATCTTTATTAACGTTTCGATCCATGACCTAGGATCGTTTTCAAAATAATAAAAACTTCAAGTTTGACATTTATGACATAAATTGAAGGTGACTTTGATTTATTGATGTTTGAAATATTTGGTTTGAGTACACTAAACAAAAATTTTTAAAGTTAAAATGAATGATTGCCTTCAATTTGTGTTACGGCCTGGGACCGACTTTTTTAGGTAGCCAATACGCTTAACGTGAAATCAGCTGATTAATTTTTATTGTAAAAATTCAATAACTTGGAAATTGGAAAACATTTTTTAACATGTTTCTATTTATACAATTTAGAGGATGGTTATTAAAGAAGTGTGCAATTGCATTATTAAAAGGCATAAGTAGTCGTTTTTTTATATTTATTTTGAAGGGGAAATCATTATGATTTAGGCTACCCCTTTGGTAGATTTTAACATTGTTCTTCCGCTCAACTATACACACGACTCTCAACACCTTAGCATAGATTTCCTTTACTGCAAAACATACCGGGCTTGCGTTGCATCAAAAACTACACTTCAGCAACTTCTTCTGTTTTAACAAAATTGCCATAAATTACAGATTTCATGTAGCTCTCACTAAAAACTTAAGTGCGGTGGTCTTGGTAACATTTTGTAGTATGCACATATTTTAAACAATTTTATTTGTAATCAAGATTAGATTACAGATTCAAGCCTTTGTAATTTCCCTTAAACCTCGTCAAAATTAATAGAGAAACCCAATAATTTAAGCATATTGTACACCTACTTATCTTTTATAATGGCCTGTAATGCAAGTGCGTTGCATAAGCAAACATTGGGCAGTGGAGGCGAGTTTAGTGACTTCAGTTAGTTAAATCAGAATTTAGAATGAAAACAGTCTGTAAGATTTAGAAGCATTAGTAGTTTACAATTAGCAACGTTGCTGTTGCAGTATAATTTTAAATTTGGATGAAAGATAAATAGTAAAGTACCTAGTAGATTAAACACAAATAGTAATAGATAACGAGACTTTATACCACTTCGTATTAAATTCAGGGTAATTAAAGATTGACACCCGGGAAGTATGAAAGTTATTTGTACAAATTTACGCAAACTAAAGAACCATCAGCAATGGGAAATGCATCACAAATACCACATACTCATAAAAGCAGCCAGGAATTTAGAAATGAATTACGCAACTTTCGATAAAAACAATATGACTTTTCACCTGGATAGACCGGCATTGACCTCAGAATTAGGATAGTTTAGACGCACAATTCTTAAGAACGAAAAATGGTATACAATGACTCTGGGACAAGAAACTTATAAAAACCGACGGTTAGTAAAAAGAAGGGATACATTCTGCATCAGTCATCCGATACTGGACATTTACTCGGTACAGTTTCGGATCGACACGCGAACCACCATTGTTGAGAACTACGTGGTTAACGCGACAATATCCAAATCCCGGAACTGTTAGCGGAAAACAGGTTTGGACATTATATATCCGTAGCTAACGTGAAAGTTGCCCATGTTAAACGCGTTTGTACAACCACTAGGTTGGAGTTTTACCTGCGACACGAGATAGGTTTTGGATCTCTTGGAGCGGCTTTTTAAAAAGGCTTTTCCAAAAAACTTCTTCAATCACATTTATTTTATACTGAAATTAAAATTAATTTTAATTTACAAGTACGTTATATTTGGTAACGTTTAAAGATCGAAATAATTTTAAATTTAAATTCACTTTAATTAAATAAACTAAAATTACGGTGAGTAGCTGAACTAACAACAATGTTAAAGTTGAGAAGTTCTAGACTGACTGGCCATCTTGGGTTCTCGAGAGTATTTATGATATCCCTGCCACTTCACATTGTTTGTGGAAACTGCAGAACTCATGCCAGCTATTTTCTTTATTCATTTATACAATACAAAGTAACAATCTTAATTCTAATAATTGCTATCTTATAACCTACTGTGACCTGCACCTGCAGTATCACGTTGCGTCTGGAATACAATGTCTGTTTCCGTTCTCACCGTCTGGCTTGTAAACTTCCATTAGTGTTTTATTATGTACTTCAATTTATACAATGTAGCAATAATTCTTAATTCTTAATAGTTCCATTTAATTATATATATATTCTAATTTGGGGATATGTAACTCACGTCCTGCACTACAAGTCGACGGAAGTTTAAGAAGAACAAAACACTCTAAGTCGATTGAATTGTTGTTGTACATCTTACAAACACCAATTGTTGGCTTGTATTGGATAATTGTGTTTAATAGTATAATATTAATAGACGGAGCTTATTATTAGATAGAAGGACTATTAACGTTGATGCACACTGATTCAAAGTGTGTTGTACAGACCGAATGTGAATATGATTGTATTTGTGTTTTAGAAAGCGCTCATGCTTTTACGGCTATGCAACTCTCGCCATTGTGTATTTTTAAATAGGAGTTGAACAGACGAGTCCCTCTCTAGTGGGACGAGTTTTAGCCGTTTGTGAATAAACATTGTCTATCGTTATTCTTAATATACCACTTGCACGTGTTTCGTAAAGGATAAAAGCACCTTGGATGTAGAGCTTAATTAATATTAATTTACTTTTTAAATGCAACCTCTGGTCTTTTATTAGTGAGAATCAACCTTTGAGCTGGTGCATATACGTGGATCAACATCAGCGGGTGCTGGAAGTAGACGATCAGTTAAACAGTGGCGAGTCCTTATGAAATTATACCTCATTTATTAATGCTGCTAAGTAGATAGCTGGTTGTAATTGAACATAAATAACAGATCGAGTACACTTATTGTATCCAAACCTTATATTCATACAAACTCAAATCAGTCCACCTTTTAACGATACACCGACTTTTAATAGAAGAAACCTAGCAATTAAATCCGCACCATCCATATGCAAAAATTAAATTGGTTGAATTTCTATGTTTAGCCAATTTGTGGTAGTTCACAGTTTTTTCTTTGTTGTTGTTCGCTGTTTTAATGTAGATTATGCATACACAACGTGGAATTTTAATTTTTTTATAATCGACTAGTAGAAGAAGTTAATAAGGATTTAAGCAAGACTCCAACTTACAGCAGTAGCGAAAACCGCTAACCGTTATCCTGAACACGTATCCTTCATCTGTATTGATTCTTTTCAGGTGGGTTGGCGCTCAAATACAAAACAAAGATAATAGAGTTTAAAGACCCTTAAAAGTAAGTGTAAACGTATTGAGTAGATGCGTTAGAATTTGTATACCCCTAAAAGTAGTATATTTGCTTTCATAGAAATCACCCCACACGATTGAAAGCTAGCCTGTGCACTTAGTGTTACAACACTCCGGCCCCATCTAGAGTAAAATTTATTCAGAAACGCAACGTCACATTAGCACGTGACAGGTCTAACCTTGTCTTACCCTGCATTAGGAAACACGTATTCAACTACTCTTCCGATACCACCTAGCTGCTTACCGTTGACTAATAATGGTTTTGTAAAGTGAGGTCACCAAGGTGTATTTAACATTGTTATTAACAATGTTTATTGTATTCAAATTATACCATTTTGTTATATTTAACAAAAGTACTTTCATTCATACAGTGCACACTTCTAATTATCAAGAATCCATAATGATAGCATCTGTTACGTTTTTTGATATAAAAGCGTCTACAGAATTACGATTTTGAGAATTTCTTCATCCAAGCGACTTGAAATAGGGGTTGTGAACGCAACCAAACGGTTTAACCCCGATACTAATAGTAAAGACAATTTTCTACAGTAAATCAAACCAGTGTAGTAGCATTTAAGCCCTAATTAAATTAAAAATTTTTGTTAAATGGTTTAAATACATGATTTTTAGTAAATTTTTATTTTCTCGCCGTGTAGGTTTCCATAAAAAAAAATATACCACTTTTAAGGATATAAAAATACTAACATTTTACTAAATACTTGTAGACTTACTTTGAAAGCTCTTTGAATTTTTTTTCTCTAATAAAGCCTTTGTGCAACAACCCACTTGAAAAAACCCCAAATAAAGCATACGGAAGGTGGGTATTCCAAGAGACGGTTTAGCGGTGTTCACTAAAGTTAGGTTGATGGGGTTTCGCTTCTCAACTTTTTCTACTAGTTTAAAATAATAATAATAATAAAAAGAAATGACTCCAGAACATGTATACCTAACCTATATCATCAAACATGATTATCACAGTAAATAATAACTAAGAAAAAACTAACATCCATCTACAATTGGCCAAATATGCCTGTCGCAAATAAAATGGACAAATTAAATTTGTTATATATAGACATTGATGCAATTTAATTTTTGTATATGAGTTATGCGGATACAATTGTGAACTATTCGATATGAGAATTTATGTGTTTACAATACGTTATAAATAAGCATACACCAACGTAATAGTCGATCTAAATAATATGTTTTGAACATTTTTATTATTACCACTAATCACAATTATTATATACAGGGCAGCATGTAGTAATTGTATGATAAAAAGCAAAAATTCAATAGACACAGCTTTATTCTTGTTTTTCCTAAACAAAGCTGCGTTGATCTTCCAATTCAGAAATGGTTGCTGGTTAATTATTACCCCCACTTAGTGTAGAATAAAATTCCCAACACGTGCCACTTCCACGTTTAAACGGTATTTTCATATCGTGCGTTTACTCGAGTTTGGTAACCTGTTTACTAAATACGCGGACGATATCGCTGTAGTCGTTCAGGGCGACATTGGACTTCAACTACAAACTCGCGCAAACACCGCACTGGACATACTAAATACCTGGTTCAATCGAAACAAGCTAGAAATATCTACAACAAAAAACACATTCACCCTAGTTAAAGGCAAGTTATCATCTGGCCCAATGATACACATCCAGGCCACACTGGTAAAAAGGAAAACTAGCAATAAATACCTCCGAGTTCAACTTGACAAAAATTAAGCTTCTAAGGACATATTGAAGAGAGCAAAAACTACAATGCACACAACTGCAAACATACTCCAACGAGACCACAGGTTATCGCTGAGGCATATACAAATATACATGGACACAATACTCGCAGCAATTACATCACCCGCTGCGAGTGTCTGGGCACGTAAACTAAATCTGGAAAGACCTAGAACAAAGATTAACCAGACTCAAGGAAGCATAGTTATCAGGCTCACGGGCGCCTGCAGTACCAGCCCACAAGATGCACTATTTACCATAATGGGCATACCACCTTTAGATTTACAGATCAATTACAGGGCATCCTGTTACTACCTTCGCACACGACAACCAACAGAAATGACTACACTAATTGGAAACACTTATAACAACAAAAGACAAATAAAACAGAAAATCATAGACTTGTGGCAGGAACGCTGGAATAACGTAAAGACCTGGAAAAGGACATACTCATTCATATCTAATATACAGGAAAGACTTGAACTAACCCACCTACAACCAACTGAGAGATAATACATTTCCTAACAGGGCATTGCCCATATGACACGTACAGAGAGAGATTTAAACTTACAGATTTTAACCTCTGTGAATGTAGAAATGAGGGCACACCAGAACATACAGTTCTGGAATGTCCACTACACGCGGAAGAGACACGTAACCTCAGACAAAAATTAACAGGCAAAGTAATTTACAACGTACTTCGAAACGAGAAAGACTTTAACACAATGAATTCGCTTGCACAAATTCCTGTTAATTCCAGGGAAATTCCCTAAGGTCAGGAATAAAATGAACGATACAACAAACAACCCAAATAAAGACAATAAATATAAGAATGTTAATTGGATTGTATAGGTTTGCAAGATGACGCATAGATGTAGTTAGGTTAAAAGTAGTGAGTAGTTAGTTGATTAAGACATTAGGTTAAGAGGAAGAACGAAGGACAACATACTTACCAAATCCAAAAATATACAAGAATGCAAAAACCCACAAAAAAGGGCAATAGGAAGCGGCAAAAGAAGAGCGAAGAACCACACAAAACAATATTTCTACATACACACATACACGCGCACAAACATACTCACTCACCCACACTCACACACACACACACACAATCGCGCACACTCACATAAAACACATGAACACACATTGGCGCGCAACAGGACCATGGAACATGAGGACATGAAACCCGGTTTCCTACTGACGATGGGTGGTGGAGGGGGGACTGGGGCATTGAAAAATCGCATGCCGATGGTTGGGGCATGTTCCCGGAACGGCCATTGCGTCTGGGGATTCCGATTTCCAGCTGCCGATGGTCGAGATTCCAGGATGCGGTAATGGAGAATGGGTAAGAGTATTGGGTTTTAAGCCGAAGGCAACCGTAGTATGTAAGGCTTCCGTTAGCCAAAAACATGTCTCAGCTAGTTTTGAGCTGCACCGGGGTGCCCGATTTCCGGCTGCCGATGGTCGGGATCTCTGGAAGGAGCGCTTAGTTCTAAGTTACTAATAAGTTAGATTTAAATCAACTGTTAGGCATCAAAAGCCAAATTTCTGTACATGCTACATCTAAAGAATTTGCGAAACTACTACGTGTAGTATATTATATAAATTACAGGTTATATAGGTAGCCAATAAAGTTTTTTTAAAAAAATAAACCTGTTACTAACAGTCTCGAGGTTTAATACCATCACTCTACCCGACTATCAATCTTGTATGGCACGGAAATGGTTGCGTGTTAATCGAATTCGAAGCCTGCTATGTTGTCTATTTTCAAATAGCTGAGGATGATGATCCCCTTTTCCATTATTCGTGGATTTTATAATTTTCAGCGTTACAAGATCATTGCACGATATGTTTTTCTCATGGGGTGATGCGTCGAAACTGCTCGATTTTCGAGGTCAATGTTGATCTTTCCGTATGAGCGGTCATTTTGTTCTCACATTTCTACATTGGATACCGAAAGCTGTCATTGCTTTACGTTCCCAAAACATTTTTGTGACTAATCTATGAGTTATTGGGGCGTATCGGTCTGATCACATGGTTATTACTTTCTTGAACCCGTATCAATTTGCACAAATATCTTTAATATGCCGGTTATTTCCCGAGTGTATATCTGTAATTGATCCTGAATATAATATGAAGGGGTGTAACGTCCTGTTCTTTATTACTGTTTGTATATAATCTTCTGTAAGTGCTTTACTGTTTTAATTCATCTATCATAATTTAACATTATATCGAAGTAGCAACGTTTTAAATGTAAACTACCAAAGCCGCTAAGTTCTCCAGACTGCTTTCGTGTAAAAGCTTGTTCAACTAAGTGAAATTAATAAACTCATTTCTACTACCTAATTTTGATTAAGTAACGCCCCAGCGTTACAGGGAAGGTATTATTAGTTTTCAAAGTCACTGTAATTAGTAATTAGTGCATAATATACTAATATGTTTGACTGAAAAGGAAAGGTAACGTTTAAGCGAAAGGGGTAAGTAAAAGATTTAAATGGATAAACAAAAAGATGAAACTAAACGCAGCAGCCAGTTGAAATAGACAGCCACATGTTTGTGTCCGGTAGTGGCAACAATATCAATAAATGTAATTTAATTCAATTTAATTATACTGATTACAAACATGCAAACTCTAATTACATGGATCAACTCTAGAAGATACTAGAAAATTAAATGCTACACAGAGAAGTAAAACAAACTCGAGTTTGATAGTTTATTTCTGATGTCACGAATAACAAATTAAGAAGAAGTGAGGAGGTACGCTGTGACCCTTGAAATGTCCTACTAATGTATACCTAAAACTCCAAACATAATTAAATTATTTTATAGAATCGTAAGGGCTTACAGAAGCATTTGCAACAATAAAGTTCATAATCAAAGATTAAATGACAAATAAATCTTTCAAATCATTCGACTCAGTGAAGTAAGACATCCGTATTCTTGATTTCTTAGCTCCATTCCTTATCACTTATTAATCGGAGAAATTTAGGGGGTTATAGGATTGAGCCACAGAGCTTTTAAACATTTAGGAGGTTTACTTAACGCTGAGATAACTTCGCACTGGTATTACATTAGCCACTTGTTAAATATTTCAGGCGTGGGTGCATGTAAAAATACATTATGCAGTTTTCTCTTCAATAAGAATTTTCCATCTCCCGGGTGTATTTTATGGAATATCGTTGATGTAAGGAAAACGTAATTTACCATTAGCCCCAATAATGCGGGTAAAAGTTTCAAGAGCCATAAACGTAAAGCGATGCCCTAAGATTGTTTTTAGCATCTCCAAAGACATAATTGGTAAAAAGGGTAGCTTAATGGTTTTGGTGGTTACGTTGAACTTGATATTGATTTTAGAATCGCTTTCATCCGCTTAAAATATTACTAACTTTTTAAATGCTCGCAATTTGTATACTCCACAAAACTGAGTAAAACTCGGTGATAAGCGTTGGAATTTGTTTGATTTTGATTGACCCAACATTTTGTACTGCATCCTGTGATTATCGGATAGAGCACTAATTTTGATAGGTCTTCGTTGCGTTCAATGCACTTTGTGCAGTATGGTTACGAGGGTGCAAACTACCCAGTTATACACTTACACTTAGTGATAGCTGAAACTTGGTATAAATTGCAAACATCTGGAGAAAAAATTTTTACAATTTTGGTATTGCTCCAATGAAGGCTATTTTTTCTCGCCGTTAATTATATGAAATTTTTAAACGTCGTGTTGAAGACCTGCTGCGTGTCATTTTGACACGTAACAAATTCTTTCTAGTATCTAATTTTTTGTATATAAATTTCTGAATATTAATTTGACCTGTTCTTGGAAATTGTGTTGCTACGAATAAATGAGCGTTGCGTTAGTAAATTTTGATTTGCACTGAAGCGACTGGAACCCCGTATCAGTATAAGGGTACGTCGGCCAACTGCAGTGGCGCGGGAGTGGGTTCCTATGGAAGAATTATTTAAAAAAATAGAGAAATTCGAAAAAATATATAATAAACAGAAACGAGAAACGAAATGGCTGAAATGCAACGACCACATTACATTACTCATTAACCCTGAGAGGTTTTTGTTTTTGTCATTATACAGGACGCCAGAGCGCCAGTCTGAGCAACTCATTCGATACTATTCCTACACGGAAGACGGCTATTCCATATAGGTCTCCTTTGCTTCGGTTTCCTAAAATCACATTATATTTTTCCGTCCTCTAAAATACGTTAACACTCTGGTCCAATCAAATAAAGTTAAATATAAAATTAAACATGTTTAAATAAGATTCAACCAAAATTTAAGCAGCACTGTCATCAAATAATTTTAGTAAAAAAACAAATATACTTTCTTTTAATAACAACTAAACTTCTTAACTTCTATCTGACCAGGTATTGCTAAATAAAATCCAAAAATGACCTTAACTCTAATCCATTCCTAGTACTCTTCCAATATTTTCTGTTTCCAATATTAAATTACATGACGTTTATTAATCCCAATTTCTGAAAATGTTGTCAATTACAGACATGGAACAGTTAAACAGTGGTTTTTTTGATCAATGCTTTCATTGTATATTCCAAAATAATGTAAAATTAATATATACATCTTTTTAATATTTTTCAATTATAACAGTGTGCTAAAATTTAACTAACACTCGTTGCGTCGCAAAATCATCGTTCGCTAAAATAATTGCTTTGACCTTAATTAATTTTCTATCATATAAATACAATCCATTTACATTTAAAAATTCACTTGTATGTTTCTAAAGTTCTATAAAATCTCATTAAATAATTACCTTGATTTTAATTAATTTTCTACTTCACAAATACAAATCAATTTACATTTAAAAATTTACATGTATTTTTCTAAAGTTCTATAAAAGCTCATATCATTACTTCCTGGATTTTCAACATTGGTCTTTATTGCTACAATTATTTGGGTTATACACCCTATTCAGCTCCCTCAATACAACATACAACTAATTTAGATATACCGGCAGGTACCTCTTTCTCGCAGCACACACGCGGGTTTGTAGAATCCCACGCATGGTTAACTTCTTTTCCAAATCAGTAAGTAAAGTCCTACAAAAACTAGCGCACCGTTAAAATTTTTCTTTAAAGAAAGCCAAGATACATTTTGAAGCCGGTATCATTCAACTTGCTACTTTTTGCTTGTATTCCTAGATTTATTTATGTTTTCAAATTGAATTTCTTAGCTACCTCCCAAACCTATAGTTTTCGAACTTGTTCTCACATTACCCCAATCGCGTGCATCTCCCGCCTTTTTACTTCCTCATATAAGTTACTCGCAAATAATTTATTCAATTTTTTTACGACGGATAAAATTATAGTTATTTTCTACCACTTTTAAATAATATTAGGTGTGGTCAGTATCCGGTTATACAATGTATATTTATAGTTTACGTTGAATAAAGGTTATTGTAACGTTAACTATGTAAAGTCAAACATGGTTTATAGTTCATAATAGTTTATAGTATAGTATTATTTTAATGTCCTTGGTGGTCGAAACAGAAAATATCTGTTTATTGTGAATTATATTCTTCATGGGAATTACATACGCAGTGTTTTATCATATCGAGATCTGTTTACATTTTCCGTTTTACAAGCCATCGTCCTAAATTATTACGTTATTACATTATATTTAAAGAAATAATGTTGCACTTTATTACCTGAATTAATTTTGTAGAAACAAAATTTGAAAAGCATGTTTA
This sequence comes from Platerodrilus igneus, assembly GCA_036346225.1. Taxonomy (NCBI): domain Eukaryota; kingdom Metazoa; phylum Arthropoda; class Insecta; order Coleoptera; family Lycidae; genus Platerodrilus; species Platerodrilus igneus. The sequence goes on along the minus strand of JARFIW010001108.1, from coordinate 2,935,691 downwards.
ATTAAGATTAAACATTCGTGAAATCTATCCTACAGGGTGAGTTCATATTTAATTTGTCCATTCAAATTCAGTAATTTTTCCTTCCCTCTTTAATTTATGAAGCAATGCTTTACAGTATGATAGATCTTCAGTAACGACATGACTTCGATAAGCCAATGAGAATCAACTCTCTCCCGCAAGTGGGAATACAATAACCATCCCGATAGTGAAGTAAATATTTCCTACCGGTGCAGTGAAGCAGTAACGTGTTTCAACGCTACAAAAGAAGACCTATCTTACTTTTAACGTCCTTTACCTTTATTTCTTATTTATTACTAGGAACGATTTGTAGTTCCTTCGGGACTTCGTTGGGCGCCAAATATCCATTTCGGCCAATACCCCGTTAGAAGATGTCGTCAGATCATTTGGCAGAGTAAATCGCATAAAACCACTTCGCCCTAGTTGACTTCGTCGAAACGTCTTTGAGGTGTTTTTCGGATCTTGATCACTTCATCCTAGTAAACTTCATCAAAACAACCTCAAGGAGCTGATCGCATCAAAACCTTCATCCAAGTAGACTTCGTCAAAACGTCTTCACGGAGTTGTTCAGATCAAGATCACTTCGCCCTAGTAAACTTCGACGAAACAACTTCGAGAAATTGATCGCATCAAGATAACTTTGCCTTAGTAGACTACTTCGTCGAAACGTCTTTAGAGAGTAGATCGGATAACGGCCACTTCACTCTAGTAGACTTTGCCGAAACAACTTCGGGGAGCTTATCGAATCAAGATCACTTCCCCCTAGTAGACTTCGTCGAAACAGCTTTTGGGAGTTGTTTGCGGCAAAATAACTTCACCCTAGCAGACAACGTTAAACGTCTGCGGGGTGTAGATCGGATCAAGGCCACTTTGCCCTAGTAGACTTTGTTGAAAGAACTTCAGGAGTTGATCGCCTCAAGATAACTTCGTCTTAGTCGACTTCGTTAAAACTACTTTGGGGAATAGATCGATAAAGGCCACTTCGTCCTAGTAGACTTCGTTGTAACGGCTTCGGGGAGTTTATATATATTAGACTTCGTTGAAGCAATTTCTAGGAGTCCATCGCATCAAGATCACTTTGCCCTAGTAGAATTCATCGTAACGACTTAGGGGAGTGGATCGGATTAAGATCACTTCGCCCTAGTAGACTTTGTTAAAACTATTTCAGGGAGTTGATCAGATCAAGATCACTTCGCCTTGATAGATTTCGTTAAAACGGTTTCGAGGAGTATATCTAAACAACATCTCTGTGTTCCAGTACAATTCGTCAAAACGATTTCGAGGAGTGGATCGGGTCAAGACCATTTTGCCCTAATAGACATTGTTGAAGCGATTTCGGAGAGTTGACCGCATTAAAATCACTTTATCCTAGTACACTTTGTTAAAACGATTTCAGTGAGTTGATCAAATCGAGATCACTTTGCCCTGGCAAACTTCGTTGAAACGACTTTGGTGAGTTAATCGAATCCAGATCACTTCGCTATAGTTGTCAGCGTTGAAACGATTTCAGTGAGTTGATCGAATCAAGATCACTTCGCCCTAGTAGACTTCGGTAAAACGATTTCAGGCAGTTAATCGAATCAAAATCACTTCACCCTAGTAGACTTCGTTGAAACGACTTTAGGGAGTTGATCGGATAAAGACCACTTCGCTTTAGTAGACTTCGTTGAATCCATTTCAGGGATTGATCGGATTGTAATCACTTCGCTTTAGTAGACTTTGTTAAAACGATTTCAAGAAGTTGATCGGATCGAGATCACTTCGCCCTAGTAGAATTCGTTTGAAACGACTTTGGGGAGTTGATCAGATCAAAATCACTTCGCCTTATTCGATTTTGTTAAAACGATTTTACGGAGTTGATCGGATCAAGATCACTTCTCTCTAGTAGACTTCGTTATAACGATTTTAGTGAGTTGACCATAACAAAATTATCTCGTCTTAGTAGACTTCGTTAAAACGATGTCAAGGAGTTGATAGAAATGAGATCGCTTCGCCCTAGTAAACTTCGATGCAACGACTTTGGGGAGTTGATCGGATCAAAACCACTTCACCCTAGTACACTTCGTTAAAACAATTTTCGGAAGTTTAAGCCCGTAAAAGACATTAAAAAACCAATATGATTGGAAATGTTCTATTCCTAGTTTGATGTGAAATTTCATCGTTGCAGAAATATACTTTTTGACAGTTAAACATACCATTTTTTGCAAATTTGTCCTCATCGGACCAAATTATTTGTTTATACAAGATTTTCCTGAAATTTAATAACAAATAATCCATTCGCAAAGCTGGATTCTCTTTAAAAAATTATTTTCACGAAGCTCTTGTACTAATCTGTATTTGTATAAATGCATATTATGCTTTTCAAAATTTTCCACGGTGTTGTGACATTGAGATGCAACTTGTCGTGTAGACGTATTAGGATCAAAAGCAAAAAAAGTCTTTACTGTTATTTCGAGGTTTTCGTCAACAACTGTGTTACGATATTCCGCGCTGACAAGAAAGAAAACAGTAAAGTAGGTAAAGAAAATCGCATACACCAAATACCGCAACTAAACAAGGGAGAAGAGTAAAAAAGAAATCCAAAATGGTTGGATTCAGGGTTAGCTCAAAACGTTGTAGAATGGGATGGGTGATGCAGAAAGAAAAACTAGAAACCTCGGTAAAAAGTTATATTTCTAGCAGTAAGCTACACATACAGTCCAAAAGGATTATTTACAAAAGTCGGAAACGCACAATTATGTAATCGTCCTGTTATAACGTGATGTAAACATAACCTCAGTTTGCAAATTACATAATATCGAAATATACCTTTAAGCAAATATAAAATCTTAAAATCTAAATAGTAATAGGTATATGCAAGAATACTTACAATATGTTTTCCAGTCCTAAATATATACAAGAAATAATTCAGTAATATATACAGCCATTGGTACCTTTTTCGAGAAGTGCAACTCGTAAGAATCAAAACATAACATTAAACCTAACTAACGTATCACTTAAATGAACCAAGTATTAACTAATTCTGTAAACAAGTTGTTGACGTTAACATTAATGTACAAAAAAAAGGAGAACAGTAAAAGGTGCTGTAACGCAAACTTTGGTTTGACTAGTTGTGACTGAAAATAATTACAGAGGCGCTCGTGCATTGTGAACATAAATTTGGTAAAGTTCAGTCTGCAATTTATTGGATAAACATGAGTACTAAATTACAGAATTATCACAAGAAGGGTTTATCTTCCAAAACTGCAACTCAAGTAACAAAACAGAAAAAACTGTACATTAAGTTGTCTGACTCTGGTGCCATTTTCAAAAATTGGAGTGAGGCTGCACTTGTCTACGGGGGGGGAGGGGGGTGCTGGATCAAAAAGTATAACTATACTAGAATACTACGTACAACAACGCATTTTAAAATTGCGATTCGCAACATTACTTTTCGCCTCAAAACCATCGTATAGAATTAGAATCAAATTATGAAGAGAGCCTTCCAAATGCTCAGCTTATATTTATATAGATTTAGAACAGCGGGGGAAGGTAACATAAAACCAGTCCCAGCAATTGAATCTTAAATATTCTGCGAACTGCAGTAAATATTTTCCAGACGACAACTGCAAAATATTTCTAAAATACAAGCAATAAAGAACACAAAAGGTCTCAATAATAGGATAATCAGTTACACTGAATTTTGTTGTTCGCATGGGAATGTAGCGTATATTTCTAAACGTTTAAGCAAGTATGCAACCTTGCATACAGTTAAAGGAAGCAAAAATTATAACCGGTTTTCTAACTTATAGAAATGAATAAAGATATGTATTACAATCGATCGTCGATACGGAAATGAATTAATTGGGGAACGATTAATGGCCATAAAACTGCAATATAATGAAATAGTTTTCTCAGTACTAACTATTAAAAGCTTATATATTGGTATTATGCAGCCGTTTCGAACGTGGTTCGAAGAATAAACTATTGAAAATATCAAGCAGCTGTTTGCCTTATTTTCATGATTTTATATAGCGAGGTTGTTTTTGAACATGAAGTAAGTATTTCAGAGAATGTACAACGCGGTTTAAGATATATTCCACGTATTTCTACACTTAGGGAAATTTTTATATGGGATGGTTTTTGAATATTCATTTTAATTGAAATAGCATAAAAAGCTTGCTGTTGTCCGGAGCTTAAACTTGGAAGCTTGAAAATTAATGCAAAAATCAATGACTTTCAGAAATTTAACGTAACAACTGTATTGTTGCGTTGTTTCTTACAAATTTTAAATGACACACTAATCTTCATATTATGAAAAATAGTGCGAAGATTTTGGCGATAGGTTCTGATTTTCAACGGATATCTTACTGAAAATTGACGAATCGTTTCACTTAAATTTCGACCGAAATCGCCATACATAACTGTTAGTTCAAAAAAGTTAGAATTATTTAATTGTTGAGGGGTCACTTCAATTAATTCACAGTCTAATAGGACGATGCAGAACAAATGAGTAAGTGTTATCAAAATCACCGCCGGCCATGATAACGATAAGAGTTGATACCTGTTGTTACAGGATCGCATCTATGCATGCGTATACATTAATGCATTTTTTAAGGTTTATTCCATATTTGTTATATTGAAAAATAGCATTTTTAAAGAGCTATCCAATACGACACTTAAAAATACCCATTTATATTTAAAAAAAGTAACTTTGTATCTTCCGGTAAAACTACTGAAAGCTTTTCTAAAATGTTTCCAGAAATGTATGTCCCACTTCATCAACTGAACGTACCTTATACTTTTTAAATTAAACGCGATTGGTTGGTTTAAAAATTACATCATGTATATAGAGATAGTTGGTTGATTGTATAAAATTCGGAAATTTTAAATTACAGGAAAGGACAACAAAGCAAATTTTATACCTGACACTGAACTGTGACACAACTTGCTAGTTTATAACAACGTTTTATGACTGCAAATTGCCAATTAGCAACAAGTGTGACTAATACTTTTAGACAGCTGGGGGGAGGGGAGTTTGTTTCAGCTTAGCAATAGCAAGAGAAAACACTAGTCAACACAAAGTAGCTCTATTCGTATTTACCCAAATACAAAGTACTTACATAAATGTAATAAAGCAATTATTGCAGCAACTATACGCCAACAGAATTTATATTCAATGTACTTAAATAAATAAGTGCGTACTAAAACACTAATAGACAAATGTTAAGTACGACATACAAGTAAAGTACTATTTTATAACTATAAATTATCGAAGCAATGGCTTACCTCTTTTGCTCACTAAATAAAGCCTGACAAGAAATATGGTATTGCAGAGTAAGACTTATGTACCATAACGCAGCGGCGGTTGCTATAGTCGAGGCGTCGCCGTGGATCAATGTAGTAAGCGTACGACTACGGATCCCAAGGTCCCGGGTTCAAATCCCGACACGGCCGACTGCTTGAAAAATGGCAGGTGAGCATTTTTCGCAAAAATTACGCCCTCGTTCGGATGAGAGGTTAAATGGAGGTCCCGTGTGTGAGTGTTGTCACGCACGTTAAAGATCCCTACCTTGCCTGGAACGGCAAGGGTTCAGCAAAATTTCCAGGCAACAAAAACTCGCCTGCTGGCCAATGTAGTACCTATCGGGTGGAGCATTGGAAAATCACATGAAAGGTTGCTATAGTTGAGATGTTACGACAACTTCTGTATATTACAGTAAGTTGATAACTGCGGATCTGCAAGTAGATTATTGTCTTTTACATTTTGTCTTATTTCTAAGATGAAACAAACGCAAAACCCTTAAATACCTTTAGACAAAAATAAGCATTTGTCATTATAACAACCACAATGAAATGATGGGGTGACAGAAAAAATGTATTGTACTAATCGACCTAGGTTTTAAAGTCTTTTAGAATGATGGCCTATGTTTATCAATTCTAATAATACAACAATTATAGTGACTAGCGACCTTACAGGAATGCAGACATTTTTATCACTATTTGCTAGATTACTTGAATTTCTTAAAATACTTGTTCTATTATTCAATTCTATGATATGATTTGTGTATTCTCGTAATCTAATTATCATTTCTTTCATTGTGGTTATCTATCTACTATTCATACAAGTTCGAGAAAATTGTCCTATTAAAAGACCTGAATTCCTGAATAAAAATAATCAGTAAATATTAGAATTAATTACTTCAATTGTACATATAGATCAGCCAGCATCATCATTAGGTCTTCAGTCCTGGAACTGGTTAAACGCGTACCCTCATTGTTTCCTATTCTGGACTAACCTACACATTTCCCTGAAAATTGCGCAGTCTGCATCTATCACTATATGCGTGCTAAAGTCTGATCTCGGTCTACCCCTACTTCTTTTCCCTATCTCTGCTTGTAATATATTCCGTACTATTGCCATAAAATGCCTTAGAACGTATCCTATTCTTCTATTTTCCGTTTTTTTTTTGTTTTCCACAGATTTCTTTATTCCTTCAATATTTCTATAACCTATTTGTTATTAACCTTGTCTGTCCATGCTGTCATCCTTATACATCTGAAGCACAACATTTTAGAAGACTTCTATCTTTTTCTGTCTGCTTTTAGTACAGCCCCTATTTCATAGACGTACTGTGCTGTGCTCCACACATATGCTTTGCACAATTTTCTTCTTGTCTCTATGTTTGTTGGCTTTGAACATATCCGATGTTCTTTCTTGTTAGATGCAGTTTGGTCACCTTCTATTATTTTACAGTTATATACCCTATTTTCCTGATATTCAGTGGTATGTGAAAGGGGGTAAGCAGCATGTGGCTTCCTAGTTCCCGCATCACTTGAACATTTGTCGAATTAATAATTTTTCCAATATATACTTTCGCATAATCAACATTAGTTGAAAATATTTCACAACCAACACTTGTAGTTCTTTATAATAATCATCAGATTTAAGTGCGCCTATTTTTTCGTCATTTTTATTATTATTTTATTATTATTTTTTATTATTTTGTAACCTTTTTTCGATAATTACCTTAATTATTAGTATCGGTTATCTAGTTCCTCTGTCTTTACGAAAACCGTATTGGTCTTTGCCTAAATAATTCTCAGTGAAAGCTTCTACTCTATTTTTAATTATTATTGTTAGTATTTTGGAAGCGTGGGAAGTTGAACTAATCGTTCTAAAGATAAAATTATCACACCTATCAGCTCCTGACTTTTTTGGGATTGGAATAATAAAATTTTTTTTGAAATCTATTGGGACCTCACCTGTATCATATACTACTTTTACTAGTTCAAATAATCTGTCTAAAATTTTCTGACTTGCATATTTTATTCATTCTGCGGGTATATAGTCTGTCCCTAAAGCTTTGTTTAGTTTTAAGATCCCTAACAGTTCTATCAAATTCCTCTCTTAATATTGAGAACCCTATTTCTACATCCTCTTCTTGGTGGTTCTCTAACTCATCCATATCGTCTCTTTTATATTAATCTTCTAAATAACTTTTCCATCTATCTGCTACCTCAATTTTATTTATTATTCTCATCTTTTATACCAACACATTTTTTCCTATCATACCCGAAAAACTTTTTAATTGCCCTGTAAACCCTGTCTGTCTTACCTACTCTCAAATCATCTTGTATTCCCTTACATTCTCCTCCATCCATTTATTTCTAACTTTTCTACACTCATGTACTATCTTATTTCTAACTATATTATATTTTTGCTTACTTTCACTATCCAATTTTCTGAAAAAGGTTTAAGCTTTCTTCTATTCTCTATTAAATCTAATATATCCTTTGTTACCCAGGGTTTTCTCGCTTCTACTTTTTTCTTACCTATAATCTGTGTTGCTGTATCATGTACAGCTCTTTCTATTTATTTTCATCTATTTTCTACGTTCCCTCCTGTGGCTATCTCTTTGATCTTATTATCGAATACTTGTTTATATTCCTCTTTTACCTCACTATCACTAAGCTTACCTATATCCCATCCCTCTCTTTTAACCTTTCTCAATTTTTTTAATTTTAGATTACACTTCATTTTAACAAGTTATGATCGCTATCTATGTCAGCCCCTGGATAACTACGACAGTTTTTAACTTAGTTTCTAAATCTTTGTTTAACTAAAATATAATCTATTTGGTATCTAGCTCTATTACTTGGCGCTTTCCAGGTATTTCTTTTTCTAACATGTTGTTCGAATAAGGTATTTACAGTTACTAATCTATGTTCCTGGCAAAACCTAACTAATCTTTCTCCTCTATCATTTCGTCTACCATACCCAAATTTTCCAACCATTTTTCCCTCACTACCTTCTCCCACTAACGCATTAAAGTCGCTCATAACTATTAAATTCTCATCTCCCTTTACTTTTTTCACTATACTATTTGTATCCTCGTGTACCTTTTTTACTTCCTCATCCTCATATTGAATAGTTGGCATGTAAACCTGTACTAAAGCAGTGTCTGTGAGTTTCGTACTCAATCTAACTATAATTATTCTATTATTTAATTGTAAGTACTCTTTAACTTTACGTCCTAATCTTTTACCTAACACTATTCCTACCACTGCCTGTCCATTAGTTGAAGAAGTTGTAATTATTCTATAATTATCTTTTCAAAAGTCATTACTATCTGGGCATTTTACCTCACCAATACCTTTTCCCATTATGGGAACAAGAGATTATATAACCCTTATCAGCTTCTAAGAAATATGCCAAAGAAATTAACACTTGGAAATATAATATATGCAACCTTGCTAATTTGAGAGAAATACGTTTGTTTGAAAAATATCTGATTACACTACAGAAAATAAACCTAATAGTAATGATGCTCAAATTCAACAATTTAGCCGTTTTACTCCAAAGATTAGATAAGCTATTCATAGGAGTAACTCTAACTAATTAATATACAGTTTCAAGCAAAGGTTCAGATATTACAGAAAATCCCCTACAATAAAGCTAATCCTTTTCATAATAATATAATCTGTGGCTAAAGTCATGTACTCCCAAAATGGGAACCTTGGCCATTAAAAGGTTAAGAGCAGCTTCTAACTCTTCTTTGCTAGATGCTAATACCGCTATATCATTGCAAATCTAAACAAATCAGTTTTTTTCTCTGCATAGTAATTCCAAATGTCTTTCTACATTTGACAGTATTCATTGTCTCTTTTATGTACAAGTTAAAAAATTAATGCGGATAAGGTACATTCCTGTCTCACCCCTTTTCTAATATTTACTTGTCTACGTTCCTTCTCTAATTCTATTACAGCTATTTGCTCTTTGTATAAGCTATGTACTATCCGTCTATCTCTACAACTTGCGTCTCGTTTCGCAAAATAGTAAGTCTCGTTCCGCGTCTCGTTTTGGAAGAAATACAGTTTCGTCTCGCGTCTCGTCTCGCAAAACACGCCAGGCTGCTAGACGAGACTTCTCGTTTCGCGTGCAACACTACCTCTGACTGTTGAAAGAGACGTTTAATTTGAACATAAAATTGTAATAAAGTTACATATAACATTTAAATACTAGAAGGAATTCGATTGGCAACAGTATACAATAATCGTGCATTTTGAAAGATTATTCACTTACTCTAAACCCGGCTAGTTAACTTAAGATTTGTAAACATAGAATACACGATGAAACAGTTAGTGTAGTAATGCACATGTAAAGCTTTTAAAGGAATGAGGTATTTTTTCGCCGCTCCTATCTAACAAAGAAATATTTGATCACACGCCATCGTCTGAGAGATTTTCTTTTCAGAGCAGGAATCGACACCCTTGTTCGACTAGTTAATGGATTTCTTTGTATAAAAACGCCATTGTCGAAAGATATACGAGCTTTATGGGCTGATATTAATATCGTAATACAGTCGCTGATATATTAATGGGGTTCAATTTTTCAATATGCCAATATGGAAACATTATTCACAAAATATGTAGTAATTTCATAATTATAGTAGTAGAAACTGTAATTTTTACTGTTGAAGCTTTACCTTTGAAGTTAAATTTTGTCATCAATTGGGCGCTTATTAAATAACTAGCCGAGCACAATCTCTTATCGAATATATAGACAGTTGATAAAATCAGCTAAATAATTTCCACGCTGCTGGTAACGCCTAGGCTATTTCCTGAAAGTATGAGCATCGCAATTTTTGAAGTCAGACAATTTTTACAAATTGTTTGGTAAACATGTGCTAGTCCAATTACGTACGAAGTATATTTCCCTTAGTTACAAAGTTAAAATTATTCCTTCAGTAATTCAACAGTTCCGCCTTATCAAATATTTCACTAAAATAACTGTAGATCACCAAAAGAAAACTTAATACCTTTTTCTTTGGGTTGATTTGGCAGTATTTCTAGTACAATGTCTAAATTCAACGTTCATTAATTTTTTTATAGTAGAGAAGTATATAATATACTATTCCGCGTTTCAAAATGGCGGCTGTCTTCATTGAGACACTACTAATCATATCGACGCTGGAAAGTCAAATCCACTGAATCGACTTTTTAGCAGTTTTGCTACAGAACGGTTAATAAGATTCTTTCCTTAAAAAAAATTCTAACTTTTTATTGCGCTGATTATTTTCGATAAAATTTTGAATACCGTTAATAGAACTGTACTACACTTCAGTCGTACGAATACGGTAAATCCATCTAATAGGATTGTGAAGATAGATGGCACTTAATTTAAATAAACAGTCTTTTCCAGCGCGGGAAAGTAAATTAAACGGATTCATATTTCAAAAATGTGATTGCATAAGTAATTGAAGCAACAGATAATAATTCTTTTGAGTAGAGTAAAATACATTAAATAAATCAACTTTAATTAAATCATTGGGAGATAGTATAATGAAGGTATAATCACAAAAATAAAAATAGTAAATCTAAATAGCTTGTCGAATACCTAAACAAAATTTTAAATACATTAGTGAGGAAAATCAGTGAACCCAGGCCCATTTTCCAGAATCCTCATTTCTCCTCATCTGGACCAATTTACATGTAAATTGCACTATAAAGTCTTATTTTAGATGAATCTCCTCCTGACTCCTCCTTGCTCTCCTCCTTGCTCGGACACCCCAACCATTTTGATTACATCACACCGCATTCTTTCCACCCGCGAGATAAATCTTTCTCCACATTTCCACCCACGAGATAAACCTATCTTGTTTGGTATCAATTAATATTAAATTTTCTAGCTACCCGAATTTCTAGGAATTTTAGATTGCATCATCCCCAGGAGCTACCCCAATTTTAAGATTTCTTACCTGTAGCGACTTTTGAGCGTTCTTATAAATTTTTTAGTCATGCGATACATCTTGTTAGTCTAAAATTTTATGAGAATCCAAATCTGTAAACAGATTTGAAATCGGACCACGCCCTGCAAAGTTATACCCCTTTAAAGTCCTGATCTTCTAATTTTGCTATTTGCTCTATAAGCAAACCTAACAAATAGTTTTCTTCGTCTAGCCATTGCATCTTTCGAGATAAACCTATCTTGTTTGGTATCAATTAATATTAAATTTTCTCAGCTACCCAAATCTCTAGGAATTTTTAGATTGCACCATCCCCAAGGGAGCTACCCCAATTTTAAGATTTCTTACCTGTAGCGACTTTTGACCGTTCTTATAACATTTTTTTACATGCGATACATCTTTTAGTCTAAATTTTATGTAGAATCCGAATCTCTAAACAGATTTGAAATCGGACCACGCCCTGCAAAGTTACACATATACCCTCTGCGAGATAAATCTTTCTCCACATTTCCACCCACGAGATAAATGTACCTTGTTTGGTATCAATTAATATTAAATTTTTTAGCTACCCGAATCTTTTAAATTTTCAATAGCACCATCCCCAGGAGCTACCCCATTTAAGATTTTTTGCAGGCAGCGATTTTGAGCGTTCTTATAAATTTTTATACATGCGATGCATCTTGTTAGTCTAGAATTTTTATGTAAATCCGAATCTGTAAATAGATTTAAAATCGAACGACCCTTACCATTTTAACACACCCTTTAAATTATAAATTTCCTGCGGCTTATACTAAAGAAAATCTAAAACCATTCTTAAAACTTTTTATTACAAACAATTTTACTAATACAGTTTAAATTTTTAAACCACATTTCTAAATAATATTCACAATTTTTTATTTTCAACCTAGAACTTGTCATATCGGGTCATACTTATTAATATTTATTTCTAAATAGAGCACCTTTTCCAAAGACCAACCGGACCCGCATGTTTCAAATTCCTCTGATTTTGTTCCATGGTTTCGCTTAAGACCTCGTACTATTTTCCAGATTACTAGAAGACGTTATAACCACATTTTTTGTGTTAAAGTTTCACATCGGTAGTCTCTTCCCCATTTTGGTGTAAACGCCGTAGAGTTCGCAATAGACTTTTACTGCTGTATGTTGTATTCTTTTTCATTTATTAATCGAATAAATCGCTCTTTCTGCTTCAAAAAACTCGGCACTCCATCGTCGACACTGGCGTTCTTTATGCGATAGCTAGCCATACGGTTGTTAAACGCGTGCTAACCATTTCTACCCATCTCGCTAGTAGCGGTAACTGATGCATTTTATGTCTGTTGCTCCTTAAATGTGCGGCATAGTATTTTCCATTTCGAAATCGCATACTTTACACATAATTCGTGGTTGTTTCGTACAAGGCCTTTAACAGCTGGCGGGCTGAACGTTTAAGGCTTAATGACATACCGTGCTGTTTTCCTTGTGTCGCGTAAGTTGTCCATTCTCGTAAAAGCGAAACCGCAAGTCCCACAGTTTAAGTACTTTGCTGCGGACGGGTTTAAAACCGGACGATGTTGCCCACGACATTTGTTCTGGTGCCGTTTGGAGCATTTTTCCAGGTATGGAAGCACCGCAAAGTTGGCAAAAACGTTTGCAGTACCATTTTAGTACAAAACAAAATCCGCACTATAAGACTTGACTTGTAAGCGAACTAACATAACTAAGAGTTTACTCGCGACCTGCTTTATGTTAAGAATGCAAACCGAAGGTTTCGAAGATACCCGAACGAAGGACCATTTTCCCAAATTTAACTTTTTCCTTAAAGGACCCAAACCCACCTCAAACGTCACCCGGAAACCTGAAAACCGTCCCAAGAACCGGGAATTTAAATGGGCCCAAAAACCAAATAGATTTTCCAAATCAAATAAACAACAATCTGTTCGTACAGTCTTTAAGATGCACGTCGCTCGACAACCACTTTATTCCATCGTGCCGTAGTCATTCCGCAACGAAATCCACCAACTAGACGTCGCGTGTAAGCACCGCATGCACCAGCATGCGGCCTTGCGCACTTCCAGTAGCGCACCCGACGTCACACTTTATAACAAAGAACATTATCATTACAAATCCATTCGACTTACTAACAAATATTACATAGTCATAAATTTATCTACGTTTAAGAAGACAGTCCTTTCGAGATACCCATTAATTCGCAGCTAAACAACCCTTCTCCAATCATTTACAATGTGCACCGTTCGAATAGTGCGATTGCCATAGTGACACCGAACAACGTCCATTTTCGGATGCGTGTATTAAAACCAAAGGCTACACACGCACACAATGTGTGCAAGTCGATGCTGTAGAAGATGCAGTACTATAACCAAACCTTTAACCATTCTAAGAAAAACCAACATTGTTGTCTCAGGTTTAAAATTTTAAATATCCGATATTTCACGGCAAAAGTTGAGACTTCCAAATGAATCACCAACGAAAGTATCTTCTAGTCATTAAATTGCCATTTAGATATACACTTTTAGAAAACCTGGTTATATAGATTAACATCTTTTGTCACGTGAGCTTCTCGAAAGAGTCTTTTTCAACCGCAACAATCCTGAACATGCATCCCTTCGTCCACTACTCTATTTTCTAATTTGAAAAAGTATCTCCTTTTACTTGGCCGGCTAGCACCATTGTCCATCTATTTCACATCTGCCTTTTCGTCTGATAATTAAATTTTCTTCTGGCTTTACACTCATAGCGGTCGCCGCAGTTTGATTTCAGAACCGGTAAGTCTCGATATCGTCCAAAACCCGAATGAATTGATTGCAATTCCGCCAAAAGGTGAAAAACTCACAATTCACAAGACTTCGACCTTTTTCTGTATTTCAAACTTTTCCAACACAATGGCAACTTTAAACATCAGGTCTTTAAGTCGTGCACACCGAGCTACGGTAAACTAACTTTTCAGCACTGTATAATCATGCATACCCCTTCCTGCGCCACTGCTATTTAGTTCGAAAAGTCATCGCCCTTTTTACTGCTAGGACCGCTAATAGCACCATTCCATCTTCCTTTAAGGCTAGCATCGCCATTTTGGTAATAATTTGTTAGAGGCCTTTCCTTTCGCTCATTTAAACATCTTCATATTAAACCACTTTCGATTATTCAACCGACCACATCCCGTCCGTCCCTAATGCACTGATCAGGACTTCGCACTAAACCAGCTTGACAACGTATTTTAAACAAAACTCCGACGCCATTGTGGAGTAAACAGTTTGGGTCAGTTAAAACCATCCACAGTTAACCGTCAACATATTTTTTTAGTCCAGCAAACCTTTTCTAACCACAATCTAACGTCATGTTATAGGTTCCATCGACCAATTTCCCAATGACTGGTGCTACGTACAAACTTTAATTTCTTATGAATTACTTATTCTCCCGACTTGAGTTGATGCCATTCCTTGAGTATTGCTCTATAGTTGTAAGACCCCGGTTTTACAACACAATTCGGGACCCTTTATCTTTAATCATCTTTCTCGCCTAAATACTGGCTTAGACATTATACCACATTCAATCTGGACCCCCATTAAATACGTCTTTAATTTTCCTCAACTTTTTGTACAAGGTATATTATATACCAGATGGGTAGTTCTTCTTAAGACTAAATATATTTTGCTAGGTATCAACAATTAATTCTAGGACCCCAAACTGATATTAAGACCACCCAACAAAGTTATGCGTTTTAAGACCATTGCACCATTTGTCGATACAGCCATTTAACAACCTTTCCACCCAAGACTATGCCTTACAACCTCTCCAGATCTAAAACCGCCATGTCCGCGAATACCAACATGCGACATACACGTCACAGACATGACCGGAGACGACCGACGAGCTTATCAAATTAGCACTACGCATTCAATGAGATTTAACCTACATATGATAGCGATTAAGTTAGCGCCCGCGGGCTGACCATTAAATTTTCCTTTATCTAACCTAGGTCCAACTTTTTTTAATGGAAAACTCATTAAAATGCAATTATTTATGGGTTTTAATGAGAAACCATTAAAAAGCAATTGGTCATTGGTCATGTTCATTGGTCATTGGTCATGCATGGTCATGCCATGGTCATTGGTCATGCATGGTCATGCCCGTGCATGCATGTGGCATGGTACACCCTTGGGGCAATTTCCTAACTTAACATCCTACTTATATAAGTCGATGCGCATCCCTGTCGGCTTAGGTTGATAACAACATATTCGACTATCTTCGGCAATATACGTCCTCACTCTGTAGAATACTAAGAGAACAATTTTCGTATTAATTTAGTATTCGATAGTAGCTAGAACGGTAAACATGAGCGTCTCCAAGGTGATTAACGTTTCTCAACTTCTTGGGAATAAAGTGAAACCGACAAATGAGGATTTGGATTATGGCTGTTGACAGAAAATATGTGCAACAATAATCTGGTAAAAGATATTGGTAATATTTGTTATGTCGAAGGCGAACAGATGCTGACTGGTGGACTACACACCCCAATTACAGAACCATTTTGTGACAATATAATGTTGGTTAAAATTTGACCTTTCTGACCCGAACAACATCTGCAAACAAAAGGATGTTTATCCTAAAAAGAAATTTGTGGTATTTAACAGCTATCTACGAAGAAAGTTCAACCGATTTGTTTCGCTAGGCATGGTGTTAAAGCTAAGCTTCCGTTTTCTGGAAAGCACTAACAAGATGGGCCAGAGAGTAAAAGAAATTATCGGAAAAGAAGACCTCGAATGCATTAATAAAAATTCCAAAATCCTATATGTGTTCCATACAAAGTGGAACTACAGATGTTAAGTTGGAAACTTTATTGGAGGAACTACCAGATATATTAGACGAAGTCGAAAAGATTATTTCTATCTTTTGACATGGATGTAACCCAAGATTTTGCGGCATATTTAGCAAGATGGAGATGTAATTATTTAACTACAAACCATAACTTTTGCTATAAGGGGAATACGAAGAAAAGTGTAATATTATAGTTGACAACGATAAAACTGGGGGATTGATTGTTTAACATGGCTAACAACCAATGCAAGAATTAAGATTTACAACAAATTTGTGTGTCAGATAACAAGTCCTGGTGTTAATAAACAACTTGGCAATCATATACTAGATTTTTACGTTGTCCAGATGTACGTTTAAGGGAAACATTTGCGTCTACTTTGGCCAAAGAACATGGTATTACGCGATTGGAAGCGACAATATACAACTGTGCAATTGGAAGTATGTCAGTGCGGAACGGTGTATAAACCCTTAAAAGACTGTTTAACCTTATTGGAAGATAGTGTTATACTTCCTAAAGGCGCCAATGTACTCGGTACCACTTGCCAAAATGTGGAGTAACTATCGGACAAGCTACAAAATAGTGCTGTTTAGGAATAATAACCTGCTACAGTACGTGTATTGGGGAATGGTAATACAAAGAAATTGACGGGTTGCAAATTAAGTTGTCCGAAAACCAAAAGAAAGGGAAACATTGATAAAGTATGTCTGGCTTTAGTTTTAACTATTTACCTTAAATTATTTGGAGATAGTAGAGGGGAAGACAGCCAAGATAAAATAAAAATCTTACACAAGTGCTACATTAAAGCAGGTAGTACATATTTTACACAATCTGCAACACTATTCTACAATTCCAAAAGAAATAGTCATTTCGGAATTGGGATTGATAAATAACCTAACATTCGTCCAGAGGTTGTACGACAACGCGTAAATATTGGTAGTAAACTCTATCCGTTTACGCTAAAGGAAATTGCCCCATTATGTATGCCATACGCTGTAAGTGGAAGGAAAAGACAACTGAATTAGAGGAAATGGATGCAAAAGGGAAAATTGACTAATGGAAAACACTGGACAATACGCGAACAATACAAAGATGTGTTAGACAAAGAACATCTTATTAGAGAAAATGAGGAAGAATTAAAAGATTATTTTATGTGTCGATGGACTGACTTAGATACATCCGGGTTGTACAAGCTGTATTTTGCGGTTAGTAAGAAAGACTCTTTAGTTATGTAGGGTTCTTGCAGAAAAGGATGGTACTAAATCCGTATACTTTTTAAAAGTTATTCTAAAACGTATTTATCAAAATGGCAGATAACAAAGACGAATTAAGGAATGCGGGTTTGTAACCTTGGCGTACACCACACGCAAAGGGGTTCCGCTAAACATTGTATATTTACCTAGTAAAGAACCTTTCGGATCATTTAAAACCGAGGGTCTTACAACCTATAACAACCATATATTCCCAAAAGTGGTGGAATGCAACTACGCAACAGTGTGTGGGAGAAAAGGATTTCCAATACCGACAAGAAGAAGTCGATCAAGCTTAACAAGATACGTATGCAGGATATAGTGGAAAGCTGCGATTAAAAGATTGTCACAAGCTGCAAGAATTACACGAAGGAATGGATCTGGTTGTCGGCGGAATCAAAACTTTAAATATAGAGGCAAACTTCGGTACATTTTACAATTCGAAAACCTAGACGGTCTTTATGTATCAAACTATTGGTTAGAAAAGGAGATAGAAGACTTGGGTTCGATTTAAATTTTAAGCTGCGAATAAAATTAGATAAAATTAAAACCACTGCAAACAAACATAAAGAAAGGACTGTCTTCTGTGTATAACTTTGTATTAAAATTGTTTAAATGACTCCATGTTTGGATTAAATATTTTTAAATTTGTTATGTATAATGTCAGAATAAACATTTTATAATAGTATATAACATTGTTCTTTATTTATAAAGGCTGTAACGTTACCCCGAAATAGCATGCACAGAAAGGGGTGCGCATGGGCAGGGTGTACGCGCAGGTGGCATGGGCAGGGGTGTGGCAATGCCGGCTGGGATGTGTCTGGGGTACACGAGGAAGCGGATGTTAACAGTCACCAAGCATCCAATTCTTTATTTGGATGGTATCGAGTACTTGCTGCGTATGTACCCGGAGTAAAAAAACGATTTGAACGCAGTTTATTAATAAAATTAGTTTATCGAGGAAGATGACAAAAGGTACATCATTCCTAATAGTACAACAATCTACGCATGGGGCGTAAAGATATAAGATAGTTGTTTATATTTGTAAGGATTTTGTAAATCTATTGTATATATTAGTTTTAAGATTCCATAATTTTAAGTTCTTCCCACCTTCCAAATCCTTCCGGCTTCCTGGTTGACAGAGTATACGTGTTATCTCCACGTGGTATTCGGGGACACGGCGGTTTTAGATTTCGGGAGATGGTTTTAAGGCATATGTCTTGGGTAGCAAAAAAAGGTTTTAAAATGGTGTTAAATAAAGATGAAAAATTAGTTTTCTTTAAAACGCATAACTTTGTATGGGTGGTCCTATTTAAAATCTATTTACAGATTTGGGGTCCCTAGAAAATTTAATATTAGTTGATACCTAGCAAAATATATTTATCTTAAAAGAGTGACTACCCTGGTATAATAAATAAATATAACACTTGTCAACAAAAAGTTGTAGGAAATTAAAGACGTATTTAATGGGGGTCCAGTATTAGAATTTGTTGGTAGTAATGTTAAGTCCTACTGTATTGTAGGCGAGAAAGATACGATTAAAAAGATTAAAGGGTCTCACGAATTGTAGTTAAAAACCGAGGGTCTTACAACCTATAACGAGCATATACTCAAAGGAATGGGCATGCAACTACGCAGCAGTGCGTGGAGAATAAGAATTTTCAATAAGAAATTAAAGTTTCCATGTACGTAGCACCAGTCATTGGGAAATGGTGAAATGTAACCTATAAAGACGATTATTAATTGTGGTTTAGAAAATAGTAGTTTTTGGCTAAATAAAATAGCTTAGACTTTAATGTATATGGTTACATACTCGTACAATCCACAAACATCTGTTTACGTCCACAATGGCGATACCGGTAGTTTTTGTTTAACAAATAGTAGGAAAGATACGTCAGGTGTTAGTGTGGGAAGCCCATAGGATTCAAAAAGAACGGTGCGGCGGGGTGTATGGTGGTCTCCGTTAGAATAATCGAAAGTGGTTAATCAATCGTATTAGATGTTTAAATAAGCAAAAGTGTAAAGGCCTACATAAACAAAAATTTAATTATCCGACAAAAGTGCGCGATGTGCTACACTTATAAAGAAAGTATGGAATGGTGCTTTTAGCGGTCCTAGCAAAAAGGGCGACTGACTTTTCCAAGCAACTACAAGAATAGCAGTAGCGCAGAGAAGGGGTATGCATGTATTATACAGTTGCTCAAAATATGTTAGTTTACGCGTAGCTCGGATGTGTAATTGATCACGACTTAAAGATCCCTCGGAGGTTTAAAAATTCTCAGCCCATTGTCGTTTGAAAATGTTTGGAAATTATCAGAACAGGAGCGGGTCGAAGTATAATGGATGATTGACCGAGTTTTTCTACCTTTACGAGGGAATCGGAAATTGATAGACATCGAGCATCTAATTTCTATTTGGAGATATCGAGTACTTACCGGTTCTAGAAATCAATACGTGCGGCCGACCGCTATGCGAAAGTGTAAAAGCCACAGAAGCAAAATTTAATTATCAACGAAAAGCGCGATGTGCTATAGAAAGTAAAAAATGGTGCTTTGCATCGGTCCTAACAGTAAAAGGAGAGTGACTTTTTCTAGCAATTACAAGAATAGCAGTAGCGGGCGAAGGGGTATGCATGTATTATACAGCGCATTGTTGCTAAAAATATGTTAGTTTACGAGAAGCTCGAACGTGCACAAATTAAATTTTAATCTATAATTAACCACGGTCGTAAAATGGGAAATTAATGGGTAATTTTAATATGCTACATATACTTTCGCTTGGTGATTCATTTGGAAAATATTCAAGCCTACCATTTCCAAAGTATGACGTAGAAGTTATTTAAAATTAAATTGTTGTAAGTATCCTGTAGACAACAAGTTGGTATTTTCTTAGTAATTTTGGTTTTTGGTTATAGTAGCACTGCATCTTCTACAGCACGACTTGCACACAATTGTGTGTGTGCTACCACCCTTTTGGATTTTTAATATGCACGCGATCCGTATAACATGGAAGACGTTTTCCGGTGTTTCTACTAACGGCATTCGCACCATCGACGAAGCGAACCAGGTGCATGCATTGGCGCTAAATGTATTGGACGAGCAGCGAGGATTATGACGTCATTTAGTTCCCCGCTGAATCCTCAACTTCGTTCGGGTTCTTCGAAACCTTCGGTTTGCATTCTATAGGTACATAAAGCAG
Source organism: Platerodrilus igneus (assembly GCA_036346225.1). Lineage (NCBI taxonomy): Eukaryota > Metazoa > Arthropoda > Insecta > Coleoptera > Lycidae > Platerodrilus > Platerodrilus igneus. Next base: position 2,915,163 of record JARFIW010001108.1, on the reverse strand, counting down.
GTGCGCAAGATAAACTCTTTAGTTATGTTAGTTCGCTTACAAGTCAAGTCTTATAGTGCGGATTTTGTTTTGTACTAAAATGGTATCTGCAAACGTTTTAAATGCAACCTTGCGGTGCTTCCTATACCTGGAAAAATGCTCAAACGGCACCAGAACAAATGTCGTGGTGCAACATCGTCCAGGTTGCCGTCCGCAGCAAAGTACTTAAACTGTGGGACTTGCGGTTTTGTTTTTACGAGAATGGACAACTTACGCGACACAAGGAAAACAGCACGGTATGTCATTGCCGTAAACGTTCAGCCCGCCAGCTGTTAAAGGACCTTGTACGAAACAACCACGAATTATGTGTAAAGTATGCGATTTCGAAATGGAAAGAATACATATGCCGCACATTAAGAGCAACAGACATAAAATGCACAGTTACCGCTACTGGCGAAGATGGGTAGAAATGTTAGCACGCGTTTAACAACCGTATGGCTAGCTATCGCATAAAAACGCCAGTGTCGACGATGGAGTGTCCGAGTTTCTTTGGAAGCAGAAAGAGCGATTTATTCGATTAATAAATGAAAAAGAATACAACATACAGCAGTAAAAGTCTACTGGAACTCTACGGCGTTTATACCAAAATGGAGGAAGAGACTACGATTGAAACCTTTAACACAAAAAATGTTGTTATAACGTCTTCTAGTAATCTGGAAAATAGTACGAGGTCTTAAGCGAAACCATGAACAAAATCAGAGGAATTTGAAACATGCGGGTCCGGTTGGTCTTTGGAAAAGGTGCTCTATTTAGAAATAAATATTAATAAGTATGACCCGATATGACAAGTTCTAGGTTGAAAATAAAAAATTGTGAATATTATTTAGAAATGTGGTTTAAAAATTTAAACTGTATTAGTAAAAATTGTTTGTAATAAAAAGTTTTAAGAATGGTTTTTAGATTTTCTTTAGTATAAGCGCCGGAAATTTATAATTTAAAGGGTGTGTGTAAAATGGTAAGGGTCGTTCGATTTTAAATCTATTTACAGATTCGGATTTTTACATAAAATTTAGACTAACAAGATGCATCGCATGTATAAAAAAATTTATAAGAACGCTCAAAATCGCTGCCTGCAAAAATCTTAAAATGGGGTAGCTCCTTGGGGATGGTGCTATGTAAAAAATTTAAAAATTGGGTAGCTAAAAATTCTAATATTAATTGATACCAAACAAGGTACATTTATCTCGTGGGTGGAAATGTGGAGAAAGATTTATCTCGCAGAGGGTATATGTGTAACTTTGCAGGGCGTGGTCCGATTTTAAATCTGTTTAGAGATTCGGATTCTACTAAAATTCTAGACTAAAAGATGTATCGCATGACTAAAAAATGTTTAAGGACGGTCAAAATCGCAACTGGTAAGAAATCTTAAAATTGGGGTAGCTCCTTGGGGGATGATGCAATCTAAAAATTTAAAGAGATTGGGTAGCTGAGAAAATTTAATATTAATTGATACCAAACAAGATAGGTTTATCTCGAAAGATGCAATGGCTAGACGAAGAAAACTATTTGTTAGGTTTGCTTATAGAGCAAATAGCAAAATTAGAAGATCAGGACTTTAAAGGGTATAACTTTGCAGGGGTGGTCCGATTTAAATCTGTTTACAGATTTTTCTACATAAAATTTTAGACTAACAAGATGTATCGCATGACTAAAAAATTTATAAGAACGCTCAAAAGTCGCTACAGGTAAGAAATCTTAAAATTGGGGGTAGCTCCTGGGGATGGTGCAATCTAAAAATTCCTAGAAATTGGGTAGCTGAGAAAATTTAATATTAATGATACCAAACAAGATAGGTTTATCTCGTGGGTGGAAATGTGGAGAAAGATTTATCTCGCGGGTGGAAAGAATGGGTGTGATGTAATCAAAATGGTTGGGGGTGTCCGAGCAAGGAGGAGAGCAAGGAGGAGTCAGGAGGAGATTCATCTAAAATAAGACTTTAAGTGCGAATTTACATGTAAATTGGTCCGTGGGGAGCAAATGAGGATTGGACTGAGGGCCTGGGTTCACTGATTTTCTCACTTACATTAATCGTTCTTATATCATTGTAAATATAATTGAAGTGTAGTAAATATAACTTAAGCGTCAAAGTAGATCATTTTAATTGTAAACGAAACTTTAGCCATGTTGTTTAGGCGAGCGTAAACCTTATTCATCGTTGTTACAGGTGATCCTGCGTAAAACTGCGTGCAATATGACATTTTCGCAAACGTTCGTAGATAGACATAAGCGCTGCGCAGAGTGCTTTGAGTGTGTGTAAATAACTTATTTTACGTGATGTCGTTAATTTGATTTTCCGTGATATACATGGCCAAAGCGCTTGATAGTGCAGTAGCTGAAGCAAACTTAACGCAGGCAAGACTTTTAAAGATTGGTAGCACCAACTTGAAGTAAGAATTCAGCAACGTTTAACAAAGAACTTTGTACGCATGAAAATGCGGTCAATCTGAAAAAAAGTACTTTAGAGACTCTTTTGCTATAACACGAATGGTAACGTTATACGCAGTATTTATATTATATAGTCGTACAAAGACATTTTGGAAAGGCACGGTACTTTATTATGCTCAATTTATTTTTACTTGACTATTTGTAAAGTTGCAATTCCAAAATGTCACTAAAAGTCTCCAAAGCTGATGCAATATACTCTTGCAACAATTTATTAGAATTTATTTTAGAAAACTTAACAACAGCATAAAAGCCAGGGGTAAATAACAAATGTTAACGCCTCTTTGCAAATGGAGATCGAAAACGATGTGACAATAGTTATGAACTTCGACATTTGTGAGTTTCACCGTAGTAGAGGAGTTTATAGCATCCTCACGCTTCCTGAAATCGGATATAAACCGATAAAACATATACCAATAAATAGCCAAATAGATAAGCTGTTACACCCTATTGGGCTTCGCACCGATTTTATTTACATAATCAAAAATGGGGGATCTCTAATCATTAATTTAAGTATATTGCATCCAGAGGTATTACATATTGTAGTTTAGCTAGAAAATAAGTCGTTTAATTATCGTTGGAGCTTTTGGATTAGTTTTTATTATTAAATCATATGCGGTTTTGATTTCCCACCAATATTTCAGGGGAATTAATTATTTTTATGTGCATTGCAATATAGACGTTTTCCCACTCTTCGAAATAAATATACGTAAAACTATCAATCGAGTGACAGACAGCTAAGATAACAACTACGGTCTTGATACTATTCTACACGTAACTATCGTATCTAAGAGACGTGTACAGTAGTACTTTATGCAGTGAAGTTTACTTTTGTCATCTCTACCGTACCGTTTGTTCTTACAAGTTGTAGGTAAATAAACAATGGGGTTTACTGCTAACTTAATCTAGAAAGGCCATTGGCACACAACAACCTGGTCTCTGATGCCGTACTCATCAATGGGTGCTGCCGTTTCATGAAACTTCTGCTTCTGAAGGGCAAAAGAAAAATACTTTTTTATCATCTGAAGAGAACGTTCTCTTGGGAGTCCCATTTATGTTATCTATATAAAGAAGGGGCGGTGTGCCTTACCAAGAGTTGGGCCTCCAAATCAAATTAATTGTTATCTGTTATACTCTCTCTCTCTAAAATTATCTTTGCAATGCTACCTTATCTAATTAATACTTTTAAACCATTAATGGTTAGTTGTTTACCTTTCTCTCTGAAATCATCTTCAGGATTCTGTTTTATGGAACTGTAGCAGCACAACAAAATTATCTATATCTTTTCCTTTGAAAATATCTTTGAGAATTTATTTTATTTCTTTGATGTTCTGAACCTTTGGTATTTATAATCAAAGTTTATTGTGTGAATGAAAAGAACTTAGCCTGCCTTTCAGTATTATATTCTGGTAAGATAGGATTTAGAAATTTACTTACTGTCAATACAGTATTACTGGCTAATTTGCCAACGTAGTTTATATTGCTGCAACATATTTTGTATTTGTCTTGCTAGTAAGCCAGCGTTTTTAATGAGTCTGAGTTAATAGAATACCTGATTGGTATTAAAAAATTTGTATGCATTTATATACAAGGAAGAAAATAAATCTTGTGTTTAGTTTTATAGCGAATTTAAGTGTTAGCTATAAGTATTCAAATCCCATACTTTCAACTAATTTTGTGCGGTAGGGGTGGCGGCAAACAAGACCGTTACGCGCTCACGTGATGTAGCCTGACTATCGTGTGGCAACTTAATTCCGTTCCCTGGTATTACAAAGATTGCTACGATTCAAAAACCAATTATTTTATTTTAATACTTAGAGGATTTCTAATCATTAATTTATGGAATATTACATATAAATGTGTAGGGATATTACATATTGAACTATAAAATAGGTCATATTGTTATCTTCGGAGATATTTTAATTAGTTTTCATTACAAAGCGTTTTGTGTTTTTTACTCACATCAATGTTCCATGTGAGTTAGCTATTATTATGTATTTCGCGGCGCAGGCGCTTACCCATACTTCGAGATAAATATACGTAATTTATTGATCACTGAGAAAGCGATACGTGAAAGGAGTGGTAGACAGTTAAGAAAAACATTGACGGCCATGGTGCCATTCTACACGTAACTATCGCATCCGAAAGACTAATGCAGTGGTTCTCTATTGCGCATTGAAGTTTACCTTATCAATTCTTTGTCTGTATCCCTACCGTACCGTTTGCTCTTATATGTTTTAGGTAAATAAACAACGAACTTCACTGGTAATTTAATCTAGAAAAGCTACCGAAACCCCAGGACTTGTAGAATTAAAAAAAGATAAACATCACATTTAGTATTATAGCGCGGCAGATGCCGTAATCAACGATCCATTGATAGACTTTAGCGTAATTTAGCTATTTATAAGGTAAACTTGATTCTAGGCGGAAATAAAACAAATGACTGATTACCCATTATAATACTAGCGGACTTTCTAAGAAAGTACTACACCTGGTGTTAATCGAGAAGTTGGTCGACAGAAACTAATGCGCTTCTTGCGTAATGGTAACAAATAGTTTTGTCAGGTTGAGTAAAGTAATTCAAACGAAAATTAAATTGTTGGTTGTTTTACAAAGAGAAAACCCAATGACTGGTTTTGCTGTGGTTGCAGAGCATCAGATCGGTGCATTTATTTTTGCAAAACAACCAACAAACTTCTTGAATTATACACGAATTTGGTGTATTAATAAGTAGAGAAGATTTTGATCCGCCCTCTACACTTGAATATCAACAACTAACTTTCGGTGACTTCTTCAAGTCTCCTATAGGATAGTAAAGATGGCATTGCCAGACAATATCTTATAACTAGTCTAAGACAATTAAGGTAGGAATGAAACATATGACCGATTCGTTTTCGTTCACAATGCTTGAATTACTTTTCTAAACCATACAAAGTTATTTGTTATTAAACCTAATCCTAGTATACTTAATTCATGTCTTGCTTGTAAATAATTTAAATAATACAGTAAATAAATTTTCTGTAATATTCTAATGCCCTCTGTACGGACAGGCAATGAGCTATAGTACCTGTTACTTATGCAATTGATAAATAACAATTTGGCGTCTAAAATAAGTGGTTTTATTTACAATACTACTTATGAACCTAATTAAATTTTCTACTATATAGGGCTAGTTCTTTTCAATCAAAAGAAGAAAAAAATAATAAATTAATTATTTTAATGTATTTCAATTAATGACGAAGGCGGTTTATTCCAGTGCTAACTTTAAAAACGGCGATCTCCTTGATGCTTGGAATTAAAAAGCAGTAATTTATCGTTTCTTATATTAAAGTGTTTGCGTCTTAAATTACTTACCGTTTTTACTAAAAACCCCGTTAGTAGTGTATACAATCACTAACGTATGTATCTTCTATCCGAAATTACTTGAAGGTGCAGTATTTGACAGCAATTTTTTTGAATTTAACAATGTTTATCAATACCATTTGGTAAGTTTTCATTAAACTCACCAAAGTTCCTACCTTGGTTTCTATATATATTAAAATATATTACCTTACGCTAAAAAAATTAATTAATAATAAAAAAAATTGTCAGATGCAAACAACTTAACCTAACTTTCGATTTTCGAAAACCTTTTACCTTTTTAACTTTTAGGTTTGTATTTGCCTTTATAAAAATTTGTGTCATGTATCTTTAAACAAATCTGATAGAGGTTTTATAAAGAAAAGCATTAATTGCCTTTATCTTCAACCATATAAATTTGTATTATTGTACTGCATTTATAAAATTTTAATAATTACTCATTTGCCAGGTGTTTGAACCTTGTGATGTATGAAAGACTATTTAACTTTATGGGAAAAGTACATATCTACTTCTAAAGCACCTGTTTTTTCTTTTACTTGTACAACTTTATACTTGACTTTATCTTTTACATTAAATTAAGTAGCATGGGTTACACACATGAAAACTTACATAATATTACCTTTGAGATTTTAAAATTATAAATATCAAAGCATTTCCTATCTAACATATTAAAAGATTTTTCTCTAAAACGAGCTCCTAAATATACTCTAAGTATAATAGTATATTTCTTGCAATAATTTATAAATTACAATATATTAATGGTAATTACCAAGATCCATGGCATATTAAATATCTAAAATCTTTTCTTTTTATAACCAACGATTAACCAATAGTGATACCTGTGTTCTTACTTTTATCTATTTCTATATCCTTTATTCTTTCGCGTCATTTAATTTAAATTTCTGTTTTTTGACTTTATCTTGTCGTATATAAACGTATCTTACCATTAAATTTTGAATCGTTTCTGTCTGTTCGTTTCTTAAATGCGTCATATGTCAAGGTTTCATAGTTCTCTCTCCCTTAGTTTACAAAAAATTATTTGTCTCTATACTTGAATAACTTCAATTTTTGTTAAACTTTCACCATTTATATTTCTATTATTTTTATTGTTACCCAACCCTTCGCATTCTTTTGTTGTGGTTGACGTACCTTCCGTTTCAAGAACTCAACGAACTAGCTGATGTCGGGTTGATACTATTACTCTTTAGATACCCATAGGATCGTAGCATATGCCTCCGTAGTAAACAGACGATTTCTACAGTTGCTACTACGAAGAATTTTTATTCAATGTGTTTTCTTTCGCTAGTAGATTTGGTTATCAAATTTTTTCTATATCATAGGTACGTTTGTACACTGTTATCCGTTAAGTTTTCCTGAACGTATCAGTGAGGGGCTGTCATGTTTTGTCGTTTTCAACGCTACCTTTTTATTGCTTCTGGTACATTGAAAGTTTGGCTACTTTTGTCCTTGAATAACTGCTTATCAGCTAATCATGTCGTATATACAGTCTTTGAAATTAAGGTGTAGGTAAATTTGAGTCAGTCGTTTAGACTGTGTCTGATTTCCTTATCGCAGTGGATACGTTCGGTAAGTAGATGATCTGTCTAGGTTTCATCTAAAGCATAGTTAGTTTTTAATTATCAACCTGTTAGTATAAGGCGCTTATTTTATCGTAAATGTTGCAGGTGGTCCTTCGGGCCGATTTGTTTAAATAGGGACACTCTCTATCCTTCTCTAGGATGCTTATCCTAAAGTTCTACTTTTTTGTATACCTTTGTCTCTGTTTCAGTATTTTTTTGCTGGATCTGTTTTAGTCCCGAAACAACCGTCATCACATGGTTTTCTTTCATCTCGAACTGCAGACTACATGTCTGGTATAGTAGTGCTTTGCTATTCACCTTTTCTCTATCACTTTTGCTAAATGCAGCCTTTCTTCTTATCTCTTCTACCTTGTTGCTATGAAGCGCCAAACATCCCATCTTTCTCCTTTAACTTTTCTGTTACCTCCCAAAGTGTAAAGTTTTAGGTAATAAGAATCGGACATTTTTAAGACAAAGCTATTTAATTTTATACTGATGCATTTATTTCAGAAATAAGTATATTTATTATTTTTTATACTTTATTAACCTAATCCTTGTAAAACGTATATGAAAACGTTACACACTCTTTGTACCAGATGCATTGATACACAACACAATCATACCCCACTTTGGCATTTTTATTTATTTACGGCATTACATACATTGTTCCGGGTAAAATAAGCGTCGAGTTATAAATTTTAATTTTTTCTGAAAGGGCAGGGACCCAGTGATAATATAAGAGTGCATCAGCTAACTGCAGTGATGCGGGAATGGTTTTCTATTGAAGAAATTATAGAGGCAAATGGGAAAATAATTAGGATGATAAATAAAATGGCTGAAATACAAAAAACTATGTTACACTATCATGTACCCTAGAAGGTTTTTTCTACTTGTCATAATTGAGGGGCGTCAAACCATCTGTCACAACAATCTCTTCCGATATTATTCCTTATGTGAAACAAGGTTATTTCGCATAGGTTTCCTTTGCTTCCGTTTAAACAACAGTTTTCTAGACCCAGCATAATCTAAGATTCCAAATTAATGGCGGGGTAAACTCTCCAGGTCCATGGCCACTTAAATCAGCGTCTTTGCTTTTGCGCATGCAAGCGTATATTCGAAAATTCGTCACACAGCGTTTATTATCCCTGTGAAAAAATCTATGTTTATTTTTGTCTTAGAGCTGTTTCGTTTACTTTCAAATTTATCTCGCATACCGACCTCTTACAGCGTGGGTTACGCGTTCGAATGATTAGATTTTGATCCGTTCTTATTCCTGGTTCGCAAATAAATAATTGGTTTTTCGTTGTATATAGTTATTGTCACTTAATTTTCCTTCTTACTTGCGTTGAGTCGGGCTTTTTATTATGGTAAAGTGCTTCTATTGCGTTTACGGAATGAATTCGGAGAACGTACTTATGATGTCATGTGATGTACTTAGGTTAACATTCGATGTTTCCTTCTGGCTTCAGCAGTATGAAATGAATACATTGAAACATCTAACATTGCATTGTATTGAACTGATTAAATTATACATGCAGCCTGATATTCGTGAATTTCCACGATCTAGAGTCTAGCTTTTTACCTTTGTATGAAAAATGCTTAAAATGTCTCTGCGGTTTTCCTAGTATTGAAACTATAAAACATTAATTCTAATCTATCTTACTAAAATTTGTAAAAATCTCTCTTATATTAGGAATGCTTACTAATGCATTTGCTATCTTCATAATTATAAAACTTTCTTAACGTGTGATGATTCCGCTATAAAAATTTACTGAAATGAATATTTTATTTACTCTTCTTGTAGTTTATACTAATTTATAAATAAGTTCCATTCCAATATGTATGCCCCGGAAATAAAGCGGTGCTTTTGGATTTTTAAGTTGAAGATTCTGATAAAACTAACAATTTATTAAATGTAATTTTTGTTTCTTTTAATCTAATTGTTCTATTGCCTTATGTTTTGAACTTTCTTCCACCAGTTTTCGCTCCTCCTCAAAAACCCGTTCTTTTAAACGTTGTGTTGTTTTATGGTTTTTCTTAGTTTATTTATGTTTGTTTGTGTCATGTATTGTCATGGTGTTACTGTTTGTCTTTTGTTTTATATATTTATAATTGTTCAAATTTTGTGTGTATGCTTATGTTTTGTGGATCCTGCGTAGATTAGTAATTGCATATCTTCAGTAGTTGCGTTGCTTCGCATTTTGTCCCCAGTCTGTGTATATGTGTATCATTGTTATATTTACGTGTGTTGTTTGGTATCTGTTTAATGCTACTGCTTGTAACTATTTGTTATATGTTATGTTATTTTAAAATTTTCTTGAAATCCTATGAGTTCTTTGTTTGGCCTTGCGTTTTTTCATGTGTTTATTGTGTTATTTTAATTGTTTCGTGTTCTGCATCTTTCTTTAGTTATTTCTGTTCTCTAGCTGCTTGTTTTTTGAGTTGCGTTTTTGTTTTTTCTGTTTGGTTATGTTCTTTAAGCGTTTCTTGAACATGTTCTTATATACGATATGGAGGTATTCTATTATTATTATCACTATCATTAATGTGATTACTTATTTGTAACTCACAACTAAAATATATTTTTTCTATTGTTTTGGTACTAATATAAATAGAGCAGCATTAGCTTAAACCTTTAGATATAGATTTTAAAATCTTCTTACATATTGCACGTATGTAGAATTACATATTTTTGAGAAATGTAGAAAATATTTAATGAAGTACGAATTTTTCCAAATTTCTTTTGAAATTCGTCGATGCGTTGTTGTCTCTATTGCTATTACATTTATTATTGGCATAATTTCTAGCGATTGCAAATTCAGAAGCCGTTTATTTTTTTTATTTTTAAGTTTTATCTTTATTATGTGTAAAAGATACAACAATATCTATGATATTGTACCTTTTCTATTTTATTTTCTATAAAAAACAAATCAGGTATATTATGTGCCACCAAGCTGTCTGTGAAAATGCTAACCCAAAACACAACACAGGATTAAAGTCTAGCATCGTATTTTTTTGGGATTAAGACGTTTATTTTTACCATTAATTATTATGTACAATTATGAACAAAGAGTTAGCACTTTCTTTATTTGATGTTCAATTATAGAACGGGTTTCTTTTAATTTTTAGTTCCAATTACCCCAGTCTGGATACCATTAAATAATCCTTCTGTTTCCGTGTACAAATAACAAGTCTTCAGCCAGGCAACTAAAAGTTCTATATCGATGTTTTTTTATGAATTTCAGATACTTTCTGATTTCCGCTCCTGGTTTATATAATTTCATTTTTTCTTGTTTGTTATTTATATTATTGTAACAAAAACTCTTTTGCAATAACAACAGTTCCTTATTATCAACTGATTACAAAAGGCTTTCCAAAACTCGTAGCTACGGTGAAATTCTAAAGCACCCGCAACGATTTATTTCCAGCTAATCGCAAATGGTACAAATACTAACTTCTTAAAAACTACTATGCTATTTTCTTAATTATCATCAAAACACTATAATTTATTTATATCAAAGCACTACAATCAGCTATCCATGCACTAATTATGAAGTTGTATTAATCATTACAATAATTCACATCACATAAGGTAATTTATTATAAACAGAATGTTACCACTAATTTATTTCATATAACGACTTTATACCTAATATTATAATCAAAGTTTGAATTAGAAAAAAGACGCTTAGCGGAAACTTATAACTAGAGCTGGGTCGGCGTATCGATACGACCCCCGTATCGACCCCGATACAGCGAAAAATAAATATCGATACTCGATATGTATCGATACATATCGATATGTATCAATTCGCATCGATACGTATCGATACGCATCGATACGTATCAATACACATCGATACGTATCGATATGCATCGATACGCATCGATACGTGTCGATATAGAATATGTATCGATATTCGATACGCAAAATCCCGTATCGCCCACCCCTATATACATATACTTGTGTCACAAATATTAAACTTGAAACTTTAATTATTTTGCTAACAAACAATCTTAAGTGAAAGATCGAATTGTCAGTAAACACATTATTTTAAATCGATTCGTACCGATAAGTATCGTTAAGTCTCGATATGTATACTTAATCTACACATCTAAACGTTCCGACACGAATCGCTATATATATCTATACATAGCGCTACGTATCTATACACATCGATACGTATCAATACGCACCGATACGTATCGATGCGCATTGATACGAATCGATACGTATCGATATGTATCGATACGCACCGATACGCATCGATACATATCGATACGCATCGATACGTATCGATACGCATCGATACGTATCGATACGTATCGATATATATCGATATTCGATATATTGATACATATCGATAAAGAATATATAGCGATATTCGATACGCAAAATCCCGTATCGCCCACCCCTACTTATAACTTATTCAATTGTTTTAGATTATTTCGAGAATGTACTGCGATCGTTCTATTTCGACACCTAATAAATCATCTGATATTTTCCGGATAACCGATTCTACTAGTTGGAACCGCCGCTTATCCTGAACTTAGTTAGTTTTTCTGCTCCGCTTACTGTTCTTACTAAGAAAAACATTCCTTTCGTATGACCATCTGAATGTCAATCGCCTGTTCTTTTTTTCAAATAAAAATTAGTTTTTGCACTAATTCCTTCTTGTCCTGATCTTATTCTGCTCTTTTGCCATTCAGACAGATACCTCTGATTTTAACCATGGAAGTGTTCTCCCACACGATACTTCTGATGACTAAATTGGTCTTTAGTTACAACAGTCGCTATCTGGCTAAGGCTGAATGTCACTATTCTACGACTAAAATGAGTGTTTGATTGTCCTTGGACCCTTTAGATCCTACGTCCAAGATGCACATTTCTCTAACATGAAATTTGAAGACATCAAAAATAGATTTAAGTATTAGGAAAACATTTCAGAAGGTTTTTGTAGGGTGTTTGGTTTTGTATGGAAATGAAACGTGAGTGAAAGGAACACTGGAAAAAATATAGAAAACTTTAAAATGCGGTGTTACATACGAATTTTAGAGAATATGTGGATAGACCGAGTCCCAAATGAGAATCTAATGACGCATTGCACAGAAGAGAGCTGTGTGGAAAAATCTAAAGAAGAAAAGGAATAGAATGATTGAACATATTTTGAGGCATACAAGATCGAAAATGTGATGGATAAAATGCCAAAGGCAGATCGAGGCTTAAATATGATAAACAAATTTAGGAGCTTCTATTTCCAATACTGACTGCAGTTTCTTCAACCAAGTTGATACTTTTTATCTAACTTTACATCACTCAAAATTGTGCACTTGTGCCCGTAGGGCATCTACCCTTTAAAACTCGTACTTCTTTTTTATGTAATTAGCAGTAAAATTAAAAATAATATTTAAAATAGCAGAGAGCAGAGAGCGATTTTCTCAAAACCTTTTATTTTATATTTTTATAACACATTGACGACATGTTTACAATCAACACTTATTGTCCACTTAAAAACCATTAACCATCTCCAACCACATACTAAACTACTCCTCTTTTCTATTAGCAATAGGATTATTATAAAAATCGTCAGAAATATGCTAATTGTTTTGCTATATTCACACAAGCTGTTGACCTACATTCCACAAAAATAGTTAATGATACTTTTCAAAAACACCTACATTTAAAAATTTTCCAAATCTTTCCACTAACTTGAATATTACCACCTTGTTAAGATTTATTCTCAGAAAAATCAATAAACACACACAGTTAAGATTATTTTGGCTTCTTTTTATCAAAATGTGCGTTGCTATCTAATTAAAAGGATAATTATCTAGAAAGATTATCTCTAATTTATAGCTTGGAAATTTTACAAAGTTTATTATTATACAAAGAACAATATTGACGATGATTAACTTCAATTTCACACTTTTAAGAAATGTTAGAAAGGAGTAAAATCATTACCTTGGTTATTTTAAAATATGCTGACAGGCATTATATTTTATTGCAAACTGCATTAGCAATTTTACTTTAGCTTGTTGTAGAAGCTAACCTCACAACTTGATCTTGTAACCCAGATATTTACTAGGAATAAATAATCCTTAATATAACTTCAAATAGTTCAAAAAAATTAAAAAGAGAGCAACCAATTTTTTTTAGTCTATATCCGAATAGGCCTGACGTCACATAAACTTTCGCAATTTTAAATATGACTAAAAACTTTTGTTATAGGATCTGAAAATGCCATACCACAAGTCGTTTTAACCCTTCCGTTAGAAATGTATTGTAATAAATTTGTTTGTTATTTCACGAGTTACATACCCCCATATTAAACTACATATAAGAATAAATGTAATTATTATGTCTGTATACTTATTGTACAAAATGTATATTAGATATACGATCAAACAAACAAAAGTGAACAAAGAAACCACAAATGAAACTTTAGGGACAATAAGTTTTAAAAATTAACTACAACTCTTAATTTTCATCTAAGTCGGGAGAAGTTACATATCCCCCATATTAAAATCATATAAGAATAAATGTAATTATTATGTCTTAGTAATTGAATGTTACATTGTATTAAATAAATCAAGTTTAACAAAGTTCATATCAAAAATAGGAAAGGAAGCAACTGCTTTGTATTCCAGACGCAACCTGATACTGCAGGTATAGAAACAATGAACTGTAATAAAGCAGTCTTAATTAAAATTACTTAGAATAAGACATTGTACGAGTATCAAGAAACTGAAGACAGCAAGATCTGTACTTTCCCACAAGATGAAGTGAGGTCAGAGGCTTCATAAATACTGTGAGACGCCCGTTATCGCCAGTCAGTCTTCGAACTTCATAACTTTAACATTATTAGTGGTTCAAGCTACTCACCGTAATTTTTAACTACTAATTGTTGATTTATTAACTTCAAGTATGTCTGTCAATTTAATGTTTAATGACTATAAACGTCTAAGTTGTAACAGAAAGAAGTCATTTCTTTGTAATTATACAATTAAAAATAAATTTGATAAAAGTGTTTTTGGCGACAAAACTTTTTAAAAAGAAGCTTCGAAAGGCCCAAAACCTATCTCACGCTCTAAAAAAAATGTATAAATTGCGTCGACTTGCCTGTCTCGCTTCCAACACCTTACTAAAGACTTTATTCGAATAGCGTGTAAAATCTAATTGTTTGATTCTTAGAAGGATTTTATAAATATTTCTGGGTCTGTCGACTCGATAAATTTGGTGAACTTTTGAACATTTAAATTTTATAGAAGAATAAAAATAAACAAATACTCTATTTCTAAATGGATTTTTTTATAAATGTCTAAAGATCGTCAGAAATATTATTGTTTATCTACAAAATAACCCTACATCGTTTTTGAATCCTTTTGTACGCCTTATTGCGCGTTAGAATTGAACACTTAGTCTAGAATCTCTTTAATTGGTTCTTACATACTTGAAAAACGGTAAAAATATAAGGTGAAAAAGTGTAAATAACCACTGTGTATTATGGCTACCCTAAAATTATTTTTTTACTGATTTGTTCTTTACAAATCGTTTGATTTTCAAAACATTTCTCCAACTTTCTTCAAAATCGTTTGAAGTGTTTTGGAGCCCAATAGTTACAAACGAGTTACAATTTATGAGTAAAGAAAAGAGTTTCAATAATATAAAACTGGATATCTTGCATTGTTGTGATACTACGCACTTACTCTGTATAAACCAAATTATTTTAAAAAGTGCCAATGCTCTTAAAACCAAAGTTATTTCTGTATAAATTAGTTCAATAGTTTTAGATAGAATTCTCAGATATATTTGGTGTACAAAAAAGTTCAGAGATTTCATACAACCGAAACCACAATTTAAAATTCATTAGTGTTCCCGCTCTTTTACAGTGTGTAAAATATTACAGGCCTTCTGCGTGCGTCGATAGACCTAAGGGTAGTAGAGGGAGTAAGTAAAGGGTTACTGTAACTTGTTGTTCAGAGATACAGTAGAACGTAAGAAGCTCTCAAGATGTGTAGTCGCTTAGCTTGATTTATATTTAAATAAACCTTTCTTTAAACTTGATGTTGTTTATTGCATTACATCAACTTTGGTGCCGAAACCCGGGAAGATCTGGTGATAAATATAAACGAGCTTTAACGTAAATATTCGAAATAACGGAACGGGAACGCGAATATTTAACAGACGGCTATACTATCGAGGCTTCGTGATGGAACAAGTAAAACGGACAATTTGTAGAACGCACTTAACTAAAACAGTTAATAATATAAATTCTATGCTAGAAAATAGTTTCAGTGTTGAAGACATTTATACAGCTATGTCAAAGTTAAAGCTTGCGAGTGACAATCTGAAAGAAATTGATAAGCAAATTGAACCTCTGCTTAAAGAAAATCTAGAGGACGAGTTAATGAAAAGGTATGAATATGAAGAGGTTGCTGTAACTACGATGTCTAAGTTGGAATTTAGATTAAAATGCACGGAAAAATCGCAGATAGAGATTGACTCGAATTTAACGAATACGGTACCAGTAAGTAACGAAACAAGTAGGCCGTCCTTTACGTCAGTGAAGCTTCAACGTGTACAGTTAGCAAAGTATGATGGTACTGCAAAGGGCTGGCTTCCTTTCTGGGAACAATTCAGAAGTATGATCCACGACAATCAACAATTAACGAACGGAGATCGATTCAACTACCTGCGAATGTATGTCACGGGAAGGGCCGCTGAAGCAATTGAGGGATTTCCTCCATCTGGAGCATTTTATGAAGAAGCTTTAAATATATTAAAAGATCAATTTGGAAATGGGGAACGGCCAATTGAACAATATATTGATAGCATTGTGAAAATCGAACCTGTAAAATCTAAAAATGACGTAAGCACTTTAAGGAAGAATTACAATCTAATTACTTCAGCTATGCGTGCTCTTGAAATATTAGAAGAACCTAGTTTTCAGTATAACATAATCGTAAAGTCGACTCTCATTAAGTCGTTGTCAACGGAATTGCGTTTAGGATTTTATCGACAAATGAAAATGAAATCATCCAATCATCTAGAAATTATTGCGAATAATTTAGAAAGTTCATCATCAAGGTCAGAGGAAGAGGCAGATCGCCAGGTAAAGGATTTATTGCAGTTTCTTAAAAACGAAATCGAGTCTTTGGAACAAGCTTTAATACCAGATGCAGATTGTAAAGAAAAGATGCTCCCAACAGAAAGGAGAACGCATTACAAAGGAACTGCATCTAGTTTATTAGTCACGCCGAACAAACGTATTGAATGCTGTGCTTTCTGCAAGAAAGACCATAAAACCGAAATGTGTGACTCAGATGTACCTTTAACCAGGAAGAAAGAAATTCTAAAGGCAGCAGGAAATTGTTACCGTTGTACGAGAAATAACCATAGTGCTAAATATTGTAAAAATAGATTCTTAAGATGTAAACAATGCAAAGGCACGCACGCAACAACTATGTGCGACCCAAGCTTTAAGCCAGGTAAAGATAGACACAACGCTGAGACGACAGGTATTACAATGAAATTAACGAAAGGCGAAAGTTCAATGAACACTTCGGCGCCGTCGGTGTCCAGTTTGATGACAAACGTAAACAAAAATGTGCTATTGCAAACGGCTTGTGTTTATGCCATGGGCGAAAATTCAAAGAAGTTAATCAGATTAGTTATGGACGGCGGCAGTCAACTTTCATTTATTAAAAAGAATCTATCAAGGGTATTAAATTTACCCGTTGTTGGACAACATAGGATTCGTATTGCCGCGTTTGGAAATAGTGCATCGATACTCTTTAAGCTTTACAACCGCGTTTTAATTACTTTGAAGGGACAATATACAAATGAAATTTTAACGATTGAGGCTGTGGAAGTTCCAGAAATTTGCATGGATGATATACATATACCTAAAGAAAGCGTGGTAGAGTATCAAAACTTGCAGCTTGCGGACAATATCCCGTTTAATATAGATCGAACGCTAATTGTTGATGGAATTAGTATCCTTATTGGGGCAGACAATTACTGGACAGTAGTGACAGGAAAAGATATTTGTCTAAACAAAGGTTTAGTAGCGGTGGATACGAAATTTGGTTATGCTTTGCATGGCCCCATACCAGTTGATGCTACAACCATAGGAGTAAATCTGCAAATAGTGTTACATGCGACAGTTATAAAAACAGAAGCCGCGATTGAAAGTATGTGGGATTTGGAAACAATAGGTATAACCAAAGAAGCAGACGACGATAAGAAATTTTTTGATAATTTTTTGAAAAATAACGTTCATAAATGTGATGATCGATATTTAGTAGCGTTACCGTAGAGGAATGAGGATGCAGTGATTGAAAATGATAATTTAATTAGTGCCCGAATTCGTGCTCAAAGGTTAAAGTTTAAATTGACCAATATTAACAAAATATGTAAATATAACGCTGCTATCAAAGGAATGTTGGATAATAATTATGCCGAGTTAATTTCCCGCGGTGATGCTGAAAAAACAAATGGCGATCGTGTTTACTACATGCCACACAGGCGGGCTTTTAGAGAAGATAAACAAACAATGCGTTTACGAGTGGTTTTCGATGCGTCTTCACATGCCCCAGGACAAAAATCGTTGAATGACTTATTAGAAAAGGGGCCTAATTTAAGTCCAGATTTAATTAAGATTTTGCTTAATTTTCGTGTAGGCGAGATCGGAATTACGGCTGACATTGAGAAAGCATTTCTACAAATTTATTTACATTCCGACGATAAAGACGCACATCGATTCTTATGGTTCAATAACGACAATGAACTGGAAACGTATCGTATGAATAGAGTAACATTCGGAGTTACATGTAGCCCGTTTCTTTTAAATTCGGTGATACGAACACATTTAATTAATAATCGAAAACAAAACCCTGAATTTATTGAAATTTTTGAAAGTGAACAAACGTGGCCAGATAATACAATAGAGACAGCTACGTCAACGATAGATATAGTATCGAAAATGTCTTTACTAATTAACGACACTATAAAAGGTAGCAATCAATTTATAGATTCCTCCAGATACAGTGATTTTGATCGTTTAGTGCGGATAACGGCATATGTTTTACGATTTATAGGAAATTTAAGAACCAGAAATAATAAAGAAATAAAGAGCTTAACCGTAAACGAATTTGAAAGGGCCAAAATAGCTCAGCGGGAGGTTTATTATTCGGAGATTAACAGCTTACAAAAGGGTCAGGGCATTGAACGGAAATCGAGTATTTCAACTTTAAGCCCTTTCTTAGATAAATATGAATTGCTGCATTTGGGTGGACGTCTTCATAATTTAAGAGAAGATTTCGACCTCAAGCATCCCGTTATTCTATCGAAAAATGCACATTTAAGTAAACTACTAATAATGAAGTTTCATAAAACTTTTCATCATAGTGGTGTTAATGCGACACTTTATGAAGTACGTAAACGATTTTGGATTGTACGAGGACGGCAATTAATAAAGTCCGTTTTAGCAAGATGTGTCATCTGTAAACGACTTCGTGGAAAGTCAGGGTCGCATCCTTTCGCGCCGTTACCTAGAGATCGAATACAGCAAACAAAGCCCTTTGAAGTGACAGGTTTAGACTTCGCCGGACCGTTGTACTTTAAAGATAGTTATCATTCAAAGCCATGGTATGTGATTTTATTTACCTGCGCTGTTATACGAGCACTTCATCTAGAGATTGTTTTGAAAATGGATGTTGCGTCTACAATCAGTGCATGTAAACGGTTCTTTGCCCGTAGAGGGATTCCTAAGGTCATTTACTCAGATAACGCTAAAACATTTAAAAGAATATCACGTGAAATATCGACCTTAAACGAAGTGATGGCGAGTACAGAATTGATCGAGTTTGTAAACAGTCACCAAATTAAGTGGAAATTTATAGTAGAGCGAGCGGCTTGGCACGGAGGATTTTACGAGCGATTTGTAAAAAGTGTAAAAGACGCCCTTAGGGCTACGATAGGAGGTTCTTTACTAAATTTAGATCAACTAAATACACTCATTACCTAGGTTGAAGCAACAATAAACGCCCGCCCGCTCACATACCTAGGTAGTGAACCTATGGATTTAATGTCGTTAACCCCTTCGCATTTTTTATTGGGACCAGCTTTGGCTACTATTCCTTTTGTTGGCCGTGTTATTAATGGAGATGAGATTCGTAGGCTATGGAAGCAGAGAACAAACGTTATCGACTACTTTTGGAAAAGATGGAGCGCAGAATATTTACAATTATTAAGAGGAGCTCATCATAACGTGAATGTGCGTGAGTGTGCGATTAAGCAAAGGGATGTCGTATTAATACATGGAAATGATAAGCGACGGTAATTGTGGAAAGTAGGGTTGGTGAACGACGTTATAAACGGCCATGATGGCAACGTGCGTGCCTGTTACGTTAAGATTGCGAATGGCACCGTAATTAGGCGCCCAATACAATTATTGTATCCTTTAGAAATAAGAAGTGATAAGCTAAGTTGTACCGCCGCGCCGTAGGATGTGTAAAATATTACAGGCCTTCTGCGTGCGTCGATAGACCTAAGGGTAGTAGAGGGAGTAAGTAAAGGGTTACTGTAACTTGTAGTTCAGAGATACAGTAGAACGTAAGAAGCTCTCAAGATGTGTAGTCGCTTAGCTTTATTTATATTTAAATAAACCTTTCTTTAAACTTGATGTTGTTTATTGCATTACATACGGTTTTACAACGTTGACATTTGGTCTTTCAAAGTACCATGCGGTTTGACGTTTGATACACATAACCTTCAAAATCAGTAGTGTTCACGATGGCAATAACAAAAGAGCATATTTGATTTTCCATTCACTTCGCGTTTCATCTGAAGAAAAATGCTGCTGAAGCCACTGAAATTATTTGTGCTGCATATGGAGAGAAGGCAGTAAGTCATGCTATGTGTAAAAGGTGGTATCAAAAATTTTGCCAAAAAGATTCTAGTCTTGAAGATGAACCGCGTGCTGGACGCCCTCAAAAGATTGAAACGGATGAACTGCAAGCATTGTTGGATATAAACTCTGCACAAACTGAAAACGAGCTTGCACAGCAGCTTGGCATTACGCATTACGCGGCAAGCCATTTCCACACGTCTACATGCAATGGAAAAAGTTCAGAAGGAAGGCAGATGGGTTCCGCATGCACTGTTCGAAGACAACAAAAATCAACGGCGTGACACCGCACTCACTTTGCTCTCAAGGTTTCGGAAAAGGATTTTCTGCACCAAATCATTACAGGCGATGAAAAGTGGATACTTTATATTAACCCCAAGCGTAAAAAATCACGGGTTGACCCTGGTCAACCTTCGACTCCAAAGCCTAATATCCACGGCAAGAAAGTTTTGCTCTGCATATGGTGGGATTGGAAAGGTGTATACGATTTGTTACAGCCGGGTGAAACAATTACGGCAGACCGCTATCAGCAACAAGTGACCAATTTGAGCGATCTGTTTGAAGAAAAGAGACCATTTACTGGCAAAGGACATTGTAAAGTGATACTGCTTCATGACAATGCCCGACCACATGTTGCGAAAGTGACTTAGGAGCATATCTTTGCGTTAGGCTGGGAACTTCTCCCTCATGCGGCATATAGCCCAGACATTGCGCCTTCCGATTATTATCTATTCCGGTCGCTGCAGCATCACTTGGCTGATACACACTTTGTGACATTTGAAGAGGTAAATGCATTGATGACTTTATCGCCTCGAAGCCAGTGAGCTTCTTTCATCAGGGAATTCGCAAGCTGCCCGAAAGATGGCAAAAGGTAATCGATGCAAACGGGGAATATTTCGTTGATTAATATCTTTTTGTTTGTTTTAAATAAATATTGAATTTTGCAAGAAAAAGCTCTGAACTTTCTTGTACACCTCAAATATGCTTCTGAGATATACAAAAGCGCTGAAACCATCATTTACAGTTTACATCTTTATCAAAACCGTAAACATTATAAATCGCGCTCTATGTCAGCAAAACCGTAAATCTAATAAATCGGGAACTCCAATAAACGAAATATAAAATTATAGTGATTTCTCTCAACCCCATAACAGTGCAGTGAGTTCCCAAAGGTATCAAGTTTCCATTAAGGAAGTTATTTATTAATTCTGGGTTTAACTTTTTGACCCTAATACATCACTTTTCTGAATTCTATTTGCAGATTAAATTTTCATGATACTTTAAATAAACCAAGCCGCTGAAGGAACTTGACATTGAAAAACAGTTGAAAGTCTGAAACTCTACATCTTGCCGTCTTTTCTTGTTCAATATCCCATTGAAACAAGAATTAAAGTTTAGATTGAGCATGCTTTTAAAGTCTGTATTCTATTTAGTAAAGTATGGCAGATCGAAGTTGTGCTTAAAGTCAATAATCAATTCAATGAAGCCGCAAATTAAACCCAAGCAAGATTTATACTCTCACTAGATTAAATTCTAGCAAAAAGCTGCTAAAACTACATAGACAAGCATTATCATAGTAATGAATGTAGAAACCTTATTTTGTCACAGTTATTTTACGAAGAAAAGCTTCTTTTTGGAGTTGTAATTTCTTTTGTGATTTATTATATCAGCAAATCACTAGTATAACAGCTACGCTTAGTTACTAACACGTTAGTAGTGCAACGTACTCTTTTTACTGTTTTTTTATTGGTCGAACGTAAGCCTGACTAATAATAAATATAGAGAAACCTTAAATCTGTAATGATATGTATTCTTAAGACGATAATTAAACTACAGTTACTACTAAGTTCGATTTTGAAAATTTACTTTCACCAGCACAAACTCTTGTACCCATTAAACGTATTCATTTTGACCCTTTGTAGAATAATTTATATTACAATGCTCGCGAATTCATACTTCGAATGAAACTGCGACACCGCCGAGCCGTGAGGATTTCATATAAACTGGAAAATAAAATCGAGAAGTTACCAGAATCTTTCTAGGATTTTCTATATTCTTCATTTTTATACGCTTTATATTAGTTGAAAATTACCCTTGTAACTGTCAGTCAATCCATTGTTGGTTTAATGGCGTTATCCTTTTCGTTTCTAAACACTTTGGCGCTTTTGCTATCTTTTCAGTACTATTGTAATACTTGTTAAACACATATTAACCCTAAATACAGTAAGCAATATTAGGAATTCCTCTAAAATAGGTTAACCACAAATGTTAAATTTATAAAAACATTCAAGTAGCACATAAAAAAGTTGTATATAATGACTTCATAAACGACCATTCGGTGAGTCTTTCTATGTAGTAAAAAAGGTAACTCCATAGCTTCAAGAATTCTCAAAGGAATTAATAAACACTTTCTCACTCTATAACGCTGATTCTTCCTTTGAGACATTAAATTCGCTAAAAAATTTTTATTCTTTTGTTCCTTTTAGTCTTAGGACAAGCTTTAAAATGGCATTCTGTATTTCTTACTATTTTGGCACCGCACAGAAAACGTGTATATAAATAGCACAGTCACAAATTATGAGTAAAAAATAATTCTTACAATGTGCTTAGCACCAATTGCAAATTTATAAAGCTCAAAAAACTCGAACGAACACACGCAAAATAGGAGAAAATGCTTCTAAAACTAGAAAGAAACAATCTTCAGCAATGCATCGTTGCGTCGTTTGTACCGTTACTAAAACCGAAATTCACTAAAATGCGAGAAACGAATAACGATATCATATCACGGCTGGAGCATTATCTTAGTTGCTCCAAGGAAAAGTTTAAAAGTTGAATATCGATAATCTGTAGATATCGCTAGGCCAAAATATAGCAATCTGCAGTCAAAGACACGATAGTATGTATAATTCTTCTGGTTATTATATAAATATCTATTTGTAGAGGGCGTCGCTTTGTATGCAAGTAAAATGTGGATATTAGTCATTCGTGAGAAGAGAGTTCTGTGGCGAAATGTAAAGAAGAGGAAGAATAGGATGCTTGGACGTATCTTAAGTCATACAAAATTGATTAATTTAATCATCATCACCATTAGATCTTTAGTCTTAGAACTGGTTGGACGCGCACCTTTATTGTTTTCTATTCTAAGCTAACATACACATTTCCCTGAAATTCCCACTACTCGCAAGTAGTTAAGATATATTTACATCTGCTTCAATGCACTGCCAGCCAGAAAGTGAACGCTCGATTACACCCAAACATTAATCTGCTTCCTAGCCACGCATCGTGATTGGTCCTTTTTGTATTTCCCGACAACAGAATTCAGGTGAGGTTTTCTGTTTGTTGTCTTTGATCATAGGCGCTGTTTCCTCTTGTTAGATGCCGTTCGCTCCCCTTGTTGTTCTATTGTTCTACAATTATTTATCCTACTTCTCCGACATTTAGTGGTTGTGAAGGGGGGTAAGCAGCCAGTGGCTGCCAAGTTTCCCCCGCACTTAAACATTTGCCGATTTAAATTTTCTTCCAATATTCTTCTTCCAATTTTTTTTTTCGAACAGTCAACTTTAGTTGCAGATATTTCACAACCAACCCTTGTAGTTGTTTATAATAATCATCCGATTTATCTGCGCTAATATTTCGTCAATAGGTTTTCCGTCTCAAAACTGGTTGCACATGTACCTCCACTTATTTATATTCTGAGCTAGCCTACACAGTTCCCCGAAATTCCCACACAGCCTATATACATCTCGGATCGCCCTCTATTGTTTTCTAATGATATGCCCTATTTCACCGAGATTCAGTGGTATGTGAAGAGGCGGGGCGTCGCCGTGGATCAATGTAGTAAGCGTAGGACTACGGATCCCAAGGTCCAGGGTTCAAATCCCGACACGGCCGACTGCTTGAAAAATGGCAGGTGAGCATTTTTCACAAAAATTACGCCCTCGTTCGGATAAGAGCTTAAATGGAGGTCCCGTGCGTGAGTGTTGTCACACACGTTAAAGATCCCTACCTTGCCTGAAACGGCAAGGGTTTGGCAAAATTCTAAATTTCTAGGCAACAAAAAACTCGCCTCCTGGCCAATGTAGTACCTACAGGTGGAGCATTGGAAATGTAAATGAACGGTATGTGAAGAGGCGGCGGCTCCGTGGCGTAGTGGTATGTGTGTGACTACTACGCCCAAGGTCCCGGGTTCGTATCCCGACACGGTCCGCTTGAAAAATGTTAGGCGAGCATTTTTCACAAAAATACACCCTCGTTCAGATGAGAGGTAAAATGAAGGTCCCGTGTGTGAGTATTGTCACGCACGTTAAACATCCCTACCTTGCTTGAAACAGCAAGGATTCACCAAAATTCCAAATTTTTCAGGTAAAAGAAACTCGCTTCCTGGCCCATGTAGTACCTTCGGGTGGAGTGTTGGAAAATCACATGTAAGGTATGTGAAGGCGAGGCGGCTCCGTGGCGTAGTGGTATGTGTGTGACTACTACGCCCAAGGTCCCGGGTTCGAATCCCGACACGGTCGGCTTCAAAAATGTTAGGCGAGCATTTTTCACAAAAATACACCCTCGTTCGGATGAGAGGTAAAATGGAGGTCCCGTGTGTGAGTGTTGTTACGCACGTTAAAGATCTCTACCTTGCTTGGAACAGCAAGGGTTCGGCAAAATTCCAAATTTTCCAGGTAAAAGAAACTCGCTTCCTGGCCAATGTAGTACCTTCGGGTGGAGCATTGGAAAATCACATGTAAGGTATGTGAAGGGGGTAAAGCAGCCTGTGGCTGCCAACATTCCCCAACACTTAACCATTTCCCAAATTAATGGTTTTCCAGTAAATCCTTTCATACAATTAACATTATTCGAAAATGTTGCACAACCAATACCTGTAGTTTCTTATAATAATCGTCATGTTTAAGTACAGTTATTTTTTTCGTCATTAGTTTATCCATCTTGGGACTGG
This sequence comes from Platerodrilus igneus, assembly GCA_036346225.1. Lineage (NCBI taxonomy): Eukaryota > Metazoa > Arthropoda > Insecta > Coleoptera > Lycidae > Platerodrilus > Platerodrilus igneus. The sequence continues at coordinate 2,889,883 of JARFIW010001108.1, read as the reverse complement.
TTGGATGCGTACCTCCATTGATTTCTATTCTGAGCTAGCCTACACATTTCTTTGAAATTCCCACAGCCTATATCTTTCACTACCTGTGTGAAACAGTCTAAACTGCGTCTTCTCCTACCTCTCTTTTTTTCTATTTCTACTTGTAATTTATTCCCCAGTGCTTTATAGCATGTTTTAAAGATTTATTTTTGATATTTTCTTTTATTTACCACATATATCCTACTTCCCCCTACTAGTTCCAGAACCTCTTTGTTCTTAACTTTATCTGTGCATGCTATCATTATCATACATCTGAACCACCACATTCCAAAGGCTTCTACCTATTTCCTGTCTTTTTCTCCTACTGTACCCATTACATAGCCGATCAGAGCAGTGCTTTGCACATATGCTATCAACAATTCTTTCCTTGTATCTATGTTTATTGTCTTCGAACATAGCCGCTGCTCTGTCATGTTAGATACAGCACGGCTTCCGTCCTATTGTTTTCCAAATATATACCCTAATTCACTGGCATTCAGTGATACGCGAAAGGGGTTAAGCAACCTGATGGCTACCAACAATTAGATATTTGCCGAAATGGTTACTATTATTTTTATAATTAATTTTTACGCCTTTATTAATAATTATTATTCCCTTAAACTGGATCGAACCCCCACAAATATTTCAGGCGACAATCGTTGGCAGAGAACTTGAAACGTTTGTTTTTTTTTGCTGTTCCTAATAGGTCTGGTCTACTTCTGTAGCATTTTGTAGTAATTTATCCTTATTGCTATAATTACTACTATCATTGTTGTTATTATTCATTACCAGTTTTCCAATTAATCCTTCTGCACATTCAACATTTGTTGAAAATGTTGCAAAATCAACACCTGTAGTTTTATACAATACTCATCAAATTTAAGTACAATTACCTTTATCATCATTACGTTTTTTGTCTTAGATTGGTTGGACGCGAACGTCCATTGATTTTCATTCTGACCTAACCTACACATTCCTCTAAAATTCCTACAGCCTACATTTTTCACTATCTGTGTGCAGTAATCTAACCTTAATATACCTCTACCTTAATATGTGACCTATGAAACTGTCTTTCCTATTTTTTAGTGTTTTCCACATGTTTTTCTTCCCCTACCTTTTCTAGAACCTTTTTGTTTATAACTTTGTCTGTCTATGTTATCTTCATCATACGTCTGTAGCACCACGTTTCAAAGACTTCTATCTTTTTCCTCTTGGCTTCTGCTACTGTCCAAGTTTCACAGCCATACAGTGTTGTGCTCAACACATATGCTTTCAAAACTATTTGCTTATTACTGTATTTGGCGTCTTTAAACATAGTAGTTGCTCTTTCTTGTTAAATCTGCAAGCCCTTGTGCTAATCTTTGTTTTATCTTGTGCACTTTTCCCATCTTGCGATATTTGGATTCCTAGATAACAGAAATCCTTAACTTCATTTTTTATTTACTTCTGGTTTTTTATTTATTTTCCTCTACTTTATATACTAGTACTTTAGTTTTATTAATGTTGATTTTCATACCAAATCTCTGTTAGTACTGTTCCTATTCCGTTAAGAGCTGCTTCTATCTCCTCCTTGCAAGATACTACTGCTATATCATTTGCATATCGAAGCATATCAATCCTTTGTCCCTACATAATAATTCCAAATATCTTCTTGCATTTGACACTAATTATTGCCTCTTCGATGCACAAGTTAAAAATTAGGGGGATAAGCCAAATCCGTCTCACCCGTTTCCTAATACTTACTTATCTACGTTCATGCTCTAATTCTACTACAACTGTTTGCTCCTCGTATAGGTTATGTACTATCCGTCTATCCCTTCTAATCTTTTTGAGTATTTTAAACATTTTCCCCCATTTAACATTGTCGAACTCTTTTTCTAGATCTACAAACCCTATATACACATTTTCTCTTTTTCTATTGTTTATTCCATTATCATACTTAAAGCTAAAATTGTCCCCCATGTTCCTGTTTCGCTCAAATCCAAATTGATCTTCTCCTAGTGTTTCTTCAACTCGTTTTTCCATCCTTTTTTGTACAACCTCAGTTAATATTTTTGACAAGTGTGCCGTCAAAGCTTCTTGTTCGATATTTTTCTCATATATCCGCACCTCTCTTTTTTGGTATAGTAACTATGGTGTTACGTTTGACATCGTTGGGTATCTCGCCTGTCTCATACATATAGGTTACAAGTTGGAAGAGATGTTCTGTTACTGCTTATCCAGTAACTTTTAGAGTTTCTGCTTGTACTTTATTTATACGCGGTACCTTATTAGTTTCCAGACCCTATAATGCAAAAAACTTGTCTCTGGGTATAGGATATCCCAAGTCATCCTTTTCAATGTATGATTCCTGTTCTAGTTCTTCTCATTCCGGTCCAGCATATACACTCTCTATATATTCTTGCCATCTAACCACTTTCTCTATATTTTCTATAATGTCTCCTCACGCGCCCCTTATATTTTTACTATACGGTCTTATATCGCTAAAATTCATTCTAATTAGTTTGTATGTTTTGTCTGTTTTTATTATTTCCATCTCAGTTTGCACTTCTTTGCATTTTTAATCAATCTATTGTTCTTTAGCTTTCTTGCATTTGCGAATAATTACCCATTTTATGGCCTTGTATCTCTGTTTTCTTGCTTCGTCTGGTCTGTTTTTGTGTTTTTGCTTTTCTTCTATTAAATTTTCCGAATATTCTTTGTTATCCAGGGTTTCTTTATTTTGTTTATATCCCAGAACATCTTTGACCGCCATGTCTAAGCTGTATTTAATGTTATTCCATTCTGTTGTACTTCCGTAGTATCATAAATTTTTCCGATATCTTTCTGAAATTCAATTGATTTTTCTCAAATCTTATGTGGATATCTTTATCTTTTAGTTTCTCGAGTTAAAGTTCCATTTTTCCGTTTCTTTTTTTAAAATTTTTTAATTTAAGCGGAGCATTCGTAATTACCATGTTGTGGTCAGTGTCTATATCTACTGGTGAGTAGTTTTGCTATAGCCTTTTAATTGATTCCTATACTGCTGTCTAACAGGAATGTAATTAATATCTCCCCGTCTTCTGACATCTTCCACGTGCATCGTCTTCTAGCATGAGGTTGAAATAATGCGTTTGCTGTCGTTAAAATATTTTTGGCGCAAAATTCCACCAGCATATTTCCTGTATCGCTTCTCGTGCCTACCACTTTATTAGAATACTCTGTAATTATTGAATTTTTATGTCCTTTTACGCATCTTAGTATGCCTTCAATATCTCTGTAGATCGCCTCTACATCTTCCTCGTTGTAGTTAGAAGTGGGCAAGTATAATGGTTTAGATTATAGACTAACCATTAGTACTCTTTCGTCCTTTTGTAGGTAGTTTTCTACACAGTGTCCTATCTTTTTCCGCATAACTTTTCCCAAGCCCGAATTTCCTTCCTCCGATCCTGTATGAATTACCCCAAAGTCTACGCTCCAAAAATTTTCCGCCTCTAGCCACTGAACTTCGCTAATCCCTACTATGTATAATGCTAACTTATCCATTTCAAATTTTAATAAACCAAACTTACAGATATGTTGTTATCAAAAATATAAATATTACATATACATTAATGAAAACAAGATGTCGAATAACTCGAAAACCTTTCGACTTAGAGCATTGGTGCTTTGAGAAAATATGTTCAGGAGGTATGGAGCTATGAGAGCTATGAGAAAATATGCTCAAGAAGTCGATATTAACCTAAAACTTTATTTATTTTTTGCTGGAGTGAAGTTTATCATAGTCAAAATTTCGACTTTAAAGTCGAATAACTCGAAAACTAAATGAGATATCGAAAAATGGATAGCATATTCTTAATCAGCGTAAAAACTGAACAAGATCCATATATCAAATGTTTGTAAAACGAAAAAAACGTGCAACGGACGACGGCGGCGACGACGGCGACGTAGCGATCCTATTAACCTAACTTACTTCGTAAGTTTGGTTGATAAATTCTTTAGCTTACCCACTTGTTTCATGTTTGTGACATTCCTCGCTCTGATTCGCAGAATGTCCTCGGCTGTTCTTTTAAACTTTCCGATCACATCCTCCAAAGTAGTTCTCTCCCGGAGATCCGAATGGGAGACTATTTTATCTGCGGAAACTATTACACCAGTGCCATCGCTTTTAATAACAATTCTAGTACGCTGTGTACTTGGTAAGTAATGTGGTAGTTTCCTGTTGCCTTCCATATCGCTGTGGTGTGTCGTAGAAGGCCATACCGAAACCTATGGTATCTGGCACTCTAAGTATCGAAAGAGTTGCTGCCTGTCTTAGTCTGGTTCTCACTAAAGACCCCTCTAATTTGGTTAAACCTATAGTTCAGCTCTTTAGCTCACTGAAACCCCCAAGCCATTCCACCCGTTCAAGTATTTTAGAACTTCTTCTAGCTGCTGATCTATTCAGAAAAAGACGAACTTAGTAGTAGAGGAAAATGTGGTTGGGAAAAATGACAGCGGCAGAGCAAGGCTTGAGTATGACAAACAAATTCAGATGGAAGTAAGATGTATTGGTTACGTATCAATAAAGAGGTTTGTTCAGGACGGATTAGCATAAAGAGCAGCATCAAACCCAACAACAACACAATCAAATAAACAAAGTTTACGAAATCGAAATCTATCCCTTTACATACTCTTATTAAATATCGTACTACGTTAAATTCAAGGACAAACCTTTCACGGCATCCCTTTTTAAACTCCAATCCTCATTTAAAAATTGATCAGTTACTTCAATCAGGTCTTCATAATAAATCATAAAGTATTATATTTGCCATATCCAAAATAAATAAACTACTACAGCAATAAATAATTCAAAATATTAAGTTTTTCCTACTGAATTATTTGGAAAAGTATTCCAACATTAACTCCTTGTCACATTAGTTTATAGTTTAGTAGTAACGAATTCTCCTCACCAATGTAGTTATTAAGATTTCAGCATTAATACATTTGTTTCGTTACCTACAAATTATGTTGAATCGCACAATAACCATCTCTAACAGGCTTGTCAAAATTTAAACAGATTGTTGCAAAAAATCATTTCAAACACCAGGTTTTCATAATTCAAATTGTCACAAAAATATTTTCCAAAGTACGTGATTAAAACGGCTGGCCTGTAGAATTTGGATATGTGCATTCTGTAATTTCAAATTCCAATGCAAGTTTCTGTTTTTAGATCTGGTTGATGCTCTTCATCTAAATTACATCACCCAAAAATATTCATTTGTTTCCGTAAGGTATCTGCCTTTTAAAAATCATATTTTTTAAAGCTATTATTAAAATCATTAAAAATAATATCGAATATAATAGACAGCAAATAGGGATTTTGTGAAAATGTTTTATTACGTTTACTTTACGATGGTCAGTTAAAATCTACGCACTTTTGTTCCTTTATTCATTTATTTAGATTTTGCTCAGATCCTCCAACAACACCTGATATACTTATCCTTCCTACAATAAAATACACTTCTAGTAATTTTCAATTTCAGATCTATTTGTTTTAAAACGAAGAGTATATTCTATAAATTAAATAGTCAATACCCTGATTTAGGTATCCGGGAACTCGCTGTACGTTGCGATGACGTGTGGTTGCTTTTTTTATTGTTTCAATCGGAAACTCGTTGAAATGAGGTATTGAACTATCCGATAAAATCGTGTTTTAGGATTCCTAATCACGTTTGATAACAACAATATTACTTTGAGCTATGGTTATTAGTTAAACAAATTAATATTCACTTTCTTTTCAATACACACAACGAAAACATTTGTTATATTTTTGGTTGTTTTCGTTTTTCTTTGTGGAAATTTCGCGCACGCCCTACAGCGTGGTAAGTAATAATGGTTTTACAAACCTATACTTTTCGGCGACAATGAACTAATTCGCCTGAAATTATTCTACATTCTTCCTACGGTAGACTTAGCGACCCGTTCGATTGCCGCTCCTTTTTGGTATGGGAGGACACCAACACTACTTGGTCCAGAGCCCCTCTGTTTCGTCCTGTCATTAAGACCAAGCCTACGTTGTGGACTCGAGGGTGAATGTTTTAGCCACCATTTTCTGAAATAGGTTTTACGTACTTGATGAAACTGCCTATTTATAAGGTTCTTCTATTGCCGACTAAATTTTGTAGGAGTAAATCGATTCTCTTTATGTTACATAACACGCATGGATAATATTGTATTGTGTCCTGACCTTTTACGGTGATAATTTTATGTAGTTATTTCACGATGATGATTTAGAACTGTTGTTGGTGCTATAATTATAGATTTTTGTTAAATTACGATCTCGTAGAGAAAACCTTATAGATTTAGTTTTATATTTACAATGCGAATTTAGTGCTGAGGTTTTTAGAGTTGTAATTTTCTTTTGGGAAATTAACATAAGAAAGGGACCTGAAAACCACAGCTCGCCATTTTAGGGAGTAATTTTTTTTTGTGTTTTACCCGATATGTGTATCTTGTGGGTATTGATTTTTTTGGGTATAGTGTACTGTTATGTCTCCTAAAAATGTCACTTAGGTTAATTATAAGTATTGATAAGCATTGTTGATTTCTTATTTCTTTTTATTTTTCAGACTTTCCGTTACTTTTGATATTTGTTAGACCCCGCCGACTCATCGACTGAGCCTGGTTCTTCCTTCTTTGGGTGTTTTTTTCTTTTGTGTGTTTTTTCCTTTTGTGTGTTTTTTCTTCTTAACTACGTCGCTGTATGTAGCAGTTCCTATTTTATAATTTTAGAACATGCTGACAGCATTTTTACAATCAACACCACGTCAAACCACACTCTAAATTATGCATCTATCCAATTAAAACTAGTTTATTTTAAAAATCATCGGAAATCGTTAATTTGGCATAATCAAATTTATATCCCATCTTCAAGCCACGTATTAACCTAAATTTCATAAAAGTAAAGTTGTTAACAATATTTTTTAAAAACACCTGCGTTTTAAAAATTTACAAATCTGCTTATTAGATTGTATTTAAAGCCCTTGTTAAGATTTATTCTCTAAAAAAACAATAAACCCACACAATCGAGATTATTTTTACTTCTTTCTATTAACACGTGCGTTGTTATCTAAATAAAATAATAATTATCGTGAATTCTTATCTTTAATTTATAGCTTGAAAATTTCACCAAATTTATTATAATACAAAAATACAATATTCATGACGATTATTTTCAACTTCAAACTTTTAAGAAACTTTAGAAAAGAGCGAAATCATTACCTTGACTATTTTACAATATGCTGATCAGCATTTTATTTTATTACAAACTGTAGTGTTAAAAATTTTGCTTAAACTTTTCATATTTTCACCCAAAACTAACAAAATAATTTAAACCTGCAGCTTAGAAATTTTTTAGAAGATAATAACCCTTAATAAAACTAGAAATAACTCAAAAAATTAAGAAACGGAGCATCTCGTTTAAATCTATAACCAAAAATGCCTGAAGCCGTACAAACAAACATTTACAATTTTTGAATATAGCTATAAACGTTTGTAATAAAATTTGGAAATAACACACCTCGTGTCGTTTTAACACCAACGATAGAAATTAAATAATTCTACAAGTTCATTGTAATAAATTTGTTTGTTATTTCATGTTCTAACAAAATCTGGAAATTCCACTGACTTTATAAATATTTATGGTTTCGGATTGGGACCGTGTCATTTTTTAAACTAAGCTCGACGTTTTGCCTACTTTTGTAAGGGACTTCATCAGGACAAGAAAAGAAAATAAATAATAAAAATAAAAATAATAATAAAGATAAAACTGATAATATTAACTAGACAAGTTCAAGTGTAAAGAATGTGTCAAGTTACTTCTGAACTAGCAGACGCAGCACTTTTTGACTTAAATGGGCTGCTAGTTCAGAAGCAACTTTTTATATTCTTTGCACTTTAACTTGTCTACTCAATATTATCATTTTTATTTTTATTATTATTTTAATTTTTTATTTATTTTCTTTCCTTGTCTTGATGAAGTCCCTTAGAAAATTGGACAAAACGTCGATTTTAGTTTATAAAATGACACTGTCCCAACCCGTGAAAGCCTCCGACAATATTTCACTGACTTGCCTATACTGGCCAATACTTCACTAGGAACTTTATTCGAACACGTATAAAATCTAATTATTTGATTCTTAGAAGAAGTTGATAATTTATTTTTGCGTCTGTTTACTTGATAAATTACGTGAACCTCTATACATTTTAATTTTGTCCGAGAATAAAAATATATAAACAGATTATTTTTTAAATGAAATTTTTTAAAGATGGACAAAGGTCGTCAAAAATATTGTTGGCTATCTTTAAAATAACTCAACATACTTTATAAATTCTTTTGTACGCATCGTACTTAGTCTAGAACCTCTTTAATTGATTCTTACATACTTGGGAAACGGCAAATGATAAAAAGAAAGAGTATAAATATCACTGTGTATTATAGCCACCTTAAGCGTCTCTCAGAATTGACTTTCTCCTTAAATATTGTTTGATTTTCAAAACATTTCCGTAACATTTTCAAGTATTTTTCAAGTATAAGAATGTTTGATTCTATTACATCGAAAGGTAATTTGCTATTAGTTATAAATGATCTAATTCTTAAGTGGCTTCCTCAATATCCTGTTCAGTGTTCAGAAGGTATTACTAAATATTAATTTTTGAAGCGAACCATATCTAAAAGAGAGTCAGTCTAACAATAAAGAAAACAGGTTCATACTGAATGAATACTTAACATTGTTGTGGTACAAAACCAAATTATATTAGCAAGTTTTCAATACTCTTTAACCTAAATTATATTTTAAAAAATTATTTATTAGTTCAATGGTTTTAGAACGTTTCTGCAGACTTGCTACGCTTCATCGATATACAAAACACCTGAAACCATCAATTACAGTTTCCTTCTTTATCAAAACCGTAAACATTTTAAATCGGGTTCTATATGTCAGCAAAAACGTAAATGTAATAAATCAGGAAATCCAATAAAAGCAATATAAAATTATAGCGGTTTCTCTCAATCTCACAATTGTGCAGTGAGTTCCGGAGGGTATAAAGTTCCCATTAAGAAGGTTATTTATTAATTCTGAGTTTAACCCTTTGACCCTAATACATCACTCTTCTGTATTATTATTTGCAGATCAGACATACAAATCGCAACTTAAATTACAGGCCACCTTAAATACAATCAAGTTACGGAAGAAACACGAAATTGAAAAAGAGTTGAAAGTCGGTTATATTCAGCGTCTTCTTTGTTCAAAATCTCATTGAAACGTGAATGAAAGCTCAGATTGAGCATTCTTTTAAAGTCTGTACTATATTTAGAAAATATATGAGATCGTAGTAAATACAAGTTGGGCTTAAAGTCAATAATTAATTGAATGAAGTTGCCAATTAAACCCAAGCATGATGTATACTTTCACCACTTTAAATTCTAACAAGAAGATGTTAAAACAACGTAATTTATCAAAGCTATTTCACGAAGAAAAGCTTCTTTTCTTGGAGTTGTAATTTCTTTTGTGGTTATTATATCGACAATTGTCTGGCATATATAACCAGCAACGTTTGCTTTCCAACACCATTCCAACAGCAGACCTTGCGAAATCAACATCTACCTACCTTCGCCTCTGGGCGAAACAAGATGAGCAGCGGAACGGTGACAATTCGAGGAAGTTTTCCAGCTATGCGAGTTACGTTTCGGGCCTTGGAAGCGGTCTTTTTTAAAAACTTCTTTCAAAAACTTTGTAACAAAATTTATTTATTAAACAGATGTTAATGTGGAATTTTGACAAACTTGATTAAAATTAAACTAAGCCGAAAAATAATTAAAAATTGAACTAATATTAGAGTGAGTAGCCTAAGCAAACGGAATTTGTTAAAGCTGAAATACTCAACATTAACTGATGGTCTTGGGGCTCCCGGGGTATTTATGTTGTCCCTGCCCCTCACATGTCTGTGGGAACGTGCTGAGCTCATGCCTGCTTATTTCTTAACTCTATTCATTATACGATGTAACAATCTTAATTTCTAAGTGATTGCGGTTTCTTAACCGTCTGTGACCTGCACCTGCAGTATCACTTACTGCCTGGAATACAATGTGTTGCATCCGTTCTCACAACTTGCTTGTGAACTTTAAATAACCTTTCTGGTTTATCCTTGAATTTACATTGTTGCATATACTTAAGTCTCTTTAACAATTTCTAATAATTCCTATTAAATTCTATTTTATTATACATATATAGATTGGGGGATACATAACTCCCCCCGACGTAAATAAACAATTAAGGTTCTCTTTGCTTATTTATTTTTTAAATTCATTGTTTAAAATTCATTGTCCCTAAGGGTACATCTATTATTTTTTTATTTCTCTTAGTTTCCTTATTTATAAAATTTTTCTCTTTATTCTTATATCTAAGATGCATTTTGTAAAATACATACATGATTAATAAAATAATTAGAATGATTAATACAATTGTCTAAACGCTTATATTATCGTAGTGTAATTTCGGCACTTTTAACTCACTTAAGTGTTCTTTATAATTGTCCATTATTTTCATGGCGTGGTTAAAATCGTCTAAGTCTAGATGTTCTAGTTGCATGGGTTTTTTGATTAATTCTTCATCCTCGGTTTGTGTTGTCTTGAATTGTAGCTCTGGTAAATTTGCGAATTTCTTGGTTGCTGCGGGGACTTGATAAACTCTGACTATTTTGTTTTCAATTTTAAATAACAGTCTTCTTTAAGGGTGATTAATTTGCTTCCGGTTAATGCTAGATTATTTTCGTCTTGATTGCAGTGGACGGTTGCTATTATTTCTGTTGGAAATATGGCAATCCATTTGTTTTCTGTAATTTTTGAATTTTCATATTGCTGATTTGTACTGGTTTTGCTTCACAGTTTTCGTAGTGATTTGAAAATCTTAGTAATTGTACTTGCACAAGGGCTGACTTCTTGGATGGTTGTTGTCGTTAACGATTGGCATAAATATTAATTTGGTGCGACTTCTTTACATTTTTTGTTTGTGTAACCATATGTTAGTTCATTTAAGGATAGGAACTTGGTTTTGAGTACGATAACTTGATACATGCTAGTAACTTTTATTGAAAAAACAAAAAAATGATAATAATTATAATTGTTACTTTCTACTAATGCGATTTTTATTAAACATATTATTTCGTTATTCTTTACATAGCCTTTTACTATAGCTATTTTTTCAAGTATGAGAATATTTGATTTTATTGCATCAAAGAATAATTTACTACTAGTTATAAATGATTTAATTCTTAATAATTCTTTTAATAAATCAGTTCGTTCTGTGATACTGGAGTGTAATATATTTAATTTTGCAAATGTTACTGCGTTCTCTAAAGTGGCTAAAATTTGTTGGATTAAAGTAAGGGTTGATATTATTTGAGTGAATATTGTATTGAATTTAATTAAGTCTTGCATTCTTAACATGGTGGTTCGCATGTTAGTTTCAAGGGTTTGTATTCTATTGGCTATACTGTCTTGATTTCTTACTAGTTTTCTTAATGTTTTGTTGAATTTTATTATAGTTGATTGGGTTAGAGATATTTAGTTGCTAACAATAGTTTTTATATCGTTTTGATTTTCAAATTGCAGTATTATTATTTATCATCAGTGTATTCCTAATGAGGTTTGCGTTGAATGCTGGTCTTTGTTGGTTCATATTTTGGTTGAATCTTGATGTGAATGTAAGCTTCGTAAAATTTGAGTCAAATGTTGGTTTCGGAAATTGTTTGAATTGATTGTTAAAATTTGTATTATTAAAATTTGAGTTATTATTTCGCGGTTGGTTCATTTGTGCGTTAAATGGTGTGAATTTTAGTTGGGTGGATCTTTGTCTTGCGGCTTGTATGGTTTTTATTGGTGAAAACTTTTATTCGCGTTGGGGGTTATATAGTCTACTTTGATAGTACATTACGTTTCCTTCCTCTATGATCATATTCATTGTTTTTTCTAGATTTTGGGGATGTTGGAATCTGATTTTATCTGATAGTCGTTCTGGTAGTGCATTTATGTAGGTAACCAGTGCCATTACGTCATACATTTTTGTTTTTAGTAGGCGGATATTTTGGTCGGGTTCTTCAATTTTTAATTTTGTTAGAATTAAACTTCTTACGTCTTGACATTACTGATACGGGGATTGGTTACTTTTAATTCTTAGGTTTATTAGGTCGCGGATAAGACATTTTATGTCGCGTTTGTAGCCAAAATATGCAATTAATATGCGTTTAAAGTCCTCCCACTGTTCTAAATCGTCTCGGCTAGCTATTAGCGTCAGTACTAGTCCGGCGAGTTTAGTTATTAGGCGTAAAAGTAGTACATTTCGTTTGTTATCTCCTAGTTTGTGAAAGGTTTTCAAAAGTATTTCACACGCGGTAATGAAATTTTCTTGAAGGGTCTGTTTTCAGTTGAATTGGGGTATACTTTTGAGGTAAATCTTTATATCTAAACTCATGATTGTTAATTGTTGTTCTATTAATTAATAGTTACTTTCGGTTTTAATTAACTTCAAGTTTTTGTAAAATTGAGATTTATTTCGCAATTTGTAATGTTACTTTTCGTTTGGTTTGTTAATTTTTAGTTTGGATTGTGTTCGGTTATTTAAAGAGTCGTTTTACTTATTCTTTATACGTAGTTATACGGTGTTACAATTAAATTGCGGGATTTGTGCTTGGTAATGTTTGGTTAGTTGCTGTAGCCTTGAATTCGTATTTTTATACTTCGCGAATGTGACAGTTGTCGTGGGTTTTAATTTTGTAAAAGGTTTCTATGTGGATTAATAATTTATTAGAATAGTTTGCGTTATACCTTGTACGTTTTGTTGCACTAGTTATGATTTTATTTTATTTTAGTCCTGCTGATTAATTAAGTCTGGTATAATTATCACGTCTCCGTAGCTGCTGTAATTGATAAGTGCATAAGAATGCTTCTTTTCAATTGTATTTTCTGGTTACTTTGAATGTCTAAATATAGAGTTGCAAGTTTTCAGTCTACCGTTACGTTACAGTAGTTGCATCAAAGTCCCCTTTATAATTTATACAATACGATTGTCTAAATATAAAATTTTAGTATGCTGAAAGGTTTTTAATTTCAATCTCCGTAAAAAATTTAAATAAATTGCGTAATGCTTTTGTATAATTAGATATCCTCGTGCTGAAAAATATTTAATTATAAAATCTGTCACGTTTGAGTGATAGCTTTTTCAGTAATGTAGATATTTATAAAGTTGCGATGGTTTCCGGTAATAAGTTGTACCAGAATTGCGTTTTAAATTTGCACGCTTTGTTTCAATTTGTAAGAGGTTAATTTTAATAGTAGATTGCAAAGATGTTTCTACAATTACGCACTTCGGTCAATATGTTGCGGTAAACGTTAGGTTTTGAATAATTGTTTCTATAAGCTTTTGGTAATAAAATGGTAAAATTAATTGCGTTGAATTTTTGTATTTTAAAATCGTTTTCGTTTTGTTTTAATAATTCGTGCGCCAGTTATGTTTGTGGTTTATTAATAATTCGTAATATTTGTACTAATATTTGCGTATATTCTTGTTTAAAATTCTCTTGTTAAAAATAAATTTCCTTGAAATATTTCTCGTGTTTGAAAATAATTTCTCTTAATAGATAGCTAAATTATTTTCATAAAATGGCATAAATTGCAATCATCAAAAAATCTGTACATACATAAAATAATAATAATAAAAATTTCCTTTTTACCAGCTAATATCAATAAATTTGTATGAAGAATAAATTGGTTTAGGAAAATAAACTTACATAATTTTCGTCGTCGATTTCTTTTGTTTTCTGGCTGTGGGCTCGGTCGATTCTTGTACTTTGTCCGCGTTTTGTTTCTTTGGTCCGGTCGATTTTTGTACTTCGTTCAAATTTGTTTGGCTGGCTTTGGTCGATGCTTGTACCTCGTCCAAATTTGTTTGGGTTCTTCCAGAATTGGGAATTGAAATTTTTGGTTGCCAGTTCTCCGATTTTTGGATTCGTAGTGCCTTTCTGGATCGGTACGCTGCGTTTCGGGCCTTGAAAGCGCCTTTCTAAAAACTTCTTCCAAAAACTTTGTAACAAAATTTATTTATTAAACAGATGTTAATGTGGAATTTTGACAAACTTGATTTAAATTAAACTAAGTCGAAAAATAATTAATAATTGAACTAATATTGGGATGAGTAGTCTAAGCAAACGGCAATGTAAAAGCTGAAATACTCAAGACTGACTGATGGTCTTGGTGCTACCGGGGTATTTATTGCATAGCCCATGTCCACTTATTTCTTAACTCCATTCATTATACAATGTGACAATCTTAATTTCTAAGTAATTGCGGTTTCTTAGCCGTCTGTGACCTATACTTGCAGTATCACTTACTATCTGGAATACAATGTATTGCATCCGTTCTCACAACTTGCTTGTGAACTTTCAATAACCTCTCTGGTTTATCCTTGAATTTACATTGTTGCATATACTCAAGTTTCTTTAACAATTTCTAATAATTCCTATTAAATTCTATTTTATTATACATGTATAGATTGGAGGATACATAACTTGCGCGGTGCCAAAGAATGGGGACACAAGCGAAATCGTTGGGGATGCATATCCGTCAGTTCTGTTCGACGAGCTACCTGACGATGAAGCGGCTTGTGGCGAATAGCCATCCTGTAGGTCGAAAACCACAGGCCGGTGGACTCAGGATTTGGATATCATATAGTTAGAGAGCAATCAAGAGGAAGATCCGAGAAGATATTCACCGCATCAACCACCCGCCAAAACATGGCAAAATCTGAAACAGCAGATATCAACGAGACAGTCAGAATCAATTAGATTAATGCTGTAAAAGGAAGTTGGACTTGAGAGGCCCAGGATCGACTAAGCTGAGTTTCCAACACCGTTATTGTGTAACGAACCCCTTTTTACTGTTCTTTATTGGTCGAATATAAGCCTGATTACTAACTGTAGTTATATATGAAATAAAACACTTGTGGGTTCACTAATAATGTTTTTATAAGGAAACTGGTTACATAAACGATTATTACAAGAGTGCTTCGAATTTTGTAACGTGTGTGTCTGATGCATACCATTGAACGAATGCCAATGCGCTCCTCGCTTCATAGGCGTGGGCATACAATAATGATCCTTAACCCAGTGGCGTATATTTATACAAATACATTACATTTTCCTCCCACTAACAAAAGAAGGGCAAACTCCCGTCTTGTAAGCCTAATCTACTATACGCCTTTATAACTTTATATACTGCGTCTCGGAACTGGAGAAACATTATTATTTAAAGTACTATCCATTTGTGGTGGTTTATCACAGCAAGCATTTTGCGGTACATCAGTAATGCTTGTATCCTCAACGATAACAGCCGGATTGTATTTCGGTGAGCTTGTATTAATTGTTCGGTCAGTACATCTCCGGATTGCCTAGGGCTAACATTTGTACAAACATCTGAATAATTTTCTACTTTCGAAGTTAATATATTTTTATCTACCTGCCATCGAGGTATCTCAAAATTTTCCGACAATTTTCTTATACACTTGCTTGTACCAGATTCTCCCTTCTACATTTACTTTATAAGTAACAGCACTAACTACTTTAACGATAGTACTTTCTTCCATTTCTCATTTGTTTTATGACCTAATAGACCTACAAATACCTTTTCACCTTCTACAAATTGTTTTGGTTTCACAAAATCAAAATTTTGACTAAATCTGATACTATTACCTGCGCATGGATATAAAAGATCTAAATGTGTTTTTGGTCTGACTTTAAATATAACCTCATTAAAGGTTTCCTGTACTACTACAAGGTGTATTTCTATAACAAAATAGAAACCGTTACTCGGAATACGCACTTTCCGAGTGAACTCTACTTGCGTTTCTTCAAGTGGGTTGACGCTCAAAGGTATTCCAGAACCTACCCTTTCTGACCTTCTGCTCAACCATCTGTCTTGTTGGCAATTGCTCCATTGAATTCATCCACAGACAAGAGAGTTTAAATACCTTTTAACGTAACCGTACAGGTATTTAGTGAAAGTGTCACAACATGTATATTTCTAAAGTGTTGTATTTGCTTTTATAGACCCCATTTTGCAGCACTAAAAACTAGCGCGTGCGCTTATTTACTTTTACGGCACTCAGCTACGTGTAGAGCAAAACTAATTCAGAGACGTAACTTCAATTCAACACCCAACAAATCCGATGTGCAAGAATTTACTTATAAAATTACATACGGTAAATGAAGCACCTGCAGAACAAACGAATAAGGTTACGTACATAAATTTGATATATTAACAATGTAGTCAAATTATGCCTGTTAAATTACTAGTTACATATCCTTTTACCAACATACAGACACGTAATAGTATATTACATACTAAGGGACGTAAGCAGGATTTACGGTTATGAAACGGCACCGTAAATTCTTTACGTCCCGCGGTATGTATATTATTTTTTCCTTACCTCTAAATTCAAAATCATTAAAAATGTCCTTAAATTAAGTTTAAAATTAAAATAAGAATTGGGAACTATTTAATGTAGGCTTAGACCCATAACCATGGCTTTGTAGCCATTGCTTCTTTCATTTGGATGGCAATCACTTACGTTCCAAAGGAAGTAAGTAAAAATTTAGGTCCCGCTTCAAAGCCATCTTAGTAAATGCAACTTACAGAAGGTTGTCTCGGTGACGTAAGTGTCACTTACACCTAAGGTAGGGAAAAACTTCTTTATTTCATACAAGAACGTATTAGCGTAAGCATTTACTTAAAGTACATACGAATCGTGTTACTATTTTTATCGTATGCACTGGTTAAGTTAAAAATATTGAAGATGTGTTGTGAATTGGTTCAACGCCTGTAAGGTACCGACATCTTTTGTAATTTGTATTACACTAGTATTTTTTGATAAATAAATAATAATAAAGAATAATTTGCAACACATTTGTAAGGCGTGGAAACTTGACATGTGGGTACTTACTTTAACGTAATTGAAATTAACCCAAATTTTTTGTATAATTGTAAATATATACATCAGAGATATTTTTAAGTTAACCGTACCTGTTTATTAACCAAATCTGCAGTCACGTAGGGGGCTCTGTTAGAATGTATTCTTATCGGCAACCACCGTCAATTCTAGAAATAATAAAGTCACTATGAGTGCTGACCTCTCAGTCATTCTAATAAGGAATAGATAAAACTACATTCTATATAACTATATAAATATGGTATCAACTATCACTGGCATACACAACCAATGTAACCTACAATTGATTCAATCTCTAGCTTCACATGAACACCATTCAAACCATCATTATCATACCTATAAGGCTCTAGACAACTAGCGTGGCGTATCCTCCACCAGTACGCCCTATTCTGTGTGTCGAATAGTTTGCTATGTAACAGCAGAATTCTGCACACCCTAACCTGTGTGTCGAATGGTTTGCTATGCAACAGTAGAATTCTTCACACCCTAACCTGTGTGTCGAATGGTTTGCTATGTAACAGCAGAATTCTTCACACCCTAACCTGTGTGTCGAATGGTTTGCTATGTAACAGCAGAATTCTTCACACCCTGACCTCGTGTGTCGAATGGTTTACTATGTAACAGCAGAATTCTTCACACCCTAACCTGTGTGTCGAATGGTTTGCTATGTAACAGCAGAATTCTTCACACCCTAACCTGTGTGTCGAATGGTTTGCTATGTAACAGCAGAATTCTTCACATCGTACGCCTTTAACTACTATCTTATCTTTATATCATTAAATGTATCATTAAATGTATCATTAAATGATTGGTAGCATCCCTAACTATATACTCTAATAAACATTATATCGCACTCAGCACATAATAGCTATAGCTCTCAGTGATCATACGATAGTCAGAACAATCTATGCAAAAGTATAAAATACAGTCTTTCAATGTAGTATACTACATAGCTTCATTTGCTCATGAATGAATAATTAATATAAAAGAATACACATCAATTCATACAAGTCAACACCCGTGAGAATATATATAATAAACTCGCCTCTGGAATTGAAGAATTCTGGTCCAACTATTCAATATAAGTAGAACTGGTGGCAATCATGGCAGTTTTTAATTTGACATTTTATTTTTAACATTTCAAAGGTAACTATTTCATTATTAAACTTAACAAGTAAAATGGCTTCTTACATTCGGCCATGCTACGGTTGACTCCTCCCGAGGTAACTATGTTTTTTTTTTAAGTAGTATCAGAAACAGGGGACGGTGGTATACCATCATCGGCACTGCTACCATACGATGATTCCGACATTGGTTCTACTATCCATGGCTTCAACTTATCAACAGCTGTAGTTCTCTCGTATTGGCATCTTCTTTTCCCTGCTGGTATATCGGTCACAATATATCTGTCATTTGGTAGAACGGCCTTAACTATGAAAGGCCCTTTGTAGGGTGTTACCATAGCTCTGCTAGTGTTTTCGGTAGTTTTACGTTTCTCTACAAGTACTAGGTCATGTACTTTATACTGACGAGGTGTTTTTCTTTTCTGATTGTACAGACGTTTTTGTTTAAGTTGCTCTTCCGTTATCTTTGACGCCACTTGGAATATTTTTTCAATTATGCTGTCAATATTTCTACTGATTTCGGAAGTCTCATCTATCAATGGAGCATCGTGACCTCCTCTAGGGTGGTAGCCATATAGCAGTTCACTTGGTGTTTTTCCCGTGGTTTTATTAGACACGTTGTTGATGGAGAATTGTATTTTCTTAACAACTTCGTCCCATCGGTGTTCTTCTGGAGCCGTGGTTAAAAGTGCTGTCATTAGTGTTCTATTAAGCCTTTCGACTTGACCATTGGCCCTAGGAGTAGCAACTGCTTTGAATATTAGTTTAATTGTCTTTTATTCACAGAAGGTTCGAAATTTGCGAGAAGTAAACGAAGTTCCCTGATCACATATAATTCTTGTAGGTTGGCAAAAATACAAGTAATTTCGTTTATAAACTCTATAACGAGTGTGGTTTTGGTAGACTTCACAGATTTTAGATGGGCAAACTTTGTGAAGGCGTCGATGACAACAATTAAGTATTGATTTCCGCGTTTTGTTTTTGGTAACGGACCCTTATGATCTATGTGTAAGGTATGCATTGGTAAAGGGATTTTCTCTATGGGATGTAGATAACCTTCTTTTCTGCCATGCGCTTTCTTGCTGAACAAACATGGAATACAGTTCTTTATATAGTGGTCAACATATTTATTCATCCTTGGAAACCAATAATGTTGATTAAGTCGGTAAAGCGTCTTCTCTAGTGCAAAATGACCTAATTCTTCATGAGCGGCCCTAACAACTTGGTGGCGCATACCCTTGGGTACGACTAATAGTAGCCCTTTTATGGTGATGCGAAAAATTCGCCCATTACGTAACGCATTACGTAACGCATAATCTTTATAAATACGGCGTTCCTCTTCAGTTGTGGGTGGTTTCGACAACACGTCATTAATTTCTTTCAGTCGTTCATCCTTGATTTGACCAGTAAGTCTCCAGTCAGAAGCCTCAATGTGAAATGCTGTTTCTCCGGATGCTGTACTACTGGAAGATGGATTCCTACTAAGAGCATCAACGTGTTTCATACGATCACCTGGTCTGTATTGCACGGTAAATGAAAATTCTTGTAGCTGAAGCCACCACCTAGCAATGCGCGGTAGGAGGTGTTTCTTATTTCTAGTGGCCTTTAATGCATTACAGTCGGTCATCAAGGTAAAGTCAGTGCCCAAAAGGTATGAGCGAAACTTCCGTAAGCTTTCAACGGCAGCAAGGGTTTCCAATTCATACGAGTGATATTTTTGTTCGCCCGGAGTTGTCCGTCTGCTAAAATAAGCAACCGGATGAGTCTATTGTCATCTTGGACTTGCATAAGAATTCCTGCCAGACCGTGCTGACTAGCGTCGGTATGTACTTCGGTACTCGCGTTGGGATTAAATAAAGCAAAAACAGGTCTAGACATCAAAACTTCTTTTAGGGTTTCAAAGGATGACTACTGATCTTGTCCCCATTGCCTAGGTACATCCTTGCGAATTAAATCAGTTAAGGGCCTGGCGACTCTAGCATAGTTTTTGACAAAATGACGAAAATATCCTGTTAATCCTAAATACTGCCGGACTGCATGAACGTTGTTGGGAATTGCAAATTCTTTAATGGATTGAGTTTTTGATTTTCCGGGTTGAACCTTACCGGAGTTTATTTCGAAACCCAAGTAGGTTACAGACTGCATTAAGAACGAACATTTTGGTGGATTTAGGGTTAAATTCTCCTTGCGTAGAAGGTTAAATACCAGCTTTAAATTTTCAAGTCCTTCTTCGACGGTTTTGGAATATATTAGTAGATCGTCTAGATATATAGCAGCGACATTTTGTGCCGGAGCCAAAACTCGGTTCATTAAACGCTGAAAAACACTAGGAGCATTTGTAAGGCCAAAAGGCAAACGACAAAATTCATATTGACCTTGAGACGAAATGAACGCTGTATACTTTCTAGATTCTTCTTCGACGGAAATCTGATAATAGCCGGAACGTAGATCTAAACTAGTGAAGAACCAGCTTTCCAGTAGTTTATCTAGTTGATCGTCAATTCTTGGTAAGGGGTAACGGTCCTTCACTGTGAGACTATTCAACTTTCGATAGTCTATGCACATACGTTGTTCTCCGTTCTTTTTCTGCGCTAAAAGTAATGGTGAAGAATACGGGGAATTAGAATCGCGAATTATATTGTTCTCCAACATTTCGTGGATCATATCTTTTACAACCCGCTGTTCCGTTAGTGCCAAACGGTACGGTCTGTATGCAAAAGGTTTGTGGTCATTTAGGTTTATACTAATGGTCGCCGATTTTGCACAGCCGAGTTCACTCATTTTTGTAGCAAAACAATCACGGTAGTCATTAATTAATTCCATTAATTTTGATTTTTGTTCATTTGATAATGGGCCTGAAATTATATCACCAGATGGCATGGGTGGTAAGTCGTTGTGATTAATACGTAAAACGTTTTCGGTTCTTGGAGGTTCGGGTTCACACAACCACGCGCGAACAAGAGGGTATTTAGTTTCTATCACTAAATCACTATTGGATAAATTAATTATAGGTATCACTGGGTCTGCATTATCTAAACTTAAAATAACACGAGGAATACAATTTTCTTGGCCTTCAAAGATGCGCAGACTTGCTTCTACATACACATCGCCCGAAGTTTCACTACGACAACTTACTGGAACATGTCCAATGTGATGAGGAGGAATAACCGAAGCTTCTTTGGCCCACAATGGTATTTTACTCTTTAATTCGTGTGGCAATAAGGTCAAATCTTTACGATTAGTATTTAACATAAATTCTAAGCTAACACTATCCTTATTTACTACTATTTGGGGTAATTCGGTAAATGGTTGTCCTACTAATAAAGGGATTGTTTGTACACAGTCTGAAACGACATGAGCGCTAACGCACGACTCGATTTTGTCAATTTTGAGTTTAAAATTCACTACACCTAATGTATTAGTGTGGTTATTTCCAAAACCACGTATTACCGTAACTGAACTACTGTCAATGTTTAATTCTAACTCCTGCATGGGACTCCCTATATTTAGTGTAAGATATAACCGAAGCACGTATGAGGAAAAAAATAATTTCCTTGTTTTTTTTAATTTTTCAGCTATTGCAATCTTGATAAACACATTTCGCGTCCATGATTCTAGA
Source organism: Platerodrilus igneus (assembly GCA_036346225.1). NCBI lineage: Eukaryota > Metazoa > Arthropoda > Insecta > Coleoptera > Lycidae > Platerodrilus > Platerodrilus igneus. The sequence continues at coordinate 2,868,104 of JARFIW010001108.1, read as the reverse complement.
CCAGACTTAGTGTACAACAAAAAAAACTACGTAGTTTCTTATGGCATCTTATCGCGCTTTATAAATTATTTAAGGATTAATCTAGTTGTTTGAAGATGTAGTAAAGGCACTTTACAGTTTTTGACGTTTTTTATATTTTAAGATCGATCGTACTATATCATTCTACTGTACTTGTTACGTGTTAAATTGACGCAAATGACCTTAATAAACTTAACTCTACCACGAAGACGTAGCACTAAAAATGCACTAACTAGCTTGCAGTGGTGAAGGGTGAATTCTGTGAACACAAATGCTAAGTTTTTAAAGATATACAAACTTTGACACTTTCACCTACCTGGAAAGACCTCTAAACTTTCTGCCCAACAAAAATGTTGGGCACCAACCCACCTGGAATTTGGCCTCGTTAGCCTGTTGATGGTCTACCAGACGACTAAATAAATATTTCTGTCACGCAGGGCGAATGAACCCTGTGTACATCCTACCTCCTGATACAAACTAAACACATAAAATAATAAAACTCAACGCTGTTTATTTAACCTATATTAAATATAAATATCGTAATATTGAATAAACACAACCAACACAAATAAACTAACTTACGTGTGTCTAAAAGAAAAAAACACCTTAAATTTATTCAAGTATAATTATCCAACAAATTTGACTGGTATGTGTAAATTTCTACAAATACAAGTGTGATGCTTATTTCTGTTACATTACGCTCTTACTAAGCGTACATGAACGTAAAAACCTTTCTTAATACATTATATTTTAATGGCGGAATATACGTTAACAGAAAATAAAGCAGATAGAAAATAAAAATTCAATCAGTGACACAGTTACAGCTTTTCGTTCGACTACAACGATCTACCACCCCTTTCGGTACAGAACAAACTTGGATGTCACTAATACATATATCCAACGTCTGCTGTCTGAAAGTATTCACTACAGAAGCTTTTAAAATGTACAACTACAACGATACACCAATCACGATATTCCCTTTCAGGGCAACCAAACCTAGAACCTCTGTCAGGCGGAGATATGCGGGGTATAGCTCTAAACTACTACACTACTTCTACTCCCAGCACCATTCACAATTTTTCTCCACATCCCTCGGTCCCTACACACTTCCTTTGCCTCTGCAACATTCACACATTGCTTTCGGCATACTTTTGTATTCTCCAGACTTACCACCTGTCGCTCTTATAATCTACTCTACTAGATCCAGCAATCTTTTATATGGTCTGCCACTTGCAGCTCTGCCGGTCATTTTACTTGCATATATGCGCTTGGTAAGTTTATCCTCGTTCATTGTTTCCACATGTCCATACTATCTAAGTGTGTTTCGCTCGCTCAACTCCTTAAGGATCACTTGCACCCCACATTCTGCTCTGGCCCATTCGTTTGACACTTTGTCTTTTAATGCTTTTCCGCACACACTTCTTAGCAACCTCATTCCTGCAGCATTTATACGACTAACATGCTCTTTTACCAGACCCAAATTTAGATTCCAAACAGAACAGTGGGCACAAATACACTGTTGTATACGATCGGTTTTGCATTTATACTCAATCCTTCATTCCAACATACTTCCAAACACTTTTCTTCCAGCATTTGCTCTTTTTTCTATTTCATCATCAAGCTTTGCATTACTTAAAGACTTTCTACCAAAGTACACAAAGTCATTTACTTTCGCTATCGGCTCATTTTCACTTCTAAATACACAGTAATTAATTCCGCCGCTTTTGTCAAAAATCATTACTTTCGTCTTAGTTACATTCATTTTCAATTTTATATTTTCCAACAACCTGTCAAGCATCCGTTGCAAATCTTGTGACGATTTAGCCAATACTACTACATCATCTACATATAACAGCACACATTTGTTTCAAAACGCAACGGTACTTTTATAGAATCCGCGAGTGCTTTCGCGCGTGTGGCTTATTTCATTCAAACCCGATTTCAAATTAGCATGGCGCGAATTACTGTAAACCAGCTCATCTCCGCTACGATTATGCTTGTCACTCGATTCGAACTAAAAACCAAAATTGAAAAATTTAACAAATCGCGATATTTATAAGCTATATTGTTTTAGGGGATTCCCTTTTGCTACATTCACACAGTTTATACGATTTGAACTAAATTTGTGACTGAGGTCAAGAGTTTTTCGGTGCATGGAAATGTATGCATTGGTGCTTTTACACTGTTCATTTAGTACCAGTACACAATTGATGTATATTTTCAACAGTCTACTTCCAAGGAATAACGTGAGTTATATGATGTATTTGTCTATTTTTTTACATTGTACAGTATGTACATATGTAATTAAAACTGATTTTTCAGTAATACCTGCGTTTTTCTCGATATTTTCCAGTAATCAGGCTCTTCGGTAATCCGGCGGTGCTCTGGTCCGATATCTGCCGGATTACCGTGAGAGTACTGTATTTGGTCACTAAAACCCTAAATCTAAAGCGCAGAACTATTGACCTAAACCAATCAGATATAGATTGAATAGGGTACACTTCACGTAATCACAAACACAATTTGAAATCACGCGGCTATAGAGATACTTTATTATTTAGCTAGTCTGACATAACATTCTTCAAACAATCATGCTACTCACCCTGTGTTATAATCGCATATTTATAAACCCGGCATCTGAAATGTAATAAGCGTTTCTTATATCAGAATGCATTGATAATAGAAGGAAAAGGTAATGGCGTTGAAATTCTATACAAAATTTATAGCAGATGCATATACAAATAGTATGGAAATGTACAACTGTTCCAAATCCACAAATCACATTTAGAGATCTGTATTTTGCCTTATACAAATTCACATCAAGCGTATAAACTCGCATTTGAATTTTTGAATCGCACGTTAAAAAATTTGCAGAAATGAAGGCTTTGCTGAATCGAAGCTTTATATTTAGAAATATGAGCTCCAAGGAACAAAAGGAAAATTTTAATTAGCGAACTTTTCTGTTAATTAGTACGTCTGCAAAAATTATTCAAAAATAACGCATACATTTATTATTTCATTGCAACGAGCAATTTATAATCGCAAAAAAACACTAATTTTATTAGAATATATTACAAAACCCTTATTGAAAATTACTATCGCGGGAGTATCTAATAGTTTGTATTTGTAATTTGTGTGCTGTGTTATTTATATAGACGTGTTGCTGTGCAATACCAAAGGTGTACGAAATATAAAACGCAATTTTTAAGCTTGTCTGACGGACAGAAGAAACAAAGACTATGAACAGATTCAAGAAATTTAATGTTAGAAGGAAGAATATCGTATGAGAAAAGGTATATCATATGAAGTTAAGTAATTAACTTTTTTACCACAAAAGAAACCCGTAAAATAGCTGTCGCAAAATAAAATTTTGACACTCATTACAATGATGATGCTTCTTTATATTGTTTTAGCAAATTCTAGCTTGAATTTAATCTAATGGAAATATAAATCTTCCTTGGATTTAATTTGTTGCTTCATTGAATTGATTATTGACTTACTTGTATTTACTTCGATCTCCTATATTTATTAAATACAATACAAACTTAAAAAATGCACAATCTAAACTTTAACTCTCGTTTCAATAAGATTTTGAACAAGGGAAGATGCAGAATATAAAGTTTCTGACTTTCAACTATTTTTCAATATCGTGTTCCTTCAGTAGCTTGGTTGTATTTAATGTAGCCTGTAATTTAAGATACGTTTTTGCAAATATATTCAGCAAATAGAATTTCAAAGATGTATTAGGGTCAAAGAATTTAACTCAAAATTAATAACTTCCTTAATGAAAACTTTATACCCTCTGGAACTCACTGCACTGTTATGAGATTGAGAGAAACTGCCGTAATTTTTTATTTCATTTATTGGATTTCCTGCTTTATTATATTACCGGTTTTGCTGACCCATACAGCGCGATATAAAATATTTACAGTTTTGATAAAGACGAAAGATGAGTTGTATTTTAAAATAAATTGTAAAGTTACGCCCAATTTGGATGAAAAATGTTTACCAGATACATATGTCTGGTACCGCCCCAACGGATATGTAAAGAACCAAATATGTGTGCCTATGGTAACTTGAGAAAAACTAAAGGGCGATTCACAACTTCATAAAATATTTTAAATGATGCTTGAAAATGAGCCATAGATTGTTACGAGAGGTATCGGGAATAAGTAACAAAAACAAAACTTAAGATGTGAAAACTTCTTTACTGTTTTTCAAAATATTCTCCACGATGATTGATACACTTTTGCATCGTTGAAACCAATTTTCATAACATTTTTTCCATTCGGATTGCGATATCTCCAAAGCATGGGTTTTGAACGCATCAACTGCCTCTTCTGGTGTCGAAAATCGTTGTCCACGCAGTTTGATCTTTTGAACAAGATCTTTTAATGATTAGTTGCAAATGAAAATTCTTTTTGAGTATTTCCATGCATTTAAACGTAGATTTCTCTTAAACGCAATCTTTTTATTACAAAATATTAGTACAATTTTTTTAATACGCTTGTTTATCCGCCGAACATAATAGATACCTTTATTATTATTCAAAACACGTTTTTCTATGGATTAAAATCTTTCAATAATCACGATTCTTCCAAGTGTAAGTAATACTTTTATACGGGACATTTCATAAATATATTCTTATGCAAATATATGTCTAATAGCTTGATTCTTGAATTTTATCAAATGACCTTGATATGACCTTTATTCACATTGGTATATATATATATATATATATATATATATATATATATATATATTGCTGTGATCCTCCTTAAATCCGGGAACTACGCTTTTCGAATCGAGCCTCACGAATTGGGCGTCAAGAATGCTGTGTTTCCCTGTATTTGAATCGAGCCTCACGAATTGGGCGTCATGTATGCTGTGAAACCTCCTAAATTAACTGGTCCGTCGACTTTCTTCTGTTCATCGCCTCGGCTGCTCCCCTTATTTGACCTTCCTCCTCATTCATAAAAAAATACAAACACATTCCTACTACAAAGACATATATTAATCAAAATCTAAAATTTTTGTTTCTGTCAAGTCAACATTTTACCTCAATTTTATATATACTATATCTGTTTATCTTAAATTTTATAAAGATATTATCTTTGTAAAACAAAATTATAATGAAAGCTAATATTTTGTAACCTCGATGTAAGTAACTAATTTTAACACCAGCTTTTGTAGAATTTATCTATGTTTTAGTTATGCCTGTGATCAAGCTTTAAATAAAAGCGAAAATTTAGGCTATAAAAAAGAGTTTTCTTCAATACACCAGCTGACCTATAACCTGCAACATTAAACAAATATTGTGAAATAGAAGGTCATTATTATTTATAAAAAAATATATATATATATATATATATATATATATATATATTGTCGTGGAATTATAGGTTAAGTAGGTCTAGACAATAAAATTTTATCAACTGTGTATATAGAAAATAGGAACAATTTATTTACGCGCCAAATTAATTAGTTTAGACAGTGAAGACGGACGGTTATTAACAGATTTTGTAATTCTAAATTAGAATGTTGAAATTGCACAAAGGGAAGAAGCTTTAGAGTACATAAAAACTCAAAGATACGCACAACTAAATTGTAATAATTTTAAATCAAGCGCATAGAAGCAGAAACGGAGCTTTCAAGTATAGGAAATCAATAATTTAAATGCATATTTACATAAACGAAAATGTTCGTTTACAAATCCTAAGAAGGGGAGAAACTCGGAATTGTTTTTTTAAATAAAAAGTGGCTTTGAAGAAACACCTGTTGGTTTAATGTCAGGTTCAACTCGATTGAACATTAGCACAAAATTCTAAAAATTGTTTGCAACGGTCGATTTGACACACTGCTAGCAATAACAAGTGCCTTGAGGACTAAGTGAAATTAACGATCTATAACGTAAAACAGACAGAAAACTTATAGGAAAGCGTTAGTTACAAATCACGTCTAAAATACAAGGGAAAATGTGAAGGCCAACAACAATATCGATTTTTTGTAGCTTGAGAGGGGTTTCTATAAGAGACAATAAATGTGGGCGGAACGGAGAAAGATAGCTGTAGGTGGAGCGTTATGACGGGGAAAAACTATATCATTGGTTTAAGGCGAAGCAGTTGTGAGAAGCGCGCGTTCGTTGAGGTATTAAACAAATTTCAGAGTGACATTATGATGATCTCGGAATTTTTCAGACGTTACGTTCCTAAATTTGTAGAAGTGATTTTAAAAATAAGCTTTTCAATGAAGAGAGGTTCCTTGAGGGGTGTGAAAAGCGTATAAATACTCGGAGAAAGATATTAAAGTTCTCTTTCCTTTTAGATCTAAGATCGCGCTTATATCTTCAACGTAATTGATAGTATATGCTCTTACGTGTATTAATTATTGTGTATTCGGTAAAGTAGCATACGGCATCCTGTTTAAAATATGTAAAGCTGTAGTAACGTACCAGAGAAGTAGTAAAAGTGATATTGCAGGAGTGGGTGCTAAGGTCTAGAAGACAAAAGGTGCCGTTACTACACAACTCAGTTGAATGATAGGATGGTACTTGGGTAAGCGAATCCTAAAGCTGAACTACTATGCATGTAGTGGAATAGTATGGAATGTTAATTTTGGACAAGACCAATATCTGGGTAAAAGATTAAAGGTGGTTGCAAAGATTTGAATAGTGGGGATCAGTTGGATCCAGACATAATCGAAGTATATGGACACAACGACGAGGGTATCTGGTACCCATTTTCAGAGGTGACGAGAGACGAAGTCTACTCTAGGTAAAGAAAATTAATTTGCTGCGTTTTGCTTAAACATTTGTGTTGATATTTTTGTGTTTGAATGTTTTGACTTATTGCAACTAGCAATCGTATACAGCACCTAACGGCAAATTGTCTAATGCGTTTTCAGATCGTGTCGCAGAAGGTCAAGGTCGGTCTGAATATGGGGAACCGCGATAGATATAAGGACCTATTATCCTTGTGCCAGAAATACCACACCACATATTAAATCCAAAGCATGTTGATATCTGGCCGTTCTTCTTACGCATAGATTGCTTTGTGACCAATGATGCGTGTTGCGTCTATTGAAAATACTATTACTGGTTACCATACTTTCGTCGGACCAAATAACTTTAAACAGAAAATTTACATTATGCTCACACATCCTGATATACCACTCAGAAATTTCTACGTCGTTGGTCGTCACCTTGTCTTAATCCTTGACAAATTCGAGATTTATAAGGCTTAAATTGATTCCTTTTTAAAACGAATTGGACTGTAGATTTGCTATCACCGTCTGGTGTTCTATTATTCTTATTGATATTGCTGGATTTTCAAAAACGGTTGTAAAACTAGGTATTATTTTTCCTGGCTGGTATTTTTTTGTCGGGATAGCACAGATTTTTTATATGAATCACATTTGTTTGGATTAAAAAACTAACCGCCTACAAATAGACTTGCCAAGTTGTTTTCTTTCCGGGTATTTGTTCAAATACATGTGTCCGGGTTTTACACAATTTCCTTGTCATAAAATGTAGCAGCACAGCATATCAATTTTTTCTTCACATGTAAAACAACATTCCTCCATTGTAAGCAAAATAAATAAAAAATGTAGAACAATAACCATAAAAACACTTGCTACAGAAGTTAAAACTAATTCTCAATAAGTTCTTTGGAAAGATTAAATGCTTAAATGTGTTTGTTAATTGCTCGTATTCTTTGAAATTCCGAGTTGTTATATTTGCACGTAGTCGTTGCTCAAGTTTTATTGGTAGCAACGTCTCATCATATTTAATTATTCCGAGAATATTTATAGCATAGATCAATAATCATACAAACCTCGGTTCTGTTCGAGAAAGCTAGGCTATTTTACATGTTTTACCGTGGTTTGATTTATCTAGGTCGCAGAGATATCTTAAAATGTAGCTTGCTTTCCCTGCAACCAACGAAATTCAATAGAATTAATTATCGTATTTTGTATTCTAAATTCTAGCAAGGTTTAGCCGTTGTATATAATTTCGTTTGCCTTTTCAGAATATTCTACACCAATATCTGTGGGAATAGTTTGATATTTTCCCTTCCATGATTTTCAAAGCTGTTTTAAAAGGTTTCTTAATTATTCTACAGCTCTTATTAATTCAACTGCTCTTATTATTTCAACTCTTCCTCTCTGATTTGACTACTCTTTGAGCGTTGTGAAGTCGCGCGATTAAAATGCGGTTGTGCCAGTGCAGTACCGTTAAATTGTTTCAGGCTCCAGTTGCATTTCGTGAGATGGCACCCGTAAGAAGATAACTCCAAGTACAAAATGCTTTTCTGCTTACTTTATTTTGTGTTGCTGTTTTGGAAGATAGACACTTGCTTTTGATTAATTCTACAATATATTGCAGACTGACGATAATGCACGCTTAATTATGTGCAAATTACTGTAAGAATTTTAATGCATTTAGAGCGTTTTTCTACTATTTGCTTTTTACTGTTTAAATTAATGTGAATGTTAAATAATGGACTGTTTAAAATTTTAATGATACCAGATGCATTTCCTACAGAATGGTTTTTTCTGACTACATTATTATTTCGATATTTCTTATTCATATTTAGGGTTAGAACATATTGTAAGTATGACTGTAGTTAGATTGTAAGATTTTGTACTTGATGTTTTTCTATGTAGACTGTATACTGTATATTATGTAAATTTACGCTTTATGTACATCACGTTCTAACGAACAATTCCGCAACCAGGTATTTTCGACATTTGTAAATATTCTTTTGGGGCTGTATGTTTTCCTACATGTTCGTAAAATAAATTCTTTTGTTACTGAGGTTTTCAATTTTCTTTCTAAAAAGGAAGTAATAAAGGTTTAAGCAAGACTTTATCAACCTCCAACTGTACTGGAACCTGGTCAAATAGTCCTTCGAAACACCAATAATTCGGGCAGGCTTTATTTTGCCTTAAGGTGGGTTGGCGATCAACGTCTTTTTTTAGACAAAGAGAGCTTAAAGATATTTCCAGACCAACAAAAAAAAATTTAGTAAAAGTTCTAGAAATCTATACTCCTAAAGGTAGTATATTTGTCACATACCCATCCCCCGCCCCGCATCATTAAGAACTAACTTGTGCACTAATTTACTGTTACTTCACTCCGTTCTTACGTAACTATACACATATATTTCTTTTCACAAGATGCTATAGATTTATCTTTTTTCAGGTACAAACGGCGCGTTTGTAGATATTTTATAATATATTTCAGGACAAGCTGTGCAACTGCTAGAACAACGGAATGTAGCGCGTAAATATGCTAAATATTTAGATTATTTTGGTTTAGGGGATTGAAATTTTGGAATGTAACCTGGGTTTTCACACTTTCCATTTTTAAAAACTTGCTTCCGTTTGATTTAAAACAAAAATATGGTAGCGCCCACATTTTTAGATTCTGGTCTTTGTTCAACTCCCATAACTCCCACTGGGTCGCAACTGGAACGAACCTGGTTGTATAAGTGCTTCTATTATTCTATAAGCCACTGAAAATTTCATTTTTTTTCTGGATTTGTGGTTGTCTCCTAATCTCGTGTGGTTGCAATTCACCCCATCTTATCACACATTGCTTTTCTGTTTCTTTTTTTTATAACCGAACAAAAGGTGAAAAATAACATTTTTATTATGTTCTACAGTAGAATAATGTTTTGGACAATAATAATTTTTTTGAAATAATTATAGTACCTTTTCAGGGATTTAAGTTTCTAATATTTAGAAAAACAACGTATGTGTTTTAACATTGTTTTGAAATATGTACTTTGTACTTGCAAATAAAATGAAGGCTTTGATCGTTCAAATTGCTTACTAGAAGAAGTCACTAAAGTATTTTCATTATTAGGTAGTCATCATATTAGCCAGAAAGTAAAATGTCTGCACTTTCACTAAATTTTACTTTCTCTAAGCTGTCTTCTACCTTCACAAAAGTTTTTCCCGTTTTATAATTGTGCTGCTTTTGGTAATCACACCTTCTGATCAAGTCAATACCTGTGCTTCTTCGGCAAAGTTTTGCATATAAAATATAATTGTCTGCTGATAGGCGTACAAACTCTTTTATTATGGAAAAGTTAGTAATGGCGTTAATAAAATGCTGGTTGCTACGGTTTTTAATACAACATCTATGATTGGTCCTAATGCGAGACTTGAACTGTTTTGTAATAATTTCTGTTTTAGTATGCACGAGAATTTTCCAGTACAGTAATTCATGTCTGTGGCTGTAACAATTAATTACACATCAAAGCACAACCGCAAATTACATTGCCTTATTGTAGAGAAGGCCCAATTAAGAAATTTTTATTTAATAAACTTCTTTGAAAGCTCAGTCAAATAGCCTTTGCTTTGTGGAACTTATAACGTAGTCTAATACAAGCTTTGCCGTTGAAAAATTTGTCTCTCAATAAGATCCCATGATTAAGACATAATTCAGAATTTTGATTAAATAAATTTTAAATACTATCAAATTTTTGGTTGCTATTTTTCTTGAGCAACGAAAAAAGGGTGCATAAACACAAATGTATTAAAAATTTAATGCGATGTTCATTTTTTTAATTATTTTGGCTATCAACATTGTCAATTAAAATCAATTTAAGTTATAAAGGTAGTTTCTTATGTTATCCACTTAGCTACGAAAATAGCGCGTTAGACACAAACAAGGCTTTATCTGGCTTGAAAACACCACGACTATCTTGGACTTCTACTACAGCTGCGGACTGCAAAACAGTTACCCGCGAATCAGAATTCGTTTATGAGGATAAGACGTGTGCAGGCAAAGAGGATTTTATCTGTATGTGAATCTGTCATTCGTAAGAGCTATTGTCATTAACTCTGTTACGTCCACTTTCCGACGGCGTACTAAGCCTTACGTCACTTTATTTCATTATTCATTCGCATAGATTCTGCTTTTGATACTCATACATCTGTATCCGTTTCCTACAAAACCAATATTAGTGCATTTTTCATAAATGGCTCAGCGAATTAGAAAACTGGTTAAGTTCAACGGCGACATATGATATCGGCAAACCCCGTTTATATGCTATGAACCATGTGGAAAAATCTTTTAAATATATGACTAAGATCCTTCTCCGTCGACAAATGTTGTTGCTAATCAACTATCAACAGTTGAAAGATTTTACTTGCACGCAACAGAAAGCGTTAGTCATATCACTGCACGTCCATGTGAGCTATTGAAGAAAAAACCATGTTACGTTCACCTTCCGATGGTGTACTAAACCTTACGCCATTTTGGTTAATTATTCTTTCGCATGGATTCTGCTTTTAATATTCAAACCTCATCCTGTATATTAGACATTCCTACAATAAGTACGCTTTACTACAATTTCATTTAAACCTATTTGCTGCGAAATGGGTCGTCCTTCTATAATTTAAATAATCGGTAACTTGTTTCAAGTATCCGTCGGCTTGATACATATAACCATTGAGTGTGATTACTTCTTATAATACCCAAATCTAAAGACTCTTTAAAATAATGGATCACACTTCTCTGATGAAGTTTGTTTCGAGTTTTAATTAACACCTATGTGACTGATAACGCTGGGATTGAATTTTAATTCTTGCTGTAAAACGAGTTCAATTCATTCTTTCTATATACGACCAAAAATATTTGTCTTTTTTGTTGTCTACAGAATTTCGTGCACACCGTTGTGTGCTTCCTTCGGCAGATATGACCGTCCACTACATTGACTCCTGATTGACGAAGCAGTTACCGCTTTTTTGTAGGAAGGATGAGCGGATGGCGTTGTACCGGGTCTATCTGTTCCTCTCTGTTTTTGAGGAGGGTATGACCAATTCAGCAACGTGGACAAGCAGGGGAATGTTTCTTCACTACTTACGTGATGGGTCTTATATAATTGCCGACACCTCTAATGATTCTGATATCACCGTACCAAGTAGAGATACTGGTGTGACTGAATAGTACGATACATTCAAGCAGGAATTCCTTTCACGTTACTATTTGTACCTATGTTATCTAACAGATAGGAGAAAGAAATTTCTGACGTTCTGCTATTATACATATATGTATTCTCTTTATACTTAGATATTGTCGGGACTAGAGTCCATCTCGAGTTATGTCAATCGGGGCGAGGGGAAAATATTTTCACTTAGCCCAAGGTTACCAGACAGTAATTATAAACATTGTACATATTGTAAAATTGTAAATTGTAAATATTTTCTCGGTGGGTGTGCTCTGTAGTTTGGTGAAACCGTTATGTTAATTGCAGTTTAATCCAATATACCATTTATTTTTTCGTTATAACTTAACATGTTGATTTCTATTGCAGATCATACTGAACTTTTAATTTTTTTATTGCCGGCAATTTCTTTACTTGTAAAACCCCGCCTATTCGCCTATTGAACCCGGTTATTCTTTCCTTGTCCTTTCCGCATACGTCTAGGTACGTAGCAACTCACTTATTTCAATGCTATTCTAATAATCCTGTTTTAAAAAAAAATTCTATTGACAAATCTGCAAAATTCAAATCCATAGCGATCTTTGTGTCGTTTTCTAAGGAGTATTACTTAAGTTTTAGAAAGATATAAATCACAATGGCCGAAGTCGGGACTTGCTACGTTTCATTTCGTAGTTTGAATACTTTCGGCATTTTACACAATCTATGTAACATGTTAATTCACCGTTCCCTTGCCACGTTACATTGTGATCTCACTTTCTTCAATATAAAAGTATTATTCGTCTTAATGTTATATTAATACCGTTAACAATCACAAGTTAGTTTTGATTTGTGTAACATTTTCCTTTAGTATTATAAAATAATACACTAAATAAGTTGATCTAGAGCTTTAATTTAATGTTCCCTTTAGTATAAATAATATAAATAATTATAATCAAATGTAATTTTCTAGTTGGTATTTTCTAGTTGAATAATGTCCATAAATACACAACTGGTGTATACATGAATCTGTCATTTAGGATGTTTTTCTTATTTGTCCCTCTCTCAAAATGTGTGGTTATCTTTAAATCAGAATAACTTTTCGTTACTTTTCATATCTGACCACCTTTTGAGCACATGCTGTTTCCTGATAAAGATGTCCTTTCTAAGGCCACGATGTCGTACCTGGTATGGAAAAGGTGTCTTTTTTTTTTATTCTTCTAAACATACATAAATATCGTTTCAGAATACTAGCAAAATATGTATGGAGAAAATTTACCTGAATTACCCGTTCAAAATGAGCATGAATGGTAAGCTGATAACAGATAAACTTTCAGTTTGTTCCTCGTGGCGTATTACAATATTTTGTTTTTGTAGGGTCCTCTGATGACATGTCCTCCGATGGCATATTCTCCGATGACATATCCTCGGGTGATATATTCTCTGGTCAAATATTCTCTGATGGTGGAGTATTTACTTATACATGCTAGGCTGTCTAAGCCTAATGCATTAATTTTACTACCTACAAATATTACCTTTTATCGTACAAGAATTTATGTTGCCGTTTACCTTTTAAAATAAATTAAATGCTCCGTTAACAAAGCACATGGTTGTGGAACAAAGGGATTGGCCCATACAAATTTGAAGTTTGAGGTTAACAACCAAAATACATAACGATGGTGTTCGTCTCAACAAACCGTAAGAAGATCCTATAGTTCTAAACAAGCCGTAAGCTCAATGTTTAAGTATACGTTTTCTTTCATTTATCATGAATACATGTCTGAGTTGATCTTATCTACTTTTGTATGGAACAATGTGAATGTATTACATTTTAAATCTCAATTATCTAGGAAAATAATGTATGTAAAATATATTCATAACTTTATATACCTATTATCTTAACTAATTTAATATTACCTTTGCTTTTCTGGTATAACCTTATAAGTTGTAAACATAAAAGCTTTCATGAAACCTTCTTTGTGGATTTGGAGGTTATGTTCAATTTAAATGTTTAATTTAAATTCTCTTAACTAATGTTAAATACAACAAAGCGTACTTATGATTTCTTTTTACTTAGAACGTTAATTTAAAATTATGTCTAAGCACAATAATAATTTTAGATTTTCTAATATCTTATCTGGTAGAGTCTAAGACGAGATTTTAAAATTATGAGAGTGTAGATGTATAAACTACACTTAGTGATTTTGTCGCATGAAAAATTGGTTGTAAGAAAATTGCGGTATATATTTAATCTTTTTATTAATGTTATTAACTAAACGTCAATATATAAGTTGTATTAAGGTATTTTCTTTTGTCACGTTTTAAATTGCATCCCTATAACTTGTCTGGGTAAAATTTAACTTTGTTCTCTAAATCCTTGAGATATAGTTTTTTGCAATCTACCGCGGTCACAAACGGTCGATACTAGTCTCGCCAGAGTTTTATTTAGACTCTGTTGTACACCCATCCCTACCTGTAAAAAGGAAGGGTGCATCAATACCCCATTTTAATATATGTTTGCATTCACGGTTTGGTAAATTGCTCAATTATACAAGTTGCCTATGATATTTTCGTGTTATATATTTATTGCAGTAAAATGCCATAGTTTAATTGTAATTAGGTAAAGGAACCACGTTCTCTTTGAATGTTAGAAATATGCTCACAGTTAATGCTAACCTATACTAGGCTTTCCGTGATTATTCTTTAGGAAACAATTTTATAATACATTGGTGAAACGGCTTCACTATATTGCAAGTACTAGTTAGTGTGGTTTCTTTGGAGATAAATATTATAAACCTAACCGCGCGGTGAAAATTTGCTTCATTTTTATGTAACTGGTAGCTAATTGAGCAGTTATGTTCCCCTAATAGAAATTTGAATACTTTTAACCCGGATTTGAACTCATTCTCCGGATTTTAACCATCATTCTTAGCCTGGATTCAAACCAATATTTTTAGTTTCTTTGAAGCAACACTTACTTGGTCTCAACAAAGAAGATCTCACTTGATCGATATAGAACATTTTGTCTGGTTGCCGTTTGTATGCAGATCAAGTTATTATCAGAGGGCGAATTAGAATGTGTGCTCTTTTGTTTCATTTCTTAGTCCCCTTCCCCAATCTCCGACTGTATTCACGTGGTATTCATTTTCTTTCTTTTCTTCTCTGTTACCGTAATTTGGGCGAGCATTTCGTTACTAATTTTGCTCTTTCTTTCTGGTCCGCTCCTCTTACGAGTAGCAGACTGCAAGTTTTGCAGGTAAAGGATTATTTGTTATGTATAAGCTAAGTTCTAAATTATCTCATTCTGACAAAATCACCAGCTAAGTAGCTGGAACTAGGCGGAGTAGGCGGCCCATGTATACGGAAAGTTATTATTGAATACATAAGAAAAAGATAAAGGCACTTAAAAGTACAGTACTGACATTAGTTTTGTTGATTTGTGTGGTGTGTAGAGTCATCTCGGTGCACTTGGGTATTAATGTTCCACGTGATTATGCACGCCTTGTTTATGCAACTGCAGTACACAACGGTTACAGAGCGACTTTTCCAAGACGCATCATACTGAACTGGTTCGAGTACTAGCGCGCTTACTTTTGAATTCAAAATTATTTTGACTAACGGCCGTCACTATTGCCAAAACGGAACACTACTTTTGATTTTCCAATGCTCCACCTGAATGTACTACATTTCCCAAGAAGCGAGTTTTTTGTACCTGAAGATTTTGAATTTTGCCGAACTCTTGCTGTTTGAAAAAATATGGATCTTTAACTTGCATGATAAAACTCACACCCGGGACCTACATTTTACTGCACATACGAACAAGGTCGTATTTTTGTGATAAATGTTTGCCTAAAATTATTCAAGCATACCGTGTTGGGATTCGAACCGGACACCTTGGCCATAGTCACGCGCATACCAACAACGCCACGGAACCGCCGCCGTAACGGAACAGTACAACATAGATATAGGAACCGCTACTTTTGCGGTCATATCCCCAATGCTCCACGTAGATGGTACTACGTAGGGTTTAAACACAATCAAATTTCTATCGCGACAACTATTATACCCCAATGAACGAAATATAATTAAAAATGGCACCCCTAAGTTTGAATTTAGAGTTATTTCAAATACTCGAAGCTACAGAGTAATAGCAAAATCCAAAACGAGAGCGTCATAATAATGATGATAAAAGCCTCGTTTCTGGTTACTGTTGCGACCTTACGGTCGGCTTATAACACACTTAATACTAAATCGTAATATTACGCCATTTAGTTTAAAAAATTAATTAATTCACGTCTTCTAAGATATTTCACTTAGTCTAATTTAACTCTATATATATTTATATTGATCAAGAAATGTTTTACATCTTCGTTTCTTCTGCGTCCGGTACCTAGGCTGCTTGCTTCTATTATTAATTTCCTTTCATTTGTTTCTATTGTTTTATTTATCGCACATCGATGGAATTAATCTTCCGTTATTTATGTTATTTCATTATCTACGCATTTGTTTTCATCCGAACTGTTTTATATAAATGTTCTATATTTTACTTTTATATATTTTAAAATAATTGTTTTATATTTTATATTTTATATTATATAGGGCGTCCCCAAAATGCCCGCACGAAATGCTACTTCAAACACCGAAACCAAAACGCGAGAATTCAGCCCAATCCATTCCAGCCAAAAAGCCGATAGCCCCCAAGACACAAAACGCCAAAGCCGCCACCCTTCAGGCCGCTACCCTAACAAGCATCCTAACAACAGCAGAACCCGCACGAAATTCGGCATCTTATAATCCGTAAACCAGAAACTCAGACCCGACAACAGCCACAATGCACCTCGCAGAAGATGCAACCTGCAGCCCTAAACCCACCTCAAAAGCACCGCCATCCCCGACTCCCCGGCACTATAGAACCGCGGGCCAAAACCCCAACCTCGGAACTCTCACCAAAAAAGACAAATCCGCAGACGCTACCCCAAGACAATCGGTCCTAAATCTGAACACCACAAGAGAACATAAATCCCGAACCAGAGACTCGATCTACCAAGGCACTATAAAGCCACGAGGCCCTAAGGGCAGGCAGAGAGCCGCAGACGGTGCTCCCCCGCGAGGTACACCAACAACCACCGCCAAATCCAAACCCCTATCTCAAGAACCCCCAGATTCCAAACCCCACGCAAACCCCACCACCAACAAAATAGCAACCTTGACTCCCTTTACCCCGGAAATCAACAACTCTCGCATCAAAGTAAACCGAGCCAGACCCCACAGCCCAACCCCAGGAATCCGTGGCGCTACCCCGACCAGATCCCCTAGAGACTCTCCTACGCACAGCCGAAATGACGATAAATTGCTATAACATACCTTTGGTATTATTAGGTTTATGTTGTATTTTCTTCCCTTCCTATCTGCCTCCCCCACCTGTCCAAACTTCATGTTTTAACTTTGACTTAACTTCACTTAACTTTACACTAACATCACTTAACTTCGCTTAACTTTGCTTACTTCGTTTAACTTTGTTTAACTTTGCTTAACTATTTGCTTAACTACGCTTAACTTTGCTTAACTTCGCTTAACTTCGCTTAGTTTCGCTTAAATACGCTTAACTTCGTTTAACTTCGCCTAACTTTGCTTAACTTCGTTTAACTTCGCTAAACTTCGTTCAACTTCGCTTAACTTCGTTTCACTTCACTCAACTTCACTGAACTCCACTCAACTTCACTTAACTTTACTTAACTTCACCCAACTTCCTTTAACCTCACTTAACTTCACTTAACTTTACTTAACCTCGCTTAACTTCACTTAACTTCACTTAACTTCACTTAACTTCACTTAACTTCACTTAACTTCACTTTAACTTTACTTTAACTTCATTTTAACTTCACTTTAACTTCACTTCAACTTCACTTTAGCGTCACTTTAGTTCTAATTCTAACTTCTTTTTGACATCTCCTTAACTTTAATTTTAACTACACTTTAATTTCACTTTGACTTCACTTTAATTTCGCTTTAACTTTAATTTTAATCACGCTTTAATTTTGGTTTAACTTTCTTTAACCTCGCTTTAACTCCGCTTTAATTTCGCTTTAACTGCTATTTAAGTTCACTTAAACTTCTTTTTAATTTCGCTTTAATTTCTCTTTAATTTCGCTCTTCAAACGAAGCATCGACGGACACTTCGGAGAGTTTGCTTCGTGACGCACCTTGAGTAGTGCGCAATTCTTAAGCTCGTGGCCTATATTACCGCACTTTCCGCAGAACGGGTACCCTCGCGACAGTCTTTCGACTTGTAGCCGTACTCATAACACCACTAACATTAGGTATTGCTAAGTAGTCGCGAGCCTAGACTCAGCGCCGCTTGAGATTAATCGGCTCGAGTAAAAGTCTCTGTCGGAGAATATGGGATACCTCAAAAATAACATTGATGGAAGGATCCTAGAGCCCTTTCCGCCAAATCGGCATGTCTCCCTCAAGTGGTCTTCCAGTTGTACGTCGTCAAAGCAGCCTTTCTGGCTTGCTACCAAGCGAACGAAGTCTTCTCTTTTTATCTCCCGGACCACCCCTGGGAGCACTATCCGCGGTAGCCCCTTTCTTATTGCTCTCGTGGTTAAACTTTGGCATGCAGCCCCGGCTCTGCTTTGTGATTCCTGGGCGTCGTCGAGTCCCGCGCCCTCTACAAACACGGCAACCGTACGTGTTTTCTATACGCTGACCACACAAATCCCATCCTGGACGGGATTGACACCCTTCCTAAGCACGGTCTCCACATCTTCTGTGTTTTTCAGGCCAGCCTTCGTTTTCACCCTGACCGACACAGTCGCTACCCCACGAGGTCCCGTCGCGACCTCTAGCTCTCCGCTCCCCTATATACACTTAACTATAACCTCTCTGTCTCCCGCCCCCATAAAAGGCAACACAGTGCAAGCCCTAAGTCTCCTGAACATCCTCAACAGCTGGGTTGCAAAGTCCCGCAACTCGTTCGCGGCATTGGAAACCGCAATCTGATCATCTAGGGTGACCGTCGTCGAAGCCGCCGGCACCCTGTTGTGGATGACCGCGTAGGCCTTCCTTGCCCAGAACATCAAGCTGTGCAGGTTGTTATAATCGGTGGGCACGACGCTGGCTGGTCGCTGCTTACCGACCCACGTCGCCGTTGTCTTAGTGTTAGGGAGAATTTCGGCAAGCATACACCTAACGAGGACCCCGCCGCCTCCAAAGCAACTCCCGCAAACTCAAACTCCAACTCCATCCAGACTACCCTTACTAAGGATCTTAGATCTTCTAACACGACGCTGAGATGACGACCACTTAGTCACCGTTCTTCCCCCTCCGCCCGCCAACCGTCCTGGACAAATGGCCTAACGCAATTTCCCTCAAGCGCGCCGCCGCCGTAACGGAAGAGAAGGTAGATGTAATTTATGGTCACCTTTATTAATTACTGCTTTTGCGCTCTTTAATTGTCTTGCAGAAGCAGAGTTTTGTGAGAATAATTTTTTGTCTTTTTTACGCATAGTTGCTTTAAATTATTAATTGTATTCCGCGAGACATTCCTCGTTATTGTGGTCTTTTTTGGCATATACTAAATTAAGAAAATCTACTCCGCTTCCTAGAAGACTGCGGCAATCGGCTTTCTCGCAGAGGATTACACTTTTGCCTTCTTGGGCGGTGGAGAGTTCGTATGTTCCTGTGGAATGGAATTGTGTTTCCTGCGAGTGTTCCAGTGGTATATCTAGGTCTCATCTTTGGTTATAATTCTACAGAAGACGTCTTTACCTTGGGCTCCAGCAGTTAATTATCCTCACAAAGTTGCCGTCTATATAGTATGTATTCAGGACTGAACAGCTTAAAAGTTTTTCGTGTTAACACTACTAATTCCCAAATTTTTGTGTAAAACTTAGGAAACCGTTTTTGATATTCTTATTCGTCTAGTAATAATTTAACCTTTTGTCAGAAGAACAACATTAGATTTTCAGCTTTGTGGATAATTTCTTCAGTTCATGCTTGCTTTTAGAGGTCTTCTTAGTTATCAATAAATGCCCTGCACCATTTGAATCGGTTATACCAATATTTGATCCGGAAGTAAACGGGCTATTTTCATCATACTGTGCCCCCATTTTCTTCTGGATAGTGTTCGAAGTACTGTCTTTTTTGGATAGAAGTTTTATGAAGGTTTAAAATCAATTTTTTTTTCTTTAAATTGATGTAAAATTGACAAACATTAAGCTAGACAGCATTATAAAATTTCACAGAGCAATGGCCAAAAAAACGGATAAGTAGCAAGTACGAGGTGCTATCAAAATATTCTTGGACTGTAATCGGTTGTTGGACGTGACTGTACAAGCCGACGCACAAGCGACTGCGAACGAAATACTTATCGAGGTAGTGTGCTGGATTTAACTGCATTGAGAGGTCATGTGCAGTCGACGCAAATTACATATCACTCAAATTAGGATAAATATGTAATCAAACAGAATTATTAAAACTTAAGTCAGATTGTTACAATGTATAAATTGATGGACATAATTGAATGAGGTTAATGAAAGTTCACAAGCCAAACATGAGAACGGAAGCAGACATTGTTTTCCAGACGCAACATGATACTGCAGGTGCAGGTCACAGTAGGTTATAAGACAGCAATTATTCGAACTAAGATTACTAAGAAGTAATACATTGTACTGTATATAGAAATAAGCAGACATGAGCTCTGCAGTTCCCATAAGCAATGTGAGGGGCAGGGATAGCATAAATACCCTCAGGAGCCCAAGATGGTCAGTCAGTCTAGAGCTTCACAACTTTAACATTGTTGGTAGTTCAGCTACTCACCGTGAACGGCGCAAAATGGCTCCTAATTACCGCTTAAAAGTGAACAAAAAGTTTTTAAAATTCAAAAAAGTCGCGGCTAACTTCGCGCTTTTAAGTAGTTTAATAAAATAGTTTTTTTTTCAAACAACTTGTTACAAAGGAGGGCGCAAAATTTCGTTTCAACGGCGCAAAATGGCGCCTAATTGGCGCTAAATTATGGAATACAAATTTTCTAAAAATTGAAAAAAAGTGCGGCTTCGTAAACTTGACCGGAAAAATCTTATTTTATTAATAACTTGTTTGCCAAGACGGCGCAAAATTTAGTTTTAGCGGGGAAAAATAACGCCTAATTGGCGCCTAATTATGACATAAATATTTTTTAAAACTTCAAAAATGTTGCGGCTAACTTCACGGGCGTCGCCGTGGGTCAATGTAGTAAGCGTAAGACTACGGATCCCAAGGTAACGGGTTCAAATCCCGACACGGCCGACTGCTTGAAAAATGGCAGATGAGCATTTTTCACAAAAATTACGCCCTCGTTCGGATGAGAGGTTAAATGGAGGTCCCGTGTGTGTGTTGTCACGCACGTTAAAGATCCTTACCTTGCCTGGAACGACAAGGGTTCGGCAAAATTCTAAATTTCCAGGCAACAAAAAACTCGCCTCCTGGCCAATGTAGTACCTTCAGGTGGAGCATTGGGAATGTAAATGAACGGCTAACTTCACGCACCACAATGTACGAGCTTTATTATAATTTCTTACATTTAAACGTGATACTTACAATCCCGCAAGCGCGGTATACTAGACGCAACGGCAGTTGGTAGCTCTAATCTTTATACAGATTTTAGCGCGCCCATCTGTCAATGACGTCACACAATATGCAAATTAAAACGCGCAATTGACGGAATATATAAATGTTAGCAATGAAGTATAAACGATAAGGTACTTACATAAATAGGTACAGCTTCCTACAGAATAAGTTAAAGATGGCGTCTGCAACGTCCATCGGGGCTGCTGGGGGCCCCCCTTCAAGATAATTTACGGATGGTGCGCCTAGCGTCCTTTGGGATGGCTCCGACTAGCTCTCAGGGCTCCATTCCGGAGTGTTTAAAGATGGTTCGGTTCGGCCAGGTTGCTTCAAATTATCTTCTTCCTATGTAGCGGTAATGACAGGAACGGGTTTAGGGAGCGACAATCAAAGATAAGCAAAGGCAAGGATCTACATAAAAAGATAAAGATACGATACGATACGTTACCAGGCACGACCACTCTACTCGAAGTTCAAAGGCAAAAAGCCACGTTTCAGCGTTTCTCGGAAACTCCCCACTTTTGTTCTCTCGCCACTCGCGTCAGCGCGATCTGGCGCAAACGCACTCTGACGTGACGGAAATACGCGCCAAGTCTTTCAAATTTAAGGCGCGAACTCCCGCACATCAAAACTAAACTAAGGAATGTTTAGTGCCACATTTGGCACGTAACAAATTATTGAGTACGTTTTATGTTTGCCTGGAAGTAACGCACCTGTCGAAAGAGTTTTTCTCTAATGAATAAAATATGGACAAGTGAAAAAACACAATTGAGTATTGCAGTTTTGAAAGCCATATCGATCACCAAGACAAACATCAACAAATCATGTAATCAACTCCATTCTTATTTGAAAACCAAACCCGATATTTTGAATCAGATTTGCTCCACCGACAATTATAAAACGTATCTCTAGAGACGTTATATTAAGTAAATTTATTCACTTTCTTATTATTAATAAATGAAAAGCAGTTAAAACAGCAATTAGTCTTTGTTTTGTTAAAAATTATGCAGTTGTCCCGCTCTGACGCAAAATGTCAATGGTCACGTTAGTTATGGGTTATTTACTGATTATCATTATAATAAACACATTGGAATTAGTAAATTCTGATAATTGTATATAATTTGCTTATTTCTAGTTTAAACGTGATAAATCCTACGTGACTATACCCTTGTTCAAATTATCTCTGCTGAAGGAAGACACGTCCACAGTGCAAAGTTGCTTATCTTATGTTAGGTATGGCTCAATGATACTCGCTTACCTTGCATACTAGATTTAGGAAATACAAAGTAAAACCTTGTTATACATGAAATTTTGTTGCCTATAGATTTAAATTATGCAATAGAATATAGTGTATAACTCGCAAAAAATTAAAAATCAAAAATAATTTCATAGCGATTCAACGATATTTGACCCAGAACGTAACCATATCTTAGGTGCTTGTGATCTTATTACGGCGCTCTCATTGCAGTTTCTGACAGGAGCACGTTCATGTACTTAAACTATATGATGCTTTGCATTTTACAATCTCATTAAGCTTCACATGAAATTGAAGAGTCTCTGTAATGAAGGAATATGTGACCTAATTAATAATAATTAAAAACATTCTATGAATAGAAGCGTAATACCATTATTCTAATTAAGTGCAAATGAAAACTATGTACTAATACTTTTTTCCAGGTCATATTCTATTAAATTTATTCATTAACCACAACCGAACAAGGTAGAACTTAGGTTTAGAAGCTTGGAAAAGTTTGGAAGTCTCCGCTAAGGAGTGTTCAATCTTGAAAATTGAAATTATAAGTAATAAATTTTGAGCTGTGGTTCTGATTTCGCAATTCAGGTGTATTTTTTGTAGTTGCACAAAAAGTAATAGAATATGACCTGGAAAAAATATTGGTACATAGTTTTCATTTGCACTTAATTAGAGCTTCGGCATTACGTTTCTATTCATAGAACGCTTTTAATTATTATTAATTAAATCACATATTGCTTCATATATTGACGTGATAATGAAGTCACCAGAGATCATTTAACGCCAAATTCTATGAAAAACTAACACCCAAAGTGAAGTAAACGAGAAAAATTGAAATTTCCCAAAATTTAATCGTTCTACTCCGTTATTACAAAACTTAAGAAGCCTAACTTTAAGCCATGTGTGTGTATTGCATTCATTGCAGAGGTCGTCAAGCAAGTAAAAACTTAAAAGCCCCATTTTTAAATTAATTTTTTTCAGCCGAGTGAGATATCTTATGCAAATTAGCCTTTAAAAATGCCATAATAACCAATTGCGAGCTTTGACAATTTCATTTAAAACAAAACACACTTTCCGTGTATCAAATATTCACTAGAATAGGTTTTATTTGCCGTAGAAACAAATCTTATTGCATTTATAAACAAAGCCATCATTAAAAGTACTAGAAATAAGTTAGATTTAAGCTATCTTTCTAGATTATGCATCAGTACCCTGCTAGAATACAAATCAATGCAAATCTTATTGCATTTGCAAAGTATGAAGAAGCACTTAATGGTTATGTAATTGACTTCCGCGTGTAAATAGAACATTTTAATTCATTTAAGAGTTTTAAACTAATCGTAAAACTTCCAGAATTTCTTTGATTAATAAATGAAGGCGTCAGTTACTATGAAATACTATTAAATCGCCACTTTTCCATATTTCCCACATTTCCCGTAAATGAATAAAAACCCGATACAAAGAAACCAGCAATTATTGAAACGCAATAAAATAAATAGGAACTATTTTTGTAGCTTTCCGTGTTATAATATGAAAGTAGCAAACAGCACTTTAACTTCACGAGTTAGAAAAGGATTAAAACCGCTTTACAATAGTCTTAAATCATATCGGCCGCGGTAGCTTGACACACCTGGGTGTGCTATGTTCGAAACGGATCAGGAAGGATCTGGAAAATGACATATATTTTGTATATAAACCGAATATAAATAAGAAAGAAGGTCATTCTTTCCTAAATCAAACAATATGTAACATTTGACATTCAAAATTTGATTCGACATTAGTCATATAAAATTTAAAGCAGAGTTGCATGCTGTGAACTAGTTTACGACATGATACCTATACGTTGAGTAGTTTGAAACATATAAGTTCTCGAATGCAATTATTTGGTGAAACGTAATTGTTTGTGAAATACTAAGCAAATTGAACCTTCTTCGATACAAGAACTACTCTGAAGTTAATTGATTAAAAACAGAAAATAAACTGATTAAGATTAAAGATGGAACCAGAAAGCTTTTAATACCGTATATTACGTTGGAAATAAGATTTTGATAAACGCTATTATACCATCGCAAGTACATATTTTAAAGTTTTTTGTTTGTAACTGATAGGAATATTTAAATAGTGGTAATTTAAATTAGAAGTTCTCATTTTTTACAAAAAATTATATTTTTTTTCTTTATTAGTATATGTTACATTTGCTAGTTTTATTTATTTTTAAAGTAATCAGTTTAAAAGGTGCTCAAAAATTTATTTTTCAACATATTGTTGTACATCTTTTATTAACCGTAAGTGAATGTTCAAATACTAAAATGTATAACAGTGTAACAATGTCGCTGAACGGACGCTCTAGAATTAAAAGAGTTAAATCTGCAATGCGAAAAATAGAAGGAGTGACAGCTACAAGCATCGCATATAGTGCAAAGATTCTAGAAGTTTCTACCCATATGTAGATCAATATGGAGGGTATATAGCATGAGTTTTAAACCGATCGACCCTACAGGCAGTGCAGTTTGAGTAGTAATCCGCACGCGATTGAAAATAAACTGTCATTCGAGTTCCTAAAATAAATATATCTAATATCTATAAACAGTTAGTGTTTGTGTAGTTAAATTAGTTAAAAGTATAGTGCAATTGTGGTGTTAAAAAGCAATTAGTGCAGTAAATATTGTAGTTATTATCAGTAATTTTTGCAGCGGCATTTGAGCATATTAGAGGTAATCTCTAAATATGTACTAATAATTAATAAAGTTCGTATTAAATCATATCTAGAACTTCAAATAGAAGTGCGTACAGTGGTGATGAAGTTTCTGGCAATACATAATGCTAATGAACAAATTTAAAAGAGAACAACCTGTTACGTGCAGTTTTGGTCACAAAAATATTTTGCCGGTAATTCACAGATACACTCAGTGAAGTACCCGGCTAAAAATTTAGTTTCAATAATGTACCGAAAACATCGACTGAACTAACACGAATTTGTAGCCGATCAACTCAGTGAGATGAGTGGTATAGGTGTTGGAGGCGTCGCCGTGGATCAATGTAGTAAGCGTAAGACTACGGATCCCAAGGTCCTGGGTTCAAACCCCGACACGTCCGACTGCTTGAAAAATGACAGGTGAGCATTTTTCACAAAAATTACGCTTTCGTTCAGATGAGAGGTTAAATGGAGGTCCTGTGTGTGAGTGTTGTCCTACACGTTAATGATCCCTACCTTGCCTGGAACGACAAGGGTTCGGCAAAATTCTAAATTTCTAGGCAACAAAAAACTCGCCTCCTGGCCAATGTAGTACCTTCTGGTGGAGCATTGGAAATATAAATGTACGGTATAGGTGTTGGAAGAGGGCTCCGAATACTGTCGTGTATGAAATATGCCTTAATCGGGAATTATATTGGACGCCACTTAATTTCAAACAAAAGGGATTTTTACGGAATCAGCTCCCCCCCTCCACCCCTCCCAAGAAATAACAGGAAAATCCGAGAAAGTGATAATGGCCTAAAATTCATTCGAGAAATAGTGGAGTACGCTAATGCTAAACAAACCTAAAACAAGCGTTAACAATAAGAACATTAGTATACCTATTTAAAACTGGAATGTTTCCAAAATCAAATGTTAAATTACTTGAACTTTAATCACGCTTTTAAATAATTGCAGTATATTTTACTACAACAAAACTGAAAATATTATTCTCACATTAATTGTGAAAGGTACCATTACATGGCTACTATATTATTCTTTCAGATTCAAATTTTCTCTTTTTCCATTTAATTTATAACTAGGGTAACTAAACGTATTTCACAATTTGACGTGTATTAATGGACTTCTTTATCATTACTCAAGAACCAAACTCGGCTGATCCTTTGATGTCATTTTCAAATGAAAAACTCATCGTATGTTGTTACAAATATTTCGGCGACAACACTGCAGTTGCTCTTTGTTTCATACCTGTATCCGTTCCCACAAAAACCAATGTTAGTGCATTTTTTAAATGACTCAGCGAATAAGAAAACTGGTTAAGTTCAACGGTGATATATGACCCTTCAGTAGCTGAGCGCGACGCTCTCAGCGTCGTTAAAGTGCCTTATAACTTGTGAGAGTTTTTTGGCATGTTGATGTTGTTTCTGTTGTTGTGGTGTTGATTGGTGGTTGAACTTCCTGATTAATATGTTGGTATGGATTCCTCGAGGCCTGCTCTTGGAATCCCCATGTTTTGATGCAGTGAGCAGTCTCCCGGGTCTTCCTCTTAGTTGCCCTCCAACTACACGATATCCGGATCCTGGGTCCACTGGCCTGCGGTTTTCGACCGACAAGATGGCTATTTGCCACAGGCCGCTCCATCGTCAGGTAGCTCGTCTAACAGAACTGACGGATGTGCATCCCCAACGACTTCACTTGTGTACCCATTCCTCGGCGCCCCGCGTAGTTGGAGAACTCCCTCAAGTTATCAGCGTTCCGCTGCTCACCTTTGATCGCCCGGAGGCGGTGGTAGATAACCGTTGCTGCTTCGGAATCTAGGCAGCAACTCGTGATATATGATGTCGGTAAACCCCATTCATATGCTGTGAACCATGTGGAAAAACCTCTTCAATATTTGACTAAGATCCTTCTCCGTGTACAAATATTGTTTCTAATCAACAACCAACAGTGGAATGATTTTACTTGCACGCAACAAAAGGCGTTCGCCATATCACTGCAGGCCCATGTGAGCTACTGAAGAAAACCATGTTACGTTTACCTTCCGATGGTGTACTAAACCTTAGGCCATTTTGGTTAACTATTCATTTATTTACTGCGAAATGCAAAATTTTTCTGTAATTTAAGTAATCGGTACCTTGTTTCAAGTATCCGTCGGCTTGATACCTATTACTATGGAGTGTAGTTAATTCTCATAATACTCAAACGTTTAGCCTTGTTGAAATAATGGATCATACTTCTCTGATAAAGGTTGTTTCGAGTTTCTATTATCACCTTTGTGTTTGATAACGCGGGGATTGGATCTTAATTCTCGCTATAAAACGAGTTCATTGCTTGATTCTTTTGCAGCTATACGACAACGAACACTTGTCGTTATATTTTTCGTTATCTACAGAATTTCATGCACACCGCGGTGTAGTAAATGTTTTTAATTTTTAAAAATGTACTTTTCGTCGTCAATGATTTAATCATTAATCGTACTTGTTGTAGCTTCCTCCGTTGTACTTGACTGTCCGTTACATTGAGCCCTGATTGACGAAGCAGTTACCGTTTCTTTTGTAGGAAATATGAACGGATGGCGTTGTCCAGGGTCCATCTGTTCCTCTCTGTCTTTGGGGAGGGTGTGGCCAATCCAGCACCGTAGACGCGCAGGTGAGTGTTTCTTCACTACTTACGTTGAGATCATATCTATTTGAATTTTACTGTATAAGCTCATGTATTCACAATATTAATTCCTATATACGAAAACTATTGTACTATTTTGTTATTTATTGCCATTATATTAATGCATTACTATTTGTTTTGAATAACTAAAAATATACTACTTATTAATGTGTAATTGGTTTAAAAACTTGCCGGCACATTTAAAAACAATGTCGTCATCATATTTATAGCTGTACGTTAGGTGCTCAATATTATCAGAGCCTATATGAAGTGTCATAATACTATGATACTAAACTAAAGTTTGAAATCTAGTATACCAATACACTAAATATAAAATGGTAACATATACTGTTTATGCTCACATACTCAAAATGTGTTTATGCCTGTTGTAATTTATATAAATATTGGGCATTAGGAATATAGTAAATATTTTACTGTATAATCATTATATTTACAAAGTGCTAGTTACCGGACAATAATATTGTAATGTTTTTCTAATTAGAGCTTTTTTAATGTTTTTTTTTGTATTTTGGTATAACTTAATGTGTTGATATTTATTACAGGTCGTACTCAATCTTTAATTTTTTATTTCAGGCAATTTCTTTATTTGTAAAACCCCGCCTGCTCACCGACTGAGCCCGGTCATTCTTTCATTGTCCTTCCGGTTACGTCGATGTACGTAGCATATATTTTGGCGCCCAACGTGGTTTCGATTCTGTTTTGCTTAACTTCTGGCCCGATTCTTTTCTACCTAATTTCCTAAGTTACCCACTCTTCTTGGCATGATGCTGTTTATTTTCCTTTACATTCGAACTGGTATTTATTTTTTTTCTTTCGGCCCTTTGATGCTCCTTACATGGGGATCGATTTTATTTACTTCTTGTGCGGGTTCGACTTTGTTAAAGTTTGTTTTCTTTTTTGCATTTCATGACAATTTCCTTTAATTTTTGGTTCTCTCAGAATTATTGGACTTGGGTTTTTACCATTAATTCTAGTCCGTTGAAAATGCTGGCGGCCTGTTTCTATTCCTAGTTTCTATTTGGTTGCTCCAATCCCATTAGTGTTCCGGAAGTTAAAACGAATGCACTATACCGATTCGGTGCGTTAAGATTTAAATTTCTTCCGTTAGATATATTTTAAATTGTACTGTATTCGCAATAATCTTTTTTTTGAGTTCTTATCGAGTTACGGTTAGCATTCATTTAGTTACTTTCTACCATTTTTTGTTATTCGTATTCAAAATGACTGATCGTGAAATAAGAGTGTTTAACAATATCTGTAATAGATAGCAGCGTTCATCAGAAAGTATTACTAACTATTTCACTTGCTTTTACTGCTAAGCCGGATTTTGCTTCTAAGTCTGCTACAATTGAGAAAAATACTTTTGCTTCACATGACCGGATTGTTAAGATTTCTCCTACGCCTACGGGTAGATCAAATACTTTTTCTGTACTTCCTGTTGTTCTTATTCCTAGTTCTACTTCTACTCGTCAGGTCATATGCTTTAATTGCGACAAACCTGGTCATGTTTCGACACGTTGTACTCGTTCTCGAGTACTCCAATGCTATGGTTGCGGACATAAATGAATTTCTCGCCGCAACTGTCCGAACTGCCATTCCACTACTAATAACAACCAAATTTCTTCTGCTTCTGGTTTTACTTTCTCTTCTGTACTTCAACCCGGTCATCCTACTACTATTACAAAACATGCCCTTCTTCGACAAATATGACTTCAAACAATACTCTGAATTCTGTCCTTAGCGATAGGAACCAGATTTCTTCCGTCTTTTGTTCTATATTCTTCTCTGTACCTTCGCCTGCTCGCCCTATTACCATCACATCATATCTTTTTCAGCCACGTAAACCTTTGAACTACAATAGTGACTTCAACGGCTATCACGCCCCTACTTACCGAACCTCTATCAATAAGAAACAAATTTCTTCTGTTCTTTGCGATTCAAACCACGATCAAAAAGATCCTACGTTTTCACTTCCATCTCAGCCTGTGCCTTCTCCACCCTTGGAGCTCATTCTTCAAATTAGCGACTTACGATTAGCTACTCAAGAGGTTGTTCCTATTTTCCTAAATGATTCTATTTAAGAAATTCCTGTCGAGTCTGCAATTGTAGCTGAAGTAACGATAACTTCTAATAGTTTCAGAGAAGATCCTGTTGAAATTAGTGAACTCGTATCTATGATGCCTGTTGCTGTTATCAAAATTTTACATGATCCTGTTTCTTTATTTGATATTGTCGAAAAAGCAGCTTCTATTGTGGCTGAAGTTTTGCCTATTCCTACTCTTTTGTCTAACATTGATAAAGTCTTACTTAATTCTACTCCTTTATCAAACCTTGATGAAACGTTACCTGCTCTTACTCATTTTTCTAATGTTGACGAAGTTCTTCCTGATTGTGCTTCTTTATCTAATGCTGACAAAATTTTACTTGATTCTGTGCCTTTATGTAAGGTTGATGAAATTCTACCTGATACTGACCCGTTTTCTAACGTTGACGAAGTTCTATCTGATTCTGTTCCTTTATGTAATGTTGCTGAAGTGTTATCGAATTGAGCTACTTTTTCTAAGGTTGATACTCCTACAACCAATGCTGTTCCTTTATCTACCGTCGATAATCTGATAGTCAATGTTGTTTATTTTTCTATCCTTGACTCTCCTATAACCGATATTAAAACAAATGGATCTTTCAATGACACGTTCTGAGTTTACTAAACCACAACAACCACTACTACCTCCACACTCGCCACCACCTCCAGAACCGCGTGCTACAACTACTCATCCGATGTTAATCCTGTTTGACGGAAAGATGTCCGCATAATACTACCTCCTGCTCCAGTCACTCCACTCACGAAACCGGTTAAAGAGAGAAGCAGAATTTATTCTATGCTGATTCAGAACCTGAAGTTGTATTGTAAGCCTTTTTTACTCTGATTTTAGTTTAACGAGAATTTCCGATAATTAAAAAGGGAGCCCACGGCAAATTAAGATGGAAGGTGGCTCTAAGTTGAGGAAATCTCAAAGGCAAAGCGGCTAGTCGAACTATATGCTCTGGGTAGAGAATGAGCTGTGGGTCGGGGTGTAATTGCAACCACTAATAATAAAAATAAGGCGCCACCGTATTTTTTTATACTGAGAAGACCTAATACAAGTCCCTTGTACAAGGCTAATGCGGAAACCTATTTTCTATAACCGCTATATAATTTTTAATGACCTCCTAATCTTTGAAGTATCTTACCTTATGGTTCGACCTTGACCTTAGCAATCCTGCACTGCACCTGTGAACAGATTAAACAAAGAAAAGCACTGTTTGTGCATTCAAATTCAAAAATAATTAAATACAATCAGAATCGACTTTCATTCCTCTTAAATAAAAGATAATCTTTAGTCCGAAAATAAGAATCTATTCTTTTGGTATCCAATAAAGTAATTTTCGTTTACAAAAAATATGTCTTCCTTTATAAGTTAATTTAAATTAGAAAGAGTTAATTACAATGGTACTGAAAGTATCCGTACCACTTACTATTTAATGAAGTTTATATAACAAATTGACAAAGCATAAAATTGCTTATTTAAAGAAAGAGTTAATTATGGTAAATTTACCTTAATTTCACAGTAGATAATTACAGCTAATTGTTCATAAAATATCAAATGTAAAGATTCAATTTCTAAAGGTTTAAAATGATGAGAATTTAATTTATCTAATTAGTAGTGACATCTTCTGATGTTTCTTTGAGTTAATAAAAGAATTTGTAGAAACAAATTACAGATTCATAACGTATGACTACGAAAAATATAACTGAGGTCTGGCCATGACCTGTTTAAGGTTAACACAAGTCGATTACAGCAAAATTTATCTCGTTACTACGTCGACAGTTCAGACAACATACGAACATAATTTTTGTACATACCAGAGTTCCAATTTGCACCTATATACTTGCGTGAATGCTGACATATGTTTGAACAACGGAAAATTCCATTCCAAACAAACAGCTGCGCCGCTTACTGAAAAACCGTCATTTGGCTTCCATTAACTGCGTTTCTAGAATTCACACCACAAGAAAGCAAATGTTGTCTGTAATTGATCCGAACAACTTTATATATGTGATTCCATATTATACAAAGATACAATTGTTTTCCATCAACTTCGAATGAATACCATTCAGAAAAGAGCTTATTCACAATCTACGTTGCAATATAATTTAAATTTAAATTTAATAGTTTCCAAAGTTACACTGAAAATTTTAATTAATATTTTATAGAAACAAATTCACTTACTGTTCCTAATAGCATACACGGGCAATTTTCCATCGTGCACGCCTCCAACAGCAAAAATCAATCACGGACATCGCTCCTAAGAACAACTTTCGACCTGCTTGAACCCCAGCTGTGTTGGAAGTGACCTGGCGGCTTGTTGCTGCCCAGTAACAAAGTTACGTTACGATTCCTGAGTGGAAGGGGATCCAGGAAGGATACCAAACAAAAGCTTTTATCTTGTCTCCGTAGAATTCAACTTTTAACATGAACTAAATACTAGTTCTTTATTGGACAATAGATATAATTATATTAAGTGGATTGGATAACATTATAATGTGTTATATTATTTAATATTTAATAAAAGGATTGATTATACAGATATATATATGAGGTAGAAAATAAAATTGCTACACTGCCTCTTTCTAAGAGAAAAAATTCTGGAATAAATACTAAGAATTTTTTTTTTGAATTTATAGTTATATATTCACGACTTATTATTATTAATTTTTACAAAATAAAACAAAAATTACCACTTAAGGTACAACATAGTTGAAAATGAGTGATGAGTAACTACGCGTACTATACGCCACAAGGGGACAAATTCGGGAAGTCTTAATCGGTAGGGTGTCATTATCGTTTAATCATATTCGGGGTTATTATATCACTCATTTACAAAAGTACCGGACAGTAATTGTAATGTTTTTCTAATTAGAGTTTTTCTTGTTTGTATTTTGATATAACTTAGTGTGTTGATTTCTATTACAGGTCGTACTAAATGTTTAATTTTTTATTTCATGCAATTTCTTTATTTGTAAAACCCCGCCTACTCGCCGAGTGCGCCCGGTCATTCTTGCATTGTCCTTCCGGTTACGTCGACGTACGCAATAACCAATCTGTAGAGAAATTATATTTTTGCATGTTGTTCGTCTTAAAAGCGGGTGCAAAGGATTCCATGTTACTAACAAAAATTTTGTAGACAAATCAGTCTCAATTCGACCAATACAGCTATTGCAAATACCATAATGCGTACTTTAAATTTCCAGGGGAAAAAGACAGCTTTAGATAGAGATACTAAAAGTTTTCTGCACGTTTTCTGAATGAAAATCGTTGATAATAAATAATCAAACCGCAATGTCTTTGTTTAAATGAATGAATACATTTGTTTAGCTTGCTTCGTGAGGTGTCCTTAGGAAGAAAGCGAACCATGCTGTTAGAGAATGATGATTGACCATCAGAATTTGTAATTAAATTGCGACAATAGCTGGATTGTTGGGCGGATAATTGAAAGATAAGTTTATAAAAGCAAATTTCTCCCGCTCGCGGTGGTTTAACAATAAGAAAGGGCACACTATAATATATACAAAATATAAAACGGATAATAGAATAGGGGTGCGAATTCGACAAACTTATGGAAACTGACACAATTTTTATATCCTGATGTCTAAAGGGCGTGCTTTATATATTTTTAGTTCTTAAAACCTATTTTGTACCAGAAATTACAGTGTCGTTAAAGGCGGTTTACATTGTATAACATATTGTAACGAATGTAATCCGACGGTAAACAGCGTCATAATGCCTAGTGGAGGTTATAAATATCGCTGAAAAAGACGGCTTAAGATATGTAACAGCCGCGAACAGAATGAGCAATAGTTGATATTCTAAACACGTCTATAAATATATTAAAATATAAATAAAGAAATACTATTTCAGTGTACAGCATATATTGCCGATAGACTTTATAGAAAACTGCAATCGTGTGTATGAGGCAAGTTTACGATTAAATCTCACAAAATGATATTAACTACGTTAATCACGAAAACGCATAAGTTCTATTTTAAATGTAGACTGAGAGATTAGGATAAACCTTCAGCGTCGCATGTCTTCTGCGCAACGTGAATTTAAGTGGGATGACTAAGCAGTACCTGTAAGTCAATGCCTTTTGCATTGCATATGGTGTGAAGAGAACCTAAAAATTATGTTACAGATTGCAGTTTTTGCTTGACGAACCTATTTGTAATTTCACCTACGTCAAAGGATACTGTACAGTACCCAAACCTGCATTCAGCTGTCAGATCAATTTATCACAGCCAGAATTTGCATGTTCCCAAACGTCCAGAATCATCTACACTTGACAAAGGTATGAATGCTGCTGAGGATAATATTGTTGAACCTATGAAACAAGACACGGATTCCAACTAACAACCATTTGATATAAGTACACCTCATTTATTTTCACAAGATAAGTTTAACGGCTTAGTACGGGATTTAAATTTGTCAAAAGTTGAAGCCGAAGTATTGGGATATAGGGTGAAATATTGGAATCTATTATAGAGTAGTACGTATATTTCCACATATCGAAGAGGTGGACAAGATTTTCTTCATTTTTTTACATCGTGTAATCAGTTGGTGTACTGTGTAGATGTTCCTGGGCTAATGGATTCATCAAGATGTAAATACAAAACTAATGAGTGGAGACTATTTAGTATTCACCTGCTCTAAGTTTGAAGAGAGTTCTACTCTACAATGAAAATGTGTACCCTTGTGTTTCTATTGCCCACGTAGTACATATGAAAACTTTACTTTAAAAAATTAAGTATGCAGAGCATGGGTAGAGCATATAAAGTTATTTAAAAATCACAGCACTTTTTAGGAATGCTATTGAGTTGCACCAGGTACTGCTGTATGTACCACATGGGCATTACGATAAATAAGAACCGGAGGCACAAATAGAAAAATTGATTTTAAATGGACATGTTAATGGTGAAGCATCCTGTATAATTTTGATTTTATCTACGATAGTGTTCAGTAAGTATGGAAAATAAATTGGTAGTTCTACTCCAATCATAAACTTAAAACTACAAAAACATTGTTTTTTTCTGTTAAATACAAATTAGGACAGAGCTTATCGCCATATATTATTTTAAACCACAGAAAGGATACACCTAGTATTTATTTCAGTAAACTTTGGTAATAAAGAATATTTTAGAACTATTAAGTAAATAACAGGGAATTTATTAATATGCATCTCAAGTATAGGAACTTTTGTTGCGAACTTCGGTTAAATAAATTAGGATCAATGTTGTATGACAGAACCCCAGATACATAATGCAATGTAAAAATGCAAACGCTGATTAACAAAATTTACGGATATCAGATTGTTGATATAATTTAGTCATTTCAATAAAGTACAATGCATTCATTTATATTGCAAATACCAACAAAAACGCTAATCCTAACTCAAACCACATGATACTCTAAAGACTTTCCCAGGGATTCATTCCATAACTTCAATAGGAAGACTTTACTGTGATAAAAGCCCATAACAGCATAAGAAAGTGGGGGGAC
This sequence comes from Platerodrilus igneus, assembly GCA_036346225.1. Taxonomy (NCBI): domain Eukaryota; kingdom Metazoa; phylum Arthropoda; class Insecta; order Coleoptera; family Lycidae; genus Platerodrilus; species Platerodrilus igneus. Next base: position 2,832,320 of record JARFIW010001108.1, on the reverse strand, counting down.
TAGTATGACGGTAGTTACATACGACGGAGAATAAGAATTAATTATTCGTGAACCGGTAATAAGAACACATTGAGAATGTAGTCATGCGGAAACGCAATAAGGCGGAGATAACCGCGTGATTGGACGTTGTCATGAGGTTAAGTTAAAAGTAACGTTGCAGGAAACTAGCTTTAAGTATATACCGTGGCATTTGCTACGTATCTAGACGTAGCCGGAACAAACGTAAATACCAGACTAACTACCAAACGCGGAGAGTGGGGGGATTCACCTAAATGCCAAAAAAAGCACATCGCTCACGATTATCTATTAACAATAAGAATAAATAAAGGATTCTATACAAATAAGCAAAAGAAATAAATTAAGCGTTACTATTTTAAAGCAGACAATTATGTTATACGAACAATTTAGTACCTTAGATACGAAGTGCTCATCTCGCATTTTACAGAAAATAATACTAATCAGTAATGAAAGAATTAACATGTGAGAACTTTGGTTAAACAATTGTTTAAGTCGTACATAATACCTTTTGTAAAATAAACTAATCAGTAGAAAAGAATAAGCGTGTGGAAACTTTTGTCAAACATTTTTAACAATGGTACATCACACTTGTAGAGCGATAATATCGATTCGCAACATCAAGCAATGGTCCTACAGTGTCACGTTTCTTATCACGTAGCTACACCAAACGCTGATAAGAAATATTCCCTTGATATACACAGAAGAAAACAAGTTGTATACCTGCATGTGTCGGGATACTTAGCTTGCACGCCCTCGGGAGTAAAACAGCATCGCATCGCCGCAGTCGTCGAGGTCTATTTACCCTGTTACCATAACGGCACTAGCGATCTACAGTCAACGGCAGTTGATCTGTCGCAAAGAACAGTTGGGCCTACATAAAAATAAAGAACCAATTTAGCCTCCAGCTAAGAGCGAATACACGCAAGATACCTCTTGTCGAACAACAAAACGTGCATCGCTGTAGAAAATATTTCAAAGCACAAGCTGCAGAATCAAATTAAAATTGGTTCAAATAACACGAATTCAAATTGCAAATCCTCGCTTTATCAAAGCGCGATTAAAACTGGAAAACACGGTTTTATCGGATAGTTGAATACTCTATTTAGGCAAATGTTTAGATAAAAAACACATAAGAAGCAATTATACGCGGTCGTAATGTATAACAAATTAACGGATACCTAAAACAAGGTTTTGACTATTTAATTATAGCATAAACTTTACGTTTTAAAGCAAATAGATTTGAGTTAAAATTATTGTAAAGCGAGCTTATCTGAACAGGTACAATATATAGGATGTTGTAGAAGAATTTAAGAATTGAAACGGAATTTATTCGAACGAGTAGTGAATTAACAATTCAATTCAATTCAATATTGGAAACTGAAAAATTTGGAGTTATGTCTATTTTGCTGATGATTTATATTTAAGATTCTTTTAGGATAATTTATTTAGCAATACCTGACCAGTTGAGGTTAAGAAACTAAGTTATTTTTGTATATTTGTATTTTTATTGAATTTAGTTGGTGCTAATAAAGCTTAAATTTAGATTGAATTCCATTTGAATTTATTTAAGAACTAGGTTAACAGACCCATTTGTACAGGATATCCAGCTACTCCAGTATTGGAGTCTTATTTGGAAAGCAATTTATTTTACAGTTTTATTTAATTTGAACAACAATTTAGTAAGAGTTTTAACGTATTTTTGAGACAAGTAAAATATAACGACATACTTTAGAAAACCGAAGCAGGGTAAGCCTATGCGGAATAACCATCTCCATGTCCACCAGGTTCAGTCCTAGTTGATTCCTTGGCACACAATAATGATAATAAACAATCTTAGCACATGCATGTAGTCAAGATAGACATGTTGCAACTAGAAACTAGAATTTATATTCTCTACAAACTTGTGGTTTCGAGATAACTGAATTAACTACAATAAAATTCAAACCCGTAATATATTTGTCTTCGGATTTGATTTCCAATTCGAATTTCTTCTTCTGTGTTGACTAACTTCACTGAGGGTTAGGTTCCTCCTCTTTGCAAGATGCAAAAGAGTGGATAAAAAAGGAATCCTCACAACTTCTAAATACAACTTCACTTTGTAACGCATTACGTTACGCTAACAATAAATTATAGATGTAATAAATTTGAAGGGATAAACTAAAATATTTACGCACTTCACAGGATAGATTTTACGTATATGCAATCTTAATTAAACATGATATTTCAAATTTTATTTCTATAAAAATAATTCAGATAATAAGGTATAATATTATTTCATTCATATACATTGTAACGATGACTTAATTAACCACAAATGCAAACCGATTCCCAATATGATAAAAACCCTGCATGCGCATTTCATATGAACAATATGATGTGCAATAAACAACATCGTCCGCCTCGACCACCAAGGACAGAAAAGTACCACATAGAAGCGTAATGCACATAACATACAAAGGCCTGGAATAATAACTTCTATTAAGCATGGATTAAAGTTATACCTTCTATTACGGACTCCTGACCATAACCAACAAGAATAATAGTGGAAGAAAATAACGTTAGTGAAACCCAACTTGAAAGAATTGAAATTAATTATTCGAGAATCGCAAACAAGAATAGATAAAGATATACTTAGTCGAACGTGTAATACGACGTAACTCGCAATGAAGAGAGTCGGTCTAAGGGAGAAAGTTGAAAGTATGCAAAACGCAGCTTCAAGAAAAAATAAAGATGAATGTTCCCGCATACGATAACTCTTCTAACTTACGCTTTCACGAGAAAGCTATTTTTAATGCACCTGTTAGTGGAATTGCTGTCGTTGTAACCGGTTAAAGGGGTTGGCGTTTAGGTACTTCACCCCGCTATTAATTTGTAGGTTTGGGTTATGTTGTGTTGAGGGTGCTGTTGCTTACAGGAGGGAAAAATGTATATTGAATGTTATTTATCTAATAAGGAACTAAAGTAAAAATAATTCTTTCGGTAAACTAATTAGCGACGGAATTCTGTAAATTGATTTTAGGGTAAAGTTTTATTAGTGAAATTTTTTATTAGTCAAAGCATGGAACTCTATTATTTTGAATAGACAATGAAGAGAGAAACGGAAAGTTGGGATTTAACTGTTTTCTATGTTGTTATTATAGGCATTTCCAATAATTGGAATTTATAAATGTTCTGTAATTGAACATTTGGAACAGGAATTAGATGTAAGATCTTCTTAGGATTTTATTATAACAGGACAAGGTTTAGGACACTGAATCAAGGGAGAATTATTTCGAATAACCGTTTTTCGTGTATAAGTAATATATAAAACCAAAAGAATTTCTGTGATAGACGGTTTCAGACCCCCTTCAACTATGACAAGTAGAAAGAGCCTTTTTAGGATAAGTGATAGGATAACGCAGTTATTCTAATTCAGCCATTATATTTATTATCTTTATTTCTTTATATTTTTTATTTTAAATGTTTTCATTTTCGTTTATAATTTTATCCATAGAAAGCCACCTTTACACCACTTCAGTCAGCCGACGCACCCTTATATTGTTGTGGATTCTCTGCCACTTTAGGGAAAATCAAAATTTAATAAGTTTTCGCATAGTTAACCCGTAACAACTTATGTTGAAAGATAGACGGCTACATCAAATTTCAGCAAAATTCCGATTACCGGTATAATTACATAAATTGGCACACTTGGTCTCTTCTAACTACCTAATACACTTGTTACAAGACCATGCATTAACAGAATATTGTCATATATGTTAGGAGAGTTCGTAGCTTATCTCTCTACTTTTTGAAGATCGAAATTAAAGAGAGTGAATCTTGTTAAATAAAAAAGCATCTAAAGGAAGAAACATTTTGGTAGGAGTACTTGAGTATGAAAAGCAACAATTCTGCACAATTCTGAAAGTGAACGTGAAGCGAGCGTGAACTCATAAAATAATAAGGTATGCGATAAATACTCAATCAATATTCAAGGATTTATAAGATGAACCTATTTCAGAAACTGACTACTTTCGCGAAACTAAACGTCAGTAATTGTTTCCTGAACGAAGTGATTGACTACCTGTCGAATTGATATCTGCAACGATTGTAAATGAAAGTTAAACTTTAAATCTGAACATATAACGGAATAATAAAACAGCAAATAAAATTTAATTTGTAATATTTCGTAAGCATGTTACAATCTGAATGATAACAAGTTCAAAAACCATTTACGAAAGACCTATTTAAGTAAGAGCTGTTTTTAAATAAATACACAAGGAAACAAAATATTTTGAAACAACTATTATTTGCAAATTTTCCATACCATTTTCTGTTTTTCCACATAGTTGCATTGCTTATTTAGACACTTATCATATTTTAACACTAAGGTTGTAATGTCTTCCTTATAAAAATATACTGCCTGCTGTGCTAGCCAAGATGATATGGCTGTTTTTACCTATTCGTCGTTGTCGAAGTGCTCGCTGCCAAGATAGTGTTTTAAGTGATGAATTAGATGGAAGTCACTCGGTGCAATGTCTGGAATCTGGACTGTAGGCGGATGATCAATAACATCGCATCCAAAAGAGTCGATCAAATGTTCCCTTCGAGCAACATTATGTAGTTTGGCGTTGTTGTGATGTAACAAATTTATTTCGCAGCAGTATTTTGATGGATATTTGTGCTATTATTTTGATAGAAGGTTAGTTCAAGCCTTATATCTTTGTAAATTTCTAAGTAGTAATTAACTTTACGATTCTGTTTAGCTCTTGTGCTCAATGCTGTTGTATTAATCTAACTTTATGCTTCAAAACTGGGAGCATCATTTCAAATTACGCGGTGACAAAAAATAACTCTTATAAGAGTCATTGTAAGATTTCGCTCCTCCTATAAATAGAACGATCGTTATAGCGGTCGAACTGACAATCAGGTGTGCACTTTCACGTTGGCTGTTGGTTGTGAAGGTCGAGTTCTGCTAAGAACAATGGCCCTGGACAATTATGCCGTGTTAGAAAAAATGAGAAAGAAGTGAATACATCGTGTAAGAGATCATTCCTGGCGATGATATACCGGCAGAAAGATGTCTGAGACACGGTGTTAGGATTATAAAGCATCAGAAACACAGAATTAATCAAGCTCATGGAATTTTGTTCATTCTTTTTTTGTAGTGTAACCAAGTACGTGGTTAGAGATAGGAATTTACAGGTTTTTACTTGAATATCGAAATGTGAGAATTTCTATAACTTAATTCGGAGTTAGTAAATTAACCTACTATACGCTTTTTGGTTATAGCTCATGGTAGATGACTTGTTAAATAACGATCTAATTCGTAACGGTATAAAAAGGCATCAAGATTCATATAAAATTCAGAGAATGGTTTAAGTGCATTGCAGATATTTCCGTAAGTTACTGAACACCTGGCATGTTGTTTTTTCTGAAGAGACGTTCGGGTCTTAATAACATCTGGATTCCAAACAGGTAAGTGTTTTTTAAGTTTTGTTCAAGTTGGAAATTTTAAAGTTATGCTACGTCGTTTGACCTTATAGTATCCTTGTGATTTTGAAAAGAACTTTACTCATACTCCATTTTTATTTTTTTGATAAGTGCCGTTGAAATTCAGAGAGGGCAGCATGCAAAAATGGTTTAGCTTTTAGAAATAATAAATATCAAATAGCTAACTAGAGAAACTAAAAATTATATAAGTCCAGGAAACTAAATTATTTCATTTTAAATATTATTAGTTGTTAATAATAATACACTGACTTTCAAAATTCGTTGTTCACTGGTCAGATTATATATGCTTAATTAAAACTTTAAAATAACGAGAAAGTTAAAGTAAATTAATGCCTATATATGAATTCTATCGTAGTACTACTCAAGACTACATAGAATCCTGTTAGAATATCATTAGTCATTCTTAAAATGCAACTTTTTTAAAAACCATTATGAAAAGTGATTGGAAATTTTTAAGGTTTAGGAAACAATACTACTAAATCAAATTAATAATGATGTACACTCGTTGAGAAATTTTTTGTTAATAGATATTTTCTCTAATTGGTAAACTATGATTATTATTTGAAATGAGATCAGATTTGGTTCTTAATATCTATAAAATTTAATGGTGATAATTAACAGAACGCACAAACTGTGCTAGTATTGGTTTTGTTTAATTACAAGAGTAGCAGAGCATCTTTATCAGCTAGAACGTGGAAGTGGGTAAGTATTTCCTAAGGATTGTATTCAATCAAAACCGTTAACGGTTGTCGAGGACAGGTAACCACGTTGTCACTACACACAGTGTTCCGGTCGCCTGACCTGAACCCGGGAAAACTTTACATCTCGAGCCGCCTCCAAAACGACCATGAACCTTCTGCCGACCTAAATTGAAATCCTAAGGCACCAGCTGGCACGTAAAAGTGCCAACATCTTCTCATCTACCCACCTCGCTAACGCTGTACTCGAGCAAGATGGCCGAGTCCTTCTTTGATACCCTCCACGTCAAGAACAGATGATCTGTTTTAAGCGTCACCTTGTGACACTCTGCGCAAGCGCTATATTAACTTAGTAATTTTAAAAGTGGATGCAATCCGCCTACGAATTATGAAACCCAAGTGACTTGCTCATGACGTATTTTTTAAAGGTTTTTTGTTTTTAGGACAATTTCAAAGTTATTGTTACTATTGACTGTTTTCTTATGATAAATCTAAAGCAAATTAAATGATAATAACGTTCTCTTCTATCATAAAATTGTTTTTCTAATATTATCTTACGAAATAGAAAGAATCAGATACCACAGAGCTGTAACAAATAGAAGTAGCTACAAAAATTAGTACCACAGAATATATTTGTTACACGGTCTTCAGTCCTGGAACTGATTGGACGCGTACCCTTATTGTTTCGAAGTCTGAATTAACCTACATATTTCCCTAAAATTTGCAGTTTGCATCTATTACTATCTGTGTACGAAAGTCTGATTTCGGTCTACCTCTACCTCTCTTTCCCTATCTCTGATTGTAATATATCCTGCTCTCCTATTTCTCATATTTTTTGCTTTCCACAGATATCCTGATTTCTCTATTTCTATAACCTATTTGTTATTAACTTTTGTCTGTACATGCTATCATCCCCATACATATGAAGCACAACATTCCAAAAGTTTTTTCTGTCTACTGTTCCTACTGCCCCTATTTCATAGACGTACTGTGCTGTGCTTCGCGCACGTATGCCTTGAACAATTTTCTTCTTGTTTCTATATTTGTTGTCTTTGAACATAGCCGCCATTCCTTTTTGTTAGCTGAAGTTGGATCCCTTTCTATTGTTTTCTCATTATATGCCCTATTTCACCGAGATTCAGTGATATGTGAAGGAGGTTAAGCAGCGTGTGGCTGCCAAGGATCCCCCAACTCTTAGACATTTACCGAATTAATAGTTTTCTAGTAAATCCTTTCGCACAATTAACATTTGTTGAGAATACTACAACACCAATGCTGTAGTTGTTTATAATAATCATTATGTTTAAGTACAAGTTATTTTTTTCATTATTTGTTTTTCCATCTTGGAACTTGTTGGATGCATACCTCCATTGATTTTTATTTTGAGCTAGCCTACACATTTCCCTGAAATTCCCACATCTTACATCTTTCACTATCTGTATGCAATAGTCTAACCTAAGTTTACCTCTACTTCTTTTTTTTCCTATCCCTGCTTCTAATATATTCCGCACTAGTACCTCATGACTTAGTATGTGGCCTATCATCCTATCTCTCCTATTTTTTACCGTTTTTCAGGTATTCCTTTCTTACCCTACCATTTCTAGTGCCTCGTTGTTCTTAACTATGTCTGTCCATGATATCTTCATCATACGTCTGTAGCACCACATTTGAAAGGCTTCTACCTTTTTCTTGTCCGCTTCTCCTACTGACCAGGCTTCACAGCCTACATGTGTTTTAAGAAATTTTTTCCTTGTTCCTATGTTTGTAGTCTTTAAACACAGTAGTTGCTTTTTCTTTTTAAATGTAGCGCGACGTTGTACTAATCTCTGTTTTATATCTTTTGTGCTTTTCCCATCTTGCGTTATTTGGCTTCCTAGGTAGCAAAAATCCTTAACTTTTGGTAAGTTCTCGTTTCCTATTTGTATTCTTGTTTTTGATTTACTTTCTCCTTCTTTGAATACTACAACTTGAGTTTTATTTTTGTTAATTTTCATACCGTATATCTCTGTTAGAACTATTTCCATTCCATTAAGAGCAGCTTCTAACTCTTCTTTGCTAGATGCTAATGTCTCTATATCATCTGCAAATCTAAGTATATAAACATTTTGACCCTGCATAGTACTCCAAATGTCTTCCTGTATTTGACAGTATTCATTATCTCTTCAATCTACAAGTTAAAAATTAATGGGGATAAGGCACATCCTTTTCTCACCTTTTTCCTAATATTTACTTCTCTACGTTCCTACTCTAATTCTATTACCGCTGTTTGCTCTTTATATAAGCTATGTACTATCCGACTATCCCTAAAACTTATTCCCATCTTTTAGAGTATTTGGAACATTTTTTTCCATTTCACATCGTCGAATGCTTTTTCCAGATCAACAAACCCTATATATACGCTTTCCCCCCTTTCTATTGTTTCCTTCATTATCACGCTCAGAGCTAAAATAGCCTCCCGTGTTCCCCTGTCTCGCCTAAACCCAAATTGATCTACTCCTAGTATTTTTTCAGCTCATTTTTCCATTCGTCTATGTACAATTCTAGTTAATATTTTTGACACGTGTGCTGTCAAACTTATTGTTCGAAAATTTTCACATCTATCCGAGTCTCTCTTTTTGGTATCGTTAATATGATGTAACGTTTCAAATCTCGCCTGTCTCTTACATATAGCTTACAAGTTGGAAGAGACGTTCTGTTACTGCTAGTCCAGCGCCTTTTTGTGTTTCAGCTTGCACCTTTATCTGTACCTGACGGCTTACCATGTTTTTTAGCGGCATAGGGCTTAGGTTTCCGCATTCTCCTTATACAAATGGGTTGATGTAAGTCATTATTTGTTTTCAAAAATTCAGGGGCGCCATATTCACTCTATTTTTGGTCGTAGTTCAACACCGACCCAAACTCATGATCTACCCGGTGCAAATTACTTTACTAGCCGCATTGCCTTTAGAGGTTACCTTATTCATAAGCCGTTTTTCATCTAAACTTACCTCGGGCTTCTTGTCTCAACAAGAAATCCTCGATTAATTACCCTTGCTCCAGACAGTTGGCAAAATAGGTGTTTAATATTTCCTGAACCCAACCTAAAGGGTAACAGTGAAGAAGCAAGATTCTTTTTGTCAACATGCCACGTTGTTTGTTTTGGATCGCTCGTCCGAGGTTGGTCAATGTTGCATAGTACTTTTCTGCATTTATGGTTTTTTCATGTGGTATAAACTCCATGAAGAGCACAACATATGTGTCCCAGAACACTATTGTCATGATCTTTTTTGACACTGGCGTGAAGTGTGATACCCAGGTTTCATCTCCTGTGACAATTCAGCTCAACATCTCATCACTCCCATCGTCATACTAATTCAAAAAATCCAATAACACGAAGAATTATCCAAAACTAATAAACAGTTCACATGCATTAAGTAAGAAGAGAAAAGATTTGAAATAGTTGTTTAAAATTCGTAGTAAGTCTCTACGAGAAAGTAGTTTTTCAAAATGGATGTAATGTAACGTCAACTCGAATAACAAAATCGAACAAATTCTTATGTAATTAATATTCATAAATTTTATGACAGTATGACTCGTCAAAACAGAGGTGCGTTAAATCTAGTTTTTTAATTTCTATTCCGCACTTGCCACCATTTAGTTCACATGTTACACAAAACGTCATTGATTATTTATTCTGAAAAAATCGTGTTTGTATAAGTTCACAAACACTTCACAAGCATTACAACGAACGTACTAAACTTTATTTTTAATTAGGTCGAGTACCGTTTCATGACCAAGAATACTAAAGATTTACTGACGCTATTTAAACTTTATATGAGATTGAAAAATAGAGAGTATATGAACGTGCTGTAGTCGACAACTCTAGTAAAACCTTCATAATAGGTTTACTAACGCCTGAAAAGCGATTACGTTTTGGTTCAAAAGCCTTCAGATCGAGCTAAGCAATTTCAGGATTATTACAAGATGTAAATTTAAATCCTTCGTATGAGCTCTGAACATTTAGATGTTTTGCCAGAAAGCTTTGATCCGACGAAATGTAATGTATACATTTAGTAATTCATCCTTACCAGTACTTCTTTCAAACCTGCTTCTATCGATTGCCACTTCTAGTTACAGTGGTGGATGCAATCACATTTTTTAATTAATTTTCAGGATTGCATGTAATTTTATAGACTTAGAACAAAGATATGTAGTACGGACACCAAAGTTTAGAATATTAGGAATGAGCTGAACTGTAATTAAATGATAATCTGTACCTTAGAATATTGTGTGCTGAAACTAAGCAGTATTGACAAACATATTTCAGACAATTTTGTAGGACAATTGTTAAGACTAACTACAAAATCTAGTTTGTTTGTCTTGTGGACATAATGAACAAGCCGGTCACAACGCAGAATATTTAGAGCAGATTTTCTCTTTAGAGCGGATTTTAAAATATTGTGACGTGACGCGTTTAAGGGGACGTATTTTAGAACTTGTTTTACGGTTCATTAAACCTGCACAAAATATATTAAAAACGTGTTTTACATGATTTTTATAATTAGAAATCACAGGTGTTTCAATCAAGAAGTGATTCTGTATTTTAGCTGATTGTGTAAATATTTGAAACATAGGTTTCACTTATGTACTAAAAAAATTCTGTAATAATAAACTTATCGTGCTATTAGAATATTATACAGGGTAGACATTAAATATTTGAAAGTTTAATATTCTCGGCCTTGGGGTGATTTTATTTACAGAATATAGTACTTATTGACATCTTATTACCTCCTAATAACAGCCATATATATATAGCTATGAAATAGCCCCTACGTCGTGTGAAATTTGCTATACAAGCCCCACAATTAATGCGCAATTAGTATTGCTGTGATCTGCCCTACGATTGGGCATACCATTTTTATTGCTGTGCTATGCTCCTTGATCGGGCGTATTTAATATTGCTGTAAAGTTCCCACGATTGTGCGCCATTAAAATTGCAGCAATATTCCCCTTTCGTTCTAACTGTTAAAATAATTTAAATAAAACAATCCAAAATTACACAGTATAATGATTGGTAATATGTACAGTTTTATGTCAATTCAAAAATTAGCCCCTGAATAAATTATTCACATTCACCAAATTTAATCTTCCTGAAAGCCAGCAAAAATATCTTTATAATTACTCTAAAGTACCTTTCAAACGTTCAAAGATGCTTTTCCCTATTTTCAAATTCTCAAATGACCTTTTTGTTGACTCTTACAGATATATAATATTTAGCAAATATTAAACTTTTAACTAATAAAAATTTTAAGATCTCTAACTTGCTTTTTCCTTGCTCGTCACTGGAATTGCCTCAGAGTGTCTGCGGTTAGCACCCCTTGATTGTTACTTTTCCTGCTTCACTTGATTTACCAGAATGACAGATTAATGGTTGCTTGTATTTTTCCCCTTGGATTTCTGGAGTAACTTTGAGTATTTTCACGTAATTTCAGACGTACATTTAAATATGCCTTTAGAGTATCTATCCAGACAGACTCATTTTTCTATCTTTATTCAAATACGTTTACTTGCATCTTTATTCAAATACGTTTACCTGCATCTTTATTCCAAACCGTTTACTTTTCTTGGATATTTATTCGAAGCCCTAAATTAGTTAAATATTTAAAATAAAATACAATTAATAGTTTATCTTACGTTTTACGCGTAAAAACGGCCAATTCTTCGTTGCACATATTGGCACTTTCAAATTTTTACTTTTAATAAATTATTTACCTTCACTAATTATTACTGGTACGTAATTTTCACTTTAAATCGACGTGATTCGTGCCTTTGTTGAAGATATACTGCCTGTTTTAAGTTTCATATCCTATTTATAAGCTCCACCTTCCAACACTCCAATTGGCGCGCATTGTGTGTTTATTGATAAACGTTTGTAATTTCCAGCTATCTCTGTAGAACCTTGGGATTTCTCAAATTCCGTGGCTTCAATTGTTGTACTTTCATCCAATTCCGCACGGCGACATTCAATATATTATAGCATTTTCTTAGAATTTTCAAATATCCATTGCAATTTTGTCACGTATTCATATTTGTGTCGTTTATAGTTTAAGGCTTTACTTATATCGAACCCCTGTTATTTATTGTTTGTTATTTGAAATATGTTGGATTTTCAAGTAAATATAATATTCCTAGTCACGTATTTATTTTCTAATAATGACGTATTAGAATGCGTTTACTTATTCATGCGTTCACATTTTTGACAAAATTATTAAATATCCAGAATGCCAGTTTATCTATCTTTCCCGATAATGTGCTTATATTGATGCAATTTGTTGCGTTTAGAACCTTATCTTTTACTCGTTTCTATTTATTTTTGGACTTATAAAATTAGCTCAAAACATATTATACGACGTACACATTCTTATTTTAGTTAAATATTATCTAATTATTGAAAATGATCTTCTTTCTTATGCATTAAATTAAATATAATTTATATACAGTGTGCTCGCTATTGACCTTTTGTAAAGTAGTCGATTTACTCCTATAATTGGCGGAATTATTTGTTTTTCAAATTATTTATATTTTTTCTACGACCCCTATGACTTCATCAACCCTTAAACTACCCTCTTATCATAGCATTATATATATATATTATATATATATATATATATATACTGTTGTGTAGACGATAAATCCTCGTAGTACATCATTTATATAAAGGCTACCTGAAAAGCTTTCATTTATAAAAGTATTGTTTGAAAAATAACTTGTTTGTAAATTTTTATTTTTTTATAAATTTAAAACATTCAGAACGTGCATTTAAAGCTTGTAATCAATCTATCTCACTTGGCTTTTGTAAAACTAACTCAAATTAATCTTACATTAGCCAGTTATTTCGATCCCTTTATAATGAAAGAACATCGACACTCTTCCGACTCAGCTAGAGGTCTATTCTTCGGGTAGAGCTTATGAGGCGTGATCGTGGGTTTCACAACAAAAACATTGTCTTTTTGACTGACTCTATAATACAAAATAGGGAGTGCAAAGTGGCGCCACCAAGTCCTAGAATAGATAAAGCACGGTTTACCCTAAGGGAGAACTTGGAAATCCTCAGGGGAGAAAATTCGTTTTTACTGCAAAAGCAGGAGCTGTAAAAAAATAGTGTTAATATATTAACAAAGGACGCAAGAGATGCACTCTTGCTACCTTGTACCATAAAGAAAAGAAGTAGCTATTAATACCAATAATTTAAACATTTTTATAAAGGGAAATTTAGATAATAAACTTTTTAAAAGCACTGTTTGGTGCTTTTTTATCAAGTCAGAGCTAAAACTTCATTTTTATAAAAGGGTGTATATATGCTTCTACCTTTTAACTCAAATATCACTACTTTTGGACTCACTTGTCCAAAATAAAATAGTTGTTCAATTAAATTATATGATAGTTCTTTAATTAAATTTAACTTTCTTTGTGATAAAATTTTATAAACAAAATTTACATCAATAATGTGGTCTAATCTTTTAGAGGCAGATATTTAAATAAGAAAATTATGATTGTCTCTACTATGAATCAAAATATTAATAATGTTTCAAACATGACCATCAAGCTTTTAAATTAATTACCCAAAATACACAGATCTGTTACCTTGGTTTACAAATATGTGTTCTGTATTCAAAGTTAAATAAAATTAGTCCTCATAGTTAACTTGTGTCACTGAATTTAAATGAAACACTTTATAGGATTAAATAACGAGGTAAGATTAGTAATCTTAATTATTTGTAGTAATATCAAATGTAAGCAATAATTTATACTGTAATGAAATCCAAACAACCAAAGTTCTGATAATTACTTTGTAAAACAAAAGTCGTAAAACTCTAGCATGTTAGTTTTAATTATTTGCCTCGCTGTCAAGTTATACGAACAGCTGTTGTCACGTCAAGTTTTTAGAAAAACGCTTACCTTGGCAATTGGTATTTGAACTTCATTGAAACAAACACCTTGTCGAAACCACATGTGTGTGCCCGCAATTCTTCGACAACCTTCTACATCCGCGCTTACAAAGCGTAAGCTTAATCTTCTTCTTCTGAACTAATTACGAATTAAATTTATTACTGCGAATTAAACTGGGCCGCTATAGAGAACCATTTTCATCAAGTTGCAGCACAATTCATTGGAGCAAATTGAAACACAACACTAATCCATAAGACGGGCTATCCAAAGTACATCATTTTCGGCTCCTCGATAACTTATGTTAAAGTGAGATTATTTAATAGTATACTCAGAAATTAAAACATGATATCTAAACTGTAAATTTGTATCCTTATAAATCAGGAATTAGCAAAATTAAAATTTGATAATTTGTACGTTCGTGAAATTAAAATTTAATAATTGGCACATTAATGTGATGAGAAATCAATAATCTGTACAGTCGTGAGCGCTATAATAAGATCATTTAGTCTACCATAACAATAATTTAATTTGCTTACCATGTTACGTTCCAATTTTGGTTTTAAAATTTTCCCTTGTTAATTTATTACTCGTTTTAATAAATTCTGTTTCAATTCTTAAATTCTTCAACAACCCCCTATATAGGTTTACTTGTTAGTTCCTAAACCCGTTTTACCCTAAATCTGTTAAATCCTTCAACCAAATTCATAATAAACACGCTTCCCAGTAAATTCCTCAATTCAAACCCTTTTGTGCTTTTAAAACGAAAATTTATTCTACAAAGTAAATAGTTATATCCTTTGTTTAGGTACTCGCTATCTTGGTATATCTTACGATCGCCATATAGTGCTTTTCTCTATTGTTCCAAGATAACGACTTGTTGAGATAATGCTTGCGTACGATCCGATATAAACCCGGGTTTTCCGATTTTATTGCGCTTCACAACGCTAGGAACTGGAGTTAGAATTGGCGTTGTTTGAACCATTGTTGAGTTTGATGCTACAGCTGGTGCGTTGAAGGGTTTCCTACATTTTATTCGTCACTGTGTTTTAAAAAGCGATGCTCGTCTTTCTGTTCAACAACTAGGAGGTGTCCTGCGTGTATTCGGTGAGTTTTCCCCGCGCAAATCCATTCTAATGAAATGCTTTTTTTAGATTTTTTTTAGCTGGAGGCCAAATGGGTTCTTTCGTTATGTGAAACAACATCTTTCGTTATGTATAACTTCTTTCGTTATACTGCTGCTACAATTATGTTAGCAGAGTACATGTATGCTGACTCAACCCAGACGGCTCGCGAGCTAAGTATCAGGATACAGGTGTGCGACTTGTCATTTGTGTGTGTCAATAATATTCCGTATTAACGTTTGGTGCAATCACGTGATAAAAAAAATGTGACACTATAAGACTATTGATGGTTACTGCGATTCGATATTATCACTCTACAGGTGCGATGAACTATTTTTAAACATGCTTGTTTATTCGCTTTACTGATTAATTTATCTTACAAACTGGTATTATGTGCAATTTAAAACGTTCAACAAAAGCTCCCCCATATTCATTTTCAATACTGATTAGTTTTATTTACTGTAAATATGAAATGCGCAATTCGTATCTAAATTTCTGAATTGTCCGTAAAATATAATTGTTGCTTTGAAATAATAATGCTTAATTTGTTGCTTTAGTGTGTGTACAGAATCCTTTATTTATTTTTTATTTGTTAATATATAATCGTAAGGGATGAGCTTTAATATTTTTTGTGCTTTATTTCTTTGTTTTTTTTGGTATTTAGGTGAATCCCCCCTCTCTCCGCGTTTAATAGCTAGCCTGGTATCTATTTTTCTTCCGGCTACGTCTAGGTACGTAGCAACCATTATCAGAAACAGAACTAAAATCAAGTGCTTTCAGCACCTGTTCACGTTGCCATGTCTATGGCAATTCTCAGGTCGCTAGCGCAAAGCAAATTCTAAGCCATGATGCGTATCACCGAAGTGAATGCTCGAGCTCGATTGCTTTTACATGACGGGATGCGCACAAGGCACAAGAATCGTCTGACATTTGAAATGCTATTCAAACAACCGACTATTACGAAAAAGCCTATACTATTATTATTAATTAATATACGCCTCGTGATTGGGCTATGCGGCACTGATCTGAACATTTATTAATATCGTAAAATTAATTGTTTATTTGAATAAATAGCGTAGTGTATCAACGAACTTCGTTCGTTTATGAAATCGATTTGTCGTCCGTCTGTCCGTCCGTCCGAGGCCTTTCTAATGGTCGGACATCAATGTGTGATACATCAATCGATTCAGCTCGGTGTCCAGAGCTTAAGTTTTGATGTCAGTTAAATCGGGCCACGGGGCGCCGTGCCCCGCGATATTCCGTCGGGAAAAAAATTTCAAATAGGTCCAAAATTAATGTGCGATACATATTTGGACTCCCCTAACATAGCTGAGTCGAAATATGGTACCCCACAAAATCTGACCACGGATACCCGACCCCCGGGAATTAATTTTATCAAAAATTTCAAATAGGTCCAAAATTAATGTGCGATACATATTTGGACTCCCCTAACATAGCTGAGTCGAAATATGGTACCCTCCACAAAATCTGACCACGGATACCCGCCCCCGGAATTAATTTTATCAAAAATTTCAAATAGGTCCAAAATTAATGTGCGATACATAAATTGTTTTAAAGTAAGTCTACATTTGGAAGTTCGTTGCGACATGGCCTTGCATTTTCAACTTGTTTTATAATTAAATTTATAAGCTTTTATAATCGTCAAAAAAAATTGTTACAAGCTTACAAGTTAGAAAAATTAAATATGAATATGAGAATGTCAAAAATCATTTAAGCAACACCTGAGGGATTATTTAAAAAAATAATAGTTGATTTGCGTTTAAGACATCGAAATATTTAAATTTTTCTAGTAAAGCCACTACGATTAACTAATTTTTTTAAATGGTTGTAAGGAAACGCCAACTCGAATAAGAAACTCAAACAAATAAATTCCCATGTGATTAAGATACACAAATTATGACAAACAAAAGGTACCATTTCTTAAAGTTAATGACAGCATGATTCGCCTAAACAGCCTATTCCACGCGTAGAATCTAGTCTTTCAATTTCTATGCCGCATTTGCTACCTTTTCAGTTGTAATGTTACATGAAACATCATTGATTATTTATTCAGAGAACATCGTGTTAGCACAAGTTCAGAAATACTTCATAAGCATTACAACGAATGCACTAAATTTAATTTTTAATTAGGTCAAGTACTGTTTTTTTGACCAAGAATGCTAAAAATTTACTAACGCTAGATGAAGCTTATATGAAATTGGAGAATAGTGAGTATATCATCGCGCAGTAGTAAAACCTTCATAACAGATTCACTAACGCCTGAAAAGCGATTACGTTTTCATTCAAGCCTTCAGATCGAGCTAAGCAATTCTAGGATTATTACAAGATGTAAATTCAAATCCTTCGTGTCAGCTCTGAACAGGAAGATAGTTTGCCACAAAGCTTTGATCCGACGAAATGTATACATTTGATAATCCATCCTTTCCAATACTTCTTTCAAACCTTCTTCTATTGATTGCCACTTCAAGTTACAATCGTGGACGTAATAAAAATTTGTAATTGATTTTCAGGTTTACATTGAATTTTAAAGATTTAGAACACAGGTATGTAAAAAGGACACCAAAGTTTAAAGTATTGGAAAGGAGCTAAAGTGTAATTCTAAGCTAATCTTTAGAGTAAAATATTATTGAATGCACAAACGAAGCAGTATTGATTTACGTAACTTATTTCAGACAATCTTCTATGACAATTGTTAAGTTTCCAACTACAAAATACACAAGATAAGGCCTATCATTAATGTTCAAAGAATCGTATAAATGTAGAACATTCAAATGGAATAATTTTATTATTTCGGTAACTGTACATATTTACAGGAAACGCCAAAACACGTCAATTTTTAGATCATGAATTGAAGAGTCGAGTGGATAAAGAAGGAAAGAAACATTTTTTCAAAAATCGAGCTATCTTCATGAATGAAAGAGGTAAGTGATAATCTTTACTTAGCCCTGACTTTAATATGAGAATATCAACCAGAACAGGGGATACAAATTGATAAAGGAGGTATGTAACAGTGATTTAATAAGATGTGATTGGATGAAAGAAGGTGTAAGTAGCAACACATACATCCTTTATCGATCACAACCTATACATACCTCCTTCATCCATGAGAGGTTATTATACAAACAGCACTTATCTCGTTTATCCAATCAGTTTATGTCAAGAAGTCACACATGTGCCTGTTCATCTGTGAAGTTAACCTGTGAAATAGTAGTGTACTATTTGTTTTAATCATCTGACTATGTCCTCAAGGAGTAGACTAATTGTGCAGAGGGCCTTGGATAAATGTGTTTTGATAAATCAGGTTGTAGATCAGGACATCAAAGAAAATTCAAACCCTAACCTCAAAAATGCAACAATTTCTGAATGCTCTGGAGTAGTTGTAGAATATGAGCAGCAGCTCGATTTATTGGAATTAGGAGGTGTGTATTGTTCATTGGTGATTTACAGTTTAGTTCAGTATATTTTAACTTTTTAGCGGGGCCTTCAAGTTCTGGTCCTATCTATAATGGTTTAAATAACAGTAAGTTGGTCTTATTAAAATGTAGTTTTGTTAAAACTTATTCCACATAGTGTCTGGAGCTGATTCTGAAATTGATGCTGACGACCCATTTGAACCATCCAATGATGGCGATGAGTATATTCTTAGTTATGAGGATTCCTCAGACTTTGTAGAACCTGATGGATTACCACAAATGAAAAACTTAAAAAAACAACACCAGAAAGTGAAAATGTCGTTCATGAAGTGTTACCAAATAGTAGTGATCGAACTGCCACTGGGGAAAACAAAATTGCAAAACAAAAACTAAAACATTTAAACCATTCGAAAAAAGTCTAGAAAAAGATCCAGAGACCCAAATTTTTGGACACGTAATGTTGCTGCAATAGCGATGCAAAATGGTGAGGCTTATGTAAACCAAGAGGGAAAACAAATACCGGCAAAGCTTGTAAATTTAGACATACTATGCAACGAAACCTGCAAGAAAAAGTGCAGTGATCAGTTTAACGCTGAACAAATAAAAGAAATATTCTCTAATTATTATAAAATGAATATTGACATGAAAAATTTGCTACTGTTTAAAAATACTGCATTTTGAGTGCCAACCAGGTGTCGAAAAGATGCTGCTAAGCATAAGTCTGCATCTATTAACTACACGGTTACCATTAATAACACTACTGTTCCTGTATGCAAAAATGCATTCTGCTCCTTATACCAGATTAGTACAAAGAAAGTTGAATACCTCCAGCAATCAATAAAAAAAGGTATGCACACTCCTGGTTGCGATAGGAGAGGGAAACATGACAATAGACCCCATAAATTAGCTGACAAAGTTAAGAACTATGCAATGTTAACATATAAAGCAATTTCCTGTGACACAGTCGCATTACTCCAGGAATAAAAATCCACACAAGCAATACGTTTCTTCATTGCTGAACATTTCAAAAATGTATAGTTTGTATCTTGAACAATGCACAGAAGAGAATTAACCTGCGCACTTCAAAATGAAATATTGTTTATATAGTCGAATTTTCTCTAATAAATTCA